>JBAJHX010000049.1:20441504-20453738 GCA_037176925.1 Amniataba percoides
GTGTGTGTGTGTGTGTGTGTGTGTGTGTGTGTGTGTGTGTGTGTGTGTGTGTGTGTGTGTGTGTGTGTGCGTGTTCATGTCCTCAGGCTGTTGTGCATCGCTGGCAGAATAAGACAGATAGCAATTGGTAATGCATGTCATATATTACTGCAGATGGACAGCTCCCTCTATTATGCTGTGGTGTTTGTGTGTGTGTGTGTGTGTATTTGTGTTCATCACATTGTGGGTACACAATCTGTCCACAGTTACATTACGATGTCTTACCAACCACTTGGGAGCACAAAGCGGCTGCCCGTAAAATAAACCATTCAACCTGATCTTTGGGTTAAAATTGGGGATAAAGCTAGAGTTTTCTTTTTTTGAAAGCTCTCAGTATATGTTTTTTTGTTCCAAACTTTTTAGCCCAGTGACTTCCTAGAAGATACCTGTTGCAATGCAGGAAGTATGATGATGTGTCCATGATATACTGAGGGGGAGAGATCAGGACGGTGGATGAGTGTGCAGTGAGTCCAACTATCATACATGAGATGGGTGTTTGAGTCCTGTCAAAGATCTGCAGGTAATGATTGCCTTTTTATTACCAACACTGCATATATTTCGGATGATAAAATATGAATAAAGCAGTAAGGATACTGATATATATAACATAAGGTTTTTATGTGCCTGGTTGAGAAACTTGACAGAATGTTATTTATGAAGAGGAACAGCAGATTAGTCCAGTGTGCTGTCAGAAAGATGTAAAAGGTTTTTTGTTTTGTTTTCCTTCTTTACAAGGAACTGTGCAAGTAGTTTGTTTAGGAAGTTCAAAACAGCCATTTAATTCATAGCTAGAGACTGGTGGGAGGGTGGGTGTTTCCTATTAATTTCTATTACTTATTCTACCCGCCAGGGGTTCTGATTTTTCCACCATATCAGATGAAGTGGAGCTGCAGTTCACTCTGGCCGAAATCAGGTTGTTTCAGACATTAACTGAAGGTCTCTGGAGCTGCTGCCGGCTTTACAGTAGTCTCCTTGCAGCGATAAGTGAAGAGGAGGGAACATGTAACTAAGCTGCTTTAAACGACTTGGAGAAAACCTGGGAAATGAAAAAAGAGGATCCTCATTTAGATTCTCAAGCTGCTCTTCTTTATCAAATTATCAGTTAAACTATAGAGAAATGTTGTGATCTGTCCAGAGCCCCTCCTCGCTCTTGTTTCTTGCTCTGTGTCAGGATACTCTGCTCATCTCAGACTCATAAGGTGCCTCATCATCTTGTTGTCAGCGACGACACGCTCAAGAACACGTCTGAAAATTGCGATCGATCTCGAAAATGTGTGCAGGACGAGCAAATTATGGCAACAGTGGTGTACAGTCAAAGTAGAGGATTATGCACGCGGCCGGCCGCCAGTGAATGATGGCGAGTCGGTGCCTGCGTGACAGACGAGCAGATTTGAAAGCAACAGAAGTCAAAGTGAATGAAGAGATGTAGAGGCAGATGTGATGCAGAAAGGAGGAAATAGAGGCACAGATGAAAGAGAGACAGCAGCTTCATTGTTTTATCTCTAAGCAGTCTGCAATTGATTTTCAAGGTTCTTGGAAAGACAGTGGCCCTCATTCATCAAACTATCCGCGTCTGCTTGTTACAGTGCCAAAACTCATATTTATCACTTCACTCTGTTGGAGCCACAAACAAAGACCTGACTTGTGAGAGAGCATGATTTCAAACAATATTTGTGCAGCACATGGGTACTATTGGAATTACATAATGGTAATGATTACCTTCGTTATTTGTGACTATATTTATGGCCATGTTTATATATCGCTGGGCCAAGAGGTCAGGACTCACACGAGTATTGTTAATTAAACTTAAATGACAAGCTCTTAAACCAGATTTATTTGTGCCTATTTTAGTACTCATAGAAATCTTCATTAATCTGATGTGCCAAGATCTAAAGATCTTCACCATCGTAGATTTAGCTCCCTTTTTAACAATACCTTAATGAATGGGGGACTGTGTCTTCACATGAAAGCCAAGTTTTATGGAGATTCAATCAAATCAGTGCAATCCTAATGGATTATGTGGCTAATTCATGTCAGCGCTCTTCCTCATCTATGGAGGTTTTGATATTTGGATGAACACAGAGATAGTTCAAAAGCTCTCTGAAACTGATATCTTCTGACCTTTTTGAGCTCTGTTGTAAATCCATTCTCCGGCTGAGCCCTCGTGTCTACAGTCTCCTGCAGGTACGCTAAGAGAAGGAAGCTCAGGTGGCATAACAGGGTTTTATTGTGATTGGAAACATTTTCTAATAGACACTTAACTGTAAGTACAGTAACAAACACACAGAGAGAAATGACACAATGGGTTGGGGCGTTATTTTAGTCACCTCTCTGCATTGCATACTTTGTGGACTGAGTCAGACACTCTGCCTTTTCATTACAAAGTCATGAGTCATAGTACAGCAGTGTTTACCAGGAGGGAGTTTCACTTGTTGTTATATATAAAGATTACCTTAAAAAAGAGGTACACAATTTTGTGCTAGGTGCAGACTGAAGCAGGTGTAGCCTCCTGTCATTGCTCCTCCTTGTTACACTTGCCATTAAGAGGTCACTCCCTGCTGTACTTTCAGTAAAAGCGATGTGGAACAAAATCCACAACTCTAATGCCGTGATAAAAAAAGTGTTAAAAAATTTATCAGAAGTTAAGATGAGGCTGCAGCTGTTTGAGCCAGTCAAATTAAGAGGATATTATCCACAGTAACAGCCCTTTTAGCGCCACATTCCCTCTCCTGTTGAGCTGCAGTGAAAGGATGGTGACAATAAAAGAGTCTACAGCACCGGGAGGCTGTAGGTGGACACTGAGGTGCTTTGAGATGAAGTTTAATGTCAGCACGCTAACAGTGACAATGCTATAATGCTGATAAAATGCAGATATAATGTCGACTGTGTTTAATATCTCAGTTTGGCCTGTACTGTAGAATTAGCTAATTATCACTAAATCAATTGACAAGTAAAAATGAGTATCACATGGTGGCACTAGATAAAAGATGTGGGGGTGCAGTGGATCCTGAGGGAGACTGTCTGAACCACAAAATGATCCTGTAGTTGTTGAGACATTTTGCTTAAAACCAGGTAGTAAAGCAGTAACAGTAAATGTTCTCACACGCACCTGAGTATTGTTTTAAGAGAGACGTGAAAAGTTGCTCTCTTTTCACGCTGATAATCTATTCCCCCCTTTCATTTACATAAACTCTCATCCACTGTGAGCCTCATAAATTCAGTGTGCACAAATATATTTTAGATACAGGCAGGTCATTCCTTATATATATGTGTAGCCTGTTGTTCAAACCAGTTTTAAAGCAGCCTGCACTCTCGTTCACCTGTCGGCATCATTTTTGCTTAAATCGCTCACACGGAATTAAGCTAAGTTTGATGCTTTATTGATATTTCTTTACATTCTGCATGAGAAATATGTTCTCTTGTCCTGAGTTTTACCAAATATTTACTGATTCTGACCATAGATTTGAAAGCTATCTATTGGTGAATGAGCCAAGACATGCTGGTAGTCTCTCACTTCTCTGGAGCTTCCAGATGGTCAGTCCGCTGCTTTTTCTGCGGCCTGATGATGGTCTGAATTATTAATCTTCTTCAGTATGGTGGGAGCGCTGCGTTTCCCACAGGGCCTGTTACACAAGTAACTTGACAAAAAAAAGTTTTGCATTGTACTTTTTCTATTATGTCCTAGCAATAGCAAACTTGAAAATAGAAATTGATCTCATCTTCTTTTGTGCCCAAGCCTTAAAACAACACAAAAACAAAAGGGGTCGCTCTGATATTAGTGGCTCTAAGAAAAGCCACTAAAAAATGTACTTGTTGTTTCAGACAATGTATAGTAACAAAAAAATAATGTATAGACTCAAAAATAATCCATCTCAGTGACACTATAAGTGTGTGTCTGTATCTGCAGAGATGTTTTCGCTGTGCTCGCTGTGATGTTTCTGGACTTCAGCCTTTGGGCAGTGATCTAAACTGATCTTAACCGCAAACCAACAAATCATACAAATTTTTCAGGCATCACAACAGTTGTACCTGCCACCATAGTAAAATAGTTTGAGTCACAGTGGTGAACATGTGAACAAAGACAGGACGCACTTGAGAAAGCAGAAAAAGGTGTGTGTGTGTGTGTGTGTATCATGGTCTTTCATCTCTACTTCCACACGTTCCTTGGGCCAACCTCAAAGCTGCAAAGACTTCAGGTAGTATCCACAGTTCCTATCCTGAATCCACCCTCCCAGCCCGAGAGAAAACTTTTTATTCTTTTATTTCAGCTTCCATCACACACACACACACACACACACACTGACATGCACTCAAAAGACATACGCAAAAATACAAAAATACATGTTGAGATACATGTGGAAACAAGATGTGCACACACAGTCACACACAAAAATGCACATAGAAAATACACACACAGAGACACATGAATATAAATCTATATAACGGCACTCATGTGGACACACAGGCAGCGCAGAGGAAGATATGTGAGCTTTTGGCTGTTGTAATCCATAATTGATGATAAGGCTGTTAATGTGTAATGGCCTCAGCGTATAATTCTGTGTGTTAGATGTATGTACACTGACACTGCCCGGACTCACACTATTCTTCATCTGAGTTTACCCCAGAGACTCAGTCTACCAGTTCACATCCCTCATCCACACTTCACAGGGTCTAATCCCAGTGCACCGCTGATTCTCTCGATTCTCTGTTTCATGTATCTACACATTTACAGCTATTTACAGCCATACTCAGAATGCTGACGTGCTGTAAAATGTCTGAACGTTCTGTTCGGTGACAATAAGGGAAAATTTAAAAATAAGAGACAGGTGAAGTAACAGACACTCCTGTGTTTTGTGTAAATTTGTATTCAAGATACAAAAGTGTGAACAGGTGGGCTGACCGCTTTGGAGCATCAGTGGCTCATAAAGATGATTTTTGTACTGAAAGACACCAGCTTTGGCTTCTGTATGCATCCACATAATAAGGGGCATAAAAAGTGTCCTTTTCAGTGTCAGTATAATAGAAACAAAATTATGATGACTGAGCATGCACACACCAGTTCTATAGGTCAGATTTCTGTGTGAAAGATCAGTGTGTGTGTGTGTGTGTGTGTGTGTGTGTGTGTGTGTGTGTGTGTGTGTGTGCCTGCTGTATCCGGGGTATCTATACACATCCAACAAAAGGGGTCAGTGTTGCAGTGTTGCACAAGTGGAGCTGCCACTGGATGAGCGAACCTGGTCGTTGCAGTCACAGAATATCACACTCTTGTACTCCGACACGCAAAGTGATCTGTTTGTCTGATAAAAAGTTGGAAGAAGCTTTGTGAGCTTCAGTGCACATCACAAAGCCACACATAGTTTCAGGGTATTTGTGACTTCCCCACATGATGCGAGGGTGAGGAGGAGGCCTCAGAGATCGCAAGTTTGATTTCACTGCACACATTAAAACACACAGACAGAAAAATGAGAACGCCACAGCTGAAACAAACAACATCGCATGCTTTAGCAGCGAGTAACTACCCGTGGAATTACACGCACACAATGCATTTATGCACAAACACACCCGGACAAACCAGGAATAAACAAATTAACTAGAGGAAGAGGGATGAGGACAGTTTAGAGTCAGAAAAGGTCAAAATTAGACTGAGAAAGTAGTGGAGAGGAGCAGCAGTATTTTCTTAAGGATGATATTGATGATTAAAGCGTGTGTGTCTTTATGTGCGGAGGTGTACTGAGCAGAGCAAATATCAAAACAAGACCTGCTGTCTAGAAAGAAGTGTAATGATATGAATAAAAGCTGCTAAAAGCAGCAACACCCTCAGCTGGGAGACATGTGGTTAGAGTAAAAAGAAAGACTTTTAATTGGTTTACCACAATGAGCCTCTCATGAGTGAAACAGGAATAAAGCCTGAGGGGATAAAAGCAGCCAGTAAAGAGTCTGACCTTAAACAGTTGATAAAAAAGGGTTACTTTAGGTTTTAGATATGCATGTAAATAAATGTTTGTTTGCTACTTGCCGTAATGAAAAGAGGTTAGTGATTTTCTCTTTATATTTAAAATATCCTTTGTCATATTAGATTCACTTTTCCTTTCTGGGCCCAAAACAAATGGCCATCTGTTAACTTTTGCAAAGGCCCACCCTGTTGCTAAATTTTATTCCCATACAATCAATGATACAGAACAAACTTCTTATTATAAGAGTGATGAAAAAGTTTGGGACAGAATCAATCCTGTACAAATTTAAATAAATTGGCTAATAGTAACCATGTAGTGTGCTTACAGTGTTCACCTTCTATCTTTTCATACATAACAACACATGGAAAAAAATGTTAAAACTATGATGATTCTATATCGATTTGCTTTACTCCCATGATACTTTGCCTTGTGGTAACTCTTCTGCTTCCAGCTGGCTACCTGAGGCCCATAACGAGTGGAAAAAGACAGCCATTTTCTCTCAGTGAAAAACGTAGTCTCACGAAGCTTATGACAAACTGCAAAAACGAGCTGCAGCAGGGTGACTTGGTGCTCCTTGGTGTCTACTCAAACAATGAGAAACAGTCCGTTGAGAGAGCTGGAAACAGAAAACGAATGTGCATCCATGGTTGAAGTCGCCCTCATCAAGACTGTCTGATAATGCTCAGTCACATAATGCCCCCTTGAGAGCCCTCAGTGAGGGAAAAGACAAGAATGTGTCTGTTTCACGATTTTATATTCATGTAATATATATACAAATGTTAGAAAGATGGTAATCTGCATGTTGAATGAACAAAAACTATAATAATTAGTTATAATAATCTCCTGCTTACACAGTTTGACTTGGACAGACGTGATCAGAGCTTTTTCTGATGGACACACTGCTGCCATCCCACGGAGTAAAGGTACAACCGTCTGTAGTTATCAAGCTAGCTTAATATACAGTTTACTTTCCTTTAATCCACTCCCAACACTTGTGTTCTTGTGGTTTGCGGAGTAGAGGACACCACCATCTGAACTCTTAGATGCTGAATATCACTCTCACTTTGGACCCATGAACACTTGGAGGTCCAACGAGTGTCCAGATGTGCTGTGTCTCGTGATGGTGGTTGGTCACTGTGGACGTAATGTCCATCTTCCACTGGGGCAAAGATAATCTACTGTCACGGTGGTGTTCCGACCTGTGGCAGCAAAAGCAAAAAAAAAAAAGCTTTCTGATGTAATTCCTGGAAAATGCAGTGCTAAGATAAGCTTGATTCGTCCCAGTGAAATGAAAAGCTGAACTTTGACAGGTCTGGTTTGTATGATTATGAGAACCATTTCCCAGCAGAGTGAAAATGACAAGCTGAAATATTAGAATTTTACCACCATTATTACAGCTTGTATAAAAACTGTCACACAGTCCGGTCCTCTCACTGAGGACATGTGCCATCGGTTTGTTTTGTTACCACGTCGGGACATTTGCTTCAGTGTTTGCTGGACTAAACACTGGGTGTGTCTTAGAGAAAGTCCTCCTTGGGGTTAAAGTACTCAGGTTAAATGGGCACACCATGAAGTGCAGCTCAGTTTTAGACATTCTGCAGCAGTGGCGTTTCTACATTGAATTACTCCCAGGGCGAGATCCTCCCCGAGCGCTAAAACCGCTACTGTTCTGCAGTGAAAGGTGAAGACAGACGACAAACAAAATAGGTCGATATGTTGCATCTCCACAGTGCACTAGTAATAACGTAGACTCAAACAACTTTATCAGTTCATTTAATTTAAAATAGCCCTTCACTGGCCAGTGACTGATAAGAATATCCCTTCTCTTTTTAAGTCTGGTTGAAATAAATGGTATGATGATGATTGATTTATTGCATACTAATTTAATTACTGAATGATGATTATTCATAGATTCTTCAGCAAAACATTTTATTGTTGACCTCCAAAAAGTCACACTCCCAGGGCTTACATAAATCATAATGTCATCATATATATATTTTTTAAGCATTATTTTTCAGACAGTTTAGTTTGAGATCTTTTCACTGTCAACATGGTGATTGACATGGTTCATTCAGAGTTATACTGCGAGATCTGGTAACCGTGTTTCTACCACTCGCTTTATTACTATCTTTAAAAAATACAGATAGTTAAGAGAGGTTCAAAATAAAAGCAAAAACATGAGTGGTTATTGATTATTAAGGGACTGCTGTGCATAATAAATAGTAACTAGCTCATGCAAATGTACTCTCTTACTTTCCACCTCTGAGTCAGCACTCAGCAGGGTGAGAAACAGACTCGGCCTGACTGCTGGAGAGTGGAGGATGTCAGATGGATCTTCCACAGAAATCAAAAGAGGATTAGAAATACTGAACTGCGGTGGGCTTTTCATCCAGCCAGACTGATCCGCCTTGTCAACACACACCATGTGAAAAGGAGTAATCTGGCCCCGGAGCAGGACAGTCACAGCTGAGCGGCTCCCGTCACAAAACACGCTGGCCTACCTGAGTCTCACCCACACAAACACGCACAGGCAGCTGTAGAGCCGAGTGGGTTTTAGCACTGTCACTGCTCCAGCCTCTCCCTCTCATTGACCTCCAATCTGCGATTTCAGGAATGTGCCAATGCTGTAGTGCAACACACTCCATCACTTACTCAGTGTTTGAATTAGCGAATAGTTTATTGACTCTGGAATTCTGATGTCCCGTATCATATTATGGAAAGTTTGCTTCCTGTAAGTGGCTCTGAATATGAATTTACCATTTTAAAAGAGACACACAGGCATGACACACGCTCTACACACACACACACACACACAGTTAAACAGTTTCTAAAAGAGAAATGATCATCAATCCGTCTCGCTGCTTTCTTGTCAGCTGTCTAATTTGCCATTCTGAAGGTGTGTTTACCCCTGCATGGTGGCCCTATCTGTCACACTTGGAGGCCTCCAACAAACAAGCTGTCACACAGTCAAGCAAAAGCCATTAGCTTTTGTATTAGTGCTGCTGATGGATTGCATTAGCCCTAATATGGATGTGACAAACACAAACACTGAATGCTGAGTACTTTTCCGTCACTTATTTTGACTCATACTTAAAAAAAACAATAAATCCCCAATTCTCTCAAATCTCCCTTCACTGCATACCTCAATATATCAAACACTTGAAAGGACTGTGTCCGTGTGGAGTGGCTCTCAAACACTGATTAGTTTAGGACTAAAGGTCAGCACTCATGCAGGTACACCTGTGTTGCCTGAAGAAACTCACAGAGCATTAGTTTCACGTTTGGATACTGAAACTGAATTCCTTTTCGTCCTTTGGGATGAGGCCCAGCACCTCTGGGACTAGACTGCTTGCAACTGAATGCTCCCACATAATTGAGGCATGTTGGTTTCCGGGTCATGAGTGAAGTTGGAGTTATACCCATGCATTAAAGGGTGAGCCTCTGTATGTGTCTACTTAGCTTAAATGCACCTCCTATATATCTTTCCACCACGTGGTGAGAAGGGGCAGCTTGTGTTTTCGCCTGCAGTTCTGTGACGTAGGTGAAGATTGATTCTGACAAACGAGTGATTGTTGATAGTGAGGACATCATCAAGAAAGCTGATTAAAAAAGACAGTAAATTCACTCCATTGTAAGTGCAGCTACCATATAATTCAAGCGCAGTGCGGCCCGATATTGTACAAGACTACTAAAAGTGTGATTACACCTCAAGGATAAGATGGTGTTTTTTTCCCCAACTCTACAGTCTTTAGTTATCCAATGATGAGCCTTACTCATTAAGTGGAGCCACTTTGGGCAACTGATCAGAATTGCTCCTGGTTGACTCTTTGCTAAAATTTCCAAATCATGTTTGAAATCGCAGAAGGCAGCGTGGCATTTACCCAGAAGACACTAAGGGCTTTATGTGTCTCATTAGGAAGAACTGCAGGATGTGGTTGAGAGAAAAGATTTCTTTGAAAAAAAACAAAAAACATCCCACATCCGGATGAGTGGCTTAAAATGGATGAATGAATGGATGGATGTGTTGATCATCAATGTTTCTGCTTATCTTGTACCTCCAGTCATTTTCCATTGTGAGGAAGCAGAGCTGTCCTGGGTTTCAACAATGCGAGCCCTTGCATAACCTTGAGGAGAGCAGTTCCACAACACACATTGTTAAACTGCAACGGCTGCCCCTTTAAACACGTTTCACACAAAGCAGGATTACACTAATGATTAACCTTCTCCATCCAACACACACACACACACACACACACACACACATATATATTCTTTCTGAGTGGAAAATATCTTTGTGGGCTCAAGTGTGTATTTTTGCAGCGCTCCATCTCAGGTTGACCTCCCCCGCTGACAGCTATGTATTTCCCGTATTTGTTTCACATCACTGTAAAAGAACATCAAACACTTCAGTCTCGCAGTATTACGTTTCTGAAGACAAATTCAATCAAGCACGTGTTTGACCTCAGGAAGAGATATCCTTTGCTCGGGGCCAGCAGTTAATATCTTGGGAACGGTTAGCGTATGAGCATCTCAAACGGTTGAAAGCCCCCGTTAGTGAAGAGCAGCTTTCTGCCCACTGATCCGCCGTGGATTCACCTCAGGTCAATGTTGTTTTTCCGACTTTTGTTTCAAGGCCTCGTGCTTCACTTGTGATCCTGCTTGCACAGGAGTGTATCATTATTATTCATTTTAAATGAAGTATTATGTTACGTTTAACAAGACAGAGACTCCACAGATGTGCCTGCGGCTCTGTGAAGACGTACAAACAAGCTAATGTGGAGTATAATGTTTAAGATACTAAACATCTTTTCAGTTTAGCGTGTTAGCTTGCTAATGTTCTGTACAAAGCAACAAAGCCAAAGTGCAGCTGATGTTAATGTTATTAGTTTAGCATAAATTTGGAAATGTTGTCCTGAACTGTACAAAATCCAACATGTAGGAAATGTATAATTTGACCTGATGAGGGTGCTAGATGAAAAGTTAAGAAATCACCAAAGTGATTACAAGTCATTGTACGTGGGACGTAATTGTGTGCACCAAGTTTGGTAGCAATGCATCACATCGTTGTTTTAATAAAACAAATCACAAAGGTCAACTTTATAGTGGCACTAGAGCTGAAAATTCAGAAGATCACCAGAGTCATTAGGTTTGATCATCTGGGAACAGTTACTGAATGTTCATCATTTTGTGTTTGTCCATCCAGAAGATGGTAAGATGTTTCACTGGATGAGTGAAAACTTTGATTTATTGGTGATTCTAGATGAAAAGTTCCCCAAACTCAGTAGGATTTCATTAGACTACAACAATGATTACCACAGATATCTGTTATAGTCACCACGATGGTTTGAACAAAATGCGCAATGTCCAGGTCCTTGTAACTTACCTCAACATTTCCCAAAGTGGGATGTGGGCACCACCGAGGGCCTTAAGACGGTTGAGAGGCTTACAAACGGCTCACTCTAGCTCCCATCTGCAGTACAATTACAACTCTCACTGCGTTCATTTGGGTTGAGTCATAAAAGAGTGCTCTGCTGGGTTTAAAGCAAAGTATCAAAAACGATGCATCAGCAGAAGCTGAGATTTTGCTCTTTTTTATTCCACACGTTTTTCTCCCTCGTCAAAACCTGTAGGCCGTTACAAACACAAAGTTAGGTATATGTACAAGAGGGTACTGTAAAATACCGGAGTCAAATTCCTTGTATGTGTTCACATACTTGGCAAATAAACATGATTCTGATTCTGAATCTGATTCTGATATATATATATATATATACAGTGGGGGAAATAAATATTTGATCCCCTGCTGAATTTCTAAGTTTGTCCATTTCCATAGAAATGAACAGACTCTAATTTTTATGGTTGTTTACTGATTATGGGTATAGACAGGATATCAGTCGAAAATGCCTAAAAAACACGCATTATAGAAGTAAAATAATAAATAAATAAATAATAAATTGATAAATAAATTGACAATAAATTGTTTGGCATTTTATTAAGTGAAATAAGTATTTGAGTCATTTAGATGTTCACTGTCAAACTGCCCTCTTGAGCAGGCGGACCTTGCGGGCACTGCACATTGTGTTACCAACTGTTTTCTTGGTGACAGAGGTCCCAATTGCCTCCAGATCATTAACAAGCTCTTGGCGTGTTGCTTTAGGGTGCTTCCTCACCTTTCTCATCATCATCCTCACTACACGAGGTGAGATCTAGCAGACCGAGGACAGTTGATGGTCATTTTGTG
>JBAJHX010000049.1:20457133-20475143 GCA_037176925.1 Amniataba percoides
CTCTCTCTCTCTCTCTCTCTCTCTCTCTCTCTCTCTCTCTCTCTCTCTCTCTCTCTCTCTCTCTCTCTCTCTGTGTATGTGCAAGAAAAAAATCCATCCATCCACGCCACCTTTTGTGTTAATCTCAGCTCACCCTGTTGTGCTCGGACGATTGTTACATGAACAAAATTGTGAAAAAGCATCTAAATAGAGTCAAATAAAAATAGGCACAGTGCAAGAATAACCTCTTTTAACATAAATTAAAAAAACTCTCTGCCCTCCATCTCCTCTCCGTGGGTTGTAGTCACATGGTGTCTTTGTGTGATATTGGCAGTCATGGTGGTTGTGTGGGTTTGTTGTGGGCAGTGGATGCTCAAAGAGGCCAGTGTAGTTTGGCTGTGAGAGAGGCTTAAAGGATGGCTACAGAAATGCTGGCAGGGCCACGAGTAAGAAGCACTTTGCAAAATAAAACCAGCCTCAACATATTGTCGGTTAACATCAGACCGATGCATCAGTTAGTTTTAGTTTGAAGATGATTTTAGCGGCCTCCTGCTGGAGCTTGTGGCCCAATTTGTGCTTGTTCGTGTCGGATATAATGGACACGATGCCGCTGGCTGGATTTTTATAACATCAAATGCATGTTTGCTTATATACCTCTTAGCGACACTACTCAGATGCCACACAAGCATGCACAAATACTTAAATTGCTGTTTTTCTGGGTTTCAGTGTCCCATGATCATAAAACAGGATTTGAAAGAGTTTTAACTTTTTTTTGGCAGCAAACAGCTGCTGCAATTAAAACCCATTTCTATCAGTCACAAATGAGGGCAATGAAGGCAACTTGTGTGTCTCTGAAACAAGCGTAGAGAGGCTTTGCATGAACTAAAAGGTCCCATTCATGCCCTAAAACGCTCTTCACTGTTACAAAATCACTGCAAATCACTGCCACTCTCACATCGTTTATCTGTGAAACATTAGTTTCTTACGGCTGCATTGATGAAGATGATCATGGTG
Organism: Amniataba percoides; assembly: GCA_037176925.1. Taxonomy (NCBI): domain Eukaryota; kingdom Metazoa; phylum Chordata; class Actinopteri; order Centrarchiformes; family Terapontidae; genus Amniataba; species Amniataba percoides. The sequence goes on from JBAJHX010000049.1 coordinate 20,458,127, forward strand.
ATGGTCTTGATCATGATAATAAAAAAACAACACCTCATTCATCTTGAACTTTTCCAACAATGTAAAATGGCAACCAATAGCTTATCAGGTGATTTTGGGTGAGGTTGAATTAAGTGTTGCATAACAAAGGATCCCTGTGTCATTAAATAACAAATGGACCGTCCTGTGATCAAAGGTGAAGCATTATCAGTGTTTGTACAATGCTGTGAATTGTGATCCAATCACAAGTGAGAATCAGAGGCTAATATTTATGACATTTTATAGAGCGTGACCAGAGTTTTCCTCAGTAATGAAAAAACATCGGCACAGGATGAAGCTTTTCTTTAAAAAGAGCAACAAAGCACTCTCAGTTTGGAGTTGTTGCTTTGACCCAGGTTTAATCTGCAACAAGAAGCGGCTGAAACGCTCTGAGCAGAAAACCATGTTGATTTTAGTCAACCTCTGGACGCTAGTTATCACCGTCGTGTCAAAGGTGCACAGTATTGTTGCCTGCTTCCTGCTGAACAGTGCTGACAGACTTTTGTTGACTGTTTTCGGAAGCAGGGCTGCAACAAAAACCTATTATCACTATCGATTAATCTGCCGATTGTTTCCTCGATTCATCATTGGATCAATAAAATGGTATAAAATGCGTATCAGTGTTTTTTTCTGATCAACAGTCTAAAGCCCAAAGATATTACATGTTCTATGACAGAAGACTAAGAACACTAGCTTATATTTACATATCATAAACTGGAATCTGTGAATTTATGGCATTTTCTTAAAAAAAACAAAAAGATTCACAGTTAGTCACTTTTCTCTCAGCTGATACAGAGACTAAAATAGTTTCAGCTCTATCTTTGAGTTTGACCCCTACGGGATGAATGAAGACAGCTAACCGGATTAGCACGATGGAGCCAGAACAAACAGCGATGTCACACGACCAAAGCTTTCCGGGGCGGAGCACATACTCTGAAGTGAAAAGCCATTAGAGGTGTGTTAGACGTATCACACCAGTGCAAGTCCTGTGCCAAAAAAAGTTTGCCATCATCACCAAACTGCAGATAGGAGTCGTAGGGACGTGAGATAAGGTGACCACCACAGATGTTGATGTTTTTATTGGTGGCATTTAAGAGCTGTAAAAACTTTTCAACAGCATGTTTTACTTCCCTCTCGGCTGTGTTGGTATCTATATTACAGGTTGTTTACATGGCCGACTGGTGCAGGCTACGTCATGTGAAGGACAGTTGTGGTCGGGCCTATTTTTCTGCCTGCAGGACTTCTGGTTTATTGTGAATGTGCTAATATTCTAATAATGACTGTAGACTTCTTGAACAAAGCAAACAGGGAAGTGAAAGTGTCAGCTGGAGAAGTATGGAAACTTAATCATCTGCGAGTGCAAATTTCACCCAGTGTTTTCATGTCTGTGTGTGTGAGTGTGTTTGCAGCCATCTGTCTTGCTGTGACACGGGGTAATTTGTAACCCTGTGTTATTTGCCTTGCCGTGGTAATTAGGCTTTATGTAGCCACGGCCGCGTCCGTTTGATGTCTGCTCGCTTGCAGCCGTAGTGGAAATTTCCCCTTTTCTTTCCCTCCCGCTCCTTTTTTATTTATTTCATTATCACTTCATCGTGCCTTTTGGGTAAAGCCTTTCTCTTATTTTTGCAAGACAGGTCAACAGGTCCTTGACTCCTGCTTTTAGAGTGCGCAGAAAGGGGCGCTTGCATAATGTTTGTTTGGGGCTAAGCTGTGAATAGGCCGGCCTTTTGTTGCAGATACGCATCAACACCTTTTCTCTCTCCGTTACAAAAGATCAACCTTTTCTTTTTTGTTTTTTCTTCTTTTTTTTTCAAAATGACCCATTCACCACTATTTACTTTCTGGCCAAACAGACATGATGAATTTCCTCTGCCCGGACTCTTTGTTTGGAGGGTCTAAACATAAACGTTAAACTTAACTTTAAACACAAAAGCCAATGAATTAAGCCTCCGATTATAATAAATGTGAATTTGGCAAACACTCCACATTACAGAAGAACCGCTGACTGCGTCTGTAGGTAGAAATCAAAGGTGGTGTGTGCCTGGCTGTTTGCTCGGACACGTACAGATCGCACAGGCATCGCGTTGATGATTAACCGTCGAGAGAGAACGAGAAAATAAGTGCGGCGGACAGATAGTCAATAGATTAACAGACGAGCTGGTTTCAAGTGGTGAGGCGTGTCTCTTGATTAGTGCCGTACAATTATTTCTTCCTCCTCTTGTGTGCTTAACAAATATGGATTAGAGAGGAGATGGAAAATGGAGATCGAAGGCGGGCAGACTCGGCTCGGTGATAACCTTCAGTAGTAGATTAACAGAATAATACTCAGCTGGGCAAAGTCAATACAGGCCTTAAAGTATCGAGCAGAAAATTAGATGAAACATGAAAAGCACAAAGTGTATGAAGTCGGAGTGAAAATCAAATATCCACCGGACTGATTTTTTTTTTTAGTTTTGAGAGCGTTGTGTCATGATGCGAAAAATCAAGTCCTCAGCTCTGCTACAACCACAACGACACACTGTCACTGTCAGCTTTTGAAAAATGTTCCCACACTGAAGGCAACCATTGATTTCATCCTGAAGCCAGCTTGTAGTAATCTGTAATCCACTTCAATACAGCTGCAACTAATGACAGTCACTGATGAAGCTGAACATTATTACTTTTTGATGAATTGAATAGTTTGGTTTGCATTTTCTTGTCCAAGGATATCAAATGTTTTAATTAGTCCGATTAGCATCCCAAAGCCCAAGAACATTCAGTTTATGTGGTATAAAACAGATGAAGATGACTTAAACAATCAGTTCAAATCAAATTTGCAGATTCATTCAATCAATCGATGCAGCTCTAAATCCTTGATTGTGCAGGTCAGTTGTAAACTAAACTACAGGGCGAATAGTCAACTTTGCAAACATGCATTTTTGTAAGATGAATAAAGATTTCCCTTTTTCTTCCCCAAAGAGACAGAAGAAAGACAATAAAGCTTCTCTAGTAAAATCATATTTTCACAAGCCTGTCTCAGCCGAAAACATCAGCATGTGTGTTCTGGGAACAAGTGTTTATTGTTGCCACCCACATCAGCGCTTTTACTTTTGACTCTGTTTTCATATCCACATTTTTCCTTGAAAAGCAAAAGGTCTGAAATGCAACCGCATTTCCATTTATATGAGATACTCTGTGGACATTCCTTTCCTCTGTTATGTCAAACTTTTTTATTTTCAGCCCACAAATGTGCAGAGGCTGCTGTACAGTAAGCTTATTTTATGGGATGAATATGAACGTATACTGTATGCAGGAACCAAGTCAGGAGTCCAGATGGGAGAAGCTTTGAACTGTTCAAAAGAATTCAGTATTATTGTTGGATATTGAGCTTTAGAAGCAGCATGGAGTGAACTGATGGTTTGTTGGGACTATATGCAGCCCGAGAGAGACTGCAGCCACTACTGAGGGCTGGAAAAAGTTAAATCCAGCATCTTTACAGTTGTGTAATCTGTTACCAGATAGTTCTCCCGAAAAGATGCTAGAACTTCTTCATAGTGAATGACAGTGCTCTTGAGATGAAAGTGCAACATTTTAAAGGACGAAGTTAAGCAGTTCATTCATTTGAAATAGGTAGTAAAGTTTTTTAAAAAAGTCTTTTTTGCTTACATAATTTATTACACAATATGAGGTCTAAGGGCTTAGTGGCTGAAAAAGGTAGTAATGCATTAATAATGCAGTGGTTTTAGCATACCGATATTATTATGGAAGGCATTATAATTTGATCATTTAAAACATTTGATTATATATTTGAATATGGTGTAACATTAAACGCACCACGTCTGAAACCAGACATACGACCAAAACCTTTCTCTCTGCCTCCATCTCTACGCGGCCTCAAGCAATCATTTTGAAATAAATGACTAACGGTCACTTTTCTCTCGTCACTGTCTGTATGAGCTCACCGCTTCTCTTTCTGTCTGAGCTCGGCCGCTTCAAATGAGCAGACAGCCTGGCCAGATCCAGCCGAGTCACCTTGAGGTGATTGTGTGCCAGAAGAAAGCTACAAAGTCACAGTTGACACATCAGCGGATGATCAGTTCACTATCAGGTGTGTGTGTGTGTGTGTGTGTGTGTGTGTGTGGGTATGTGAGAGTGTGTGTGCTCTGAGGTTTTCCATGTGTAGAGCTGCTTTTACCTGAAACACCTCTGTGATAAAGGTGATCTTGTTGATGGATCAACAGCGTGTCATGAAAAAATCCAGACACAAGAATGAGTAATCAAACACTCAGTCAGTGTGACCTCGGCCACTGTGCAGCCATTGTCTCTTTAAATGCCCTTCACGATGTGTCCGTGCTGCTGGTGATGCTGAAAGAACTGCTCGAGTGTCTCTGCCTAGTTGTTTGTGTGTGTGTGTGTGTGTTTGTGTGCCTTTTAATAAGAAGAGAGCTCAGTAATCAATGATGGTGAGCTAAAGAGAGACAGTCAGTGGCAGCTAAACTAAAGGCTCAGTGAATGATAATTGTTTTTTTTTTCTGTATGATAAATTTGTATAAAATCACTGCTTTTTGCACATTTTGCTTTGTTTTGTTATCTTATTTATACCTCAAATGAATACAATAATCTTACTTAGCCAGCATATAAGCATGAAATCATTCATTTTACACTACATTAAATATCTGTCTGGAATTCTTGACTATTGACCGTGATGGATTTTAGCATACACATCACATCATCTCAAACTCTTTGAATGGTTTGACTTTCAATCCTGACAAATACAAATATTATTAAGACACAAAAATGGCAGACACTCAGCTGTTGTGGCGTCTCGACTCAAATGAGACGTTGCTCGTTTGCTGTTCAGTCCAAATGTATGGAAAACAGCCCTTCAGATGCCTTCACTTGTATGACCTCACTTATCATTTTGTTCACGGCGCCTCATTTAGCCACTGTTGTGGGAGGCTGCAGGAATAAACTGGCTGAGTGTTGCTCATGCAGATGTTTGTCACAGCTGAAAGGGCATATGGTGCGATGCTGATCCCTTCCTCTTCAGACCGGTTCATCTCCCAGCGATCAGCACGGCCGTCCGTATCCTCATCGTGTTGTGGTTTGACAGGATGATCTCTGGTGTTGTCGGCTCTTATCTGCTGTCACTACTGATCTTCCACATTGTGGCTGACTGCCTCAGTGTTTATGCATCCATACCGCGTCATCAGCACATTTTCCACTGATGAATATCCACCAGTTACCAGTCACCAGCGGCCCTCTGTTCAAACACGAGTGTCAGGAGGTCAACGTTATGATCATTTATTTAGTTGGGCTGTGGAGAAATATTTTCTCCCACAGCTGCACTTCAATGCGGACACTGGAGGAAATGATGTGAATACCAAGGTTTGCTGACGATACACATGTGTTAATATCAGACTCCTTAAAACCATCGAATCCAAACACTGATTCAGAGGGTTATACACCCTTTAAGAACAGTACAGACACTTACTCATGATGAGCATGATGATGTTTCCATGTCACATAACCAGCATGCTGCTTCAGTCCTTTTTCCAACCGCAGCACCGCAGAGCTGCTGGACAACCTGGACGAATAACATTGTTACTATGTGCAGCCAGTGTACAATAAAAGTGCAACAATGAAAAGAAATACTACAAACATATTGAATAATTTCACCTCACACACAGAATGTATCTCTTGTTGGTTAGAAATGATTCTTTTGTGGGAAAAGATTCAGCTTCACTCTTTCACAGTGTGGTGTTTAATAAGACACCCCTCAAGACAAAACTGTGCTTATAAATCATGAAACACAAAATTCAGACAAATTAAAACAGAAGACACAAAAATCTTCCCAGTGACAATGCAAACAGGCTGATGTTAAGCAGATCTAAAATTCAGCATGTCTGTACGACAGTTCATGCCAACCCGTCTGTTGAGATATTGGAGGAAAATGCTGAAAAATATTAATTTGCAGGTGGTGCCACACATGAAATGAGGACATTACTCTTTACCTGGGTAATATGACTGCACCAGATTTCATGGTGATTCTGCAGTCGACTAGAAAAAACTGGTGGGCAAACAGAGACCGAGAAGCTGGCTAACAGCATTCGTCCTGCTTTAAAATGATGATCATTACTGCCGTCGCTCAGCAGAACAAACTCAGTATCAGGAGTCTGCAATAAGAGCAGTCTATCTCCAGGTGTGCATCTAATGAGCCTCCATGTGCTTTCAATGGTCCCTGATCACAGTGGACTTTAAGTTCTAGATAACTGTTTCTTCTTCTGATATTGTAAACAGGCTTCAAGCATGGTGTTCCTCCCCGCCGACATCTTTCTTATGAAATCGCTGTACTGTACAAGAGTCATCCCCAGCTTTGTTCTCAGCCCATCAAGCCATCAACCCAGACGTAAGCTAGCTCTCCCCCTCGCCTGCCTGCACGCCCGCCTTCTAATTGCTGTTAGTTTACCATTGATGGAGTGTAATTAAACGGACGCCTCGCAGTGTTTAGCCGCTGATAGAGTTGATCAGCGCAGCGCCTGGCAGCCGAGGCGCAGCCGGTCCCCGCGCTGACAGATTGGAAGGCAAGATGGAAGGTGCTTTGATGCAACAAACACTGGTTATCAGCAGGCATTACAGAGCCCTGTCTCTAAATGGGGACTAACACACACACATTTCTCACTAATAGGCACTTGGCCTTTTTTTCTTACATGCGGCTCTTGAGTGAGCGCATGCAGGCAGGTGTGAGATACACACATTTAACACATCGACCCTCACACACCGAGTCGATCCCACCTGTGTCTTTCTCCCCTCGCCGAGCTCTGCCGTAGTGACTCGTGCCACTCATCGCGTGGCTGTGATGAACTGGTGCAAGCGAAGCCCGGCTCCGATACGAGCAACCATTCAGAGCGTGGCGGATTAATTGCACATCCTCTCAGTCTCTGTTTCCATCTCTGTTCCTCCTGATTTCATATTAAACTTTCGTGGTGTTTTGCCTCAGTTTGCCTGCTCTGCCTGTCCTCTTTCTGAACTCCTCACCTCCCTTGTCGGTGTTTCATTTCCCATCCTCGAACCACACACGCTCAGACGTGTGCTCACACACTCTGCCTCACAGATTAGCTGACCGCTACCCCGCCCAGTCCCGACAAGTTCACCTTCACTATCTGCTCCTGGATTATTTGGAAAGTGTGATTTAGCGTGACTCACAGATACCAGTGCAGGTTTGAGTTGCATTTCATCAATGCAGCTACTTGCACACATGTACATTTGCATATTCAGCATGACTTACACAGAGGATATCATTATCTCAAATGTCCATAGTTGCAGATAAACATCCATAAATCACCCTTGAAAGCATAGAAATGCCTTGTTTGATCCTAATGAGGTGTACAAGTACAGAATCTATAAAACTCAAAGATGCACTTTTATGGTATCCAAAGTCTCCATCAGTTGCTCTCAGATTTCACAGAACACAATGTGCAGCACGTTCTGTTGGTCTTGCATTAAAAATAGTTGTGCAAATATTTGAGAACAAAGATAATCATATACATGTTGTGATGTTGGTGTTTTATTAACACAGTTTTTATCAACTCTGCATCCACTGATTGTTGTTCATACACTTCACTGATGTTACACATCAGTGCTGAAATCCACTTCACCGGCTTAGATAAGGGACTTTGATACAAATGGTGTCAGATGTCAGCGTTTTGCTGGTCAGCGGTGCTACTCAATAGGAGATCCAAGAAGTAAGTGTGTGTGTGTGCATGCGCGCGTGTCCTGAAGATGTACTGACCAGTCCCATTGCCCGTGTCATCAGTATCCCTCTTGAACTTTGTGTCGTCATTCCAGGAACCAGACCCACGACGTGTCTTACTCTGAACTCTCAGGGTTTCAGGAAAGCTGTGTAACATTGGCAAGTGTGTGTGTGTGTGTATGTCTGTGTGTGTGTGTGTGTGTGTGTGTGTCTGTGTGTGTGTGAGTGTGACAAGAAGAGACACTGTACTGTATGTGTGTATGTTGAATGGATAGGCGGTGTAATGTGATTTGACAGCAGGGAGGAAAAGGAGAGATTAAGTTCAAGAGTTGGCGCGCTCACTTTAACGGCTCAGCTATTAAAAGTCCCCTCGCACACATCAACGACTGATAAGAACACACACACACAAACACACACAAACCCCCTCCTGTCACTTTATGCACTGAACAAGCGCTCTCTTGTGTTTAAACATATAGCCTTATCTGTGTTTATGTTTCTGTTGATGCTAATAGATGGTTGCAGAGCCAAGATGTGGTGACACGTGCACTCAGACGTAGCAGCGCCAACACAACTGTTTCCAGGAACACCTTTCACTTTACTGCTTCACTCGTTTATTTGGTTCAGTATAAGAAGAAAAGCTCCTACCGGGGTGCTCCTGTTTAATTTAGCAGCACATTGCAATGGGGTGTAACTCTGTCGTCGTCTTTAACTTAAATCGTTCTGCGGTTTGCGACTCGCTCCGGCACCTTCTCACACTGTTTCTGGATGCGGGCATGACTTCTTTACTCTCTACTTTCTCTAACATGCAATGTAATTTCCCCTCTTTTTTTCCTCTCTCTCTCTCTCGCTCCCTCTCTCCTATAGCGTTTGTGCATTTGCCCGCTCGCCGCTGTTGTTGTTTTCCCTTTCTGCAGCATTCCATCTCTCTTTCTGGGAGAACGACCGGGCGCCTTTGAACGCCCCTCTGCACTCTCACCACAACATACGATCGCTCTCCATACACACACACAAAACATGTGAGGCTCACACTCATGGCACCCAAAAGCACGCAGGCACACAAACGGCGCATACACACAGCATCAAAGGGGCGCATTAAACACGCACACACACACTCCCTCACTTTGTTTGTAGGCCTGCCCACTGGGTCCCAGTTGCAGTGCGAGTGTGTGACTGGACTGCTAACTGGTTTGTTCTGGAGTTGATCCACCTTTCACCCATCAATCTCCTCCTCCTCCCCACTCTCTCTCTGTCTCTCTCTCTCTCTCTGCCCTCGCCCACTTCTTCCTTTTCTTGTCCTTGCATTTATAACTTTTCTGTCTGTACTCGCCCATTTTTCCCCGAATTTCATATCTTATCTCAGTGTCGTGATCAAAATCAAACTCTTTATTGTCATGTGCAGGAGATTTACATGGAAGCAGTCACTGGCAAGGAAATTCTTAAGATAAGACAAGACTGGACTGCAGTATATGAAATGAAATATGGCACACCAAAATAAAGTACCTCAATATAAAACACAATGTAAATAGAGATATATATTTTTGCAGGTGTGCAAAAATTATATAATGCAGGTATAAACTGACATACTAAATGTCTAAACACTTTTAACAGAGATAAACAGGTAATGAGGATGTAAGCAGGAACACACCAGTAAGTAATAGCAGGGGGGCAAAGTGACAGCAGTAGTGAAAAGGTGCATTTGAAATGAAGTGACTGTCATGAGAACAGTCCTGAGGGATGAAGATGCTCAAGATCGGATGCTGCGGTTTGCAGCTGGTGTGTTTGGACTCTTTGATGATCCTTTTGGTCTCCGTCCTGCACCACTGGGTGTAGAAGTCCTCGACGAGTAGCAGCTCCATCATCGTGATGTGCCGAGCAGTTTTCACCATCCTCTGTCAGGCAGGATCCTCTCACAGATCACCTGTAGAAGGTGCAGCGTGTCCTGGAGTCCACGCTGAGCCCCCGCAGGGGAAATATCTGATTTTCGTTGCATCGTTCCACCAGTTACCCTTCACACATGAGCATTTATCAGCTTACCAACTTTGGTAATACAGTAAGCCAATAGCTGATGCTGATCAACAGCTTTGCTCGCTGTCTTGAGCTTTAGCATATCCACACAAATCTCATGTGTTCAGTCTTTCCTCCAGTGTTTCATTCATTTTCATGGGGAAAAGGCCTCTGAAAGGGCTGAAGTCAGCTGCAGTCTGTTTTCGTTCTTGATTTTTAAGAGAGCTCTGATCAGCCCACAGGGACCTGTATTAAATAAGCAGGTGTTGCTGTTGATTTCTCCCTAGATCAAATCTTTTCCTTTATGTCCCAGTCTTCCATGCAAAGACCCTGTGCAGCATTTCTTACAGTGATGTATTCGTGTATTCAGTCTTGTGCTCATCGTGTACAGAAACGCATTGATAGTCAGACCAGACCGGCATGGTGACCAGAAGGAAGTGCAGTGAGCAGGGAGAAATACTGGAGTCAGATGTTACACACTAATGATATCTGACTCGCATTAAAGGTCTAGAATCCGCTCACTGATGACTGTAGCGGACGCAGCAGCAGAGAAAGGCAACAGTAAACCTCCCGACCCTCTGGCACAGTGTTATCACGTACCCGTCTCTGCCCTGGCTCAGACACACGGAGGACGAGATGTGTGTATGCATATGTGTGTGTGAGAGTGTTGCGATGTCAAGCCCACTGGATGAATGTGGTTTTCAGGATCCAAATCAAAGAGTTCAGGAGGGTGAAAGCACATTTGACATTCGTGTGCGTGTGCGTGTGTGTGCGTGCGCACCTATCTTCGCTGGCACATGGCGGTTCATGTCTACCTCTCCCAGACACTCCCAGCCCCCTCTTATATCTCACATCCAAACACTATCTTGTGAGGAATTATTCAAATACTTAAGCCCAGATAGCCCAGGCCTCCACCCTATTTATTTCATCTGATGGGGAGCGCTTCACACGGCCCGGCCTCTGGAAGGCATACTGAATGAGTGTGAAAGCTCTCGCAGAATATCAACTGATGCATCTCCAGCATCTTTTCCCCTCCTAGTTTTGCATCCTTTTTGTTGTTCTCCCCACTTTTTTTTATCAGGCTCCAAAAATGCTTCTTGCTCAATTGATAATGGGCTTTTTTTTTTTTTTTTAGCTTTTTATGTGGAAAAACTCAACTGTTCAAGTGCGCATACTGTTCCTGTTCACACTGAGAAAAAAGACACACACACTTGCAACAAACGAGCTATCAAATAAATTCTAAATGTAATAAAATCAGGTACTTCTTAAAATGTTTACATCATGATTATTATGATTATATATAATCAGATACACTATATATTTTTGTTTTAAGATACTGTGATGGACATTTTCTTTTTTTTTTAATGAAACTTTTTTAGTAATAGTAGCAAATAATTGGTTAACTGTAATTTGTATTTGTAGCAATATGTGTGCTGAACTTTATTAATCTTATACGTGTTTGATCCCTCATTATGGAAGGCTCTTGAAATGTACAGCTTTATCAGCCCTGTATCAGTGAAACTGCATTCGGCAAAAATGCAGGATTTTTCTCCTAGAAATGATACACAAAAAAAAGGGGATCATATCACGATTCTAGAACTGGACATTTACAGAAGTCTGAGACATTTGTTCAGTGTTCACCTTGGAAACACAGGTTAACTGGACTTTCTCACTTTAAAATGGATGAAGGTTAAAGTTACATGGACTCACCTCTGTTAACGCTACACTCCTGCTTCTTCCTTGGACTTGGCATAAATAATTTATCAAACAGTGTTAGTATTTACAGTGCGTCTGTGTGTGTGTGTGTGTGTGTGTGTGTGTGTGTGTGTGTGTGTGTGTGTGTGTGTGTGTGTGTGTGTGCGCGTGCGTGCGCGGTCCTTGATGCTGATGCGAACAAGCGTCATCTTCCCTGAACATCTGACAGTGAAGTTATTCATTTACACCCCTCTCCTCCCCTGTTCTCCAGGGAAAGAGGGACTGGAGAACACAAGTAGGAGGACCAGTCAGTCTGTCAGACAAACAGACAGACTGGTGTTCAGGGAGTGTGTGGGCACCCATTGGTTTTGTAATGACACCTACATGGCTGCAGGCTGGATGTAATGCGCACTCTTTTCAGTTTCACACGGAGCGGGTACATAATGGGAGACTGAGGAGCATTGTGCTGGTTAGACTGCAGTGCCACCTGATGCCACCCTAGGGCGACCGGGCAAAGACATTTAACAAAAGACTGTGATTGAAAAGGTGAGGGTGAGTGACACAGGTGGATGAGGGTACAAAAAGAGCAGAGGAGATGGATGACATAAGACTGGTGAGATTATGACTCCAGATTATGACTCCTGTTGACCGAGGCTTTAACAGACTGCTCATTTTGAACAGGAGCTGCTGCTGTCTGATAGCTTTATCAGTACTCCTGCAGTGAACTCAGTCAGTTTGAATTAGTAACATTAATAACTGATTATGAATTAAAGCTAAATAGAAAAACTAAAAAAAAACCCAAAACAAAACCACAGTACATTAATTGTAGCCTATGAAATATTTCTCTCTGGTAATTTAACTTTTTTCTTTGAAATAAAAACTTTAAGGAGAAAAATGCCTGTATGTAATGAAGATATCTATAAACATGATATGGATATATAATATGATATGATAGACTCCCTCAGTCTGGCCCTTATATTTCAAAACTGTCTTATAATAACAATTTTTAGTTTCTGTTCTTTTTTTATCTGTGACGTTTTCTTCCCCCAAAGTCGCCGCTTTGTTCTCACGATGTTTCGTTTCTCTCCAAATACTACCACATGATTCTCTAAATCTAAGACGCTGCATCGTTATCGGCAGAAATAAGTCGTGGGTATTAATACAAGACCAGCTGAGAGTCATGTCCACTCCGCTCTGCTCGGTACTCCTTGTTCCACTCTCTGTCTCTCTCTCTGTTCACACTGTAGCAGAAATATCACTCCATTTTATTTTTACCGCAGGTGGGTGTTTGTTTTTTAAGTGTGTATGGCACCTACGGCTGTGCTCGCTCTCCCATAGCTAGTCCTATTCCCTGTGTCGTGTGTGTGTATATGTGTGTAAATGTGTGTGTGTTGTTTATTCAGTCCCCAATCTCTGAGGCAGGACAGATATGAGCGTGTAGGAGGCATCTCAAATTGCCTTTCCCCCGTCTTTGTTCTTCCTTTCCATCACTGTTTTCTCCCCGTGCAGGTGAGACGCGCCGAGCCCAAATAGCTGATATGAAGCTTTCCTTTTAGCTTTTGATCACTTTGTGTGCGTCTGTTTGTGTGCGTCTGTGCGATGAAGGGGAGCGGACGTTTGGAGCGAACACAGATCTTTTGTCGGACCAAGAGCTCAGCCTGTGCAGAAAGAGGGTTTGAATTTGTGCGTGTGCTTCCGAATACTTCTCCTGTGTGTCAGACTGTTGTTATGCCGTAGCAATTAGTGTGTGTGTGCGTGTGTGAGTCTACAGCACAAGTGGTGTGTGTGTGTGTGATGTATTACTTGTAAAATGCTGACTGGGACTTTGGGATAGTTGATTGAGTTGTGTGCAGCATTTTTTTTCCTCCTTTGCTTCACTATACTCACGTTAAAGCTGGATCAATAGATGTTATTTTTAGCTCTCCATACCCCCACCCCAACTGCTCCACCCCTTTTTTCACCCCCCACTCACTTCCATCTCCCGTCCACACTCAAAAGTGTGCACGCTGCCTCGTCCTCCCTCACCCCGCTGCCAGTGTTGAGAGCTCACACACATCGACCTCTCTCTAATAAGTTGGCCTAAGCCTCAGCAGTTCTGCAACCCCCCCCTGCCATCCCAGCCAGCCCACCCCCTTTCTTTTTCCTGGGAGGTAGGCAGGGGGGAAAAAAAAAGCAGAAGAGGGAGGGAAAAACCTGTTGGGGTTTAGCTCTCAGAAAGTGCCGCAGGGCCATGCTGTGGTGCACTGCACTGGGCTGAGGCGTGCGAGAGCTGTGACTGATACACACCGACAGCCGCGTGGGATCTTTGCGCGCACAGACACGAGCATAAGCATTTTTCAGATGCAGCCACCGTCTGATGCATTGTCGGGCTTCGCTGTGCTGCATTTTGAACAACATAAGCAATGATATGAGGCGTAATATCACACACAGATAGATATATAATCTGGTCTCCCACACCTTGGAAGCACCTTGCTGATGATGCAAGGTTTCTATGTTCAGTATGACACACACACACGCACACACACACACACACACACACACACACACACACACACACACACTCACACTCTGATATGAATGTGGACATTGGTCATTGTATCACATTCTGTAACGACAGCGCAGCGACTGATGGAGATTAGCCAGTGTTAATATCTCAGTGTTTGTACCTGCGTAGCTAATTTAGCTCAACACACAGTCGGAGGGGTTAACCCGGCACTCAACAGTGTTTTAAACAATGGACACACTCTCACACACACACACACACACACACACACACACACACACACACACACACACACACATACACACATAACCATTACCCAGACGCTCTTGAGCAAGGCTCCCTAAAGACTCCTGAATACGACAGATCAGACTGTGGTCGTAATGAACAGCTTCCAGGTGTGTGTGTGTGTGTGTGTGTGTGCGTGTGTGCGAGAGAGAGAGAGAGAGAGAGAGGATAGGGCAGGGGGGGTCCTGAAAAGCAGTGTGTTTACCGCCTCAGTAAACACACCTCAGCTTTAAATGCCCGAAGAATAGATTTCCTTTACTCGCCCCCCGTTTCATTAGCCATGTTGAATTGCAAATAGGCTGATGTTTGGTGTTTTCACTGTTCTCCATTGTTCTTTTTAAATGTGTTTTCAGTCGCTGGTAGCAGTGAGGAGGTCTTAATATTCGGCTGTGTGAAACCTGGAGGTCTAGTTGTAGGGGTTAGACAATATGGATTAAAAAAGAATAAAACCCATTAATCATAGTATGTGTTGTTTTTCACAGTGATGTAATTGTATTTTATGATGTATTCATATTTCTGTATACCTGTGAGATGAGGTGAATGGAAAGGGTGACGGATCAGATGCGGCAGTCGTATAAAAATCCAATATTGCCATAATGCAGTTATCACTTTGCATCAAGGCTCAGAATGTCTTCATCCAGAAACCCAAATAAACATCTGTGCAGAGACCCAACCTGTTCTCAGACTTAAAAAGCGAAATTCATCAGGTAATGATTAGCCTCTGACATGATAACAGCACCATGTATGTATGTTGTAATCTTTCTACAGGATGCATTGAAAGTTATGCAACAGAGACGAGAACGATTGTGCCTCAGAGCTGCTGTCATGTGGTATCTCACACCCTGCAGTGTGTTTGTGTGTGTGCATGCGCTGCGCTTCATGCCTGAACCGTGAAATGAGCCACAAATGGGCCTTTTTTCCAAGTCAGCTCTATATTTTCTAGTGTTCTTCTTCAGACCGCCTTTTACTGCAGAGTGTGAAAATGGGGAACAAAAAAAAAACATCCTGTGGGGAAGTGAAGCAAAATATGAAATGGTTGTAAATGAGTCTGTTTTTAACTATTATTTGTAATGATTCACTGTTTTCTTGACCTCTGTATCAAACCAAACTACAGCTGCAGCTGTACGTAGATCCTGCACAGCCCAAATTTCCCTGACAGACATAATGTGTGTATATTTATACTCATCAGTGGTGGCTTTGTAGCAGTCTTCAGACACACTTTCAAAGCCTTTTTTTTATCATTGATAAGCAGAGGCCATATCCATTTCCAGCCACTGAACCTGGACCAGACCGTCATATCTTCCTGGAGATCATTCATCAGTCGAACAGCTGTTAAAGATTGAATTTGATGTTGACACACACACAGACGAGGGTTAAGTTGTAATCCACCCGCTGTGCAGGTTATCCGCAGGTCGTGCCAGCGTATCATAAAAAGATGACATGCTGGCAGGACAGAGAGAAGTGAGCCGGGTCAGTGAGGTTTAATTTAGATAAGATCAAAACATCTTGTCTTGTCACTGAAGAAGCTTGCAGGTGGATAATTGATGAATATGTGAGGTGACATCAGAGTTCATGTGCAGATTTATTAGAAATCTGTTAAGTAGCACATAAGAAACACTGACATGGCGGAAAAGAAGGTTAGATGGCAAAGGTCTAAGGTTTCATTTTTGTTTGCACAAAATCAGCTCAAAGTTTGACTTAAACATGTTTAACCAAGTTTGAACCAGACAGGAACCAAACTCACACACATACACACACGCGCACACGCACACACGCACACACACGCACACACATGCGAGTGCATATAAAAATGTGCAGATCTGTAGTGTGTTATGGTCTTCAGACATATATTCGACACCATATAAAGGGCACTTTCAGCTCGGTCACATTTTGTCTCTTTATGATGTATAAATGAAGTCATGTTTCTATAAATAAAATCTTCAAAATTGTTGTAATTGTAGTTCCAACAAAGAAGAGTTGTCACTTTAAATCTCACACACTTTATGTATAGTATGGTTACACTGAATGAGCTGGTGGTGGAGGAAAAAGTTTTAAATGTACACATTTGAAATGAGAGAGAGGTAAATAGAGTAATTGTGGGTCTGCTGGGTCACACACACACACGGGCCCTGTGAACTCAACAACAGAAGACCAGCTACCTTCCTTTGCCAACATGCCAACTCTGCGTGTGTTTGTTTGTGTGTCGATCAATTTGACCCCGCAAGCTTTAACATCATGTCCTTGGTGGCTCTCTGCTCTTTGCTTGAAGGGCCAGTCGCTGGATTATTCCCACCGGGCCAAAAGTGTGTGTGTGTGTGGGTGAGACAGGTTATTGGTGCTAGATGTTTGTGAACTTCATCGATTGCCTCCTGTACCTGTACCTGTACAAGACGACTCTACTAAACTTCCACACACAAGTATACACTTACACACACACGCACACACACAAATGAAGATACTTTCATTGCATATTCAGTTGATGCCCCCAATGAATCATTTTATCTTTTACTAAGCATAGTGTTATGTATGCACATACTGTCAGGGCAGGCTGTAATCGCTTATTTATATTCTTGTCCATGCGGCAAGAATCATACACACACACACACACACACACACACGACTCAGCAACAGTGAGTGCTGCAAGTAGCAGTGGCCTCTGTGAGGAGCTGGCTAAATCAAAGTAGACTGATTGAATCAGTCAGCTAGGTGTGTGTGTGTGTGTGTGTGTGTGTGTGTGTGTGTGTGTGTGTGTGTGTGTGTGTGTGTGTGTGTGTGTGTGT
>JBAJHX010000049.1:20475243-20486700 GCA_037176925.1 Amniataba percoides
TGTGTGTGTGTGTGTGTGTGTGTGTGTGTGTGTGTGTGTGTGTGTGTGTGTGTGTGTGTGTGTGTGTGTGTATGTATTATACCAGTGACACACACTTGCTTTAAGATGGATGGGCGTCATTAACCCTTAAAATTAATTAGAAGGCACACCTCCCTTTCTCTTTCTCTCTCATTGAAATGTATTCAAAAGGACTTACAGAGAGGGAGCGGTGCAGTGACAGGCTGCAGCAGGTGAACATGTATAATACAGTGAGAATACAATCAAACCGGCACGGTACGATGCTTTAAAGCCAAACGTTAATCATCTCAGGCTCAGGAGGCAGGAAAGAGCAGGTCAGGGCTGCACTGCAAAGCTTCTTAGCTCCTGATGGCAGAGATAGTAAGTTTTGGGGTGTTGTACAAAAGAAAAACACAGCTCCTGCTCCACTTCAACAGGTAAAGTGCCGGTGTTGTGTTTGGCAGTCATGAAGGTTTAAAAACCCCTCAGTTTCATAGCTTTATATTAAGGCAGGGATGCCTCTGTGCTCAGATTAAGACCATGAGTTCACCTTTTTAACTGCTCTCATTGTCAGTGAGGTTCACTCTAGCCGACCAGAAAACATGCTAGCACTTTAGCCTGTCTGAGTTTATCTTTACTGTGTTGTCAGCTTCCCCTAGGCCCCTTTGTTATTCATTCTCAATATTATACATTATTTCATACTATAAAGGGCTGTAAAAAGGGCTAAAACAATCAGTTAGCGGGCCTGCTAGCTCATCCACTTATCGGACAGTTCAAGTGGCTTATTCAGACGTCATCTCCTCTCTCCTGACTAAATCATAAAATAATAAAGTAAACATGCCTCTTTTGTGGGGCAGTTTATAATATGACAGAAGAAGTTAAATAAAAGGGGATGTTGCAACACAGCTAATAAGCTACGCTAGTCTCCTCCATTTGGGCTCCTGGAGAGAATTTACTATTGGTGTATGAATTCAATGAAATCAAACAAAAATGGACCTCATGGTTAGCAGTAGTGCAGGTGGGTGTATTAAAGTGTGTCCACTTGCTTTGTGTCTGTCGACGCATTTTGTCTTTAGCTCCAGGCACAGCAGAGGCTCCTAAAAGTCTCTGGTTACTTCATACCTTCATACCTGTTAAGGAAGTGTGTGCACACATACGTCCTTACGTAACCTTGCGGATAGCATGATGGCACGCGCACTTCATGCTTAATAGCTTGGCTGCACCGACCAAAGCAAACACGGGCGGACACCCTTGTCTCAAAATCTTCTGTGTACAGTAAATCCACCAATGTAGTAATGTAGAAAACAACTTTTTTTTTTTTAATCTGAAGACCTTTATTAAGGGTTAAGCCTCAGCCTGTGGGGAGTTAGTGCGTGCGGTCCACTTTGAACGAGTATTATTGAGCTCGGAGCGGCGAACTGGCAGTGGGGGTTTAAAGACGGGGATCCCGGCGTGTTTTGTCTGCGGATTTATGTGTGTGTGTGCGTGCGTGTGTGTGTGTGTGTGTGTTCCAGTAAAAGCAGCAGGAGTGAAAGCACCTTGGGTCCTGCAGAGCAGGACGTGGACAAACATCATCATTTGGGCTCTGAAAACATTACATATTCTTTAGATGAGGTCCTATGTCCCTTCCCCACAGTGAAAGCAGCCCTCTGCATTCTTCTGAATAAAAACAAGTGCTGACAGATCCTGTAGTGAAGAGTAAAAAATCCATGAATGAAACTTTCAAACTCCCCTCAGGTTTCCATGTGACGTTGGGGGAATTCAGCTCAGGGTCACACAAAGAGGTGGTGTAACCAAATAAACACAAATCGAGTACTATTGGATTGGCTGAGATTAAATTATACAGTGATATTCATGGTCCCCAGAGGATCAACCCCCCTGACTTTGGTGGCACCCTCACTTTTCTTCCAGTGAGGTGTGAAATATCTCAACCTCCACTACTTGCCAGTGAGGTCACATTAAGGTGAATGCTATTTTATTGAAGCACGTTGGTGCAGCGTCGGTCCGTCTCGGTTGCATAACCTCGATGTGTCTGAACCGGCCGTGTTATCGTCCTGCTGTACTGACAAAAGACAGCTGCAGCACTCTGACCTCTTGACGCACTGTTGGTGACCTCAGACTGGAACCAGCGCAGTCACGTCTTCCACCTCAGCTGCTGGTTTGACTCGACGCAGGCGATCACGAGGTTTCGCCCCCCTGAAGGGACAGAGGGGACAGACCTCCGCGCTGATAATGTGGGAAAGCTGATAAATCACTCAGATCACTCATTCGTCTTCTTGGAAATGTTTGGAGTGACTCACTGAACTCTCGCCTCAGGTAGTTTGATCTTAACTGCGGTATATCTGTCTCCTGCTCTCGACGTGACCGCGCTGACCTTCGCTGTTTATTGTGGGGATTCTCTCCGAATGTCCCGAGAGATCTTTGAGTGTAGCTCAGATAATCACGCCTCCCTCATGATGACCTGCAATATCTTTGATCCCCTGACTTTCCATCCAGCGCCGTTATCGGGTATCAGATCTGTTTGAAAATGTTACACGGTGATAACAGAAAACACCACACTGTTTTGCCCTGGGCTTTTACACCTGTAAGCAGGGAGAGAGAGCACTAATACCTCCATGCTGCTTCATCAACATGCAGTGGAAACGGTGCCATTACCAGATCCTCAGCTTTTTTTTTTCCCTCCCTACATTTCTAGACTTTGGTACTGCCTAATTTAGTAAGATAACAACCTGAATTGGCAATATGTCAATTAGTTCATTTCTGTGGGTTATGTTCACAGTAATGTGACATTTTATGGAATAATCATTCAATTATAACTACATAAATACCATAACATTAATTTATAGTGAAGCAGATGTCAGAAGGTCTGGCTCTGATTTTATGTAAACTCTGACCTTTATGTGTTCGCTGCACTTTGGCTTTACAGTGGAGAAACGATGAATCAAGTTTATTTACATCTCATCTGCAAAGTCTCCCGCCCCTTCAGCATAAAGCGCCTGTTAATTATCACATTTATTATTGCCTGGGGATTAACTGGGTGGCTTTGATTTCTTGTAGTTTACAAGTTTTTACATCATACAACATGCCAAGGAGGGACTTTCATCACAATATAAAATTCATCGTGCGTTCTCGAGTCGTCAGCATGGTCTCATGTAGAGGCTGGATGTGGACACAAACAAGTCTCCCACAGTTTCTATCAGTCATGTTTTCATTGGCTCATCGCGGAGCAGGTTTCAGATGTTTCCAAAACCGTTTGCAAAGACAGAGATTTCTGCTGTTTCCTCTCTCTCTGCTCTTAGTGAAGAGTGGAAATGCGTCACATAATATTGCAATAAAGAAGATGCACCCCCCCCCCCCCTTCTAATATCCTCCAGTCATCTCAGAAAGTACTGATGTAATTGGTCAGCTAAGTGGATTTACCAAAGCACCAGAGTGGAGCATTTTCACTGACACCCGTCCAAGTGCTTTAGCTCAGTGATTATTTGGGAGACTTGGGGCTGGGCAGGGGCATTCCCAAAATTATTTTCACAAGGCCATTGTTGCCAGATCAATATGTGTATATTAGTTAGGTTATGAAATGGGGATTATATGGGCTTTTTCTGCCTTTAGTGGTGGTGTTGCTTTATAAAAACTGCTCTTATTGCCTGTGTAGTGGTAAGATTTGTTGATCTCTCTCTCTCTGCCCTCACACACACACGCACACACACATGCACACCCACAAACACATGCACACCCACACACCTACCTATTAGATCTGCTAGTTTAATCATCACCCTCTCTGGTACACTCTGTCTCTCTCTCCACCTTCTCTCTATTGCTCTATCTCAACACTGTTTTCTAAATGCTTTCTTTGTTTCCCCTGTGGCTCGTGTGTGCGTGTTTGTGCGCGCGTGTTCGTACTCACAAGTAAACTTGATTGAGCTAATCTCATCTCACGTGATAAAGCTGAGAAAGTTAATCCCTTAAAACAGGGTAAAAGTCATTTCTGTGTGTGTGTTTGTGGGTGTGTGTCTGAGCCCCATTTGTTCCTGTGTTTGTGTACAGACAGTGTGACTGTTGATGCTATTTAGCAGAACTCCCATTTTCATTTCAAATTCAATTAACATTTCCTTTATGCAGTATTTCCTGTGAGACCCCGTTACGTTAAAATCGTATTGTTTCGTCAGTCTGTACTATCCAAAGTATATTTACATCCCTGGATTTATCTGGATATTTGTTATAGCCCAGGCAGAGTTTTTCTAATAATATTGGAGTAATACAAAGGGTAACTTTCTAATTACAGATTGGTGTGTAAAGGTTGTAAATTATTGTGTAGATTATGACAAGCATATCCCAGAATATGAATGTTTGCTAACCCACAATTTCTCCACCTGCTTCTTGTTGTTGTTATTTTCTTCTTTGACTTTTTGCCTTCAGTCTTCTTATTTTTTACCTTACTTCTTTTCCTCGGCCCTCCTCCTTCTTGCTGTTTTTCCTCTTTTACTTGTTTTCCATCTTGCTGCTGATGCTGTTGCTTTCCTCTCTTTCTGCCCCACATTCCTTCCCTCGTTTTTTTTCTCAGCCTCTGTCTTCATTCCTGTTATTGTATAAATACTCCTGCTAATCAAAATATTTTTTAAAAATCTCATTTTTTAATCACTAGCTGTTAAAATCATTTCAAAATCAAGCTCACATTAAACACATAATTTCTGTCCCCAGATGTTTGAGGTGTGTCAGATTTCATTATCAGAAGAGACACACGAGAACGCACAGCTTTAATAAGCAAAGTGAGACGGCTCATTAAAATGATTGAAGCGCTAGGTGCGGTGGAGGTGCGCAGTGCAGCTTGATGCTGATGACTGCAGGTTTGTCTCTAATGCACACACACACACACACACACACACACCCACACACACACACACCCACACACACACTGGTTGATTGGATACTGTTTCAGGCAGCCTTTATTCCATTACAGATATTGACAAAAAACTGGCCCGTCTGGCAGTGAGCTGTGTCCCTCCTCTTCATCCTCCTCTTGTGTGTCTGAAGATGTGTGTGTGTTTTTGTGTGTGTGTAGTTGTTGCATTGCTAAGACTTTTTCTTTCTTGTTATTCACCCTCTCACCTGTATCTGACTTCCTCGTGTGTTTTTTTTTATTTCCCTCTCTCAGACTCTGAAGCTGTGTTTATTGTATTTCTCTCCTGTTTCTGGCTCTCACTTTCTCTTTCTTTCTCTCTCGCCATAATGTTTTCTCATGCTCCCTCCACCTCCACCTCTTGAGGCTTCACGCCAGTTTTCTCTCGCTGTCTCTCTCTTTCTTTCTGTCTTTTTTTCTTCTGTTCCTTTTTTTTTATTCCGTCTTACCATCTTTGGCTCATCACTTTCTCAGGCCAGTTATTGTCACAGCTGTGTTTTCTCAGTCTGATGTCCGCGATGAGTTTGCTGGACAGTGTGTTCTCAGCCTGTGTGTGTGTGTGTTTGTGTGCGTGTGTTTCGGGGGCCGGTACGGGGCAGTGCCATGGCGGTGCCTTCCCACGTCCCGACAGAGCACGTGCGAGAGACAGAGAGGAAGAGAGAGCGAGAAACACTGGGAGTCATTGTGCACAAATGTCTTCCCTCCCTCGGTCTCACCCCCTGTTCTCACTAAGACTCCATTGTCCGCTCTGTTACTGTTGCCTCACTTCATCTTAGATTCAGCGCCATCGTTTGGAAATGTTGCATCTCCCCGTGCTCTGTTATCGTGCCAATGTCGAGGGTTGGTGTAATCTATTAGCGGTGTGTTATCAATGTGTGAAAATGTGCTTTTAGTATCACGTTGGAACATCTGCTTAGATAAATCCCACTTTCCATCCTCCTTGTGTAAGTATGTTTTATCACCTGAGAGCCTCGGGGCAACTAATTCCATGTGAACCCCTATTGGCTGTGTTTACGTTGAGGACTGTGTTTCTGTGAATAGCCTCCAATCTAATCCTGAAAGAAAACAGCAACAGTAAAGACAAAATCCCCACTGATTTGCACTTGGTCAGCAAACCTGAAATTACAGGGACTTGTGTTATCTACTGATTACTGGGATGCACTTTCACATAAGCAAGTTTGCGTAGCAGGAAAAGTTTGGACCTCCACCACAGAGAGGCAGAGGTGTGATCGAGGACGCTTTTTTACCCCCCACTTTTGGACAAATTACAGGTGAGATAGTTCATCGATTCAATTTAACGATAACAACTGAAAGATTTCACCACAAAAAGAAATAATCATTTGTGCAGTGCTCATGTGTACCTCCCTTAATTTTCCATCAGGTTTTCACAGTAAGTTGAACTGTGACCTCCAAATCAGTTAAACTTATGTTCATGTTCAAAAGTGTTCTGGCAGGCAGGATGGTAAATTTCCCAGTAAGTAAACAGTTGGTCTTTACATGCGGTCTCACCAGATTTAATGGGAAATAAAATTAAAGTGGAATTAAAGTAAAATAAAAATCTTCCTGCATGATCATCAAAGTGTCAGAGTGGCTTCCAAGCTAGAGCAGCACCGTGTGATGAATCTGCTCTCCATGATGTCTGTATTGGAAAACTTCAACTTGCAGAAAAACATTAAATCTACTTTTACTATTCACAATCACACTCTGTTAATGTCTCTGTGTTTTTGAAGTGCCGACAGCAGGAGTGCAGGGTGGGATCCCCACTGACAGACCTCTACGAGCTCGTGTAACTGGAGTGATTGCAGGAACATTATTTAGTCATTACACACACATTTTGATCCATTACCTTTAAATCATAGCACCACTTTTTTCATGAATCTCACAAACTGCACATAAGGGCCGCAGTGCATGAGGGGAATGGTTTTCTCCCTCGTTTATTTTTACTCTGTAAGTCACGATGTCAGTGAATGAATGTGTGCTGTGTCGAGCTCCGCCTGGTTTAAGGCGCAGAACACTGCTGTCACCTCAACAGTTCCTCTAATGGGAATCTGTCCACCACAACTGCTCCTCTGCTGGCATGACACCCTCGCTGCAGAGTCCTCTCTCTGACTCTGTGTGTGTGTGTGTGTGTGCGCGCAGTGTGGGATGGTTGGTAAAGAGGGGGATAAGATGGAGGAAGGAAAATATAGTGCGATGAACAGCGTTAGGGCGTAAATATACTGCAGTTATGGGATAATATGCTGCTGGTGCTGTTTTCAGATCTAATGTCTGAAGAACGTTTTGTTAAAGGTTTAATCTGCTTCTGTCGAAAGCATCTGTTAAATCACCTGAAACAATTTGATAATGAGACTTTTAATTAACTATTTCATTTTAAAACTCCTTTTGTTTAAGCATCATTTTAAAGGCTTTTCCCTCTAACAAGCTTAATTCAAAATGTCAGATTGGATTTCTCTTAAACTCAATATGTTGTAGCAGGATTATTTATCGATTTTTATATTATCTCTACTGATGAGTTTTTTTGTTGTTGTGTGTTTTCTTAATCTCTTAGGTCATTCAAACTAATTCTGTTCACTACCAAGTAATTCTTCTTTCTTTAATAAATGCGTAAAAGACACACTTGTACCTGTCCTGGAGGTCCTTAACAAGTCCATTCAGGTCCAAGTAACTGAGACAGGACCTCCATGTTGGCCTGGCTCGAAATCTGCGGCGAATTCGCTTGGTTTATGCTGTGCTGTTGCAGGTCTTGGTTCAGGATGCTGTTACCTGTTTTGGTTATTATACGTAGAGATGTGAGAATTTTCACGAGTGCCTGATTGTCAGCTGGTTGCATATCATCTCTGGTCTTTGTCTATTTGGCCCTTAACAGCTTTTAAGACACACAAGACACAGGTCATAATGTTAATATTGTACTTTTTCATTTATCCATGCAGAATAGTATATTGTTCTGGAGTCCCTTTACCGCATGTCTCCCCTCCTCTCTCCTACCTTTCCTGTCCATCTTCTGCTGTCTTATCCATAACAATAAATTGTGTCTACCCCCCTAAAAAATAATAATAAAAAAAAAACATTTTGCCGTTGTGCTGCAATGGTGCAATTGATTGGCCAAGGGTTGTTTAAAAAACAAATCGATATCAGTTTTGCCCTTCAAAACAGCATGTGGCTTCAAACCTTGTAAGGAAGGACAAAGGGGGAAGTATTTTGGAAAGAGCAGGGCTGCAGTCTGCCAGCAGAGCTGAATGTGTAAATATGGGTTTTCTTAATGAGGCAACAGGAGAGCACACCTGCTGCTCCCTTTCTCTGTCTCACACACACACATGCACACACACACACACACGCACACACACATACACACACACACTCATTTTCCACAGGTGAATACCGGTGCTTTGCTGGGCTTTTCTAGTGGCTGTGGTCAAGACGTGGCACTAATATCAATGCGCAGCTGCCAGCCTGCCATTGGAACTGATTACTGGAGCGAGAGAACGAGGCAGCAATGAACAGAGAGAGAGAGAGCGAGAGGGAGATTCATGCTGTCACTAGCAGGACATCAGTGCTCCTGTCGACATGCAACTGATATGAGAGAGGAGAGAGAGAAGAAAGGAGGAAGTTTGTCCTCTGGGAGTTTGTGTCTTATTGTCTTATTTGTGTCTTATTGGACTGAACGATTATTTAACTGGAACTGTGAACAAAGTTAATGTGTAGATGGAGAAAGCTGTAGAAGAGATAGTCGCCTTTTAAATAGGATTCATTTGCACTTTACTGTGTGTGTGTGTGTGTGTGTGTGTGTGTACTGTAATTCACTGCGTTTCTTTGCTCTCCCTAACACTGGACAGGTGTGAAGGCTCTGTCATTAATCACCCGCCTTTCCTCCAACGTTCACAGCTGCATTCTTTCATTCCTCCTCCCCCCTCCCTCACTCTTTTTTTTATTTCTTTCCCCAAGTCCTCCCTCCCTCCCAAATGCACAGCTCAAAATCTAAATTCAGCTCACACTGTAGGATGGATTCTGTATATAGTGCCAAACTTCCCTAACGCCCCCTCTTACATACGCATTAACCTGTTCCCTTTTTTCCCCTTTTCTTTCTCCTTTTACCTTTTCTTTGCAGTCTGTCCGTCATTGCCTCCTCCGCTTTTCTCAAGCGCCTCCTGTTGCCTCTTCCTGCCTCTTATTTTTCTGTCACCCGTCCATCCATCCTACCTTCTTTTCTTCCGTGTGTTTGTCCAGCTCTGGGTCAGTGTGAGGGAGGCCCCGGAGGGTTGGCATGGCAGCCTGGCACAAGCACACAAGACTCCCGAGTAGCCCCCTGGGGAGCCCCACAGGAGGATGGGGAAACTTTTTATTTACTGTACATTCTTTCACATCTCACTCCTTCAAGTCTTTCTCCTCTCAGGTTTTCTGTTGATGCTCATTTTGAACCAGTTTCTACAAGTCCAGTCCTCCTGCTCTTGGGGCAGATTTGCGATCATCTTTATCGTCACGTTAATACTTTTAAGAGTTAGATCGAGGAATACTCTGACGGAAAAAGCTTCTTGGCTCAGTGTGAAACACAGGACAGATTTATCAGGCTGTTTATTCGTAGCTACAGTGGAGCGTAAGTAACCTTTAAGGGGAAACTCTGCAGATTTTTACAGTTACTCTGCATGTGAAGAAGGTTTTATGAAGCCTGTTGTGACTCCACAGAGAGGTCTGACAGAAAGTCCTCATATGATGTCACTTGAGTCAGCTGAGTCCCTGAGCAAACTGTCAGTGGTCAAGTTGCATTGTGGGTAATGTAAAAACAAAACTATTCCTGGTTGTACATGATTTTTTTTAAGCATTTTTTTAAATTAATCAATAATCAATCGAATAATTACATGAATGCATACTCAGAGCAACTAAAGCTGGTATAATCTACTCAGTGGTACTCAGTATGTTTTTTTCACAAAAAATCTGGTTTTAACATTTTTAAATATTTAAGCTATTATTATTTGTGTGCAATCCTGGTATTTCCATTAGGAACATGTGGAACAACAATCTAACTCATGCATGGTACTGAATTTATTAAAAAAGAGAGACATGTTATTTTGTACAGTCACTTCAGAACATGTCTCTGAAGGTGTGCACTCATCTCTTTTTGCATCCTGCATTCAGATATACACTTAACCAACAAAGTTAAAGAATATTTTCATAAACAAAATTATTGAAAAGTTTGCAAATTGGAGCGAAAGATTTTTCCGAGGGTGCAGCTGAGGGTGACATTGCAGTTTTTGTTGCTTCTAAACTTTAAATGCATTGAAGTGAGAGTTCCTCAAAAATATGCCACCTTTGAAATGGAGAATCGAGCTTTCACAATAAGACAAAGGTGCTGCTGTGTTCAATAAAATTCTGTGAGCCTAAAAAAACGTACAAGGATGCAGTGTTTCCCCCCCACAAATTTATCTGCGTAAGCGTGGAAAAGTCTTTATTCCATCAGATTCCTTCTTCTGTCCCACACAGGCTCACTCTCTCTCTCTCCTCAGTCCTCTCACACAGTCCCTCCTCTAGATTAATTGCACAATGATTCTTTCAAATTCTCCTCTTCCTTCCTGCCCACACAAGTGTGCTGACACTCTTGCACTCACACACATAAAAAAGAGAAAAGACAGCAGGAAAAGGTGTGTGTTGGTCTCCCTCCTCTACCTGTTTTTGTGTGGACGAATGTTTTTAAAAGGAAGGTTGACAGACAAGAAAGAACACCGTCTTATCAGATTTTTGTGTCTTTCCACTGCACCGCTCCAAAGCTTTGAGTGATCAAAATCAATGTTCTTTTTCCATTTTCTTTTCTCACACACACACACACACGCACACGCATGCACACACTCTGTCAGGGAGCTCATTAGCTGAAGTGAGTAGTGGCATGCTGGGCTAAAACGGTGAGGCTCCTGGTCATTTGGGGTTGACTGCTTGGACTGCGGCCAGCTGTGCGTTGTGTGTGTGTGTGTGTGTGTGTGTGTGTGTGTGTGGGTGTGTGTGTGTGTTTTTGTGTGAAAAAGAGAGGGGGGGGATCAGCTCTCCAGTCCCATTCTTGTATATTTTAGGCTCTTGTTCCCTCATTTGGGGTCCCCGCTATGGGTAAGCCTGACATGTGTGTAGCTGGCATTGAACCACACGCAATGCCACCACACAAGACGGAAAACACGCAACACACACACACACACACACGGCTGGTATTTTCTCCATAGCTCCACATTACCATTGTACAGAGGTTGACTTTAGCGATCTTTGAACTACTCAACAGCACTACTAATGTGTTTGTGTTTGTGTGTGTGTGTGTGTGTGTGTGTCTTGATTAGTATAGTTACTTGTCCCGATCAAAATAGAGAAAGAAAATTATATAATAGCATTAAAGCGAAACAGAAATGTCTTTTTTTTTGTCACGTTTTCTGAAAAGTTATATAAATTGTGATTAATTCTGAAATAAAGAATGTGCCCAATACGTTCTTCTTTATTTCAGATTTTTTTTTTGCACAAACAGCATCTAACGCTGACACCTCTGGGTTTCCCATGGCAACGGCTGACTGACATTTGAGAGCCAGCATTGCTAG
>JBAJHX010000049.1:20503983-20515921 GCA_037176925.1 Amniataba percoides
GTGTGTGTGTGTGTGTGTGTGTGTGTGTGTGTGTGTGTGTGTGTGTGTGTGTGTGTGTGTGTGTGTGTGAGTGTGAGGTGATCTTGGACTCCTGTTGTCCGTTGCTCTTACTGTAGAGGTTGTGGCGCTGGTCCAATGTGTGTGTCAGCAGAGAGGATGGTCACTAGCCACAGTGTTGGCTTACACTCATTTTGTCATCTCTGGGGACAGCAGGTTGAGCCAAGATGGCACCCAGAACAACAATATCTGGGAGCATTAAGATGGCGAACATCATATTTCATATTGCTAACCCTGTCCAGAGGTGCCAGGTGTCTGAATTAGGGTCCCTGTGGTTGCGTAACGTACAGCTGGAGCAGGAGCGCTGCCAGACCGAGACGTTCATTTCCATCAGAGAGACGCGAGCTTTGGGCTGCTGGAGGACGCTGCTGCGTTTGGTGTCGCTGTTTGTCACTACAGACATGAGACACACACTGATCAAATATATTTTGTGAAATTTGATCCATAAATGATCTAAATGAAAGAAAAAAGCCCTTCTTATGAAGAGCACTGAGCACTATAAAAAGTTCAACTCAACATTTCTTGTATGGATGTACTGCTGAGTGTTCATTCGACTCATTGCATTAACTTTTTAAAGAAACACGATCTGCACTTTGGCAGACTTCCCAGCGTGCATTTTCTTTTTCTACAGAGAGCCCTCTTCTTGTTGTAATAGATGTTGAGATAAGTGCTGCTTGTTTCTTTCATGATAGTGAGCGTAGTGTGGACCGCGCCTACCTTGTTAACTTGCCTCTACCTTTGTTGGGGTATTTTTTTAGGTAATTTAACTTAATTCACAACTAATTATTCAACATGTGTTGAGTTAACTGATTTTTAAGGCAGCAGGAAAACTTTCGTTTTTTAAGTTTAACAAGTTTTAAATGATGTGATGTTCGTGTTTTTATCTGATGGTATCTCACTGATGGGGTTCAGTTGGAAAAAGGTTCGTACTTCCATGCAGCAATCAGGATTCAACAACACTGAAATCAGGATGTGATGACATCTGTGTGGTTGTTAATGATGCCAAAACAATCAGCGCTGATCAAAGAACGGCCACACTCTCCTAATGAAGCAAATCTTTGTGTGTTTAACTCTCATAATGAAGATCAACTGAGTACAGATATTTGTCTTGAACTGTGTCATTGGTTATTGCTCATTTAGTAATGACTCCTGTAGGAATATTTAAAGACTTGACACAAAAAAAATTTTCAAAAAAGTTTTATCAAGTCTACCTTGATTTTTCCTATTATCCTGCTTTTCAAAGAAGCATTTAATTTAATAATGACAAGAGCAGCATCACTGTCACATGAAACACAGTTTCTAAAACAGAGACAGATCTCTTTATCTCTGGTTCACATCAAACTGAATATGTTTCAATTACATTTGTATGTAATGTGAGATAACTGAAGATTCATGCATCTGGAAAATGACGACAAACCATTTTTCAGTGTTTTCACGTTTTGCAGACTAAACAACTAATTGTTTCTTGCAGAGTACTTGGTTAAAAATGATCGTCAATTGCAGCTCTCTCTCGTTCAGACAGAAAGAAACTGGCTGGCAGCGACAGAAGCTGTGCGGGCTCCTCGCCAAGCGGGAGGCCTCAGCTGCGCTCACAGATTGTGCCTCTCCGTTAGCCGCTGTACTTTTACTAACACACCACGAGGCTGACGCTTGTGTCCTCTCGGCAGAAGTGGAGGGAAGACTCTTTGACTTTTTTTTTTTCAGCAATGATACCGTCACTGAGGGACTCACAGGGGCTGCCAAAGTCATCAAGTTTCTAAATGTGCTGGGAGCAGTTTTAAAGAGTAATGCTGTTCCCAGGTTGAGTTTCTCTCCGCCAACTGGAAGATTTTGAAAAATTCAAGACGGTGAGGGTGAAGAATCAGTGGAGAACACAGGGAGGGAGTCAAGTCAGTCTAACAGCTATAAAACAAACTGGTAAAGACAGCAAAGGGATAGAAAAGCAGTTTATGTAAAACAAGAACTATAAAATAAGAAATGTAGAATGAGTCCAAACTGTGATATATAAACACAGTAAAAGCAGTTTTATTTTATAGTGAACAGCAGTCTGAGGTGAGGTGGTCCAGTGGTGCCACAGTGTTCGAGTACGAATCAATAAGGCTGCGTGTGAGTTGCTGACAGTCTTTACTGCAGCTGTGGCCACGCAGGCCAAAGTTTTATTAATGCCGTCATTAATTTTTATGCATTTGGATTGTGGTATCAACATGTGGATTTTACAGCCGGCTCCTCTCGCTGTAAAATCGATTGTTATGAACACCAAAAGCCCCGGTGAAGTCAGCGTCCTACTTTCTAGGTTACTTTTTTATTTCTGCACTTCGATCTTTCTTGATCTTCTCTGCTCTCTTGTTCCAAGTTTCTGCTATTTTTTTTTCTTCCTTCCTCCTCTTTCTTCTTATATTCTCATGTCCTCCTTTACTTTCTTCTTCCTGTCATCATTTCTTCCTTTTCTTTTATCTTTTATTGTCTTCATCTCGTTCTCTAATCCTTCATTTTTTCTTTTCTCAGCCTTTCTTTTCCTTTTGTATTTCCTTTTCTCTCTCCTCCACCTCTCTTTCCTGCTCTCCCCTCATCTCCTTCCTCTTCCTTTTCCGTCCTTTCTTATTGCTCAGCTCTCCTCAATTCCCTCTCTGTCTGCAATCCATCACCTCCTCCTCCACCCCCTCCGCACCGCTGGGTATAATCGGAAGTCTCTCTCTCTCTCTCTCCATCCATCTGAGCCCCATCTTCTGAGTTATTACTCTCTAATCATCAATGAGGCTGGAGAGAGCCAATCCACAACGCTCACACACACAGACATGTTTCCATATTTTGCAGGTGTGTTTCCAGACTCTCGAACTTTTTTTTTCAAATCTTTGCATCAGTTTCATAAAGACACAGGATTTCTACTAAACAACCCGGACCAACTTTTCAAAACAATCAGTTTATGTGACTGTGTAATATGCAAATGTATCATTTATTGAAATAACAGAACATTATCAATTTGTGTTTCTCGCCTGCCGTGATAATAATAATAATTCACATTCAAAAAAGAAAAAGCTCTCTATAAGGCTCTTAAAGATGCCGTCAACAGCAGCATACAGCATGTAGCTCTGAAAGACTGAGGCTAACGTTAACAGGTCTGTTTGCCAAATGAATGTTATCGGTCGTGAGTTTGTGTCAGGGGACGAGGCTGCCAGCGTTTGCATCTTGTCAGAGCAGATAAACAGACTTGCGAATCCATTTGTTACACTTTAGCTCCTGTGTGTTTGGTTTTTGATGAGCAAAACAAAAAAAAAAAATGCCACCAACCAAAATCTCAAAATCTTTGGAGACTGAACGTATGTCTCTTTAGAGCCCTGAGCGCACTGTTTCAACACGTGTAAAGATCCAAATCTTGACGGGCCTGCCTTAGTAACAGTTGCTAACCATCGCTGTCTTTAGATGTGGTTTAACAGATGGTTAATTTAAAAAAGATAAATATTACGTGCTGCTCATCCGTTGGTACGATATTAGTGTGTGTTCTCCTCTGTGTGACACAAAGTCAAGCACACGAGCAATAAATCATTCATTACCTACACATCCTATTAAACGGCCTGTCTTTTATTTCTCCGCCTATATTTCCAGCTCTTATTTTCCTTCCTCCTTATCTCCCCCTCTCCCCTCTCCTCCACCCTCCCCTCATCTCATCACCGCTCCTCCAACACTTATCCCTCTCTGTCGGAGGGTTTGCTTTTTCCCCATCACTTCTTCCTCTTCGGCCCTCTTCCCCCTCTCTCCTCCGCGGCCCGTTCATTTTTCGTGCTGCTGAGTTTGCACAGGCCTGACATCGATCAGAAACTAATAATGTTATGTAGAAAAATGGATAAAGAGAGAGATTTTTCTCCTTTTCTTTTTTTCCGCATTGTTTGAAATGAATGATTTTGTGGGTGGAAAACAAAAACACACACACAAACACTGCTTGTGTTTAACTATGTTATGTGGTCTATTTGTCCTCCAGGGTCAGGGTACCCGTATGTTCTGGAAGCTCCAACCCAAGACTTTATCTCCGGTAAACAAACAAGCAAAAAAAACAAAAAAACGCCCATATCATCCCCCAGTCTGCCCCTTCAATGACCAACTACCCTCAATCCTCACACTCAACTCTGCTACAGCTAATACTGCCGCATTACTGTCCCATCATTAATCTTTAATAAGCGGCCAGTAAGTGTTGCTCCAACTTTATCAAACGCTTGAGAAACATCTTCCTCGCTCTCCGTCACTTTAATGCTGCCAAAATCACTGTCAACCATGTGTCTGTGTGTGTGTGTGTGTGTTTAAGACAAAAAGGGAAAATAAAAGCATAAACCAAAGTCTGATGCAAATTAGAGCCCGCAAACACACACGCCCACGTATGCACATGCACCTTGTGGCTTCATATTAATCAACAGCCAACATGAAAAATATCTCTGTGTGCGTATTATTCCTATTCCACTGTGTGTCTCCATGCCACAAAAGACTAACTCTCCCAGCCTGGCCTTATTACAGCTAGCCTCGAGCCCTAATGGAAAGTAATAAAGAGCTCTGAACATCTTAGTTTAGCGGTGCGTTTTATGTGTGTGCGTATGTGTGTGTGTGATAGGGGAGATGAATGGTTCTGATTAGGCAGTGCAAGCTGCAGACAAGCATGGTGATCAATGTCTCCCTTCTCTCTGCTGCTCAAGAACAGACAAATGTGCCATGGTCACGCACACACCTACACGCACACACACACACACACACACACACACAGTATTGTACATTTTTTCATCAACATTGGATGCAGCGGGTGTGTGTGTGTGTGTGTGTGTGTGTGTGTGTTTTGTGTTCTCGTGCATTGCCCTGCAACTTTTAATACTTTTTGTTTCTTCCAAGATTGATGGCGTCTTTGCTTCATTTCTCCGCCTCCATATGTATGAATGCATACACTCACACAAACACACACAAACACACACACACACACACACACACAGCAAGTAACCTTACACTGTATGTGCTGTGGAAATGCTCTGAAATTGGTTACGCCAGGGTGTAAAAGTGTAAATCAGCGCGGTTGTGTGTCTGCAGAGGACTGCAGAACGGAAGTGCTGACTCTGCAACAGCAGTGATAGAGGGAAAGGGGGTGGGCGGGTATGGGTGTATGAAATGGAGAGAGAAAGAGAAAGAGAGAGAGAGAAATGAAGAGATGCAGAGTGGAAATGGAAGGATGATTTAAAGGAGGAGGAGATGGAAAACTTAACATAGGAGCAGGGCAGAGGGGAGAAGAAAACGAAAGCAAGTCAAAGGAGGGAGAGAAATAAAAGGAAGAGATAGAGGGGGAGTTGATGGCAAAGGTCTGGGGATTGGATGGATAAAATCAATTGAGATGGAATGAGAGAGGCTGATGAGAGAGGGAAACAGCGCAGAGAGTTAGCTGCAGGTCCCCTGGCTTTTGCTGCACCAGGCTTTCATCCAGGAAATGAAACGACTTACCTCTCCCCTGTGTGAGCGGCCTCAACACACACACACACAAGTATGCACACAAACGCACACGAAGAAAGAGAAGCACATTTCCCACAACACATTTAAACCACACACACAAACTTACTCACTCACACTCGTGTCGGAGGACTGCTGTTGTCATCACCAGTGCCACTGTCTGCCTTTCTGTGTGTGTGTGTGTGTGTGTGTGTGTGTGTGTGTGTGTGTGTATGTGTGTGTGTATGTGTGTGATCTTGTGCTGTCCGTAGTGTGTGTTGCCACTGGAGAAATCAGGCCGCTGCTCTCTGTCACACCATCCAGGCCGCAGTGTGGATGCAGAGCTGACTTTGTTCCTCATCATCGCCACCATCAGCAGCGTTTGACAGTCGCTTAATTGAGAATCATTAAACAGAGGAATCATCAGTTCAAACATTTAGTTCCACTCAGAGCCTTTTCTAATGGCAAGTAAACACACAGCTCAGCTTGTAGAAGTTTATTTTAAATCCAATATATCCAAGTTAGAGAGTGAAAAAGTGGAGTTAGAATGAAGTTTACAGACCTCTGTAGCTCTGCTTATCTCTGCTGGAAAGTCACAGCTTGAAGCTACATTAGCCAGCAGTTATGTAACACAACAAAATCGCAGAGTTAACTGTCAGCAGTCAAGTTGCATCGTGGGTCATTTTGGCATCAGGTGTGCTGTAACCATTTTGATATATTTTTTGTGCAGTCTTAAATCACTGGAGTCATTTTTAATGGATCGGTAAATCGGTGTCGAGGTGCCAAAATATCAAAATATCAGCCATGACAATCATCAGCACACCGGTACAGTGTAATAGTATTTAGTAGGAGTTATTCCACTGAAGCCCACATTAATCCAGGGCCACCATGACCGCTGCTCTCAGTTCATCTGCACTACTGATCTCTAGTAAGGTTCCTGGAGAGGAGGTTGCCATGACAGCAACATGTGAGGTTACACCGCCAGAAGTCGGCATGCACTTGTAGGTTCCAAAGCTCCGACGAGACAGAGGGGTGCAGTGACCTCACGGAGGGAGAGGAAAATAAATCTGGTCGTCCTAAAACATGAACATCATCATTAGCACTGATCTTTGAATGTGTGTGTGCTCGACAGAAAATGAAAAGCTGCTTTCAGAGTAACGTCTGACCGCTGGATTTAAACAGCAGTGGGAACAAACTGGCCAAAAAATGATTGTTATCTTTTTTATGTGAATTTAAAGCTTAATTTTGGATCCATTTCTAAGTTGGTTAAATTCCCAGACTTATTTAGCACCAAGCCTGACAAATGTCTAATGATGTCTCCTCTCTCACTCCTCTTGTTAACTAAGAGCAGTGCACACATCATTCTAGTTCTCAATTATTGAAGATTAATAGTTTACATACAGATGGAAGCCACATTAAAGGAAAATACAAAATAAAATTCAGTAAAAGTAATAAGAACATCGTCTGTGTGATACAGTCTACTGGACGGATGAACATCATGAGGTTTTCTTTCAGTGCAGCAGCTTCAGCCTGTGTCCACGCAGGATGTGTTCAGGCACAGCATTGAGTGTAGGTCATCTGTGTTTCAGCAGCACTCAGAGCCCATCACACAATCACTGCAGCCAGGGCCAAGAAAATAGTGTTGGACCACGAAAATACATTTTGGTTTGCATTTATACTTTAAGTGAGAGTGAAACACAAGCTGTTATGTGCACATGTTATGTGTTATGAGTCCCTATAGAAATCCAGGCTGATTAAAATAGAAGCGACGCCAGACATGTGTGAGACAGACGACTGAAAGTCTCGGCTAAAACACCTCCTGTGGAGACACGCGGCAACATGTCGATCAAAAAAAAAGTGCAGCACTTGTAGATATTCGGTCGCTTTAAGACGTGGTGACTGCACCAAAGGCCACAGTGTTGGATGCTCATTGCTTTAATCGTGTTGTAGAGAACCTTAACTAAACGATGTCACAGCAGATGTCACCAAAATTTGAATAAAAAGTCAAAGAACATCTGACCTCAGGCAGTTTAGCTTTAGATGTTCAGCAGATTAATGTCCCCGCGCCACGAGAGCTCTGACCCAAAACAAAAAATCTCGTTTGGCTCCTGCAAATGTCAAAGATATTCATTCCTAATAAGTCCACTTGCTGATATCTGATGACTTTTCTCTTCTTTCTACCCCCGTGCTGCTTCTAAATGCATAAAAATATCCCAGATGATAGTGTGGGTTTTGGCGTTACTCCCTTAAGAAACGTTAAACATACATCACACACTCTCCGGGAGCTATTGTAGTGGGATGCTGAGCCTGTTTTTGCATAATAACTTTGGTGATTGTGCCGGCCAGCTCCGTGTGTGTGCGCGCGCGTACACGCCATTACACCTCATTAAGCAGACATTGTACCACAGCCGCAAGACGGGTGTCACAGCCGCCGTTGCTTCGACGAGCAAACGGAGTGATTGAGTACGAGACGAGGTGCTTTGCTCGCTTGTCGGGGACCGACGCCGTTACAACACATTTACATAAACATCACCTCCTCTTACATCTCGTTAGCATAGAGAACACATCAACACGAGAGAAGGAGGGGAGGAGGGACGGATAGGATGGATGGATTAATGAATGGATGAATGGGGAGGAAAGGGAGGGAGAGCAAGAAGGAGACGCTCCCGTTATAGTGTGCCGCGGGAATGCAGATGGCCGTGTTTAGAACCAGAGGAAACATTTACAGATGCATTGTTGATTTTATTACACCAACAGTGTTTCTTTTCAGTCTTACGGGGCCTGTTGTTCTTGTTAGTTTTTTTTGGCTTCCTTTTATTGCCTTCTCTTGATATGCAGGTGCACCCAGGGTGAGGCAAATCCGCACTGAGCTTGCCGTTTGGAGCTGATGTCAACTTTTAATAAGCTCAGTTGTTTCATTGACCAGTTCTAAACCGTCGTGAAACATGCCGAACTTTGAGGAATTGAGAGCTGGAGAATCCGAAACAGAAGAAATCATATAAACTGCTCCGCATCATTCATTCATATACAAACCTGTGCCGCCAAAGGACAAACTCCTTAAAAGATGGATACTTTGCAGGGAGTTTTGTCTCATTAAGACTGCTAGCTCGTATGTTTCTGGTTACAGTAGCTAACCAGCTCGCCAACTATCCCAGCAAGAAGTCGCAAAGTCAACAGGCTTCGAGTAACCACCTATTTTCAGGGATGATTTTGTCAGTGAATTCCAATTTATCACTCAGCCAAACTCAAGTATTTCAGTTTTTCATCTAAATGATAATGGAGGAAGGTCACTGTCTGACCTCAGCTACTGAATTTATTGATGTTTTTTTATTTTATGTCCATTAACTGATAAGTGAAGTTGCTCCACTTTGATGAGCTAACTGTGATTTTAGAAAGCAGCCAACCAAACTTAACACAAGATACAGAGAGAGGCGCTCAATCTGATTTTTAGTATGAAAATTCTTCATTCTTCTTTGACTTTTTCTAAATGGCCTAAAATTGTCTAAATGTCATGTTAGTGTTTCTTTTCATTTGTCGGTCAAACGTGCTTTACCATAGGACTGAAGTGAGCACTCTGTCCTCTGGCTCCCTTTTAAAGCCAACAAGCAGCAGACCTAATGAGACAAACGCAGTTAAAGTGTTGAATGTGTTGAATGTTATCTGACACGTCTGAATCTCTTTAGAGCTGCAAAAGCAGGATCTGAATGAAACTGTCTGAGTATAAAAACGCCCATTCTGTCGTTCTAACTAATCAGTTGAATGTTAAACTTTGACTTTGGTTGTTTGCACTTCAACCTTCCAACTAAACTAAATTGGCCTGAAACACTGAAACGTTGCAGAGACATTTCATCCAGTGCTGCTAATATGAAACCTGCTGCTAAGTGATGATGGAAATCAGAAAGGTACTGGTAGGTATTAGAGTGGCATTAATATGTATTAAAGTAGGTATTAAAGTAACGTCTTGGTGAAGTTAATCAATGTTTTGAATAAATCAACCAGAATTAGTGGCATAAACCTTAAAAAAAGCTTTCACCTCCACCCGTTGTTCTGCACTGTACATACATTAATTATGCTGTTCTGTACATACTGTATGTCATTCCTTCCTCCCTCTATTCAAAGTTGCTATTTAAAAAGCAGAAAAGCTGAATGGTCAGATTTGCCTATCTATATTAATCCTAATCTAATTAAGATGGTGGTTTCAAACACAGCCAGGCATTTCTAATTGAACCCCCCCTCCCCCCACGCATGAAGCTACATAATGAATGTGGGAGCACATACACACAGAGTAGGGATAGGCCTCATTGGCATGACTGTGCAAAATTGAGGCATTAATGGTAGGCTCTTTTACCCTTTACACCCATATATAGCTGTCACCTTGCATAACAAATGAGGGGGGATGATTTGAATAATTGGGTTTTATGTGGGAGCGGTAGCAGGGAATCTGCACCGGCAGTCATTTTCCACAAAGTGTGGGTGTGTGTGTGTGTGTGTGCGTGTGCGTGCGCACTCCCGCCTTTCTCCCACCCTCATTTTCAGCATAATCACACAATGGTTAAAGCGTCATGTTGATTTTCTCATACTGTTCTTTTAATATAGAAAGACTAATTGGTACGTTGGTTCCGTCTACATAAGAGATGATGAATATCGTGCAGTTTGATCCATTAACACATTTGATGTATGAACGATCAGTATTGCCTCTGAGAAGCCTTTCTCTTAACCTGACATGTCAAAATGTTTCCCTTTTAAAAGAAGAAAAAAAAAAAGAAAGAAAAAAAAAGGTTTTGTTGTTATTACATATGATTTTCCAGGGAGTCCAGCAGGTGACAGAGGAATTTATTAAACCTCATTAGTATATACAGAACATTTGAGATGCTGCAGTGGACAGTTTAAGCTCTTGAGTCAGTGAGCAAAACACCCAAATTTCAGAAAAATAAATATTTTTGAAAAACCCAGAAGGTCATTCAACAGTTATCGCTGCACTGAAGAGCCCTCAAAGACTCATCCGACTGTCTGGATGCAAAAACAATATGCTGTTTGCTGCACAGAAAGGCAATCTGTAGTCTGAGGTGGTGCAAACAGTGAGCAGCAGCAGTGAATGTTGTTAGGTCACATGAATCTTTAATGTAAATGAAATAGTTTGATATTTAATATTTTTTTGTTTAGATAGTGGATAGAAATACTCAATATTTGGATCTTTCTTATTAATGCAATCTTTGACATTCCTTATTTACTCTTAATCAGGTGTTTTCTTTCACTGGGAGTTTTTGTGAGAATTATGTTTTTATAATACTTCTGCAAACAAATGACTCAAATACTTACTTAAAATTCCATAAATTATTCATGCAAATATACAGATGAAATCATTTCAGAGCACAAACCAGAAATCTGAACGCATAAATGAGTGATTCAAGGGTACTTTTTTTGTACTTTTCTGCTTTTGTTCATTTCAATGACTGATTTTTCAAAAAAAGTAAACATTTTAAAGGAGCAGTATACCAATTTTACACTTCAGGGACTGTTTATCTGTCATAAGGACTATCACAAACTCTGTGGCTCTGGAGAACTTTAATCAAGTCTGAGAAAACAGATGACATCATTCAGGGAATCTCAGTTGTGCTGAAATAGCACAGATATCTAACAGAAAAAATCTGTTTTTCACTAATAAAAGAAAGACAGTCAAGATGCATTATTGGAAAGTACAGGACCCAATGTCTCTGAAATGAATAGTAGGATATTTCAGGCTGTGCTGTATGGATTTCAACCATATTTTTTGTAACATGTAAGAACCCAGATGTTATAAAAAGAAATTCTGAAGTGCCCCTTCAAAACTAGACATCAGATATTTAATGCTGAAATAGTTTTAGTCCAAAAGTAAATGATCCCAAGCCCACACGTGTGCACACACAGAGTTTCTTAATGCCAGGCCAAGGAACTGGATGCACTGTGTATCCAAGGCAACCTAAATTAGTCTCAGCAGGTATGTGGGCATCATGTCTCTTGCTGAGGAGAGAGTGAGCGAGTGGGCAAGCAACAATAAAAATAATGGGGTGGAGGGGGTGAGAGAGCAAAGAAAGACACAAGTGTGGAAAAGAGGAGCGGAGGGCAGCAGATAAGAGAGAGAGAGAGAGGAGAAGATGAGGGGGAATGTCAGAGGTTGAATGCTATTAGCAGAAAACAGAAGAAGAAGAAGGCGGAGGAGAGAGCGAGGGAGAGAGAGGCATGATTGAATAAGGGAGGGGAGGGATGAAAGGGGAGAGTGGTGCAGAGGGTGAGTCAGAAGGCAACGAGAGTGATTGGGAACTAGCATGCTGCTTATTGCATGCCATGAAGAATAAAGTCAGCAACCAGTCTGCAGGATGTGTGTGTGTGTGTGTGTGTGTGTGTGTGTGTGTGTGTGTGTGTGTGTGTGTGTGTGTGTGTGTGTGTGTGT
>JBAJHX010000049.1:20516021-20529974 GCA_037176925.1 Amniataba percoides
GTGTGTGTGTGTGTGTGTGTGTGTGTGTGTGTGTGTGTGTGTGTGTGTGTGTGTGTGTGTGTGTGTGTGTGTGAGCACGCTGCAGAAAAAGCTATTAAGCAATAACAGCACAGACAGAACTAACTAAATTACATCTCCAAAAAGACAAGATTACACTTGCTGTTCAACAAACACACACACACACACACACACACTCCTTGATTCAACTTTGCTTTTTATCACTCCACAGACAGTTCTGTGACAATTCTGAGAAACAGGCTTCATACATGTGTATATTTAGATTTATGGGTTAGAGCATGTGTTGTGTGTGTGTTTGTGTGTGTGCTTGTGCGTCATCTCACCCACGGGCCGTCTGTGTTCTTGGACCCCTTCTGTCATCCAGACACTAGTCAATGTAAATGAGTGTTAGTGTGTGTTTGCGTCTGAGAGCATGCGTGTGTAGAGATGATTTCTTTGACTGCCAAACATAGTGTGTGTGTGTGTGTGTGTGTGTGTGTGTGTGTGTGTGTGTGTGTGTGTTTGAGGATGCCTTTGTCACAGCTTTTTCCCAGCACGTGTGTGTTAGACGGCTCCTGAAGGTGTTGATTGGGGAAAGTGTGCATGCTCTGTGTGTATGTGTGTGTCTGCATTTTTCTTTCCATTCCCTGCAGTAATTTCTCTCTCTCTCTCTCTCTCTCTCTCTCTCTCTCTCTCTCTCTCTCTGACTGTCAGTCAGTCAGAGGTGTCAGTCTCGCACAGTCTTTGAAAATGTTTTTGTTTTTATGTCTTGATAGCTTTTGGTTCCACAATGTTTGCTTTAACGGATTTCAGATGCCACGTGTCAGAGGGCAAATCAGACATATTTTCTTGGTGGTGCCAAAGATGGCAAACCTCTTTTCTGCCACATTACTGTAAAAGAGCACTTTCCTGAAGACAAAAGATGTAGTCATAAAGATTCACATGGATATGCCAAATCATCCTGAAAATGTTGTTTGTTTTTTTTTTGTCTTGAGTGTTACATAAACACTGCATCTATGGGCTGGAAAGAAAGAGAGAAAACAAACAAAAGTGTGCGTGTGTGTGTGTTTGTGTGTGTCATTACTGTGAGAGGCATCCCACTGCTCCCGAGTGTCATTTCCCTGCAGAGGGGAGAGGGGAACAGAGGACAGGCCTGGAAGAAAGGAGGAGAGAGTGAGGGGAGGAGAGGAAACAGAAAACTGTGATGTGAATAAGAGGCATTATGAAAGGTGTGTGTGTGTGTGTGTGTGTGTGTGTGTGTGTGTGTGTGTGCGCATGCTAATGACTCATCATCAAACTAATGTCTTGTTCCTGCAATTAGTCACAATTAGTGGTTGTGTATGCAGGTCTACAGTCTGATACAGTATATTAGCAGTGAATCTGAGTTTCCTGTTGCTCACAGGTGAGTACAGCAGATCTGATTGTGCTTAGTGCACTGGTACGTGTTTGTGTGTGTGTGTGTGCGCGCGCGCGTGTGTGTGAGTGTTTGTACTCTGCTTTGTAGTGCGTCTATTTGTTGTGACTCTAGTACCATGCATTTAATTTGAATTATTAATACTTGGATCAGTGTGTCAGTGTAGTCCTTTGTGTCTTTAGCCTCTTGCTCCATGTAGGTAATTTATTGTTAACACACGGTGATGACACAGTCCGTCATAACATAGTTTTGTCGTAACCTCTGCTGGATACACTTGGCACAGGTAAAAGTAACTAACTGTCATGTAACTTTTCTGCCATTTGGCTTCTATATCAAAGGTTGCTGGTTTCCATCCTGGCTTGAACCAAAAATATTTCTTTTTTTAGTGCTAAAATGATATGAAGATGACATTTGTCCTTAATTAAGTTACATAAACTCACTTACTTCACCTTGTTTCATTAAGTAAATAGTTGTGGTACTTAGAACTTGAACTAAAATGTCATGAAAACACACATAATTTCAACAGTGTGAAACCTGGTCAAAAAAAACCAGAGCAGAAAGGTATATACCACCTGAGGAAAGTAACTTTGGTGAATTGACCCTGTGACTAAATTTCTGAAACCACAAACTATCCAGTAGCTGTGTTTCACATCTCTCATAAATACCTAGAAAGAAACTGCCATGTGACTTTCCATTCATAGTTCACTTCCCAGAAAGGAAACTTAATATAGGCTATATATACATGTATGGTGAGTTTGGTTTCCAATAAGAAATCACTATTGCATAAATATTTATGTTTAAAAGAAGTGGTTCATCTTTAATTTCATCTGTTTACCGTTGCTCGGTATTTCAAAAGCTGCCGGATGGAGACGCAACAACTGTTATCGGCCGACGGTGCCAAGACTGGCTAATGGATTAAATACTGTCAACATTTTCCAGACCTCAGTGCCAAAAACTGGGTAATGTAGTTTTATTATGTGCTCTTGTTGTCCCTGCCATCCCTGTAGTCTGCACTGTTCGCTGTCAGAAGTTCCTGATCTCGCGGGTCGGGGAGGACTGGATCTTCCTCATCCTGCTGGGACTCCTCATGGCCCTGGTCAGCTGGGTGGTGGACTTCTGCATCGCCATCTGTCTACAAGGTGAGGCATCAGGGGAAGGGAGGGAGGGAGGGAGGGAGGGAGGGAGTGGACTGTGCACCTGCAGGTCGGGGCATGAGCAGTGTGGATAAACAAGGAGGAGGCAGAGACAGGTGACTTCAGCTGTGGAGGATTACTTGATAGAACAGAGGGAGGAGGAGTTATTGATCATAGATGATAGGTGGGGTGAATGCAGATACAAACTGTCAATAATGTTTTATACATCAAAATAGTAAAATGCTGAGAGAGTAAAATTATAGTTTGAAAATAAATATTATTTCTGGTTATTTTTGTGACCTGCTTGCAGCGCACTGAAATGTGTTTAGTGATCTGAGACAGCAGACAGACAGTATTTAAAGTGGTGCAGACCCGACTGTCCTTGTGGCA
Organism: Amniataba percoides; assembly: GCA_037176925.1. Taxonomy (NCBI): domain Eukaryota; kingdom Metazoa; phylum Chordata; class Actinopteri; order Centrarchiformes; family Terapontidae; genus Amniataba; species Amniataba percoides. The sequence goes on from JBAJHX010000049.1 coordinate 20,518,956, forward strand.
GAAGCCAAGGATGCAAACGACCACTTTAAACCTCTTTGGGCTTTGACTAAACCACCTTCTTGGACTCAGCTATACTTAATTCCAAGTCTATTTTTTTTTATAAATCTGTCACAATCTGGTCCAAATGTCTGTAGAATTAAGAGGTTTTCAGCTCTCTGATTTATTTAATTTAGCTGGAGAAAAATCTTCTAAATAAAAAAAACATTTATTATTTCAGTGGGTTCTGAACAACAATTAAACCATTTTTATTTGACTTTATTGAGATATTTGCATAATATCTGCATAACAATGTGATATTTTTGAATGATCTGGCCTAACAACAACTTCTAAATATAGAAAGACTGACTGAGAACTGAGCCCCGGGGACAACTATTGGAAATTAGTGCAGAATATTTCAATGTGATGCCTGAAAAGTGAAGATGTTTTTTGGGAGAAAGGAAGCAGAAGATTAAAGACAGAAAGAAGGAGTCAATTTGGATCAAAGAATGGGCTGAAGGCCTCTTATGGCATCAGGTAGATGCAGGAAACTGAGGGAGGCATTGAAGCGAGCGAGGGATTTATCAGCAAGTCAACTTAAAACGATTGAAGGAAGTTGTGAGAGCTGATCTGAAACCTTACGGGACCAGCTCTAATTCCAGTGGATTCTCATGGCGTGTGTGTGTGTGTGTGTGTGTGTGTGTGTGGTGTGTGTGTTAGTTGTGCTGCACTCTAATGGAGAAGCCAGCCAGTCTTGTCAGTTCCAGTTATGGAGTACAGTTCTTTTAATTGGATACAAAACATGACTAACCACCTGTCCTGAGAACACACACACCCATAAACACTCACAACTACACACATTTTTCCTGTCTCTGGATGGATGCATCATGTACCTGTACATTCAGCCCTGTGAGTGTGTGTGTTACAGTTTGTCCTTACTTCCTTAATATAACTGTAAATATATCTTGTCCATGATGTAGAAAGAATTATTTCTGATATGTTGAGTGTATTACCCTGCACACACTCCTTTTCACTGTGTGTTGTGTGTTGCTGGATACTTTTTGTGGTTTACATGTCTGCCCTGCTTCTGCGTGTGTGTTCACTCACAGCACAGAAGTGGATGTACGGTGGCCTGGACAGTAACGTCTTTCTGCAGTATCTGGCCTGGGTCACCTACCCCGTTGTCCTCATCACCTTCTCTGCAGGCTTCACCCAGATTCTCGCCCCCCAGGCTGTCGGTACGACCAGCACACACACGGAGCACACACACACACACTGAAGTACTTTGTTCTGTATTTGACAGAAACTTTATAGATAATATAGATGATATAATGAATTAATTTTTATTTGTGACACAAAAACATTCACAAATATTTTCAGGCTTTAACTTTTCAAATATCAAGACTTCCTGTTTTTCTGTTTGGTAACATTATAAATAAAAGTATTTGGTGTTTTTGACTGTTGACACTGGGCTTTTGGAGTATTTTTAGTATCTATATATTTTGTCGACTAATACAGTTTGGAAACACAAGTACAGGTTGGAAGAATACTGTCCAGATGAATGTATACTGAAAATGATTAGTTAGTTCAGCCCTATGTGACTGCAGATACACTCGTACTTCAACAACTAAGATGCTTGTCTATGTACAGTATTCATTTGAGTGGATTAATAGTGAGTTTTTACACACAATAAATGCTGTCAATCCAAAAAATACATCAGGCATCTGTGTGAACTGCTTAACAGATGCAAGTTTTTGCCTCAGTTGCTATCGTAGTGAAGTGAAATCAAAGCCTGATAACTTTCCTAGTAGCATTTTCAGCAGTGACACACCATCATTCCCCTCTGTGCCTCTGTAGCCTCGCCCCTAAAGGCTCTGCTCCTTCCCCGGGGGCCTCCTCTGCCTCAGTGTCAGATGAGGGAAGGAGGAAACCCCCTGCAAGTTCTGCACACTATTCAGAGCTGTAGTAAAACTCTGGTTAGGATTGTCTGAACTCAGTGCAGTACTCTGTCAGGTGCCTGAAGTAATTTCTGCTGCAGGTATAGCAGAGACCTCCCTGTCACTCTTAGTAAGAGAGGCTAAAAAGATGGGCGAGCTCCAGAGACACTCTTCCTTTTCCCTTTCACTCTCATTTGCCTCAGTCAATCACTGCTGTAAACACCATTTGGTTTGTTTTCTTCACTACGAAAGGAAGCCAGAGTCTGCTGTGGAAATAATCTGAAGACACCTCTCACATTTGTAAACTCTGTAATGCCAGACAAGTCATACATGACATCATAAATGAATTCATGCAGGAAACACTGTCAGTGATGGCTAGATGCACTAGAGCACAGAGTGGAAAATGCAAAGCATCCCAAAAACATGCTATATAAAATATAACATTATGGAACTTAAAGCTTTGAAGAGCTGCAAGCTTTCAGCCTTTCTACAGAAGTTATTTTACTTCATAAAAGGTAATCAGAAAACACATTTTTCCAAGTAATTAATGATAATTTACAGCAGCATGTCAATTAGGAAATTATAGGGAAGGTTCTCTGCAATTAAAAATGTTTAAAAATGCCACAGCAGTCAAATGTTAATTATTCCAGTAGCTCCATGTGGAGTGGGAAGGTTTGTGTGCCAGACCATTTCTTGTCCTGCTGCAGTGACTTCCATTTAATCTCATCCTCACCGCCAGGCAACGAGCAGAGACTGCAGGAAGTTTGTGCTCCCGGCCAAAAGATAGTCCTGCACACAAACCCCCATAAAACTGCCTTTGTTGTACAGATCAAACATTTAACATGTAACAGATCAAACATGGTAGATATATTTTTCCTACAGACAGATAGCTGTTTCCCCTTGTTCCGGTCTTTGTGCTAAGCTACTTTAACAGTTGACAGTAGCCCAAAATGCTGAACTACTACTATGATAAAATCTGTGATCTAATTGATAGGTATTCATTCTGCTGGTGAGTCGGTGTATATGCTGACTCAAAGGTAAGTTTCTTGATGCATTTGGTCTGTCTTTAAGATGGCTTTAAATCGCCTGCTGTGCCCCCCCAACAGGTTCAGGCATTCCAGAGATGAAGACCATCCTGAGAGGCGTCGTGCTGAAGGAATACCTCACCTTCAAAACTTTTGTGGCCAAAGTCATCGGTCTCACCTGCGCCCTGGGCAGTGGCATGCCCCTGGGCAAGGAGGTAACACACTCACACACACACACGCACACCACAAATCATCCACTCTGTGAGCCCTTAAATGTCTTCATGCACTGTAGGCACCCATGTGTGTGCATTGAAACTTGAATGGAACTGCCCTGCTCAATGAGATGCACCCCATGTGACACGCACACACAGCACAAACTGACAAATCTGTCAATCAATGAGTCAATCAATATGTGACTCATGAGGCCACATGCAAGCTGCTCAAACGTGTCGAGGCAAAGCTTGAGGTGAGATCACTCACATGTGTCTCTGCCACAGCTGAACGTTACAGGTCCTTCACATCATCGCCGAGCTTGTGAAACAGAATCCGTTTTCGGCTTTGCTCCTTTGTATTAGCAATATCAAAACCCAAATGTTGACCCATGTTCAGTAATAAGAGTTCTGCTCAGTGATTCACATCATCGAATCTTTGTGATAAATGACAGAATCCAGACTGGCACCAAAAGCTGCCAGCAGGTTCGAATGCCAGCTTACACAGCCTCCGAAATGAACCTCTGATCTTGGTGCAAAATACCAGCTGTCTGCAGCTTCAGCTCAAAATCATCAATCAATCATCATCACCCCATGGAGGTCAAAGTGACGTGCAAGAACGCTGGTAAAACTAGGTTTCATTTACATCGTGCAGCTGCTGTATCATGCCTACAATTCTGAACTAACGTGCCGCGATACATAAACTTCCCAGGGAAACGTAACCCTGCCCGGCTCATTCACACTCAAGTTCCCCACATCCCCACAGCATGAATTACAAATGACTCATAAATGGCACGCGGAGGGCCGATACGCCGAGGTTCAGGTCGAGAGCAGTGAGCGTGAAATCTGGAGAAGGGAAGAAAATGAGGAGAGAGGGAAGAGAAGCAGCGCACAGAGTCGACTCGACACTTTTTTCTAAACCCAAAGGGAGGGAGAAAAGTGTTTTTCTGGAGATTTTAGGATCCCCACCCGAGCCGTGCAGATGTTGTTTATGTCTTATGCACTCGTTTATGTGTGAGAAATAGTAATCTACACCACCTTATACGTGGGGATTTTCAGCAAAATAACTGTTTCAGGTAAGTGTGGCATCCCCCAAAAGACTGCGTAGCCCGAAGGCACACTCACAGGAAAATATATTTTCTCCTCACGCGCGCACACACACACACACACACACACACACACACACACAAGCCTGGGGCCCTTTTTCTTGTGAACCACTGCAGCAGCAGTTTGGATTCAGCGCAGGCCTCCCACTTCCTTTAACTTGAGCGTCACTTTTCTGATGCGATGCTCTCACTTTTAATCCCGTTAGCTCCACTTTGAACTCCATCCCTAGAATTTTAATATTCACCGCAGACTTTGTTGTTGTTGATGCATTTTCAAGGAGTTCTCGCGTGCTCTGCCGTGCAACGTACAACACACAGGAGGACCAGACTTCACTTGTAACATTTTGCACTCGACTTCTGTGTTCTCCCTCTCGCCCCGCCAGGGTCCGTTTGTACACATCGCCAGTCTGTGCGCTGCTCTCCTCAGCAAGTTCATGTCTCTGTTCGGAGGAATTTATGAGGTACGTCTTATTATTCTGATGCTTTTTTTTTTTTTAAATGACATCACCCTTCCTCTTCCTGGTTTTCTGTCACTCTTTCTCTATTTTGCCCGTCTGCTGACTTTCACTGTGTTTTATTGGCAAAACTTTAAATTGAGCATCTGTTATTGAGCATTTCTTTTCATTCATTTTCTTTCTGCACAAACCATATACCAAATAAGACAGAAATTCCAACCTCCAACTCCATTTAGTTTCCTCTTCCATCTCCCAATCACCCAATACACACACCAAATATAGTGCGCAAGTGTCATTTTCACTCAGGATCAGGAGTGCAGGGTGGGCACTTAGTACTTTGTTTGTCAGGTGATATTTTTATTGACACTTTATATCCTCCTACAAAGATGTTAGAGTTGGACAACACAAGACTATAAAGCAAAGGAAAACATTTAAACAGTTTAGATGCTTAGAATCATAAGGGAGTGCACATTAACGTAATTTAACTTCATCTGTCACTTCTTAGACTAATTGTAATATATTTTTATTTAATCTATTTAAACGAATGTACATTTACTTTTTTTGGCCTCATCGTGTGGTGAAGCAGGTCTTTGAGAGGGAGTGAAAACAGAGAGAAGGGACCTTAAAAAAATGAAAGATAATGACCGAATCACCAGAGTGATGGTTGGAGAAGACAAAAGTAAGCGATGTAATAAATGAGAATGTTTTCTGGGACAGCTGAGGGCCGCCTGACACTTCTTTCTCTATTATTTTTAACACCGTACATCCGTCTGTGTCTGATCTGGTGACGCCTCAGAACAGACAGAAAACAAGACGAGTGATGCAACACCTGACAAAAGGCTCTTGTTTTTTTTTTAGTTAGTTTCCCTCAGTTTATCCCTCTTTTATTTGTTTTATTTGTTCAGCTAGAAAAGTGGGAAAATAAGTGAGCATTCTGTCAGACAAGTGCCCCCCCCATTTTTTCAATTTCTTTCATTTCACGTAAAGTCAACAACCAGTAACAACCCGTTTCATAAATGTTTAATCAGTCTGTTATTTGTCAGCAAATTAGATCTTTTTCATCTTCAAAACTAACTCTGCTCAGAGAGAGATGCAGAAAGAGAGAGTATATGTAAATTTTAGTTGGGAAAAGGAAGAGAAGGCTGGAAAAGATGCAGATTGAGGAGATTGGGTCGTTTCCTCCTTTTTCCTTCCCTCTTCTCGATCCCCTCTGTCCGTGGGGACAGGAGTCCACGAGTTTGAGGAAAGTAGAGAGAATCTTGACTCTCATCTCTCTCTTTTCTAAAGATGTGAGCATGTCTCTTGGGGGATGAAATGGTGGGAGGATGGGAGGGTTTGAAGAGAGTACAGAGGCCATAGAGAGACAGACAGACGGACAGAGGGACAGAGGGACCGGTTGGTTTCAGAGCCCCAAAGTCCTCACGATGCATCCCCAATACGGCCTCAGATTAAAGGAAGAAAGTGTTATGTAGTCATGAAAGTACCTACACATCATACTCTCATCATAATCACTGTAATGACATGAGATACACAGACTAACACATTAAAGCCTTTTCTGATCTGACCTCGTTCATCTACTGTGTTATACAACATGCAAAAAATACTTTTATTTTACTTTACGCTCTGACAACATGACAGTTAAAACAAAATAAGTTCCTGGTCAAAGTCCAGTTGGCACTCAGAAGTATGTAGCCCCCAAACACAATGCCAGTGAAAGTAAGAGCAAGCAACATGAAATCAATGGTTACAATGTCGCTGCTATCCAGTGACCTTCAACTCGCCAGTGTTTACATGTAAGACTCATCATCAGCTGGTAAATGGATCAAGTAACTTCTCACCCTCTTGTGGTAGATAATCTGCATGTCCATCCAGCAGGGAGAAACTCTTCATGTAGAGGAAAGAAAAACAACTAAAATCATTTGAGCCCTCAAGTTTTCTGTCTAGAATAAAATGTGAAGCACTTTAGTCAGTTTACTTTCATCGTAGATAATGATGGAGATAATGATAATAATTCAGTGGAGATAATGGCGTCTATTTAGATCTTCCGGTATGAGTTGAAGGTAAGTGGCGGGAAAGTTCAGTTGTCTTGCCTGTAGGTGATTTGTTTGCGTCTTCATGTTAAAATAAAAGTGTTTTAAACCTTCCTTGAATGCACCGTTTCCCTCAAGATCTTCCGCTTTTCCCCTTTTTTACTTTTTTCTTTTTTCTTTTTCCATCTGCCCGTCTCTCTCTGTAATCATCATCATCATCATCATCCTCCACATTGTGTCTGTAACCCCCTGTTACTCTCTCCCGCTCTCACTCCCTCTGGAGTGTTGTGCTGCATTTTATTGCATATTAATGCTGAGAGTGTGAGTGCGTGTGTGGAGTGTCCCTCTGCAGCAGTATCTCGTCCTCTCCAGAGTTTGAAGTACAGTATGCTAATGTGGCCTGTGGGCTGTAAAAACCAGCGTTTTGTTTCAGCCTGCTTTTAGACGGCGTGCGGTACTTTTTCAAAACAGAGGGACGAGTACTCCACACACATACACACACAGAATTGTTTGAAAAAGGCACACGCTGGGTCAGATATTATTGAAATACATGTGTTTTATCAGATCTGTGGATGTCAGTTAACTGGAACACTGGAGATTTTGATAATAGAGTTAGAAAACATAATTGAAGTTCAGGTTGATATTTATTTAATGATGCACACAGAGTATTGGCAGTAAAGAAAAAAAGTGTGAATGGGTAAACTTTGCCTCTTATTCCCATGCTTTCTGAAGGAGCCCTGGGCTAAGGTAATTCAATTGCACTATTCCCAGCATGCTCCATGCCCATGCACCCTCTTTCCTACTGCTGCAGTATAGTCAGATTGTTTCACAGTGCACAATCATGTATAATGTAATAGAGCTTAGTGTTTATTCTGTATCCACTCTCTGGAAAGTCCCCTTAAAATAAATGTCCCCCCTTACTTTTTCAAAGCCATCACTGTATCATCACAGTTTGTTGTCAGCTCTCGGTAACTCCTCGTTGAAACTTTAGGACGTTTTACATTTATGAGTGGATCAATCAAATGGGGCTGATGCAACAAACAGTCAAACAATGATTATTTAAATTTGAACTTTTTAAAAACTTTTTAATCAGAAATTCAGCAGAAAGAAGCAAATGGAACAAGCACAAAATGTTACAGTTGGGTACGTTTAGTACAAGAACAGGAAAATGATTCAAATGACTCAATTGTGAAAATGCAAAGTGGTGAGATTACATTTTTTTAGGAAACAGTGTCCTCCGTCCTTATACGCTCTCATGAAAATGTTCAAGATTTTTGCAAAAAAAGTGATTTCAACTTGGAGAAAGTAGAACTATTCCAACTTAGTAAAATATTCATTCAAGATTAACATGTCTTGCAGTGTAAGCAGTTTTTGCGATACTTTTCTCGACCTTCCCATTTTATTACTTTGACCGTCATGTGCGTGTGTGTGTGTGTAAGCAGCAGTACAGCATGTTAATCAGAGTTTTACACTGCAGGTTTGTAAGACCAGGATAAGCCACTGAGTGTAAAGTCAAAAGAAAAAGTGCCACACAGACACACACACACAAACACACACACACACACACTCTCTCTCTCTCTCTCTAACCTCTCTTTATCACTGCCATGCTGCTTGAAGGAAACCAGTCTCATAGGAATGAAGGTAAGATCAGGCATGTAACACAAAAAAAGGATCCCAGGATGCACAGGATCCGCTGCCTGCAGTCGGTCTTTTAATTTCTGCTTTTCCTGTCCATCTGACTGCGTGTAACACTGTAATTCTGATGAGAACCTGATTAGCTCGGGGTTATTCTCTTAAAGCAGGAGAATAATGGGCACTCGCGCTGTGGACTTTGCGGTTAGAGATGTTATTTAAGTGCTTTTAAACCATGACACTACTTTATCTCCACTTTTTCTTTCTTTTCTGGGGGGGTTAACTTCCTAACTTTTTCTGCTTCACCAGCTTCTTTAATGTGATAAAATGATGTTCTGAACTGCCGCCTGGTGCCAGCGTCTGTTTTGTCAGTATAGTTATTGTATGTTCACTGTGTTATAGTTCATTTTTAATGCCTGCTCTGACTGGACCTTTTTATTTGTTGTTACAGCGACTTACTTAAGTGGCTCAGCGTGTCAAAGATTGACTGAAATGTAAGTGTATGAACGTGTGTGTTTTTCAGAATGAGTCGAGAAACATCGAGATGCTGGCAGCAGCCTGTGCTGTGGGAGTGGGCTGCTGTTTTGCTGCCCCCATAGGAGGTGAGTCTTCAGAGAAAAAAAAGATATAGTAACATACTGAAAGTCTGGCACACAATACACTGGAGGTGTATAATATTTAGTATATGATGTGTCATATCAACAGCACGTAACACAACAAACAGTAACACATAGTGAGCTTTGTGTCACTCAGTGGGGATGTTTCTAGTAGAAGCAGCAACGCCAGATGTCATCTCATGTTAAATTAAGGGACCAGCGCAGAGCTCACAACCAATGAGTGACATCATTTAGTGACCTGTCTGTGCTTGCTCACTCATTTTACAGCCCACCATGACACTGTCCAGCTAATACTGAGTGAAGTCTGTCAATATAGACCTGCTGTTGCTGTGCCAGTTTGTTATAAAAAATAAAAATAACACTAATGTAACGCTAAAAATAACTCAGAATATGTCTGAGTGCAGTGGCAGGCGGTTTGCTTGCGTATGGCCCGGTCATTATTACATAAGCAGAATATATAGAACACCATTATCACTGCGTTACATGACTCTTTTTGTGTTGTATTATTAATCAAGGCTTTTGTTAGTCCTTTATTATGTGTATGTGTTTTATTTCCAGGCGTGTTGTTCAGTATTGAAGTAACATCCACCTTCTTTGCTGTGAGGAACTATTGGAGAGGTTTCTTTTCTGCTACCTTCAGTGCCTTCATCTTCAGAGTGCTGGCTGTTTGGAACAAAGACGAAGGTGAGGCTGACTCAAAATGCAGTGTACTTACATACAGGGCAAATACAGGATGTACAAATATAGAGGAATTATTTTAAATGCTTTTACAATTTAGAATATAAAGGATTAAATTAAAAACTTTTTTTATGGTTGCCAATATTAGTGGAACTTATTGATCTTGATGGTAAAAAAAAAAAAGATGAAATATTCTTTTGACAGCTGTGATCTTGTGCGGCCAAACATCTGTTTCATCAAGCTCACACAGAAAAAAAGCAGAAAATGCGCCTTTTCCTCAGGAGACTTTTTTGGCATTTTGTCACAGCAAGGGAAGGACATGCTAACATTAAATGGACTGCATGACACATCAACTGATCACAATGAAAGTGGCTTTTTAATCAGCAAAGGATTAAGGCACTCAGGTCGTTGTACATTAAGTGAATAGCAAAGGAGATGTGAAAACTAAGTTTCAGTTTCCCAAAGCAGACGTTCAGACTCTCAGCCAATCGTACGGCTTCCTCAGGACTTCCAGTGCCTCATTAAGCCAAGTTTGGGACAAAATTTTCTGCAACCCCGTGTGTGGTTACAAGACTGAGTTATGTGAGGAGATCTGGTCAGCACCTCCACAATGAGCTGAACTTTTTGTTTACTCGTTATCTTCCATTAGGGCCAAACTAATGGGTGCTGGACGCCGAAACCTGATCTTAAGATAAAATAAGATAATCTTTTATTGATCCCACAGTGGGGAAATTACACTGCTGAAAAAAAAAACATAAATTAAAGACAGAGATTAAATAATAGAGAGAATATAAACACAAAACAATATGTACAATAAATAGTAAACCGTAATAGTAATAATAAGAAGAACAATAAAAATAGCAATGTAATCTTGGACCTGCTCTTGCCACTGAGGTGGTTGTTTTGGCAGAGGCTGGTTTTCTCTCTCTCCTCACTCTTGCTGCTCTTTTCTCCAGAGACCATCACAGCCCTCTTTAAAACCCGCTTCCGGCTCGACTTTCCCTTTGACCTCCAGGAGCTTCCTGCCTTTGCCGTCATTGGGTGAGTGCTGACTGGTGATTGGTCAGTTTCTGATGTAATTGCTACACATGGGTCAGGAATATGATGTATGTTCCAACCCCCCAAATTGATGATTTTTACCATCAGTTTACAGATAATAAGGCCTTTATAAACATCAGCTTAAGTTAAAGTGAAGGTGAAAGGTGAAAAAATGCCTACCTATAGAACACAGTTTACTTTAAAAGGCCACTGAATCATTGTTAGTGCCCATCTGGTTGATCTGGGGGGGGGGGGGGGGGGGGGGGGGGGGGGGGGGGGGGGGGGGGGGGGGGGGGGGGGGGGGGGGGGGGGGGGG
>JBAJHX010000049.1:20562684-20574793 GCA_037176925.1 Amniataba percoides
TGTGTGTGTGTGTGTGTGTGTGTGTGTGTGTGTGTGTGTGTGTGTGTGTGTGTGTGTGTGTGTGTGTGCGCGCGCATGCGTGCAGATCTCTACTGAGGAGTCGACCTTCAGTCCTATTCGCCCGGTTCCTCTGAAGCCCCTCAAACCTGCACTGAAGAGACCGTCTGTGGTGGTGCGACCCACCAAGCTCCCCACCAGTAAGAAACACACATTCGCACAAGTGCGTTTCGAAACACTAGACAGATGAGGCAATCAGAAAGGGAAAGAATAGGAGATTTAATAGATCCGGAAGGAGTGCTGGTAATGGCCTCTCTGCCTCTAAACTCACATAACGCTAATAGCACCTCTTAGTCCTGCCCTTCGTCTCGTGCAGGGTGAAAAAAAGCTATTTTATGTCTTACTGACTGCGACTGTCTTAATTGAAACAAGACCAAAAAATAAGTTGCTTTGTCTCAACACTCCCTCTACATCTCTCAAATCCAGCGTTGCGACAGTATAATGGTAATAACAACAATTATTTTATTGCATATTGAGCACAGGATCACAAGAGACATAATGTGAATGTAACTGAGCTATAAAGAGCACTGCTTAGAGCTAAATGCTAACATGACTGAAAGTTCACAGTGATAATTCTAACTTCTCATCACATTTACTTTGTGCACCACCTTAGCCTCATGGACTGTTGAGGTGTTTCACAAAAGAACATATGAAATGTAGTTTAACACTGCAATGCTATGAATTAAGGAGAATGGGTCAAAGTCTGAAGGAGCTCTTTGCAGTTTCATGATCGTTCTGTGTGGGGCAGTGTTGGAATTTTCTAAATATTGAACCTTTGTTTTTGTCTGAGCAGGTGTCAAATTTAATTGAGTTTTCTTTTGCTGAAGAACTTGGTTCATGTGACTGTCTTTAGGCTGCAGTGTAGCAGGAGGTGTTGTCCTGTCTACCTCTGCTTGTTATAGACAAAATAAAACAAAAACAGAGAAGGAAGGCTGTGCTGGGCTCACTCTGTTTGTGTTTTAGTTCACTCTCACGCTGTTCAGATTAACTGCCTATTAGTATTGTCTGTTCTGTGAAATAGTGATCACAGTTTACTAAAGCCAGGTGTGAAGTCTTAAACTCTGAAAGACAAAGCTGAAAGATTTTCAGTTTACTCTCACATACTACAACAAAAAGGAGTAAAAGTGAATGATTTGGAAGCTGAAACTAGGATTTTTGTTCCTTTTTTCTATTTTTGGCTTGAAAATGAAGACTTAATTATTTATGAATTATCAAAATAGTTTCTGATTGATAAACTGTTCATCAACAAATCAAATAATTGACCAATCATTCCAGCTCTGTAGACAACACTGTAAGAAAAGTACCTCCAAAGCTGGTGTTTAATTGATCATCCTGATGAGTACATACACATCCAGTCATTTATGTTATGTATAAAGTCTTACAGAGACCCAGAGCCCAATGATGAGCTGATGAAGGAGACTTTATTTTTTATTTTTTGGTTTTGATGCAGATTTTAGCTTCTTTAGATGAGACCAGTAAGATAAGGTCTGCAAACAGAAGGAACATGATTAGAGCGTCTAAGAGAGGTAGACCAACGATATCTGATCGTTTCTCTTTTGTGAATCTCTCTCTGTCTCTCTTTCAGGCCCACATGATAATTCAGGCATCGCTTTAAAGAACCTGTTCTGCGCCACTCCAGACACAGAAGGCCTGGAGGTGAGAGAGCCATGTCCTCAAATACACCCGATAACACCACCATCACACACACACACACACACACACACACAGTGGCTCACATCCTGTCGTTCACACATTCTGCACACCCACACAGTCCTATGCTATCTCTCACATACAGTCCTTCACGCTCTACAGTACAGTACCTCCCACACAAACAGACACACACATATACAGAACACACACATGCATAAACAGTTTTCGCCGACCGCCTCTGTATAAAACCTTTTTCACTTTGTCTCAGCTTTGTATCCCGCGAAGCCTTCGCTCCTGCACCTTCCTGCTAATGGCTTGTTTCAAAGAAAAAAGTTTTCAACTCATTTCTTCTCCCCAGCGCTGAAGTGAAGTTTGTTCATATCAAAGTGCTGTCGCAAGGAATTTTTTTTTCCCAGTTTATTTCCAAAGTCAAACTGACAGTAAGGTTGTTGTTAACATTGTGTGCTTGTCTCTGGCCGCCCGGAAGAAAAACAACAACATGGAGAGCCCCACGTCTCCTGAGCAAAGGACACCGTCCAAACGAGTCCGGATATCTGTCGTGGTAAGAGCCACCTATGGGGCCTACCCAAATGCCTGGAATCCGCCCGGCAACAGGTTCATCAGCCAATCAACCGATTGTCACCCCGCCATTTCATTCTAGGGCTAATCACCCGATGCCGATGGGCTGTGATCCGGGCCAGGCTCAGCCGAAGCCCATCTGAGCCATCGTGCCAGAAAATGTTGGACACCCTCCTCCTTGTGCAACCTGTAACCCCGTCTGCTGACCTCTCGCTGCCTCTAGTTGTGTGATTGGTTAAGGCTCTGATCCATTCAGTGTAACCTGTTTTCATTGATGTAACGGTCAGTAGAGGTTATAGAGAACACTTGACCACAGGAATACCACCACTGATTGTGCCTTTATGCAAAATTCTTTATTTATTTGAAGACTTTCTTTTCTATTGTTTTAAATCAAGATCAGCACAAAACTCTAAACTCTTAATGTCAGCATTTTTTTTTTTTTTAATGTAGCCCTTAATATTTTTACAATGTGCTGTCATGGCAGGCATTTGTTCATTTATTTGATTGTTCATAAATTTGAAAATAGCTTCATACACTCTTTTTCTCAAACCTGATGATACTCACTTAACATCTGGTACAATTATGGTCAGATTACTGTCATTTTAATATCAAGACGTGGCTGATTTGTGGTCAAGTGGTCCACAAGGACGAGGTTGTTCAACCAAGCATGCCGTGCTGTCCATCATCAGCTGTGTCACCCGAGGTGTCCAATCAGTGACCACCTCCCAGGACAAGTCTTACCTTGTTCCTGGAGTGACCCAAGATCCCATCTTCATTTGTTGTAATTGATGAAAGAAACTGTGATACTCTGCGTGTTTAGCGCGGGAAGGGAGAGCCGCGTCGGGGGCGACTTCCTCTGTGCATGCAGCGTTAAATATCCAGATAGGTGCATCATATCTCTTCATTAGGATCAGGCAGGTATTTGAATGACAGCGTTCCAGCAGCAGCTCCGATGAAATGATGATGCATGAGAAGTCCTGGGAGGTATTGGAAAATATCAGCACGGACTGGGATGCAGCCTGCTGTCCAATTACCAGTGACCACATACGCTCCAGCAGCGATGCATGTCAATCAATGAAACAAGCGTCTGATTGTGAATTGAGAAAAATGATTCCACCACACAAGAACGTCCAGCGTTGCATGAAAATTATCAGACATCAATTTCTGAAAATCAATATTAAGCATTGCATAATCATGCACTGAGACAAAGTCCATTCACACATTTGATGTTAAAGAGTATCAATGATTCATTTATAATCCAGCTTTTCTCATATTAAGTTTACTAATCATCACAAGATTGTGTTTCACTCTTCACATGATGTCATTCCACTCATTAGGAACCACCACCCAGCTTAAATAGTTTCTCTGGGGTGAGCATGTGAACATTTCACTTCTCTTTCAATCCAGTATTAAGACACAAGGGCAGAGAAATACTTTCAATTTAAAACCTGCTCACTCACACAAGCAGTGGATCTTTGTGTTGATGATCTTTTATACTGTTTGTTAAAGTCACAGTTGTTAAATGACACCGTACTAGATGAAAGTTTTGGTGCAGCCAAAAGGACGTAAAGGTGTATTCATACTAAAGGGATACAGCTAGCTACCTACTGTACATATGAACACTTCGATCAGGCTTTTCTGATACTTATAATCACTTGTTTGTAGTCTAATAAATTACACCACACAACAATGAAGATGTATTTGTTAGCTTCTCCCACATTACATCAATTTTTCCTACTAGCTCAATGCAGTAAATTTGAATGTTTTTTTGTAGATGGTTCCTGACAAATAATTGTAACAAACCTAAACTAATCTGAGTCAACGTTATCAGAGAGTCCAAACCAAAGCTGTTTGAATGTTAACCACAGATCTTAATGGAAGTGTTTATTTGTCCCCAACATCATGTGACTATAAATATAATAGAGGAACAGACTATTCTTCATTCCGATGTCATTATCATGTCAGTGTAACTCTATTAGCGATATTAATGATTTATTCGTGAGGCACTTAAGGAGCTCCATTCGTTTCACATGTCAGTGACAATTATTGAGGCCTGTACACATTTTCAATCATTCACAAGCACGAGAGTGGGGCCAGATCATTCTTCATCTATTGCTCCGAGGTCCGTGTGCAAACGTGCGGTAAACAGCTGATATATTACACTGTGAAGTCTTAATCTAGTTGATGAGTAAGGGATCATACTGACAAGACTGCGTTCACTAATCATGCACTTCTCCCATCACATTCACTTAATGGATCTCTGACCTCAGCACCATATACTTAAATACAATTTACACCATATATACTGCAATTTCCCAGCTCGGGATCAATAAAGTATATCTATCTATATCCAGCATTATTTTTTAAACATCTGAAATGACATCTCGACTATAAAATATGACAAAAAATGGTCCCAAAATTCAGAATGTTGGTTCCTGAACATGATCCTCGCCGCGTAGTTACACAGCAGAAGTCAGACTTGCCTTGAGGAAACTCAATGAAAAGTACAAAATTAGTAACAGAGGAGGCGCGCTGGGAGTGTTTTTTTCATTTGGTGGCGTAAAATGTGAGCCCTCGGGCGTGTATTTCACACCATGACAGCACGGTGCTCGAGTTGAGTTGTTTGGCAGCAAAAGACCACGGAGACTGTATTAAATTGGAGGAACTTTAGTTTGAGGTGAATGACGAAACATATTTCTTCAACTGTAGTAATGAAAAAGATTAATCAAAGCAAAATGTGCTCGTTTCACACATTTACAGCAGGAGAGTTGCTCATTACATGGTCTGTCTGTTTTTGAGGCAACGTCTGTGCAAGAACAAAGCACGTTTGCTCTCAGATCGCATTGATTGTCCTGACGGGGTGCTGCATTTAAGGTCAGCAGTTTGAAATCTTTGCAAAGCCCTAACTGTTACACCGCCGGTTTCATTTTAGTGAAATTCAAAAGGGATGAAGCATCTTGTTATTGATTCGTCACAGCGTGCTGCCTTATTCCTGGGAAAGGACATGTTTTATTAAGCCTATTTAGTTAGCAAGTGCAATTTGCCTCATAGTTTAGAAATTATTAAGGCTGCAGTGCACATTAATAATGAGAACTGTGAGAGCAAATTTACTGTAGGAAGGCCATGTATTGTATTACAGCACAGAGACCTGTTCAGTCAGAAGGTAAAATGAAAGATAATCTACAGTCCAAACTCAGTCTAATATTGTTGGGACAACAGTACCACTTTCTATTAATCTATGTTAATATGATCTCATTGTTGAATTCTGAGATACTTAAAGGGATTTGATTAGTAAATCTGAGGGGGGGGGGGGGACATTTATGAAGTGTGGATATAACATAAACATGGAAAGGAGTTTTCCTGTTTCTTTAGTTCCTCTGAGGTCTGTGGGTGTTTATAGGGTTTCAGGAATTTGGTCCTTGAATTATCATTAAAGTTACTGAGATACTAAGTGCTGAGAGGCATTTACCTACACTTTCTATCATAGCCTTTTTTTAGAGGACAGAACACGTACAGACAGGAGACATGGAGAGAGAAAAAGCAATAAAAGGTGCACGGCCAGAATCAAAAGAGCACTGTTGTGTTAGGCAGATAAGTCAACGTTGTTTTTACCCACCACCATTATTTTGTAAGTGCCCAATCAGTACTGCGTTTGTATAACTCTCAGACATGAAATGAAAAGGAATCTAGATTTCCAAACCCGACATGGCACTCTACTCGCCCCAGGCAAAGGGGCAATTCTTATTGTTGAGCACTATGTTTCTACAGCAGGCCACCATGATGTCATGTCTTCAGTATTTTTGGACATTTTGAAAGGATCTTGAACAATTACAGTTCATAGTATAGTATCATAGTCACATGTAGGTCTATTTAATCATGTCCAGATGCTGATTATTTTCCAGATAAATACATTATTGTCAGCTTGCTTTGTTTTACTTTTTTGTTTAATGTATTTTGACCTGAGGCCAAACGTCTTGCTTCAAAATGTTGGTGATATAGATTATGTAAATCCAACAAACTTTATTTCAGTTACACCCATTCATTTATTGACCACTCCCACCTTGATCCCCTGATCCACAATCAGTCCTGTTTTAAATAAGAGAAAGACAAACTGCACATTAAATGTTTTAGATTAATAATGCTGGGAGCAAATCTAGCTCCTAAAATGGTTCACATGAAAGCCAGTGTAATAAACATGTTAATCCTAGATTTTATTTCAGCCCTTTGATCCCCCGTAAATAAAACAGCACTTTTTAATCCCTGAGTAAACACAATTAAAATAAATCATATAGGCCATAATTTAGGTTACCAATTAATCTCAAGGAACAAATCTCTAAAAGGCTGCAACCACCCCGCCCCCCTTTTTTTTTTGTTTTATGGCTTTTTATGGCTGTGTATTCAACTTTTATTTGCCACTGTAGTAGTAATTTAATAAAGAACAGTGATTTGTTAAGTGCACCCATGACGAGCATATTGCCTGGTCAGTACTGAGACAGATGGCACATTATTAGTGCAGTGAATTTTTGGATGTGTTAAGTGGGCCTAGAAGCATGTTATTCATTATTGCCTTGCAGTGAGCTAATTAGAAATGAACCCCTGTAGCACTTGCTGTGTGTGCATTTACAGTACACTAAGCCTGTGGACTTGTTTCCTCAGTCATCAAGAGTTATTATTAACATTCAGCAGTGTATAAGTGCACGTGGCAGAGTGCGACACTGATTACAGCGTTGCTCTGAATCCGTCGAGCCTCCGTGGGCCCGCGCGGACACACCAGCAAACAAATTCATGAATTTTTTCTCCCAAGACTTCTGCCTTACACCCCTGCGGCGGAAGAGAAATGAAGTTATTGCTTCTCCCCTCCCTTTCTTTCAGCTCTGCTCACGCAGTTCTTCCGTCATTCTTTGTTTCTGGATGTGGTTTAATCTCCGCAGCTCTGCTTCGCGCTCTTCATCTGTTTTTGCGACTTTTCCGAAGCCCTCCTCCCCTTTTTTGTATCTCTCTCATCTGCCCTCCTCCCACCCCCCGCTCCCCTCCTCTTCGTCCATCTAGGCTGTGAAATATTGATGCAGGGTAAATGACATCAGTAGTCTGTTTTAGAGAAATGATGCCGCGCAGCCTCCCAGTCTCTCCTGGCTGTTTTTCTCATTATTTTCTCCCACTCTTGCGTTTTCGTAATGCCTCCATGCTTTATTTATGATGGCTTGTAGGCTCAGTTTTTTGGCACCTCGTCTCTCCTTTTTTTTTTTTTTATTTCTTTTAGTTTTTTTTTTCTTTTGTTTCTTTAGATCATTGGGGAATATGTGTTGTTCTTTCTTGACATATATACACTTACATGAGAGAACGCATACACACACAACACAAGAGAGAAAATACAAGTTGCTTCAAAGTTTCAGTAGAGGAATATGTGTGCTCTCTCCTTGTCACCTTAACAGTGTTGTGGGTATGCGTGTAATGAGCCTTCTGTTTCAGCTCCCCTACCTAAATTCAATTCTGGGTCGCTGTTTGGCCGTTCATGCTCGACTGCATCAGTATCACTCACTGTGGAGCGTGAAAGAGAAAACAATTGGCCAGGGACTTTTTTTTTGTTCTTGAATACATATATACATATATATGTATATATTGGCAGCTGTCCACCATTGATGCTAATCAAAGAAAATCAAAGAGGTTTAGTTACAGAACAGCAGATCTTAGAGCCCATTTCATCTCCGGCGGCTACAGTTAGCGAAGAATGCAAAGATGGATGTCAAGTAAAGAAAGAATGATGTGATCTTTGCAATTTCACCAAGCTGAGAGAAGCAGAATTATACGGCTCTTTTGACATCCGACATTATTATGAAAAATAACTGCAGAATTTCAAAATTATCAGCGAGGCAGGAAGATAATGAGCTAAGTCGTTGTGACATCTGGAGCCTCCAACTGCCGAGACCAATCACACACATTTCAGTGTTAATTTGATATCCAGCTGCACAAAATTTAGGGACGTTTCCATTATAAATGGCTAATGTGCAGTTCAGATGGTTGGGCAGTGTCTTTCTTCCAATTGTTCAGAACCTCAAATATGTCGTAGTGTCATCAGCGTAACATTTTTGTGCAGAGTTGATGTTTTCAATTTGCACCAGCTGTTCATTAGTTCAAACTTTCAGTCTAGTTGTCCCAGCTAACTGAGACAAATGATAAAACATTTTTATTTTCATAACATGTCATTAATGGTGCGACCAAAATTATCACAAGTTTGAAACTAGCTAGTAGTTAGCAAGAACTCAAGATGCGCACATGAACCTTGTGATGGTTTAATGCGGGTGAGATTAAGTAAAGGCAGCATTTAAATGGTGAATAAAACCAGACTAAGCTAAACAAAAGATCTTCTGCTAGGAATTGGGCCCCAGGTCAACCGAGTGCTAAAAACAGGTGAACAAGCTAAAATAATTTACTGTATCAAATACTACTGAAATGATGACCAAACTGGTTAACGGAGCAGCAGAAGATTAAAAGTCTCAGTGTTGTGATGATCTCTAACTTACAGAAACTGTCCTCATTCATAAAATAGAAGAATTTACAGAATTAGGATAGTTTTTTAAGAACTTCATCTCAAGAAAGTGGATTTTTAAAATAATAATAATAATAATAATTAATTATTATTAATATCATAAGGGTCAAGCGTTAGCACTTTCAGAAGAGGTTCAATGAAAGCAAGTCACAAGTTGTAGAACAAAGAAATGGATAAAATTGTCCTTCAGGTCTCTGATAGGAGGAATATCCAGAGGACAGGATGAAGTTTTCATTTCCTGAATAATTTCAGACAACACAGAAGAGAAACACAAGAGAGAGCGTGAACTCGTGTAGAGCAGATGAGTGTGACACACCGACTGTAATTTGTTTTCAGGGGGAATTGATTTGTTGCTCGATATCAGATGCTGTCGTCTCAGCTTTGAGAACATTAGTTGAAGGACTTAGAATATTAAAAAGAAGTTTGGGCTTTTGATGCTTTTCATTCATATTCTTATTTCTAAGGTTGGTCGTATTTCACCAAAAATACAGGTGGTCACTGCACACAGCACAATGTATCGGCAAGATTGATTAGCATCCATTTCATAATCTTTCCCAAAGCTCTTGTGACCATGTCACGTCACAGCATCATCATTGCTCACACCACTGTAGTTTGAGCAAAGTCATTAACCATTATTTCACAATTGTGTTTCGGTCTCTGCAATCTAATCAGATACACAGATAAGGCAGTAATAACATTTTAAAGCAATGAGCAAAGTGAGCATCGGCAGCACGGAAATCAGCAGTTAATTGCCTGCACATGAGTGATAAGTAATTATTGCAGCAATGTTTCCCTATTGCACCATTCGGTGGAGTGGCACAGGCAGCAGTTAAACAAACAACAGGCATCATTATACCGATATAAGCACGAGATTAACTTCATCACTATACCAACTGAAGCAGCATTAGAAGACAGAGTGTAGGGTCCTAATGATATTGGTACTGATGTAAATTTCAGAGGGTCCCTTCACATCTGGTGAGGCATCATCCAACAAGCACTACAGAGCACCAGAGTTTCATAATGATAATTTCTCACTAAAAAAGGAAAAACACATTTATCCCAATAGTAACAGTAACAGGATGTACTTGAATGAATCTTCTGGGCTTGTATTCACAAGGCCGAATGCCCTTATTATAAGTTGCTTTTGATAGAGAGTCAGCAAAATAAATATACTGCAATGTGTTTGACATTAAGTGTCACCCAACGACTCATATAATAACATATCACATAGGCTGTATTATAAACATGGTCAACATTGCAGGTTGGAAGCATTAGAGCACCTTTCTCAAAAGTTCAGAGTTAAAAGAAATAAATGTAGGTTTTGTTTGGTTTTGAGCCACCTCATTCAGTGGAGGTGAATGGAATTTATGTTGCGCTTATTTATTCAAAACTCAAGTTTGAAAAAGTCAAAAGCGATTATCCTTTCTAGAAACAATGTCTTCACTGTGGTCATTTTACCCTTTAACACTCAAGATCAGACAACACATCCTAATTACTTGACTGATTACCTGGATTGATCTTGTTTTTAAAAGTATTGGATAGATATGCATGACATTTGGAAACAGATATTTATGTTCCTAAATGAGGAATTGTTCGATTTTGGATCACCTGACCTGTCATCAACAGGTCAAAAAATACAAGAAAATCTAATTGCATTTCCAGCAGACTTATAATACGATTTAGCAACTGTTAGCATGCCAACATGGTAAACTTTAAATGTGTTAGATATCAACTTTTTTAGCATTATTATTGAATGTGTGTTAACAAACTGTAGTTAGTGTTAAGTCAAAAGCTCCATAAGGCCTAAATGCAACATCACAGAGCTGCTAGTGTGGTGGTGAACTCTTAAGTCTTGCTGCCAGTGAAATACAATCCACAATGAGGTCTGTGGATTATCCTGAGTGACCAGGGCATTGGTTTTATTAAAACACGTTGCTTGTGAGGTTTTTCAGTGCCATTTTTGACTTCTTGGGGCAGCACGAATGAAATCTTTTCAGAAAAAGTGAAGGGAGGAGGCATTTGGCAGATTTTTTTTTTTTTTTTTTTGTGATTTGAAAGAACTGATCCTTAAACCAGAAGCAGATTTTGGATTTAGATTAAAAGACAGAGCGGCTCAGCCATCCCTTCAGCAAGAATGGGAAGCGTAAAGAAAGCCTTCCCACCACCCCTCCTATCTACTGTGGTTTGACTAAAGGAAGGAGTATCCTGGAGGGGCTCCTTTTTATCCAGATTTTCACTAACATAAAACTCCTCGTACTAGCTGACTTTATAATCTTACAGTGCGTGTGTATGATACAGCACTTTCTGGTGGTAGATTATGTGCGTTCCCTGCTGACCTAGTCTTGGATAGTTGCCACTGATTGGATGATTGGGTCGCTGGATGCAAGTAAAGATGGATCGCTGCCGGCGAAAGGAAGAGCAGTGGACCTTTCTAATCTTTGTCTGGTCACAGAAACCGCATAGCAAGCAATACAGCTTCATCAGCCTCTTGTCAGCACTCTGGATTCTCTATGCCTCTCACATGCCTCTGCACACACACACACACACACACACACACACACTTATTGAAATCTCATTTGAATATGCCCACACACATCCAGTTCCCCTGATTCGACTGTCAGTTGCATGCATGAAGTTTATTCTCCCACTTGCCATACACGCATGCACACACGCACGCACAAACACACTTCCGCCTAACTCATGTACCCAGAAGCAGAGATTTGCTCTCTTAATAGAGCAGCTTATCTTTCTGAAAGCACCTATTTTGCATGCACAGTCCAACCTCTCTCCTCTCTCCAAAAACACTGTCTCTGGCAAACACACACTCACATACACACAAAAGTAATTTGATCTCCTCATTTTTCAGAGGTTTACATTTTACCCCTGGAATGACAGTGTGTCTTGTTGACATTCAGAGTACCCTTGCAACAAGCAGAATGATCAGTGAGGCAGCAGAGATAAAACGCTGTAGGTGTGTGTGTGTGTGTGTGTTTGAGTGGGTGGGTGTGTGTGTTTGTTTAGTATCATCAACTCCAGGCACGTCTGGCCTCTGCTTGCATAATGCTACAGTAGGGCACCTCTTTCTACCCCGCGGCAACAGTTGCTAGGGTTACCGACAGGTCGGCCACCGCAGCGATGAGGATAAATGAGCTCAGGGCTCCCATCAGCCCCTGGGTCACACTTACTCTGCCTTTTCTCTCTCTCTTTTCTCTCTCTCTCTCTCTCTCTCTCTCTCTCTCTCTCTCTCTCTCTCTCTCTCTCTCTCTCTCTCTCTCT
>JBAJHX010000049.1:20574893-20590999 GCA_037176925.1 Amniataba percoides
ACACACACACACACACACACACACACACACACACACACACACACACACACACACACACACACACACACACATACCTTGCGGTCACATTCTCACACTCAGTTGTGTATTTCCATCACCCAGCCTGCTGGAGTATTCGCAGCACACATAGGGTTGCGAGTTTGACTCCAGCTTGTCAAACAGTGTCGGCGGCGGCCTGTCAGTTATGAGCCGTGAGCTCTGAGCGCGCCCGATCCATCATTATAATGATCATCTGCTCTGACATCTCATACATCACATCCCCCGCACTCATTAAATGTACTGTAGTCGCTCCTTTAGTCACTCATTCCATTTCTGTCCATCTGTCTCAAGACGGCGGCGCTGTATAACACTTATGATGTGATGCATGGGTGATTATGTGTTTCCAGTATGTCATTTACACTCTGCACACAGATGCAGTGCTGGGGCCGCAGTTGAAAAGTACAAATAAATGTTTATTGAGATAATAACCACTTGGACACAACTGTTTTGCATCTGCCATTTGTTTACCATGCTATCACTGCTTGTGTATTTGTGCTGAACATGTTTGGATTCTTCATCTCGCTGTGTTTAGTGTGTACACTGAATCTCTTTGTTTTCTGTACTCACTGCTTTCATATCGCTTCTTGTCCACAGGACGACGGAGATATGGAGGACGACATGACAATTAGAGAGGTAAGACATACAGCCAGTCACATTAGATACATACACACCAACTTAGATGCAATTAGGACTGTTGATTGACCTGCCAGTCGGCCAATCAGAAAATAGTGGAAAAGGTAAACCTTAGACTCTGTCACACTGTGTAGAGCTTGCAATGAAATCTCTTTATTTGCACTTATGGGTGAATATCTGTTATGTGTTGAATATTAAATTAATTAGACCCAATGTATGTTATATTCCAGTACAGTAGTGTGTTGGCTCTTCAAAGAAGCATTCTGCTGCTTTTACAATATCTGTCATTGGGTGTAATACTGAGCCTGTGAAAAAAGTTGTATAATGTCTTTTGTGTGGCTCCACAAGGGCTTTGTCAAGTGGGAAAAAATAACCCTGATGATGTCATAGTGATGTCAGCAAGGTTATTTCAGTGTGGGCTCAAAAGACTATTTTGTCTTTTATTTATAACAGAATGCCTGCTTGAAGGCAGATGCATTTGATTTCACAGATGTGGACGTTTACCAGGCATGGATAGTCTAACAAGGAATAGTATTGAGTTGCATTATGGGAAGTGCAGTCTTTGAAACAAGCCTGATTTATGATAGTCGGCATGCTCAAAGTAAATTCTTGGAGTGCCCCTTTGATGTTTTAGTTTTTATTTTCAATTTCAGTGCCTTTTTATCTATGGCTCTATGGCTTTTAAGAGCTGTAAGACGATAAAGTTCACGAACCCCACAACAATTAAATGAAAGGCTGACATTATTCTACATTCTTCTAATTGTATACAAATCCCAAGAAGACTAGGTATTTATATTTCTACCTCACTAAGATTTCTTGCCTGTTGCACTATGTACTGCCTACCGAGTACATAAAACAGGTCACAAATATGTAGTTAAAGATACAGCACTGTAGTGCTCTGTAGTGTTTAACAGTCTCTACTTAATATTTGGTGCTCAAAGTAAACTGTGTTCATCAAATGTGTGTTCATCAGAGTGGCTCATTGATGTGCTGTGAATAGTTTTTGCACCACGATGGAGCCGTATTGCACAGAGGACACTTGTTATTGGGATTAATAATAATTCAGTGATTCATTGTTTGCTTTGGTAGACACTCAGAAAAACATAGAATAAGAACAGTCTCATCTTTTATATCAAACATCAAATACATTGGATGTTTGTCATGCTTATCAGTCTTCAAAAACCTATATTTGTCTAACCAGTCTCTCACTTGGTGACATCACGCCATGACGGACCTGGCTTTTCAGATTCCTCAATATCCCCTGACAGGCCGATTACCCTGGAGTCCTATATTTTTGGATATGACATCATTCATAATTCATCCATCAACAGCACCTCTCATTTCCTCTCTGTCAGCCTCACATTCCTCACACTTCTCTCCCTCAATCCCCTCTTTTGTCTCTTGGACTCGCTCATCGTTCACCCCTCATACGTCTGCCGTGTCATCGCTTCTCGCTACGTCTCCCTCCCTTGTTCGCCATTCACCTTCCTTACTGTCCACCATCGTAGGTTTCGTATGATTTATAGAGTCATTCAGCGCGGTGCCTGGTCCATTGATTGTCTATCAGAGGGAGGTGATTTGTCAGGAGGTGGAGAGGGGTGATCTGACGCCTTTTCCTTCTGATTAGTGACTGACACCACATATAAAGACATCAAGTGTTAACAGCATCTATTACAGACACAGGTAGCTTTATGGTTACACTAAAAAATAAATATTTGGCCCGTAAAGACAGACTATGACAGTGTGGGGCAACCTTTTGTTAAACATTCAAGCTAAGTCAGTGTCATCTACCTTGATATGATTGGATATGATGCCATTTATGGGATTGTCTATTGATATATCAGTACTATATACTGGCTGAGAGGCACTTCTCTTATTTTCTTCTTTTGTTAGCAATTCCCCTTCCCTAAACTCCCACCTCCTCTGTGTGTTTTGCAGATTGCAGAATGGGAAGAGATGCAGCTTGATGAGCAGGTCAATTTCAACAACTGCAAGATTGACCCCGCCCCGTTCCAGCTGGTGGAGCGCACGTCGCTGCACAAGGTCTGATTGTAAATGCAGCTGCTGTCCAACCTGTGTGTTTGTGTGTGTGTGTGTGTGTGTGTGTGTGTGTGTGTGTGTGTCTCATATTGGGAGCGCAAATGTGTGTCCTTGCTACTTGGTGTGTGGCGTTTAATACTGTGTTTCCATTTATCCGCACTTAAAAGGAAAAACTAAATACCTCTGAATTTAGAGTGACTCCTGGTGCACAACAATTGCCTCTGTTGTGGGAAGATGTGCATCAATAGGCAAGTTCATTTTTATTGCACCTGTTAACAGTCAGGCAATTCAAAGTGCTTTACAAAAGATGTAAAAATGCATTATGATACTTAAAATAAGATGATATTTAAAAAAAAAACATATAGCATTACAAAATAGTAAAATAAAGTAGGAGACCCAAATAACTTAAAACTGAACTGAACACATAAAACAGAAGCATTTAAATACAAATGAATTCTCCCAAATTTGATTATTAAAAAGCCGTGGTAAACACAAGAGTTTTGAGCTTTTTTTTCATAGGACTGACAGTCGGAGTGTGTTCCAGATGTTCGATGTATAGAGATTGAACACTGCTTATCCGTGCTCAGCTTTGACCCTGGGGACATGTCCAGATGGCCACAGACATCACACTGATGCACAGGAAGCCGGTGTAAAGATCTGAGAACTACAGTGACGTGTTACATGTTCTTGGATTTTGTAAGAATTGTAGATTTTATGTTTTACATCAGCTGCAGCTGTCTGATCAGTTTTTTAGACACAGTTACAAGTAGTCAAGCCTACTAAAGAAAAAAGCATGGAAACATTTGTAAATCCTTATTTGTTTAACGCATATACTCAGTGGATTGGACTATAGTCATTTAGTTATACTGTAATGCAAATCTGTGTATCATTTATGTATTTAGTGGCATAGACATGTGAAATGTAGGTATTGAACATAAGAAGCCTTAGACTACAGCCATGGGGAACTCCATGTCATTTTTTGTTTTAATGTGTAATTATTGATTGATTCAGAGATTCATGTGATAACAATTCTATACTGAAAATAAAATGAGTTATTTTAAGCTAAGTTACAAGTTAAGTACAAGTTAATATTTTTATACAGTGGATAAACATCTCATTGACACAATAACATACAATGCACAGGGACCACGTAGAAATGCTTTAGCTGCATAGTCAGCTTACTCTCCAAACATACATTGGTGCACTCAGTTTAAAATAAAGATTGTCCATTTGGTCATAGTTTATGGGAAAATACCAAATTTTTAGGCTGTTCTGAAGTTTGAGAGACAGCCATTGTACCTGGATTCATTTCAATACATTGATGGCGAATTCATAAAACAGAAGGCAGCTCTCTCCCCTCAGTGGAAAAGTTACACTGAAGACTTGTCACATGTCACATGGTGTGAAGCCATCTTGATTTTCCAGCACCAACAGAAGTACTTGGAAAGTGAACTGCTTCCAGTTCCAGTACTCCTCATCCCATCGGTGCTCCTGTGGTGTAGTGACATTGAAGGAGCGTGCAAACAACCCAACAGACACACACACTCCAGCCAATTTTTCTCCCACTGAGTGAAGGAGAAAGTCAAAGTGAATCTTAAAGAAAAAGGAGCTTCAGCTTGAGTTAGTTTTCTCACTGCGGCACATTCGCTTAACATGTCTCCAGCGCATGCACACACACATTCCAGTGTTGAAACCTCACTTCCTATCAAGTATACAGGCGCAAATACACACGCTGACTTTCTGTGGCTTGCCAGCGGCTGTTGCAGCATCTAATGTCCCCCATTCATAATGCTTCTCCCTCCGCTGCCCGCCCTCCCCCCCCTCATGCTTTGGGCTCTGTGTGAATACTCTTTAAACATTTAAGAGAGGGATCCTGCACCAATCCATCTCGCGCCCCTCCCTCCACTGCACACCGCAAAAGCGAATACCACGCACAATCTCCTTCAGCATATTAAACACCACCCGCTGCCACTGCTGTATACAGACGTGTGTGTGTGTGTGTGTGTGTGTGTGTGTGTGTGTGTGTAAGGGAAATTATTCTCTCTACCTGCCCTGCTCTCTTGCTCAGCCTCTCCGGATCTGACTGCCATTCATCCCATGCTGTTTAGTGTTGTTGTTGTTCTGCCTTTGTCTGCAGGCCCTTTTGTAACGGGCAAATCTGTTTCTTGGAATATTTACATGACAATATGTTTCTGCAGTCACTGTGGTCTGAGTTTTGTCCAGGGGCCACTGCCAGTTCATTTGAGGTAGTGGCTCAAAACAACCCACAGTTGTATAATTTTTCATTTTCATCAAAGAAAAGAACTCACAAAGCTACTGCATAACAAAATGAATAATAAAGGATCAGTTCACTCAGATCAAAATACCTTACATCTGGGTGGCAGTACGCTTAATACTCTGCTCAAAGATAACAAAATCTACACGTTATGTGTCAGAATATAACCTGTTGTGTAGATTTCACACTTCGGTTTGCACAGATTATAATAAATGAGATATAACATGTTATTTAGTGAATGTAAGAGGAACTGGCTTTTGAGATATTCACACCAAGAAACCAAGTAAGAGCTATTCCAGAAGCTGGATCTAAAACTAAGATCCCTTCAAACATCACTACGATAGCTTCAGAGGGCACTATGAAAAAAACTCCATTCGCCACCATTTTATTGGATTGCTGGCTAAAATATAAACGGAGGAAAGAAAGAGAAATGAGAATCAGCCTTTGTGCAACAGTATTTTTATTTTTCAATGTATAATTTGCCACATCAAAAGTAATTACCATTATCATACCACACTATCGATTACAGTGTTTGTTTATCGGGTGTTACGTTCCAAAAATAGCCCGAAATAGGTGAAATCCGTGAAGTAGGATTTTTACAATTATAAAATGTTATAAGTCTGTAAAACCCCTCACCACACACTTTATACACTTTTCTCAGACAGGCATTAATATTTTCTCGCATATCTCTCTCGTTTAAACTCTATCAAAGTTCAAACCTTCATAGATTTATAAGATGTAAATATGGCGAGCTGAACGCATTCTACACGACACAGAGGAGATTGATTGACAATGATCTACCGTCCCTTAGCCAATCAGGACGCAGAACACAATGCACATTCATACGCTCTAAAAAATAAGTATGCAAAATTGCACTGAAAAAAAAAAAACGCCAAACAGCGCGGCCGTGAAAGGTGAACCGCGATATAGCGAGGGAACACTGTATATGAATCCTCTGGTACAGGCAGTGCAAACACCAAATATAGATATTTCGGTGTGTAAAGCACAGAGGCAGGGGTCTGCTGGTCTAGCTTGTGTTTGTCGAGGGTCTCCAGCGTTTCATATTACTGTGCTGATGATCAGTCGATTTGGTAATACCATTTGCAGCACATTGAATCTGTGAATTACGCTTTACATAGATGTGAATGGGCTGAATTAGAGGTGAGCTGACTCTGTCTCCGGAGAAGCTACTATATCCTCCTGTGGGGAAACTCTTTGACAGATTACATTACCACTGGCCCTGGCCTAAAAATACTTAACAATCTTTTTCTTGGCACAGCTTCCATTTGCCTGGCACAGTGGGATCAATTTCAGATGTCCCAAATGCCCACTCTGGCTATGCAGAAAGTCCCATTAAACGCTAAAAAGGGTCCAGAACAAAAAGTCCAGTTGGCATCGTTCCCACAACCTTTTTGATCTGCCACTGAAGTTTTTGACCTCTTGCTCTTTTTGCTTTTAGACTACACCAAACTACACTCTTCCACGGTAACTCGAGTAGTGGAGATAAGATTAAATTAAACTTTAATGGTCCCCGTGGAGAAATTGAGTCATTGCATCAGCAAATACAGTACTAATAGGGGCAGGGAGTAAAAATAGAGCAAAATAGGGCCTCAGAAACATGCAAAACCCAAATTTCAACGGCATAACGTTATAAAAGCTGAAAAACAAAGTAGGAGTATAACAATAAAGACATGTAAGGCAATAATAGCACATAAAGGCAGCTGACACGACTGTTTCTTTTGCTGTTTGGGCCACATAGAAATGAGTCTAAATTCCTTTTTCGTGAATTACACATACAAAAAAGATTTATATAAAAGCAGATTGACACTTGACTGTCTTCTGTATGGACGATATTGAACATATCACACCATCTTTATGGGTTGGAAGATTATTTAACAGGCAAATTGTTTGGATTTTCCAGTTTCAGGCCCGTAACTGAACTGATGTAAAAGATTAAACTGACTCCAGCGCTATTATTAGAAGTTGGTGTTGAACCTTAAACCCCTTTTCATACGAGAGACTCGGCACGTTTTAACATCTTCCACCTGAGCTGACTCCATTCATGAGACAGCTGCCACAGGTTAATGTGTGGCCATTGTCGTTAGTGGAGACTCAAGTCTGCGCATAGTTCCATACACACCCCTCCCTGAATAGCTAAACTAAACCTCACACTGAATATCACATCTTGATTGGATTGTGGAAAAGCAATTTAAAATGAGTAGGACACCTAGCTGAAGTTAGTGCAGTAAGCCGTCGCCACAGTAAAGCCAGATGGTCAAGCAGCCGCCCGCCTCTGTTACAAATACTGAGGCGCTCCCTTGTGTACAAAATGGAACTTCGAACGACTGTGTGTGCTGTGCTGTGTTCACGGTGCCCGCTGTAATGATGGTAACAGAAATAGCTAGCAGCACTGTTGCATCAGTATGTTTCATCTCTATTGTAAAGGAAAACAGTGTAAACCTTTGCATGAAATTCAATTTAGAGATGCCTGTTCACCGCTGCCAAGCAGCAGGTGCCTTTCATTCAATCCACATCAGAAAGAGGGACGTGAAGCCAAGTCTGGTGACTGTGATCTAACACACCAGTGTCTGAGTGGCTGTTAAACCCCCTCGTCAGGCTTTGATCAAAACAAACTGTGTTCAGCCTCAGTTAATTATTGTCAGTGTTTTAACAGTTTACTTTTTATTTTCCGTTTTAAAAAGAGCAACTAGAACATGCTGAATTTCCCAGAGTGCATTTCCCAAAGTGATTGTATCCCATTTAGGTGAACATTTGACTAGCTGAATGAATCCATTGTGAATGAAGTTGTCAGCGTTGGATAATTGAAGTCAGTGGTGCATTTCCCTGACCGAGCCTCATTTTCTATTTAAAGCAGGAACCCAGTGTAGTATTGTCTCTGGTTTGCACTGTTTTTGGTGTCTGACTAATATTTTCCATCCTCATCTGCCGTTTTCCTGCAGACTCACACCATCTTCTCCCTGCTGGGCCTCGACCACGCCTACGTCACCAGCATCGGGCGCCTCATCGGCGTGGTTTCCCTCAAAGAGGTAAGAGTGTTCCTGCAGGTTGTTTTGGGTCACTCAACTTTGTCAATGTATTCTGTAGCATTTTCCTATTATTTTATCACTTAATTCAATTCAGTTGAATCATATTTAGTCACTTAATTGGGTGTTTGATGGATTCACACCTGTTGAACCTAAATTCACGATAAATTTTTTTTTGCCACTTTTCTTCAACACCTCGCCCGCCTCATGTGGAAAAGCAGTGACGGTCAACGCTGACTGCTTTCATAACTGTAAAATCACCATCAATATCGTCATGAGTGCTGTCACCATGCTGTATACACACACACACACACACACACAAAGACATTTCAGTCAACATTAATGATTCCTCCTCCCCCCGCCTGTTATGTACTGTGACAGACAAAAGGCTGCTTAATATTGCTGTCTCTGTCTATTGTCTCTGTCTGTTCTCTGCCTCCCTCCCTCTCGTTCCGTCTCTCCCGCCTCACAAACAACTGAAAACCTCTCGCTCTTTGTGAATTGGCCAGGAAGTGGTGAGAGGATTGTTGCTAAGTGCAGCGCTGCTTGCCTGTCCCTGACATTTAGGCTTTTTTGTTCTGCGTTTCCACCAGCAGACAAATACCCAGCAAAGGCAGATAAAGCCCGGCCTCTCCCAGTCTGCCTGTCTGTCACACAGACACGCTGTTATATCACAGCCTCGCCGGTCCATATGGAGGAGAAGAATCGCGGGGATGTTTGTGCACGCGATTATAGCGCATTATTTCCAGCCTACAGCATGCAGACAATATTCTTTTCAGTGCTGCCACAGGATCTGCAGCACCCAAATCCTTCACCCTATCAATCCTTCAGCCAAGTGACAAAGTCAGGCCTGGCCAAACACAGAGAGTCACAACAAACTCTGACACGGCTCCAACATGTTTACAGTAGGACCTATGGTGTCGTAATTATTAGATATACAAGATGGTCATTTGTGCATTTTTTTACATAAAGGCAGAAGGAGGTTGGATGTCACTAAACAGATGCCGTATGACCACTAAATGCTTTGACTGTGCATGATAAGTTAATAAACATAATAAGCAGTCAAACATAAAAATTAAGCATTACCTATTTATTTTAGTCTGATGGATCCATACCCACAATGTAAAGAAAGCACAAAAAAAGTTCTAGAAAACAATCCAAAATTTTTTATACATAGACCAAAACACTTTTCTAAATCTTTCTAAATTTTGAGAACATCAGAGGAAATATCTGAATTATTTTTGGTAAGTAGACACAGCCTCAGAGATGTATAAATGCCTATTGGCTTCTTCTCCTTTGTCCTCTCCTCCTATTCGGTGAAATGATTCAGCGAACAGCAGCAAAAAGTCAAAGTGACCTCGCTTACCAGAGCATGCCGACCTCTGACCATGAGATTTCCCCCGCACTCCATTTTGGAAACGAGATTCCAGTTTAAAATACAAAAATGGCTTGTGTGCCTTTGGATCAGACTGTAAACTACTGACATGATCTTGCACTATAACACAAGGCCAGTACAGCTTCGGGGTTAGCACTTCTATTTCCACTGGGGCCAGCTATGCCAAAACTCTGTGCAGTGCAGAATAATAAGGCACTGTGAATGAACCCGTGGACAAAATAGCACATTTTTACCACCAAGGGCCTTACTCAATTAAAAAATAAAATAAAATGAGCAATGTGAGCACAGATTGCTGTACGATATCCAGGATGTTAACATTTTTGCTTTTAGGGGTAGATTTAGAAAATGGTGCTGTGGCAAAAAGCAATGCACACCGCTATGAAGAACTTAAAGCAACACATACAGTACACCCATGTATGTAGATACAGAAACGTGTATGATTCATAATGTTTTGATCACTTTCTACAGATTTAGCCCGTATCTGCGTATTTATATCTTCTATTATTGGGTTTTCACCATGGATGGAGTGGTTTCTCTGACACACTTAACAAATGTGGGCAAGTCTATCCCAGTTGCAAAAGCTTTTTTGTGTTGGCAAAGAAATGTGGCAATTTCCCTTTGGATATTTGCAAAAACTGATAATTAGCATAGCCTCAATCATTTTCATGATGATAGCATATAGGATCTTTCTCATTTTTTGGGAACAAATGAATACACAAATATTATGTTTTGCAAACAAGAAAGCATCTAAATGGCAGCGAGGGTCTGCATGATGTTTTTGAATATCGTACAAACAGAGTAGTGTCCTCTGTGTGCATTTTGTTTTTGGACTATATTCACCTCTTAAAAGTGCTGCAGGTATGTAAGTCACAGGTGCTGATCAGAGGTGTGAACAAACAACTCAGTCCAGGCCGTCTAGGTTCAGAGCTCACATGTCTGCTGTGGTCGATTCAGAAATAAAAGTTAGATTTAGCTAGATTTCCAGCTCTCATCTCCAAACATCTTGTCTTTCTCCATCCAGCTTCGTAAGGCCATCGAGGGCTCCGTGACGGTGAAAGGCGTGAAGGTGCGTCCTCCTCTGGCCAGCTTCCGGGACAGCGGCACCAGCAGCAGCGAGAACGAAGCCACCGAGCTCCACAAGCTGTGGGATCGCCACAAGAGCATGTCGCTGCCCCGCGAACACACCCCCTCCGAGTCTGACGAGAAATCCCAGTGAGGGAAAGTAGAGGAGGAAGAAGAGCAGGTGGAGGAAGAGGAGGAGGAGGAGGAGGTGTTGAGTTCTTTAATTCCCCAAAGCCACAAACAAGCAAAAATCCTCAGGGCTTAGGATCAATATTTAATTCTGGAAAGAGTTCTACTGCTACGCCAGCCTCTTGGTGACTCCTCACCTGTCTCCTCACCTACTCCTCTTTCTCTCCACCATCCACTTTGCTTCATGGACCCACCAGCCTTGCACTGACCAAGCCAGACACTCCACGAGGGTGTGGAATACAAGTCAACCTGTGCCCTGCTCTCCATTTACCCTCGAGACCCCCACAGCGGAGCGAATGTGGATCGGGGGGGATGAAAAAAGACACATGTTGGTCGAACCCAACAGAGGACTGGGAATGGGCTGAGATCTTTAAAAAAAAAAAGGGATTTTTTTTTTAGCATATTTGGTTTAGTCTGTGTATCTTTAGAGTTGGGATCAAAGTTTGGACCTGCAAAAGAGTCTTCCACTTGAGTAGAGAAATTCAGCAGTAATGACAAGGAAGAATAACGTGTATGCGTGTGATGTAAGCGGGAGTGTGTGACATGAGAAAATGTGAGCGCGCGTGAAGAGGGAGGTAGCAAACGACTATTTCTTATACAATTTTTTTAATGCCTTGTAGAACACATTTCAGTCTTCGTTCTCCAGCCTGAAGAATTTTGATTCCCGACTGATCAGGTGGTCTGGTTTAACTGGAATTTGCCATGCCATCATTTCTTTGTAAAAAACAAAACAAAACAAAAAAAAAACACTACAGTTTGTCCCACTGACAAGCATTGGAGGGGACAGATGCCTTAGTTTTCTGAGTTTCTTTTTCTTGTTTTCACGATTCCTCTTTCCCTTGGTCTTCTCATCTCTTCACTGCGAGTCTTAACGGTCAGGTTGATGTACAGTCTATGCAAGCAGACGTGCCTGTTGGCAGCGGAGGAAGCACCTGTAGCCCTTTTCATAACGTGCGCTCCTTTCATACTGTAGCTACGGCCTCGCTTTACAAAGACGCATAGAAACACACACAAACAAGACTGCACTCCGAGAGTCGAGGTTTTGCTGCTTATCTAAATATAGCTCTTAATAAGCGCTCCGGAGAAGGTTGGGGGCGGATGGAGAGGGCAGGAAGCGAGGGAGAGGCGAAGAACGGGGAGCAAATGGATGGCTGGAAGAATGAAGACATCATTACCTAACCAGCTGCTCTGGGCCCTCTCATCAATCTGCCTTTGATTTTCATGTTAGCTAACCTCCATTACTATCAGAGACGCACACACACCCCCACCAGCGATATGATGTAATGGTCACTGCTGTCGACATACACAGACGACAAAATGTGGACAGAGCCGGCCTGATTCAGTGCAGACCGATAACTTGAACATGAGCGTCACTCAATTTAAGTCCAAATCTTCACTAGATCATCACAGCAGCCACAACTCCGACATGTTTTAACGACCGCACAATATCTGATTCAGCAAGCCGTCTGACACGACAGATCACATATACGTACTGTGTATTTAATCATTTGTGTCGGCCATAATGCTCGGGTCTTGGCGGTGTACTCTCTGCTCATCTGCAGAAAAGCATTGATTTGTTTTCCCTCTCCTCCATCCCTCCATCCTCTCCACTTCCAGTTTTTACTCACATCAGCTACTGACCCCAAATACGTCCTTAAGACGCACTCCTTTTTTTTTTTTTTCTAATTTCTTTGGACCAGACAGGGATGTCCACGACTACCTACAGACTCAGCTCCACTATTTGGATGCCTTAAATATGCACTCATGCCCGACTCCATTGCGGATTTCAGCGTTTGACGCATGGGTTTTCTTTTTAGATGGTGTTTTGTCTTGTTGTGCGCCACTGAAAGTGAAGTACTCACAGTAGAACAGCATGGCTTTGCATGACAGAGTGCATGTGAGATTTGTTTTATATGATCAAAATGTACCAAAAACAGAAGCTTGACGGGAGTGAATATGGAGCGAGCGAACAATGTCGTCTGACATCTTGTGCCTGTATGTTATGTGTCTTTACCGTATGTTATTTTATACTCAGAGCGTCAGATTTATTTCACTTTGACTGGCGCCTTTCATTCATCCAATGAGCTTTATTCATGGCCTGATTTTGAACTGGGAACGGGGTCTTTGGGTTAGAAAAGTTGTGCTTACAGATTAATATATTTAACATCATACCTGTAATATAAAATCATAATTTAATGTCTTAACCAATCTTAAATTGTAGACTATTCTCTTTTTGAAAGAGATTTCGGGGTTTTTTTTTGTTTTATTTGTTGTATTTTTCTAAAATTTGATGATTTTACTGTTTGATTTTAATGTCCTGTTTATGTTGCTTCTTTATCTTTCAACATGCTGTTTAAAATAACAAAGACATTAATTTAGTGGAAAGTGCAAATAACACTAACGGGTCAAAGGCTCACAGCAGCTGTCTGGTAGGAAAGCAAAGAAAAAAAAAAGAGATGTACTTGTGAAGCCAAGGGAGGTTAATGTTGAGGGGACCAGCATGTGGTCTGTCTGTGACATGTTCATTCTACAAGTGCCTGCATCGACTTTATCTTTATCAATAAGCAATCGACACAGAAGTGTTTGGATCTGGTTTTAATAGTCATACGCATGTAGACGAGGCACTTTTCACACACACACACACGTACACAAATATGTAAGCCGGGTGGATAATGTGTCAGCACAGTGTGCAATTATCGCCATGGCAACCTGTCGTTGTCGTCAGCCCCCCCCACACACACACACACGCACACACCCATCTGCTCACCCCAGGGACTGACTGAGATCCACTCGTCTGATTTGGTTCTGTTCATTTGTTTGTGCTCCTCATCGATTTACATTATTCTGCCTTCTGACAGAGCCTTCCCCTCCGCACACATTTCAGAATTTTTCATCTCATTTGCTACCAGACAGATATAGACCGAGGTAGATGCATATTTATTAGTCTGTATTAATTAAAGTAGAAGTTGTAAAATGTTTTGTTCCTCTTTTTTTTATGGATGATCTACTCGTCGGTAATCAACTTGTGCAATAAAGGTTGTTCATCTCACTTTGTAACCCAGTTTTAATTGATGACATGAATGCAAGATAACCTTATTTTTGTAAAGAAATCTGAAAAGTGTAAAAAGATGTATGTATACGAGGAAGACCTGACGCTCACACAGGAGCTCGTGTGTGATAAAGCGATGTTTGAACGACGGCTTACGGGGGAAGGTTTCCCAAAGCCATCAGAATCTCACTCGAATCAGCATTTAGATATTGAAGGACACTGTTTGCACCCTTAGGTGTTTTATTTCTCCTTTGTTCAAGAAGATAAATGGCTCACAATCCTCATTTTGGCTTTGGGAAACCTTCCCTTATCTGGTCTTAAAAGGCTCTGTGGTGAATCCTGCTGCATGGACTGTAGCTGGCGCTCTCATACAAGCCCCCCCTAAAGCACTGACACTGAGTCAGTTTTATCATGCTCCCCTCTGTCCTCTCCTTCAGTCTGAGGGGCTTTGATAAGACTAGATCCTCACATCAGCTGCTGAGGCTTATCTGCTATCCACTCTTTAGGGCTCTTCGGGACTGTACATTGTACATACTGGAGGCCTCCGCTACCCAAGAGGGCCAAACCTGACAGAGCTGAACAAAATCCAGAGCTATTTTTCACACAGAAAAATGAAACATTGTTTTGTATATCAGGGATGAATAAATGAGATTTTAACAAAGTCTTTTGGCTGAAATGACTTTCTGTTGTCTGTCTCCGAGGACTCGTGTTACTCTGCTTCTCTTTCCTGTCTGTCCTCTCTCCCTTCAGTAACAGCTGCAAAGCACCTGGAGCGTTGTTTTTGTCCTCCGCTGATGAGACAGTAATGTCACAATAATGTTCAAATTAGGTCTTTTTGGCCCAAATGTTTTTATAACACAGAGTCAAAGGTTTGTTGGTAACCATGCTTCTTGATTGAATGAGATGTTCTCTGTAATTCTCAGTGCTGCATGTTTATACCTCATAATTCATTCTGTCCCAGTCCAACTCTCTGAATGAAAGGACAAAGGCATTAATGAGGTGCGTTTCTTCCTACTGAAGAACACGTGTTATTAAAGCTTATTTCTTTGTCAGCACCTTTTTTAGAAAATCCTCAAAAAAAACAGCTTTTGTTCAGACACAAATCCTTTGTTCAGTCTTATCCACATTATCTGTTAAATGTTATTTAGTGTGTACACTGCGCATGTTTTTTGCAACAAGTGACATTTGGTAGGTTCAAAGGTCACATGGCATTGCTGTTGTAACCAAAGTCACTGCACACAAAAACCAAGACTAATAATTTTACTTTTATAGTTACAACAATACACAAACATTAACACAGTGGTTGTCCTTTGAACAGCAGGGAGCAGTGCACACACAAAATCAGCAGGAGCTCCAGCATTGTTAAACTGTCTTCAAAGGAATGTGATAATGCAGTCCTACCCCGATGCCCACATTACCCACAATGCAACTCAACAGACATTTTTGAACATCACATTTTCAAACTTGCAGTCTACAGATCTAAACCCCATGCTGGCTCAAGTGACATCACTCAAGGGCATTTATCACTTTACTGAGCCCCCCTTTGAACTTTTTCTTTCACGTATGCAGTAGCGATCCTTAACACCTGTAAACATGTTGAGTGAGCCAGAGGGGACTGAAGAAAGGGGGAAATGCAGCGTATAAACACAGTCTGTTCAGACTTATGAACTAGGACACAGAAAATACTTCCAGGATTCGCTCCACTTCTAAGTTGAAGAAAGGCAGGAGAACGAGCGCCGCTCAGTAATGATGCTGTTAAAATACCTCATTGGCTCGTCCAGTGAGCGAGCCTTAATGTTTGATACAGCTGCTTAAGTGTAGCGAAGATGAAAAAATCCAAACATATTGAAGTTAGTCAAGTGTTGCACTTCAGCTCGAGTAGTACAGCTCTGAACTCAATTAAAAAGCTGTCCGAAGTTGTGCTTTCCCATCGGGAGTGTTAACTGCAACAGTTGGATCAGTAATGATCTGCAACCACACACGTTTTTTTTCCACAGGCTTCATTTTGTGACTATGCGTTTGTTCCTCTCTGAGTGTTTTCCTGTCCCCTCCTTCTGGTGCGTCCTCCCTCACGACACACACACCTACACACACTCCATCAGTCTGTTGTTTTGCTGTGTGTGAATGAGAGGAGAGCATCTGGACTGTAATGGGTGGAGAGAGCAATGGTAAAAGCTTAATGAGCTAAATGAGTTCATTCGTTAAGTAGGCTGCAGCTCTGTCCCTCGGTGAGTTTCAGGTGGGAGCGTGAGACTTTCTCTAGAGAGACAGAGTTGTGCCCACTTGTGTGTGTGTGTTTGTGTTCATGCCTCCCATATAATCCACTCTCATAAACCACTCCAATCTAACTGCCAGTTGATA
>JBAJHX010000049.1:20601812-20625670 GCA_037176925.1 Amniataba percoides
TTAATATATAGTGTAACAAGTAACTTAAGTAAATAAATCAATAATTAATCCCACACTATAAAAAGCAAACTGGAGGCCTTGGTATCGGTATCAGCGATACTGATTTCAAAAATCGGTGATCGGTGATCGGCTCCAAAAACCCTGCACCTCTAATATATATTATTGTGTATTGTTTTATATTTGAATTTATACCCATGTGCTCCTCATTCTCATTTTTTTTGTTAGAGTTTCATTTAGAACTTTTTTTTTTAACTTTCATTTACACATTTTTAGAAACCTCACCAAGGAGCATCTTATTTACACTCCACTGAGGCAGATCTGTCTGTGGTTCCCATAGATTCAAAGCTCTGATGATCACACACACACACACACACACACACACACACACACATACCGGTGTTCGAAATCCATCACATCCTGCTCTGATATTTCTCTCCCCTCCCTTTCCTGACCCACCAAATGGATTACTGAGCTCCCTGGAGGCCCATGATGTCATGGAAAAATGAAATACCTACCGCTGTAGGATCGGTAAGACCAGCTCGACTCTGTCCGGTTACTCTGACTGCTGTCCTCGGCACGGTAATAACTTCATAATGATGATGTCGCTGTGTCAGACGGCTAATTGCAGCAGGCTTTATGGTGTGTGTATGTACCACAGTGAATCTCCAGTAATAAATGTTGTTGAAAGAGGTGAATGTGACAGTACATTATCTAATCATAACCATAAAACACCACAGAGAAATTAATGGAGCTCTCTACACTTCTCCTCCCATTTATCTTTAACTCTGGTTTGTATACCAGTAAAAAAAAAAAAAAAGACCACATCACACGAGATTTGTATTTTTTGCAAAGAACAATAACAATATTTTATTAACTTGAAATAATATCAGATGCAGCAAACAAAGATTCATTTTTCAAATCCAGGGTGGCAATATT
Organism: Amniataba percoides; assembly: GCA_037176925.1. Classification (NCBI taxonomy): domain Eukaryota; kingdom Metazoa; phylum Chordata; class Actinopteri; order Centrarchiformes; family Terapontidae; genus Amniataba; species Amniataba percoides. The sequence goes on from JBAJHX010000049.1 coordinate 20,602,749, forward strand.
CAAATAATTACATTCAGCCAAAAGAGGAAGAAAAGTATTAAAAAGAAAAAAAGAGGAACAAACTAAGACAGGATTGAGATTTCAGAGGGAGGAGGAAGGTTGAGTGTGTGTCTTTGACTGATGCTGATGGTGATATGAAACCCACTTAGGATGTGTATGGGACAGTACATTCATTTAGGGTCATCTATTTTCCTCATACCCTGTTAGTTCATAGTGTCGTTGTCTCTGTTGGGTGAGTTGTATGGCTTTACTCTCTGAACTCTCACAAGCCTCTTCTCATTTTGTGTGTGTGCCCGGTGTCACAGTGTGCACTCGGCACCCCCGAGGATTGTGTTTTAATTAAGACGGCGGAGGCTAATGTGGGTTAAACATGGACCATCTCTCTCTGTGAAGATTACACTCTCTAAACTCAGTTCCTACAGCAGTTTTCACACTCTCAGTCCCAGTTATTTTGCAGGTTTTGTCCTAATAGTCACCGCTAGGGGCCGGCGGTGCAGTGAGAGCTCCCCGGGCCCTCCAGCTTTGTTCTAAAATGGTAAGTAGGCTATAGGGTGACGGGGGCGCCGCCACCAACTGAATATTCATACGGCCTCCTGCCTTGACACCGTCCAACAGATGTTTTGATGTCTTTTTATAGCGCTGGGCTCTCCCGCCACCATCACACACACACACTCACAGACACACACACTCACAGAGAGAATCTGGAGCACTCTCTGATAGTCATCCAATGTCAGTGCTTGCCTAAAGCAACAAACTAAAGCACAGCGCCCAGAGACACACACAAACAGAGTGTCTCACTGTACAGACACCTGTCTGACTCCAGGACAGCGGGGTGTTCTTCTGGTATTGGGCTACAAATACTTATCACTTTCAAAAACAGAGAGGTGAATGAGACACACTTCTCCTCATCACACGCTGCTTTCCTGAAAAAATTGGGGTTTTCTGGGACAGCTAACCTCAAAATATGTCACTTTGAAAAAGCTTGTGACAGTGTGGGGGAGGGTGTAGATGGAGTGAAGGGGAAAAAGACACAAGGGTAAAAAAAAAAAAAGACAGACAGGAGCGAGATACACATCTCCTGTTCGTCAGTCGGTTTTATAATCACGGGCTAATTGCCTGTCGGCAAAGGTAGCACTCAGACGTCCTCTTGGTTATGTAACGTGCCCCCAATGGGGATAAATGGAGGGAGAGAGGGAAAGAAAGAGAGGAGGGGGGAGTGGAGGCAAAGAGGAAAGGACGAAGGCAAAGAGGGCTGGGAGGGGTAGAGATGAGGGTGACGGGGCAGGAAATGACAGGACAGAGACAGAAGGATGGAGAGGAGAGACATTCATCAGGCTGTCTGTGTGTGTGTCAGCGGGAATTCTTCTATTTCTATTCTTAGGAGGACAAAATGTTCTCGAAAGGACAGTACGAGATGAGCAAATCCACCAAAGTGCCACTTCTACAAAAGGGATAAGGACTTGGATTTAGGATGGGATTAGGTTAAAGGTGAAGATTGTATTAATGTAGCTACGGCCCTCCGAAGTATAACAATAAAAACACACTCTGTGTAAGAGAGAGAAACAAGACAGCTGGGTGAATGAAAAACGCATCACACCAAGGTGCCCGGTTTCTCTCTCTCTCTCTCACACACACACACATACAAATAGTTGCACACTCACACCATGTATCACGCACACACCGGCCGGGGAGAGGACGGGGACGCTCGCAGAGGCAGACGGAGCAAATGCACCGTGGTGGACGGGGTGAGCTGATAAATAGAGGAGGGGCGGTGAACAATGGCACGCTCTCATCACTGCGCCAGGACAAAAGCACAACCTCGCCTCGCCAGCATCGCCCGGCTTTTAATGTCAACCAAAAGGACAATGACGCAAAGAGGCCCGCTGCAACCTCCAGCCACAGCCGGGAGCAAACACACACACACACACACATTCAGGAGATGCAACAGGACATTTAGAGCCGCCATCAAAATGTATTTAGTGGCATTTTACTCCTTGCTCATTCAAAAGGAGAGAAGGGTAAGGGAGCCAAGCCATGGCCTGAGTGACAGCATGGAGGGTGTGATGATGATGGCGGTGCAACTTGGGAGGTCAAAGGTGACGAATGAAAGGCACAGCTTCAGTGGTTCCCCCTGAGTTGTTGCTGTCTTTTCTAACTCTCCTGACTGGGACTTCTCGTTTTCACGCCACTTTAATGCTCAGAACTCATGTCATCCTTTCTGTATTTTCAAAGTTACTGTATGCTTTTTTTTTTTTTTTGCTTTTATTTATTTTTTTTTATCTCCAGCACCAGAAAAAGTTCAACCTCCAACGAGAGCTCAGCTACACCAGACACTTGCTTTAAAGGGAATCGCTGCATTGGAGGGGTTTTGGAATGGATATACGGTGCAAGCTCGAGAAGCTTGCTGACATCTTACAATACAGCCACACACACACACACACACACACACACACACACACACACATTCAAACACACAATTGCGAAAGACATCAAGCATACGGACTCGCACGTTGAGGCTTTTCAAAACAGTCGAACAACATTAAAGAAGGATGTGGGGACTGAATCTGTGCTTCAATTATTTGTAGAAAATAACTCTGCACACCAGGTTTTTCTCTTTTCTCACAAACACACACAAGCACACACACTGGGGGTGAGAGACGAGCGGTGTTATGAGTGCGGGGCGGGATGCATTGATGCACTGGTCCAATGGGATTTCCTGAGTTGTATGAATGACAGTCCCTCTGGGAGAACCTCGACGAGGCTCCTCACATCACCATGGAGATGGGAGTTTCTGCATGTGTCACATAAACATGCCATTTTGCAAACCTCATAGAAAAAAGGGAAAGTATAGAGTAAAAGGCAAAGCTTTTCAGGAATCAGAATGCGAGGAGAGAAAGAAGAGCAGTTGGAAATTTTTGAAAAGAGAAAATGGGAGCTCTTTGTGAGGATCATGACATGTGTGGCAATAACAAACTGTATCACAGTATCCTCTTTTGAAATAAAAAATAAAATAAAAACTTTTTTGTTCACATTTGTATTGTTACGTTTTTTTCCCATTAAACTATATCACACAGTGATAACGAAGAAAAGGAGAAATCTACAGCCACGTTAGCTTCGTGCAAAAAACCACATACACTGGCACGCCGCATAGGCAAAGAGATCAAAGCAAGACAACGCATACAAAAATATAGAAAAATCTCCGATGCAACTCGTCTCTTCACAGAAAAAAAAAACACTCTTCTGTCTCTTCCAGGTGAGCCGCTTGCTGCCGAACACCCATCGCAGAAGGGTCACTTCAGGAACATTCTGTCACTGTTTGTCGTCGCTGCTGCTGCTGTGTGTGTTTTTTTAAGACAACCAAAGTTCTCGTGTCTTCCATGCAGGAATCCACAGAACCCGCAAAAATATCCAGTAGCTATAGTTGATCATTATGGCGGATGTCCATCATAATAATGTTTGGAATAATGTGAACAACAACATGTTGGAGTGATAGAAAACTAGTACAATAAAAGCATATCATTTCTGTCAGATCATTTGTGACAAATCTTTTTTTTTTTTTAAACTTTGTTATTTTAAAATACATACTATGTCCTGTCACTTTGAAGACATTCCAGCATTTGCTCATAATTGGTAGTGACAGGGTTAAATAGTTTGGCATACTCAGCAAGCCATGCCCGAAAGGATGCTATTTTGTCTCTTGCAAAGGAGGAGGGGGAGGAGGGAGGGAGGGAGAAGGGGAAGGTACGGGCCGGCCCTGGGATGCAGTGTCGACCCTCCCTCCCACGGGGGAAGCTGGGGAGGAGGGCGGGGGGGGGGGGTTATACAGAACAGCTGAGATTACAAACGGTGCTCAAGACTGGGTCAGCCCATCAATTTCAGCACTTGCAAAACACATGCAAAGATAAGTCAGAGTGTTGGACTCAGTCATTCTGTCTGCCTGTCGGTAGCGTCTGTTTTCAGAGTCACTTCAAACGAAGGGACGGAGCCGAAAAACCGTGAGCGTCATACCCGCCAGTACATCACGAGACCGCTATAGCAGGTCCAGTCTTCCTGTTTCCACACGTTTAAAAAAGATTGTTTGGACGCCTTAAAAGAAAAGAGATTCGATACACCGAATGGGGACAAAGCAGTTACGAGACCGAAAGGGGGAGTTGAAATGCTGCAAGTAAGGCAAAGACGGATGAAAAAAGAAAATCAACATGCACGGAGGTTCAAATGTTTTCAGACACCGTGGAGGAGAGGGGCTGCGAAAATAAATCCCCCCCGAGGAGCTCGGAGGGATTCAACACTGAGGTGAGAAGAGAGGACTCATTGGTTGCTCGGCTCTCCCGCCCTCTCCTCCTCCTCTTCATCCTCCTCATCGAGAGACACAACCCCAGAGGAGGCCACGTCGGAGACCCTCCTGCGCGGGTCGAACTCGGGCGGGTAGCCCACTACGTTGCCCTCCGCCTCCACCTGGCACACGGTGCTCTCATAGTCCTTGCAGGGGGTGTCGTCATCCTCGCCGGGTGACAGGTACGTCTCAGAGTAAGACATGGAGTAGCAGGGAGAGTCCTGACCCCCGCAGGGCCTGATGCCCCGCCCTCCCCCGCCCAGGCTGTGGAAGCCGCAGTCCCCTCCACCTGACCCGCTCTGCCCCGCCCTCTGAAGTCGGGCCAGCAGCAGCTCCTCCCCCCCCTGCAGCGCCGACAAGATCTTGGCAGCGAGCTCGGCGGCGTTGCTGTGGGAGTGGGCGCCGCGGCGGCCGCCCAGGTCGCGCAGCAGCGGGTGGTGCTCGTCCAGGCTGCAGAGGCTGGAGCACAGGGTGTCCGGGGAGCCCGCCGTCGGAGAGGGCTCTCCGCTGCCACCTCCCTCTCCACCTCCTCCTCCACCCTCGCAACAGTGCCCCCGCAGGCCCAGGTGTTGGCAAAGCTGGCTGTGGATCAGGTCCTTCAAGTAGGGAGGATATGATGGCACATCTAGAGGGAATGACACAGACTGTGGGTGTAAAACCCTGAAGGAAAGAAAACTACGATAAGAGTGAACATGAGACAAAACTGTAGTATTTCCTGTAGGGCTACTGATTGTTTGCTGCACCAAATTTCAGTAGGAAACATACAATCAATAGTTGTTATTTACATTCACATTTATTTAAAGACACGCTGGGGAGTTTTTGCCCACTTGTGGTGCTAATGAGCAATATTTCAGTGGATGAGTCCTGAAAGTTTCATGCTCTTCTACAAATCAAACAGCTGGTGACAGTAACACAACAAATAACATTGCAAAAAGTAGAGAAAAGAAGCTAGCAAACACAGATGTAAACAAAATTGCTGTACAGGTTTTATGAGGAAGTAACATAATTCAAAACAAGATATACCCTACGCACATAATTCATTTAGTTGAAAAACACTAAATGTAAAGTACCACACAACTTATGATATAAATAGGTTTGCTCTTTTTTTAACGTGACATTCATTTATGTCCAATAGATATGATATTTTTCCTGTTATTTCCACTGCTATCAATATTCAAAAACGTTTATATGGAAAAATATTATACAAAGATTGGCATAAAAGTATCAGGAACTACCTGATTGCACAATAAAATGTGTTTAATCAAAATATGTCAATGAAACGAATGAAAAGTACATCATCCACTACATTACAAGTGGGTGAAAAATACCAAAGGTGGAGAAATCAGGAGAAATCAGGAAGGAGTTAATAAATTTGATAATAAAAAACTTGCAAAAAAATCCAAATGTGACATGACAGAGAACTGAATTGTCATTAATATCCTACATTGGCTCTGGGATATGTGAGGCTCCATTCACTAAACTGCCTCTGCCAGAAGTCATAGATGAATATATGAAGATAGAGGAGCACCACTGAGCTGAATGTTATTACCTGCAGGACAGGTTATTGGTGGTTCACTGTAATCAAGATGAAAGCTCTGGTATACCCTCACACACACATACACACAACCATGGTCAAACACGCTCTGTGTATTTATAACCTGCTCACACACCATCCTCACAGACGCTGTCTCTGCAGCAAAGGAAATGATATTAAACTTGCAGGAGGGATATCAAATTACGCTGAGGAACAAAAAAAAATGTTGGGAGAGGATGAAAACTAGGGCACTGGGACAATGAAAGATACAGAGAGACAGAGAGGAGGGGAGGGAGAGAGATGGATGAGGAAGAAGGTGTGTGATGGGGTATTAAAAGGAAGAGGACAATATGTCGAAAATAAATACGATTTAGCTCTGTTCTGGTGTGTGTGTGTGTGTGTGTGTGTGTGTGTGTGTGTGTGTCTACCTGTGCTCTGTGTGGTGGGCTCGTTGGCAGGAAGAAAGTCCTCGTCATATGAGTCATCGTTGGACTCGTCGCCGTCCACAGAAGACCAGGCCCTCAGCTTAGCCTCCGCTATGGCGAACTGCTCCGCCACACCTGTGCACACATGCGCACACACATAAGCTGCAGACGTGCATGCGCAAAAATACACTGTTGGCATGGTAACAAGGAGGCAGCGGTTCATTGCGTCGCCATGTTATGTAGCTGTTTTTGACTGGCAGGCCTGCGCGAGGAACAAAGTGCACACCGTAGTATTACACTGGACGGAGACGGCGTTCCCATTACAGTCGGTGTTCGTCTGCGGTCATTCGGCTGCTGCACTTAAGATGGCTGTCACTGAGTGTTTGATGGTGTTGTTATGCAGTTTGCATTTCTGCTAGTGCAGAGGAGAAAGCGAGTTGGAGGAAGCACAAAGAAAGACCCTATTAAAGTGCAGACAAGATCTGCATGTCTCTGGAAAAGCCAAGAGAAAAACACTTTAGTAAAGTAATGAGTATTGACAGTCTCGGTGAATCACCCTGAGCATAATGGCTCACATGGTAAATGCAACACAATGCATATTTTCACAGCAGTAATTCCTATAGTACAACAGATAAACATAACACTCACCAATCTGCTACCATCAGATTCTTCTGACAGAAACGCTTGTCTCATTTGCTAGTTCATTCCTCGCCTCTCCATTTGATGTTTTTCCTATCAACACCGATCTACTGCCGACATCATTCAACTTCAGATGTTTTTCACATCAAAAGCCCACCAATAAAGGGAAGGCTGGAGTGCATTTCATGTGAAAAATTTGGAGGAAGCTTTTCAGGAACAAGAAAAAAACAAAAACAAACACAAATTGGAGCAGCTAGAATGAATTAGTGAGTGGCAGATGAATAAACACGTATTGATGTCATCTGTGGGGACACTACACGTGTGTAGAAAAACATCAGGAATAAAAATCCTCTCTCAAACACGAGCCTGTTCTCTTAACCAGTCGAGGTAATGAATTATTTGTTGTGTTGGTGCGTGTCAGATCTTTCCTGTTTTGTCCACTCCAATTACCTCAGAATATTAAACACACTTCTCCGTGTACTGGCCAGAAGTGATAACCTCCACTACCACCATCATTAATTAGCACATTTTCCAAGTCACCGAACATATCCCTGCATTTAAAACACACACACACACACACACACACACACACACACACACACACACGAAAGGCCACAGGCAGGATATCGACGTGTGTGTCTGTCTGAGGTGACTCAGCATGTGCCAGGAACCAGTAAGCCACGAGGCCCAAGTGACCAATCACCTCTTATCATGATCAGGAGAGGGCCAATCAGAGAGTCCGACAGTCTCCCTCTCTCTTTTTCTCTTTATCTCTCCGCTCAGCCTCTTCCTCTCCCTCCATCTGTTTTGTATTCCTCCCCGTTCATCCGCTCTCTGCTTCATGTCACGCCTTTCCCCCGATCGTCTCCCTCAATAAAACGCTCCATCGACTCACCTGACTCTCCTCGTTCCCGCCGTTCCCTCTTCTCTCACCGCGCCGTCTCTCAGCCTCGTCCCTCACTTCTCATTTTGATCTCTGATGCCCTCTCCTCAGTCTCCTTCCCTTTATTTCTCCTACTTTCTCCCTCTCTCTCTCTCTCTCTTGTAAATGCTCAGTATTCATGCGTTTTCTCCCACAGAGAGAGAGATCGATTCTCTCATTCATCTCCCACTGTAGCTGGGCCCTGAACTCTCCTGACTCCTCCTCAAACACTGATACATCCTGCTCTTTAGTTCTCTTTTGAAAGCCTTTTTTAATTCCTTTAACTCAGGAAGAAAGAGCGTTTTTCAGCAGCATACATACTTTTTCATGTCACTGACCCACATGTCACACAGAAATAAGGAAAAAGTGTGTATGCCTACAGATGGACACACATGGTGTTACTGTAACTATTCAGATTTTTTTGTTTGCATTACACAAATAACATTTAAGGACTAGTTGCAGGAATCACAATCTTAATTTTCACTGGTTCAGATTGTTATAATGATATTAAACTGACCCAGTTACCCAACTTTGAAAAAATGTGCTCACTATCAGAATCTGAAAATTAAAGATATCCTCTTTCTTTCTCTTTCTCACTGTCACACACAAACCACACATCCTTGCTTCATTTCTACTACATCTCATCACTCTTTCTGTGTGTACACAAAGTGTGTACACAGCTTGGATGCACTGCAGCAGGCAGTGTGTGGTACGGGTGGTGTGCAGTTTTACACGAGTCAGCTCTTATAATTTCCTTTTCAGTTTGCAGGTGGTTAGAAAACATAAACTCCTGCATATGAATATACAATTCAAGGATATTTTTAATGCACAATGCTCTCATTTTAAGCCTGCATTAACTGTTGCATGACCTCTTTCAGGCAGTGAAAACAAGGCACTTATAGATGATAAATCCACTCTTTTCACCAGGTTTATCGAAGCTTTTTTACTGAAGACAGATGCCTGCTGCAGATGGAAAAGGGGTTGGATGAGAACTCTGAAAACTCTCTAAAAACAAAGTAATGAGCTGAAAGATGTTAAAACGCTCCGGAGAGCCGCAGAGTGACTGTTGATGATTCTCTGTGGGTTCATCCCACTGAGGTACTCTTTTCACCAATGTTAATACAGAATATCGATTACAGCACATTTAAAGCAGCTCGATGGAACTTTTCATGCTGAGTTGATTTTGGCCTTTTAACCTTCACTTAGTGGCTGAAGCCACTGAATTCAGCAAACACCAGTGTTAAGAATAACTATGGGAATCTAAGAGAAATACCAGATATTCCCACTGATTGTTTCATTTGCCTGTAAAGGTCATATAGAGGCATCGGTATTAAATTAAGATATAACAAGTTAAAAATTTCATTGAGTTGGTTTAAGAAGAACTGACAGTGTGGCGTTGTGCTTTTGTCAAAGTTCACCTTCACCTCACTCTGCTGCATGGTTCGATTGTGCTGTTACTTGTAGCCAATACATTTTTTCCAACACTGAATGTAAACTTAACTCCAGTTTAGATTTCCCAACAGGCCTGTTTGCTGCAGAGATATTGTAAACCTGGTGAGCAGGGCTGCTCGGGACACACAGTGCATCTCTGATGCACCACAGTGCGCCAGAAGCTGGAATACCGCCACTCTAACACACACATTCACACACGCACTTTAAACATATTCTCTCACTCACACTCTGCCTCTCTCACTCACACACATACACACACAGTGACATAAGCCTGTCTCTATGTTGGTCAAGGCTGGCAGCCAGTTTCATGCTCTACAGAGAGACACTGCAGGATTAACTTCAAAGAATGTGTGTGTGTGTGTGTGTGTGTGTGTGTGTGTGTGTGTGTGTGTGTGTGTGTGCTGGCAGAAGTCAGTCTATCAATAGGACAGCCCCACCTGCGTTTTCAATTGCAGGATGCCTCCCACACACCAGCACACACACCCCCGCTGTGTACACTACCTCACACACGCACTCAAACACGGCAAACACTCGCTTCACACGTTCGCACATGCTCACTTTATGTACTAACGTGCCCGCTGACATTCACGCAGTGCGGCCAGTCACCCACAGTCACACCATCAGCGGGCTACAAGGAGAGAGTTGACAAAAACAAAAGGAGTCAGCACAACTGGCAGCTCCCTGATGGACTGGGTGCACGCTGATGATGTAAGCTGAAGAGACAAGGAGAAGCATAATGTACTGTAATGATTCCCATCAGAATTTCTTGCCCTGGTTTGGGGCCTCTTTTTGTGCCATTTGAAACCATGTAAGTCTTAAATTAATATATAACATGAAACTGGTGGACAAGTTAAAACAGTTCTAAAGTTACCATCTATAAAGCTGTTAAAAACAAAATGAAATTATTGTTTTAAAAAATAATGGGTGTTTTGCCATTTTAATAGATCAGCTTGTTTGAACCACCATCACTGCTGCTTCTAAAGCGAAGAACACTCGTATCGTGATGGAGGATCACAAAGAATGGGGCATGAGAAGATGATAAGGGGAAAAGTCATGAAAATAGTAAGATGTAAAGGAAAAAAGAAAAAAGAAAGGAGAGCAGAGGAGGTACAGAGGAAAAAATCGCTCAGTCACGGTGGCACTAGCCAGGAGCAAAACCTTACTGTGCAAATTAACCTTGAGAGTCTGCATTGCAGGGAGCGAGTGAGGGACCGGAGGCAGAGCGGGCGGGAGGGACAGGGTGAAAAAGACAGAGAAAAAGAGGAGATAAAGAGACAGAGGGCAGAGAGGAACATTAAAAGAGGAGTCAGCGTGAATAGGAGGAAGGGGGTAATGAATGGATGGGGGCAGGCGCAGATGAAAGAAAAGTAAAAGGTGAGGTGAGTGAGTGAAAGATAGAGGAGACAGTGTGTGTGTGTGTGTGTGTGTGTGTGTGTGTGTGTGTGTGTGTGTGTGTGTGCGAGCGACGCTTTGAGAGGAACGAGCCATCTGTATGTGTGGAGGAGAAGAGTTAAGGGCGATAAACGTGGCTGTGAACGGTAGCCACAGAATCAGACATCCAATTTAAAGCTAGCTGGGGCTAATGTGCGACATACATCAGGATAATGACAACTGATCATGGGGCTGTTCATTTACACCTGATATTAATGTGTGTGCTTATCATCTGCCAGCAGATCTCACAAAAAGGTGCTTGATTCCCCTTTGCCCTCCTATAGGGAGGGACCAGAAGGGACCGGGAGGATATGTTGATGCTTCAGGCTTCTTACATATGTGGTTTTTTTTGGCCATTATGAGATAGTTCTACAATGAAGACACACACAGGAAACACATGTAGAAATGATATGCAGTTATATAGTGTGTCCATACGACCGCATGGCCTTAGTAAGCCAGCAGGACTCTTCAGCCATTCTTTTCAAATCAGTCTCCTGCGTGTCCCCCATCGAAGAACCAATACAAACACACTGCAGCGCCTGTTAAATGAGGTCACGCTGTACAGATTTCATTTTACACCTTGTCGAGGTCCTATCACACTGTGAACCAAACAGCCTCCAGGTGTGGTCTGTCTGATCCAACAGTATTCAAATTTGAAACACGTTGACAGGCAGCAGGGTTAAACAGGCCCCAAATGAGAGGTGCTGCCTGCGACAAAATGTTACGAAACAAATAGTCACTATTTGAACCATCTTGATTTAATTGACTGCGAGTAATAACATAAATATGTATCTCATTTGTGATCTTTCATCATCATTTCCTGCACTTTTTTTTATGCCCGTGGTGTGTGAGTCTCCTCAGTGTGTTTGCTGTCTTTGCATTCAAAACCTCTTTGTCAGGTTGAACTCTGAGTGTAGCAAAGCAGGGTGGGTTTTTTTTTTTACATTAATATCAATGCAGTAAACAAGTCGAATGGAGAAACAACAGAAGTCTTACCAGCAGCAAAGCGTGCCTCCTGTTCTCCCTCGGTGAGGTCGGAGTAAGAGTTGAAGTCTGACTCCAGGGCTGCCGGAGTGTCGATGGGCTTACACCAGCCTTTCCACTCTATCAGATGGGCCACTCTGCCCTGAGCCATGGCTGTAGGCTTCGTCACATGGTCCTTCACTACCTGGGAGATACCTGTAAGGAGGAGAGCAGGGGTTACAGTACAGAACTTTTATATGATGATTACATACAGTATTTATTATGTGTCTGCACATTTGTTTGAATATGCATTGCACACGCTGCAGTCAGGAACTTTAATTTGATAAATGTTGCACTCACCATGCAGGGAAGATCGTGCTAATGCAGCAATCTCTTGAATGGTGAGAGCTCTTCTTGATTTTGGTAACATTTCAATGGTGTCATCAACATTCACCTGAAATGACAAGAAAAACAAGCGTCAGTCAGGGGGAAAAAACTCTGGTATGGTGGCTCAGTGCAGCATGAACGTGAGCCAGCCTCTGTACACATCCTGCTCTGACTCATCAAGAAAACCCCACAATTGTCTTTTCATGGAGACAGGACTTCTGAGTACTTCAGCTGCTTCAATGTACTTCAAGGCCCTGGAAAGTGAAAGATTTCTTTTTTCCCTTGCACACCAATCAATGCTGTTAATGACTCACACGCTGTATGACAACAATCACACATACACATCTTGCTGTAACCAGGAGTTTGGCAAGAAGCCTTAATGTCCCAAAATGTCAGAAAACTATTCCTTTCAAGTTGAAAATTATCATTACATAACACCTGATGACCTAAAAAAACGTGAATTGACCCTCACCTCACATGGTGGTGGCATGAGACACCACCACATAATGATGTTGTGACCATTTCACACATTTCCAATCCAGATGGCATCTGGGAGATGAAAACCTTTTTTCTACTATTTCATTCTACTATTTTATTTTTGTTAGGTTTAGGCACGAAAATTACTTAAGTTTAGGAAGAGATTCACATGGGAGGGGATATTTCGATTTTTGTTTCTCTGGTCTCCAGCATTCACGTCCTGTAAGGAAAAAAATGTGATGCTGAAATAACATTTTTTGAAATATATTGCTTGCAGATTATGTTATTTGAACACATTAAGTTCAACCAACATGTAACGTGGTGTTTGAAGCCACCTTAACCTGGTGACTGATGAACAAACTAATAGATTGTTTGGGTAAGTGACCTGACTCATTTCAATCTATAACTCTTTGTATTTTTCTATCTATGGCTGCAGACAAGAGGGCACAGAGAGACAAATGAGTCTGATTGTAGATATAGGTTGTTGCATATTTGCACATTATCTGCACAATATAAATACAATGAAAAGTGAACCTCTCCAGTCGAGCTGGATACAGCTGATTTCTGATGCAATTGCAAATATATATGTATTTGTACAGGAAGCTGATGAAACTCCGTGTTCAGACAGCTAGACAGGTCGTTTCCCCGCAGTGAGTTAACAGAACCAGACAGTAGACAAAAGACAGACCCCCCGCCCCTCCTCCTGGCCTGTCCTCCATCAAATCTGTCTGCTCTGTAAAGTCAAACCACCGTGTGGGTATCAGGTGCTGACAAGTTCCTTTGTCTGCTAACTCTTTTTATAGCTCTACCTGTACTCACGTGGGGAACGGGCACGTCAACCGCAAAGGCCACACGCCGAGCTGACGCTACCGTGTTGTCACTCTATATGGGTCAACACACCTGGCTGACCGAGCAATCTGATGACGGCTTCAGGCAGACGTGGATATCTCAACAGGTGCAGACTGTGTCAAGTCTGGTGGTGACTGACTGCAGCTCTCTGAAGCTCCAGTTTCACCTGCTTTCATTTAGAGGAACAAAACTGAGCCACATGACCCGCTAGAACAGCTGAACCACTAGCAAACACGACAAGTGTTTGCATTGCTAAGTGAGGTGAAATCTGCCTATTTTCCTTCCCCCAATTAACGAGTCGCCTCTCAGTATGGACCACATGTGATTTTCAGGGAATTAGAAAACACACCAGAAGCATCACCCCGACCTTGTCCTGTCAACTCCACTTAATGGCACCAAACCACCTGCCAAATAATAAACAAACAACCAAATGATGTGTCAGAGTGGCCCTGCAGGGGTGAGGGGGGATCCCAGGCCTGCGATGGTATCAGCGGCTGCCGTGAGGCGTGATAATCCTCTTGTGCAGCAGAGCAGCTCACAGATCAGAGGGAGGATAATCTGGAGATAATGTGACATATACCCCCAAGGAGGGTGAGAAAGATACATTGTGTTGGCCCTTAAATTAAAAATCAGATGTCAGGCAGTTAATTTTGTCCACCCACAGCCGAATGTGTTTGATTTGTTTTCAACCAGCTGCCCAGATATGTGATTTCAGTGTGCTGTGGGAGGGTTTTATTCCTCCACTGGGATATCCACCTCAAAAATTCCAGTCTCACTCTGCCTCACACCCCTAAACTGAGTATCACTACTATTTTTTCTGGTGGAGTATCTCCCAGCTGCTTCAGAGACATTTCTGCCCTGAGGGGAACAGAATTTGGACAGACAACTTGTCATTTCTGGAGTTTGGGGGGGGAACAAAATGTATTCAAATGTGTCAGGTTGAGCTTTTAAAAACTGAGTCCGACTTTGCCACACAGCTCTGGTTAGCAGCACTGTTCCCCTCCCCCCTCTGCTCCCCCACTGCCCTACTGAACAGCAGAGCGAACACACAGAGGAAGACGTGAGCAGCACTGAGCACAGAGCGAGCACTACAATTAGACCGCTGCGCCGCATCTTTTCCATCACATCTTTCCATGCGGCAAACACACGTTTGAACACACAAATAATCTCGAATGCGACCTCCAACTCAGGAACGGGCCTAGTTTTAACACTATAACACTTATAATCAAAGCAGAGCATCCCACAGCAGTGCACCTGTTACCAGACTTATCAGGAGAGGCTCAAGATATTTATAGCAGTTCAAACAGGCACACACACGTGTCAAGAGGCCGTAAATCTTCACAGTCTGGTGAACACAGACAGTAGAGGGGCCGTCGTGACACTGCTCAGGTTCACCTTTGGCTTTTAAATAATTGGTTAAGTGTCGTCTCCCTGAGAGAAACCCAGCAGATCCTACAGATGTTTGGAGCTGAGAGCAGGCAGCAGGTGTGTCACATAACTGGAGTCTCAACCACCTGCACACACACAAAAAACAGACTTTTTTTCTGGACACAACACCACAGGCGTCCTCAGCGGCTAAAGAAGTGTTAGCGCGCTCTATTATTAGGGCTGATTGAGGTTACAGCAGAAATCTAATTGGTGCCATTTCACTGGCAGATTGAGTCAAATACCCATTTTCTTATTTATCAAACGTCAACCGCGAAACACAATGGCGCAGGAACGTTTCGCCTGTTGCTCGGGTTGCTCTTTGTTCACCAGCAAACATGGAATTTATTGTATCAGAATTATGTGAGGAGGCGAGCCACGAATGGTTGCAGCTAAACAAGCTGGTGTGATATCTGCCCGCCTGGTGGAAAATAACCTGCACAATCTTCATCCTCCTGCAACACGCCTCTCTCTCTCTCTCTCTCTCTCTCTCTCTCTCTCTCTCTCAACTTTTTCCACAATGGGGACATTTCTATGACAACTGGTCACAGTGGAACAATTCCTGCCGGCATGCCTGATTCACTGATGACGTCACACAGTCAGAGCGCCAACCGAGGGCCACAACAGCCAAATTAATGACTCTTGCACGTCTCTCGCCTTTCATTTACTGTAGATGGGCATCAGGGAGTGGGAATTAAGTCTCTATGGTGGCACTAAATATGAAGCAGAGAAAGCCAGATGTCTAATTGAAAAATGTGAATTTTGTTCCCTTTAAATGATCAAATACTCATTTAGTCAGTCATGACTTGCTGCACCAAACAGAGCCAATGTGTTACTTCACAGGCCTCCCTGAAGTGTAACACGGGGTGATAAGATCAGCGGAGATACAAATACAGTGAACTATTAAGTGCAGCAGGGGTTTCTTTGGTTATAATGGTTCATTTAAGAGCCATCGCCCTGACCAAAGTACGCTCAAAACCCCCTCTTCTCTTTTAAGGACATATCTTAGCTAATTTTTTACTATATGAATGCCACATGAAACCTCATGCTTGATTGTACTGCACACTGTGTTTCAGGCTTCTGAACTCACAGTGTGTTGAGCAGTAATCTCTTAAAGACTGATTTTGTGTTACGTTTGTCCAAAGGCGAGACGCATTACAGTCTGTGTCATTGAGAATCCATTTTAAAATCCCAAATAAAAATTAATTGCTAATTACGCTGATTGGCTGGCAAATAATTAGAAACCGACTGGTTAACATTAATGAAAAGTAAAATGGAGAAAGAACTCAGGGGTTGAAACACACATTAAAGATTTGGATGGCTTGATTAATAAGGTGATTATTAAACCAGGAAGGGTTGAGAAAATAATTTTCTGCTTCATGTGACGAATTACTGAAAGACTGTCATTTTCGATTAGGCATACCTGGCAGGTGCCAGACTTGTAGCTTGGCTCAAATCTTTTGCGGTGACGCACTCAGAGCATCCCATAATTTGTGAGACAATGAATAGAGGTCTGTAATACTTATTTGTGAAATAAAACAACACTCCTCACTCATGTAAACATTAATTCATTGCTGTTATTTTAGTTCTACAATAGATAAGCGTTAAATAATTTACTATCTGTATCATATTAGCTTTGTATATACAGATGGGTGACGAAGGAAAAACCATCATAAAGTGTCTCAGTAAGGTGTTGGGCCCCCACGTGCCACCAAACAAAAAACAGCTCAATGCAGAGAGCACTGATTCTCCAAGTCTTTGAACTCTACAGGAAGGATGAGCGTCATTCTTCCAAATCGCCCTCATCTTGTGTTTTGAGACAGCTGACCCAAACCATGCCAGTAAAATGGCCCCCAGAGTGCAACAGAGCCACTGAATCCCCTCACTTCAGGGGTCAGGGATTCAGTGTTTTCCCTCATATGGTATGTTGTTTGCTTTCATATGTTGTCCTTTTATTAACCCGCACTATGCTTTAAATCAAACAGCAACACTGCAGGTATCGAGAATAACTTTATTGTTTCTTAAAGAACAATAATTGGCTTAATTCCTGAAATGCAATCTGGAGGTTTTTTCAGAAATCACTGTTAACCCTTTAATTGTTAGATAAGATATCACTTTAAGAAGAAAAATGACTTCATAAAGCGTGAACTAGTAAAAGATTGCATGGCTGAACCTGCTCTGTTAAAATGCTCCTGAAAGCCTCCACTACCTGTGCTGTGTCACTAAATCTGACTGGTCATTATCCATCATGAGGCCCTCAGAAACACCAGCTGTGCTCTGATTTAATGACAAAACAAAAGCAAAGGAGACTGAAATTTTAAAAAAAAAGTGTGAAGAGCACCTCGCTGAAGTCCAGTGCCCCCAAAGGTGCTGTCACAATCAGTCTGCGCGCCAAGCAGGTCCGCGTGCTCCCCAGGAGCGCGAGGTCAGACAGGGAGCCCGCCGCGCTCCAGTCCACGCGCAAAGACCCGTCAACCGCCACTGTCAGGAGGAAGAGAGCCACGTGAAGATCACAGCAAACCTGCACAAAGACTCATAGCAGCTCCGCGCCACCACCTCGCTCCAAGAAGCAAGCCAGTGAATAAATTATTTAAAAAAAAACTGCATCAAGATTATGACAGGAGCGCTTCAGAGAGGCCACGAAGCGCCGTCGTTCATAATGCTGCGTGTGGCTGCCGGAGCGGGAGCGGCCAGCTATGAGCCTGAAGGATCGAGCTGATCCCCGACGTGATGCGTTTACGGTCAGAGCTGCAGTCACCATGCAGACCCATGCCTCCAAGTACCGGGACATCCGATCAGGGGCGATGACCAAATAAGGCAATGTCATGGTTCCGTATCTCACTGCAGTTTCCGCCCTCCATAAAGAGACCCCCACAATCAAACACCTGCAGAAAATATAGAAAACGCTAACCTCCTGTAAAAAATGCGGGTCTACTTTCCAATTCCAAAATGTTTTAAGCAGATTCACACGCTGCACAGATGAAACAAGAGGGTTTCTGAAGGAGCAGCTGAAGCAAAGAGACTCCCACAGAGGTCTGATTTGACTGGTCACAGGTGAGATTTCAGTGGGAGGATTTAGTAGTTTTCACAGCACCATCAAGCTGCACTCTGGGTATTATTTCGGGGTGCCACATAACATAAGGGCGTCTTTAGGTTTGTACCATGCACCTCCAGAGAGAGTCCTCATCATTATATAATAGTTCTGGAGCCTTTTTTAAACATTATGTATGGTACAAGTCAAAGCGTTGGGCTCAGCACCCACAGAGCACTTTATTGCAGTAAAGACTTGTAGTGAGATAACAAGGGAAGAGGAGTGGGGGAGTGTGGGGGGGGTCCACTGCATGCACTTTAAAGCCATGCCATGTCATGCAGCGTGAGGCCCCGGCAGCAGCAGCACAAGCCTGTTCGATATTTCATGAAGCTGCTTCCGCTTTTGTCGGAGGGAGAGAAAAAAAAGCAGTAAAACGCACTTTGAAGAAAGAAAGGGAAGCACAGAATAAGGAATAAGAGACATGCCCGTGCTGACATTGTGCAAATATTTTACCTCCCTGCGCGTTTCACACACACACACACACACACACACACACTATCTGAAGGGAACGGCGCCACGTCAGTCTGTCAGCTCAAAACGTGCACCGCGAGGGTCCCGCACGAGTCCGCATGGGTCCGCACGGGTGAGACCTCCCTGACTGCTGCTCGAGGATCCGGAGATGATGGAGCCGCGGAGACCTGACGGCAGCGTTTCAGCACCTGGACAGCTCCCACCCGCTGCACACTGACCGACACACACACACACACATACACACACATACAGACAGCGCTCTGCACTCTTCAAATCAGATTTGCAAAACGAGATTAAGAGGTGGGCCTCTAAAATGTCAGTGCCTGCCTCCTCTCTCCCCCCCCCCCCCCCCATCACTCCATCCTGCCGGGAGGAGGCTCCAGTTTCTGTCTGTGAAAAGGAAGGACTCGCTCGATTAGTCGCCAACGCAAACACTGAGTCCAGTACCAAATCCCCCCCCCCCCCCCCACACACACACACACACACCTCGTGTCAAAGAGCTGCCGTTTAGCTCGCCTGAGCTCAAGTTGCCCGCCAGCTCAATTCAATATGCGCCGTTTAATTGGGTGTGATGCGATCAGATGCCGCGGGGTGTCCTGTATCAGCTGAATCTAGGCCACCTTGTTCAATCAAAGTATTGTTGGGAGAGGAGGGATGCGCACGTGCCTCTGTGCGCCATTAGACGTGACGAGGTCACCTGAGCCCGGAACGAGCCTGTCTGCCCGCACCCACAGGGACTTTTTCTTCCTGTCTTTCTTTCTTTCTTTCTTTTCTGTGGCGACGCCTCAGTAACTAATTGTCACAAAACGCTCACATTTCGCACGGATCAGCCTCCTCTTCCTCCTCCTCTTCCTCCTGAGCGCTTGTTGCCTCTTTTACTGCGACACACAGCAGCAGCGGGCCTCACAGGTTTGCAGGAGCGACGCTGCGCACGTTTCGACGCTTTTTTTTCCTTTGCAGCAGTGACCCTGACTTTAGAGGCGTGAGGGTGGAGATGAACGCGTGATGGATAAAAGACGAGCAGCAGCCACGATGATGCTCCATCAGAGGGGGCTTGGAGAGCCAGACTGAAACTTGTGGCGTCTCTCTCTCTCTCTCTCTCTTTCTCTCTCCTCCATCTGTGGCTCATCTCGCTCGTTTGTTCAACGGCTTTTTCCTTCTTTAATTAATTCCTGTGATCTTCCTAAATAAGACCCCCCCCACGCAGCTGAAAAAAGTGCAGCCTTCCCTCACGAGCGAGGGAGAATTGCAGTCATCATTTTATTCTTATTTATTTATTTCACTTCAGTCTCACACACACATTGTAGTTCCCGTTGTCGTGGAAACTGCAGATAGGGAGACCTCAGCCGTCTCTCTCTCTCTCTCTCTCTCTCTCTCTCTCAGTTTCTTATGAGCGCATCAACAACAATTAGGTCAAGGCCAGCGGCGGTGTGATGTCACACACACACACACACGCACACACGCGCGCGCGCCGGGCCAAACCGTCCAGTCAAACAGGTGTCTGAGCTGAGAGATGAGCAGTGAAAAGGCGCGCGCTTCAGGTGGGGGCTTCATGGGACAAGGAGACGGAGACGAGGCGCCATAATCATCAAGAGACTGAAGAGACGGATTGCACAACCAATTAGAGGGGAGGAGAGGGGGGGGGTCGGTGCGTGTCGCGTTTACATCACCGGAGAAACGAGAAGCGTCTGTCTGTGAGAGACGGATGGATGGTGAAATAAATAACAGGCTCGTTGGTTGGTTGGGGGGGGGCACGCGTCAGAGGTCGGGCTGGATCACGATGTGCAGCCGCCGGCGGGAGGCACCGAGAAAAACGTGTAAACAATCGGGAGCGGACGGATGCGGTGGCAACGGGGAGCTTGTTTCTTGGCAACAAGCGTAGTGATGTAGTGCTGCATGTGCGCGCGCTCAGACCGAGTCCGCTTCGATCCGCAACCGAAATGTGTGTCTCACTTTTGCACCAAGAGGAGACCCCCGCCCCCCCCCCCTTTCTCCTCTTCCTCCTCCCCACATAATAATTCTTAGAAATAGCGAGTTATAAACGTGAAGGATGGAGCGGTCGAGGATGCGACCCCCCCCCCCCTCCCTGCAGATAAACCCGCGTCCTACCTTGCAGCTGAAGTGTGTGAGCGCGGTCAGAACCATCGTGTCCGGGTCTGTCTCCTCCTCACAGAAACGCGAGCATCCCTCAGAGGAGTCAGAGGCGCCTCCGTCTCCTCCGCCTCTGCCTGCCGTGCTCCACCAAAAAACCTTCTTGCAACTCTCGAAGCATCGCGATGTTTAGACTGCGGATAACCAGCCCCTCCGGCTCTTCCCTCCTCCACCTCCCCACCTCCTCCTCCTCCTCCTCCTGCTCCTCCTGCACCTCCTCCCTCACCGCCGCACTAAAACGCGCACATGCACACCGTTTAACCTCTAACAGACTCAAATGTCAGCCGTCCCGTATTATCATCACCCTGTGAATAAAGCCGTGTGTGTGCGTGTGAGCCTCCTTATCCGGGTGTGTGTGACTCAGCAGCGCTGCGCCGTGTGTGTCGCGTCTCTGGCACACACAGCATGCTGTGCACCTCTACAAGCGCCCCGGTCCCCTCACAGCCTCTGCGCCCCGCGTGAGGCTGCAGCAAAACAAATGCCACTTTTTTTTTGTTTTCCAGTCAGGCTCCCTCCAGCCAGCGTGCTTTTATTATTATTATTATGATAATTATAATTATTATTATTTCTAATGAGAGCAGATTAAAAACAACTCTTACCAACTGGCGCTTTGGAGCTGATACAGCCCATTTTCTCAGCTGCATGTAGAGCCCTTCAGGGAGAGCAAGCTACCTGATTTTTCTTTGCCCTATATTTCCTCGTGCAAGAGCGTTACCTCGCGGATGGAAAGCCTGTGTCACTCTCCGCAGCTACGGAGGCTCCGCCGGGTCCCGCCGCTGTGTCAGACCTCCGGAGCGCCGCGGGCGGGGGGACGTCCACACATCACCTGCGCGCCGAGCTGTCCGAGGTCTCCCGCTCCTTTAAAATCCACGCACACGCACGTACAGTGTTCGTGCAGCTTTTGTTGCTTTTTTAAAATTTCTTTTTTTTTGTTGTTGTTGTTGTTGTTGAAGTTGGTGCGTCTCGGCCTACGTCACCGGTTGAAGGGTCGAGTCCTGCGGTTCAGCACCGCGGCGGGCGGCGGCAGCAGCAGCATGGGTCAGAGTCTGTTCAGCTGCAGGTGGTGATGGAGATGATGGTGTTCCCCCCTCCGTCACTCTGAGTCCTCTCTCTCTCTCTCTCTCTCTCTCTCTCACACACACACACACAGGTCCCTGCGTGCGCTCTCGCCCGGTCAGACAGCGGATCGACGCGGGGACGCGCTGATGCCACAGTCCCGCGTTTGGCCGTTTATATACGACCCCGCGCGGGTTTCCGCCTCCCTGCGCCGCGTCCTCCCCGCAAGGTGGGAGCGGAATGAGACGTGATTGGCCGGTGTCACCTTGCATGGCACATAATGGGCGATGTTGGGGGGAGGAGCCACCGGCGCACACATAAGAGCTGCGAGCCGTCAGCGGAGGATTGCGTTTCTCTTCGTTCGTGTAACAGCTGACACGATGAGAAACGAGGAGCGCGCTGCATATTTCAACAGGTCTAACGAGGGGGACAGCGGAGTGCGTGGAGGCCCGCTGCTGGAATTCATTAAAAAATTCACCTGTGGAGAACAATCTGACAGTCTGGGGGGGGGGGGGAAGGTGGTGTGGGGAGCCTCTGTGCGCTGTTGCGCAACAAAAGGAGCGTCCGGTTACAGCAGCAAGTGACATATTTTGCTCCAGGAAGTCAGAAAAGCCGTTTGACTCTCCCACACTGACCTCTGAGTCCGCGCATCCAAATTTAGGAGACAGCTCTAAAAAAAAAAGAAAAAAAAAGAAAAGAAAGGCCTCCTCTGCTCATGCACGTTCAGCTCAAGTACCCAACTGTGGCGCAGCGCATGGGATGCTGGGAAACATTAAGGACTCTATTTGTGAGGCCTATTGTGGCCCATTTGTGAAGCTATTCTTATCTGCAGGTCGGCGGTGAAGTGCAGAAGTGCACCGGCCCATCACACACACACACACACACAGAGTCCCTCCTCCAGGAGTCTAAACACAGACCCGTAGAGCTGCTGACCCCCTGCTGACGCTCCTCCGTCAACCACAGACAGCACAGATCCGGGCTCCTCTGAGGGCCCCTTACAGTCCATCCCCGGACAGGATGACGCAACGGCCTCTGAATGGATGTTCTGAGAAGGGGGGGGGGGGGGGTAAGGTTACATTTGAACCACGTTCATTAGATTTGCCTTCATCTCACTGGCCTGAAGGAAAAGCCGCCATAAAGCGCACATCTTTATTTAAATAATGTTCTCTCTGCCTGGTGGGAGTTCTGCGGTTAACGGTGCCTGTTTCAGCATTTCAGTCCTTGTCCTTTGGGTTAGGCTTAAATGACCTAAAGAAGCAGACTGAGACGTTTCCCCATGTTAGGCCAGTCAGATCTATAGAGTAACACAAGCTAAT
>JBAJHX010000049.1:20627742-20639924 GCA_037176925.1 Amniataba percoides
TCCCCGCAGTGCGCACTCCACTCATTTCATAACACATCAAAGTTGCGGCGCAGCTCGCGCAGCTCTGCCGCCCCCCCGCGAGCCGCCGCGCAGCTTTGTCCGGTGCGCGAGCGCCACCCGCAGGATGTGCGGTGTGTCTGAACACGAGGACACGATGCAGACTTCTGCTGACTTCCACCTGCGGAAATACCCCAAAAACGTCTTTTTTTCTCCATTGTTGTGATGGCGACCGCTCTCCTCTCCAGATGTGCTCAGTATTGGTGAAAGGAGGGAAAGAGGAAAAGAAGAGCAGAGTGACAGATGCTTTGACCGGGCTGGGACTGGAGTCTCCAGTGGGAGGAGGAGATGTCCTGTCCCCTCAGGGCCTCTAACCAGAGCCAGCAGGGCCCCGGAGGAGAGGAAGCGAGTGTGGGACATGAGCAGGAGAGCTGAGATGGACGTGAGCATTCATCGGGTGCAGGTGGTTGTGGAAAACAAGTCAGAGGAGAAGGGAAAACAGCCTCGAGAAAAAAAAAATCCTACAGGTCTTCACATTCATTCAGATTACATAATGTCTTTATTTTCTTTTAGTTTTGATTATATAACTTAAATATTTCCCATCACACTCTCATTGTCCCCTGGCCATTCTGACCTACTTAAACCTGATTTTAGTATCAATTTAATTACTTTTTTAGGTTTTAGCGAAAAATGTTGTTATATATTATATATTTATACATTAATTTCTTCCTCATCCTCTAAAGTTATAAATTATATGTTATATTTGCAAGAACTAATTTCATTACTATTATTTCTCCAGAGGATTTGTGTTCACCCAGTGCTGACTGTGGAAAAGATACATCATTTGTTTCCTGTTTTTTTAACCTGCTCTTGTAAATATATATTTTTCTATTATTATAGTTATTATTGCAATATTTTTGGCGCAGTGCAGTCGTGTTTTTTCCTGACCGAAGATTTGTAGAATCAAAATAAACATGCAGATCCAAATGATCAGTGATGGCAAAAGCATGCAGTTCTTTTACTTCGGGAAAAAACACAGTCTAGCATAATCTAAAACAACCTACAGTGCAAGTTAATTTTATAATAATGACACTTACATGTAATCAGCAATCACTATAGAAACAGCTTATATTACTTAATAGAATCATTCTAACTTTATATAGTCATTTTTAACATAGAGTTGTTTGTGTATAGAGTAAATTCATAAGCTCATCTTAATTTTTTGTACATACATTCTTAAACTGTACAGAACCAGTAAAGCTTTCAAACAACCGAATAAAAAGTAGCTAAAAATGCACTCAAGCAAATGTCTTCTCATTAACTCGAGCTCTTCTGCTCATGTACTGAGGATAGTGCGTGGCTAAATGTAGCAATGAGAGGAAATAATGAGATCCTTGAAGAGTCATCGGTTATTGCTGCCCCTTCCTACTCATAAATAAAACTTCAATCACGGACAAAAGAGACTACACTTCTACTTGCATCTCCTCCTCAAGCTGTTGAGCTTCACTCCCCCGTATCATCTATAAATGAGTCTTGACTCAGAGTGTGTAAAAGAGGAGAACGGAGCCCATCATCAGAAACAAAATATGATGGCTTCCGGCCAGTCTACAAGGAGAGTCAAAAACACGTTTAACAAACTCCAAAATCCAACAGATGTCCAAAATAATTACCACAATTTGTCACTCAGGGACAAAAATAGCTGATCTTTAAATATTGTGCATTATTAACGGCCTGCTGTAGTAATGTAATCAAATCTAGTCGCCTCAAACCTCAATTAGCACTGCGGATATTGGAGCAGAGGATCAAAGGAATGAAGAGTCATTCTTGCACTCATTTTGTGTCACAGGTAATAAAATTATAGTTTTTATAAGCTGAAATCTCATTGGCTGAAACAGTATCAGCATCATGTAACACGTAACATGAGTGTTTAACAGATGAAACTTAATGTAGAGACCGGAAACCTGTTGATGTGTCGTTAAAGCTGACAAAGGAAAACCATTTAAGTATCATTTTGTCCATTTAGAATAATTCAGATAACTTTAAGGATGAAGCGTTCCTTTGTAGATTGTTCTACTTCTTTGCCCAAATAAAGCTTTTAAAAAACATTAGATTGGGTGAAAACATTATTAAAGTGCTGGAAAGAGGAGACATGTGTTTTTCAAAAGAAAGAGAAGAATGCAGGTCTGATTAAAAGGACAGAAAAGATTTTTAGATGTTATATCAATTAGCCATACTCCTCAACAGGTAACACATCCATTGTCAGTATATAGACACGTGGACAAAATTGTTGGTACCCTTCGATTAAAGAAAGAAACCCACAAAGGTCACTGAAGTTTCATTAGTTTTTCTTTAAATGATTTTGTTGAATCATAATTGAAAAGTAATGTCTGATTTTCATAAGTTAATTTTCAGTAAATTTTTATTTTACTTTTCAGTTTCAAGTTTCAGTGACCAGTGTGTATTTTTCCATCTTTAACAGAAGGGTACCAACAATTTTGTCCAGGTGTGTATAAAACACTTGAGAAAGTGAGAAGCTCTCTATTCAAGGACTGCTTTATTGTTATACAGGGACTCAACGAACAGGTTCTTATTAACTTGTATTAACAGAGTCAGTTTTCTTCAACATTTTTTGGCGGGACTTAAACTGTTACACTCTTATAGAAAAAATCCACATTTTGATGAGTGATTTCTAATAATCAGATCCTCTCTACAAGATGCTCTGCGAGAGGCAACACATAGCCCTGCTTCTGATAGCTGCAGCAGCACAAATCCACAATGCTGAAGTGTCGTTGAGCAAGTCAGTGAATCCCTGCACACTCACTCCTGTTTGACCCTGAACTCTGACTTCCCTGCAGTGGAGTGAGAAGAGGGGTCTTACATCAGCACCCTGAGGGCCAGAAGCGAACTGAAGAGGCTACTGAGCAAAACTGCTGAGCCCCCAGCTGCCGCGGCTCCATTCCTGTCACTGGTGAAGGTGGTGTGAACCACCGGTGGTTCAGTCTGCGCCTGGCAGTGCCTCACGTCTTCGCCAACACAGGCGGCGTAGGCCATGGCGTGGGCGATGTAGTTCTGCTCCTGGACACCCTGGAAGAGATGGGCCATGGGTCCACGGGCGAGCACCGCCACATCTTCCCCACTGTGGGTGGTCGACTCAGTGGGGACGGCAGACAGCTGGACGTAGCTTTTAGTTTCTGGACAAGAGACAGAAATATTACATTGCATTCAGTTAGTGGAGGCTTTTATTCAAAGCAACTGAGAATGCGTACAAGACTGTGATCAATATTTTTATGCAGCTTAAACTGAAGTGTGACTGAACATTTCTTACTTAAACTGAAAAGATGAGCAGAGATACTGTCTATTCATGCAAATAAAAACACAAATACTTTTAATGCGTCTATTTTTACCTACTTGAACAACAAAAGTTGATTCTCGTTATGATTTGACCTTAACTGAACTGTCATTTTACGTCTTGTTTTTTTCCCTTAAATAATCTAAATTAAATCAGAATAAATGTCAGAGAAAGAGAAAGTACAACAGATTTTATTATGAGGAAAGGTTGAGCCATATTATAGGACACTAATCTAAACACAGAAGGGTAAAATTCAAAGGTCAGTCCAGTTGTCTTGACATAGTTTTCTCTTCCCCACAGTTTGTTTCCATTGTTTTGACCCTTGAAAGTGCTCAAGAAGAAGGGCATAAAGGACGTATGTATTACTGACAGTATAAGGAGAGTTGTAACTGGTAAGAGAAACTGATAAACTAAAGTCTGAGTAGAAAACTAAAAACTTACTTGTGTCTACATTGCGGATGTCTGGGCGCTTGCCGTTGGTGAGTTTGTGTCCGGGTCCGTTGCCGTACATCAGCGTGGTGTAAGGCAGCATGTCTGTGGCCCACAGCGGAGATTTACCTTGAAAATACAGAAAGACCTTTTAACCATTACCTTTGATTTATCTTTATTCTCCTTCCTCAAAGTGCTAAACACGTGCACACATGAACACTAACACACATACACACACAAGAGGAGGGGTCTCTGGATCCCCAGGGTGCTGCAGGAGGTCTACAGCTTGTTGAGTATCTCAGTGTTTCTCTCCAGATGAGCCATTAGCCTGGCTAGTCTCCCCGCTGATGAAGAGCTCAGAGTTTCACAAGCACATTAATCACTGCTGCACCGCTGGGAGGAGGAGGAGGAAGAGGAGGAGGAGGGTAAAATAAGGACATGGCAGGAAAGAGAGAAGAAAGGTGGGAACGGCGCAGAATAACACACGTGCTCCATCAGTACAGGCTTTAAATGCTGGTATAGATATGTAATCCCCCAAAATATCATCGCTTTCCCCAAAAGTTTAGGATGGACACGCCTCTCAAACAGCATTTAGGACTTCATGAGGCTCCAAAACTCTTAACTGAAAACAAAACAAGACACACTGCTGTGAGAACACTTCAGATTACAGCCTGCACATTACTGCCTGAATATTTTGTCAGGTGCTAGTGAAATACTTTCTGAGTAGCTAATGGAAAAGAGGTACATGTACTAAAAAGGGTAACAAAATAGAGTTAGGAGGGTCTAGAAAATAAATTAGAATTTTTAATCACCAAATACATGCTGAAGCCTTTAGAAAGGGAAGCAAAAGTCTTATTTCCTTTCACAAAATCTATATAATGATGTGTGGCGAGATCACACTCTGGTCAAATGAACCTCACGCTGGACTCCAGGACGACATTATTGTTCCTCACTATCATTTTCAAAACCAAATTACTTTTATAGCTCCTGCTATAGAGGCTGAACCTTTTTCAAAATCATTAGAACAGTAACAGCAGTGCCATTATTGAATTAAATGGATCCTCTCTAATTTAACTGTTTTTATAACATCAGTTGTTTCTCAGAGTTGTTACATTTCTTCTCAAACATCTGGTCTGCCTCCTCTGTACGTATGTATTTGTCTTGGTACAGATATTTCAAATTCTAAATTATTACACTGTAATATGGCAGCTGTAATCTAAACATTTACCCTTTTTAGATTCAAACTCTGTATTTATTTTACTTATTTCTAGTAGATGCTTATAACATTGGCTCTATGCAACTTTTCATTTTGTGTTTATTTTGGTTTATCTGACCTGGTGCGTGAGATAAGAATAACTACTTGCAACTAATAGAAATTCAATAGCAATCTTCTCTTCTGTCAGCCTTGCTTATAGCTCATATAAAGGCACTGGTATTAAATTGATTTCATGATCAGTTAAAAACTCTGCGTCAGTGTAACACCCTGAAACTGAAGCAGCTAAAAGACATCGCTGATTTGACTATTTACATCTGTGCTACTGTGCTCATGTCACAATGTCCAAGTACCCCCTGTGGTGATGTGGCAAGTTCATCTCAGGTTTTAAGCCTCCAGGTAAAGGAGAGAGATCAGTGATGGAGAGGAGACAGAGGGTTGAAGGGATGCAGGTGAGGAGTAAGTAAGGTCGATAAAGAGTCGCACCAAAGGGAGATTAACAGGCGAGAAAGACTGATAGAGCGAGGAGACTTCAGAGAGAATAATGTCAGAGAAAGAGAGAGAAAGGCGTCAGTGTGGATGGCCAGAGACAGGCAGAGGGAAGAGAGACGAGAAGAAAGCGAGGGACCGAAATAGAAAGGCGAGGGAGAGAAAGGCTGCCAGCTATATGTGTTTACCCGGGCTGTAATTGCAGGGGAGAGAAAGCAGAGGAAATGTCAAGCTGCTGGTGGCAGACGAACACTGAAGCTGAGAGGAAGCAGGCAGCGCTCGGAGAGGCATCGCACGGAGAGGCACCACAAGCACAAAATGCCACCTTGGGTGTCTATTGTCACGGGGGACACAAACACACCTGGAGGGGGGAGTGGATGGAGGGAGCAAAGGATGGAGGGAAGAAAGGAGGAGCTCCTTTGATCCGACTGCGGCACCAAATCAATATAATACATTCAAAAAATGAAAAGAGGAAATAACTGAACGCAAGTCGGCTCATAATTACCCAGAATGCTCTGCCCTCGAAATGGGTATCCATTGAAGGTAAATGGGTGGGAGTGGTCAGCCATCACTATGGTGAGAGTTTCATGCTCTTTGGTGAGTTCAAGGCCCTTGGCGATAGCGTTGTCCAAAGCAACAGTCTCGTGGAGAGCCATGTAGGCCCGGCCGGCGTGGTGAGCCTGGTCGATACGCCCTCCTGACCACAGAGAGACAGAGAGGAGGTGGGTGTTTAGGGGAGGTCAGTGAAGGGAGGTGGTGGAGTAAAGGCTTCTAGTACTGCCCGACAGCTGTTTCGTTGCCTTAAAGTGTTCAGTCTTCACTGTGACAGATTAATTAAACCACATTCCACTGAGTAATTTTCTAATTTCTCTATATATTTAATTAGGCCGACTCAGTAAGAAAAATCTTTCTTTTACCTACAAGTAAAATATTTGTGCTTCCACCATTTCAGTAAATAGTAAGTATAGCAGTGTAGAACTGAAATTTGAGACTTGGACTTGAGTCAGACTGACCCACTACAAGTGTGTGTCTGTATCTGCAGAGAGCCTGCTCTCCACCTGGACTGTCGTATTGTTCTGAACGTATCTGGGCATCAACAAAGTGCCTTATTGTAAGCACCTGTGGGGAGCCAGGGGGGAGGGGCCAACTTTGAATGCTGGGTTAACAAAGAAAGCAAAAACCTTTAAATCACAGCTAAGACTTGATACTTGACTTGAATTTGATGTGTTTCGATCAATTCGATCAATTTTAAGTTTGAGACGCCTGACGTGACTTTGACTTTGCTGAAAGGTAATATCCACTCTGCAAAGCATTCAGAAAACACTCCACAACATTTGATAAATCACTGGGGGAGTCAGGGAGTAAGATTAATGCACATATACAGTAGATGTTGGGAGAGGTAGGTTTCCTTCTACATTGTTAGAGGCGAGCAGGCAACTTATTTCACACATGGAAGTGAGTCAGAAAATATCTCTTAGAATAAAACATAAATTGGGGATGTGCGCCCACTTTCTCCAGCAGAGAACTTTAGATCGGCCCTCTCACTGTGGAAACTGTTTTTTCTTTTTTCTTCAGCATATCCCCCCGCTCCCGTCCTCTCCACCAGCCCTACCAGAAAGTGAGGTAGACTGGCTAATAAGTCGTGGTCTCAGTGAGCTGTCAGTGATTGGGTGCGCCATATGCCTGCTTCTATTTATACATTTGCCTGTTATTTTAAAGTCATTGTGAAGACACTCAGTGGCACCACGGAGTCCCCAGGCGGCTGCCTCAGATTAAAGGAGAGATGGATGAGGAGGCCGGCGAGGCAGCAGCGTGGAACAGAAACGCGTCAGGCAACCGCAATGCACGAGCACACACTGCGGCAAACTCATTGAGCTGTATGCAGAATCAATGTCAGATCACTGGATCCTCTGCAGGTACACACTGTTCTCAGACACGGCGGGGTCTGGAGGGGTGTCGAGATGGCAGATACCACGATCACCTCAAACTCAATATCAGCCGTGAAGTCGCTATAATATAAACGTAAACAGACATTGTGGTTTCAGCAAACAGAGTGATTAGCAGTCTGGATGTTTAATTGCCATGTGGACCCTCTTGTTCGATTGATCCCCACCAAGACCAGCCACGTGTTTTTCTCCTATTATTAGCACAACCATTACCTCTCTGGGGATTTCATTACCCAACCTTTGACAGATTAAGTGATGGGGAGTGTGTGGAAGGTGGATGAAGCTGTTGTCCTCACCCTCCACTAGCAGAAAGAAGCCTTTAGGGTTTTTCTGCAGGATGCGGATGGCTTTTTCTGTGGTTTCGACGATGGACGGGTCCATGCTTGGGTCCCTCTCTGCCTCAAAGCGCAGATCTCCAGGCTCAAACAGAGCTTGGAGGAAGACAAAGACAGATGAAATAAATGATATATTTAAACATGTAAAAATACAGTATGTCAGTTTAAGCAGCCCACAGTGGGGCTGCAGCATAAAGGAAAGTCCCATCTTCCTCCTACTGCCTCTATTTTCAGAACTCAGGATGTGATACACCACAGTGTAACGATAGAATCCAAAGTCTCATGGCAGCAAGTGAGCGCTCAGTCCAGAAAAAGCATGATGACTGAGTCTCTGTGCTTCCTCCACAACATATCACACCACAAAGATGGCGCTGAGCTCACTAACGTCATGATACTGTGGACCGACTGTGCACTTCCAGCCCTAAACAGTGACTGGCTGGTGAACATTCATGAATGATATGAATATCAGCATCTGCCATTTCAATGTGTTAATGACACAGTGAAAAGATCACTCTGATTAAATCAAAAGATGCTGTTCAGAAGTGTATTTAAAAAAATGTTCTTGTGTAGCATAACAAAATTGTGCTGTGGACTAATCAATAAATGAACCCTGAAACTTTAACCTGAACTAAAATACACCCCCATGCAGCTGCTTGGAGCATCATAATGATATGAAAATAACAGATAAATGTTGTCATCATGTCTGTTATAGTGAGAGAAGTGGATTCTGAACACAGATCTGATAAAGGACTCACGCTGCGGATGTTTTTGTACCTTGCACACGTTATGTAGGCCAAGTACAGTAGTTCGAGGTAAAACATGAGTAGTGTATCCAGGACTGACATCACTGGTACAGGATGACACGAGTAAGCTGGTGAGCGAACAAAGGACATTACAGGCCTTTTGATGTTGTGTTTTTAAAGGCCCTGATGGGAATGCTTTGCCTTCATGTACCATTCTGCTGGAGAGAAAAGCAAAGGAGGGCAAAGAGAAGTCTTTAAAAAAATAACTCACCCATGAGGTAGTCTGTGGCCTCAGGGTCAACAGCACTGAAATCTGTTTTATTCCACACATAATGGGCTACCTGTGTGACACGCAGGACACAAACATTCACACACTGAGTGGGAGGAAGATAGTAAAAGTCTTTTCTCTGCGATATGAGTCATGTTTTACGTTGTACGCCGTGCTCAAATATTCTTTCTACTAGTTTTCTCACCTGACAGTGTTTTTGTATATGATGTGGTGAATTAGTGTGTAGAGGTTTAAAACTTCAGGTGTTTTGACCAAATTATCTGTAATACACTAATTTCGATGTTTAAAAAGAGAAAAGAGCTTCGAGTGTACAGTCATTTCTCTGTGAGGATACTAAAAAGGGATATTGGACTTAGAATACAGTGTGATTCAAATGAATCCCAAAGATTTTTTGTGAGTGTTTTGCATGTAAACAACTGTGGTCATCAGGAATGACACGCTTGTTTAATAATTAATAACAACTTGTGCACTTAAGTAAGTGTATTTTATGTTATGTAATGTCAGTCAGGTACCATCAAACCACTGCAGAGGAAGAGAGAGTAATGAAATGATGTAATTAACAGAGCATGACTCGTGCTTTATAGTAATGCCTGTAATCTGGTACCATTAATGCCATAGTCCACTATGACATCACAGGAGGGGAGGGGCCAGATTGAGCAGTAAAGACAGTTTCACAGACTAGATGGCAGCAGCAGAGCTTTTACTCTGGCTTAAGTTATTCCTTCAGGGGAGGTCTGAAGCCCCAGATATTTAAAAAGAATTCTAATGTTCCTCTTAAGTGTTGTGATTTCACACCTCACTGCCCTCACTTCCCATTATTTTGTAATTCTGCAACCTCCCTGTTGTATGAGCGTCCTCCCTAAAGCTGTTGCTGTTCTCTCAGTGTCTGAATCTGGCTAAACAGTTTACCTTTCCCATTTTCATGCTGCGCCACTCATCGATGAGATTGCGCCCGTCTTTTCTTTTGCCCCTAGAGGAGTAATCGCTGGGGTATTCTGGGTCCTTGGTGCCCTTTGGGGTCATGTACTTTCTACCACCACCGATGATCACCTGGAAACACACACACGGGCACAAACACAGACATCAAGCTGTAAATGAACCCTCCTCAAACAGATTAGAATTAGTAAAAGCTCATGGTATGAGAAGGGGCTGAGTTATGGAGGGCCTTACATCTATGTCTGTGTTTTTGAGCAGCTGAGAGGCGATGTCTGTGCAGCCGTCCCTCTTGGCGGAGTCTGGCATGTCGGCGTCACTGTACCACTTCCTGCTGGCACTGTGGGCGTAGGTGGTTGCTGGGGTGGCATGTTGCACCCTTGTGGTTGTTACAATGCCGACAGACTTTCCTAGAAGATACATTTGTTTAATGTCTAATGTGTAGTAGGTGTATATGTATAGAATAAACACTCTTGTGTGTGTGTGTGTGTGGGTGTGTTTGTGTGTGTGTGTGTGTAAGGTATCAGCAGATCTGGGACTAAAGTCTGAGCAGCTGGCGGGGTGGTGGTTCAGCCATTAATCAACAACTTTCTCAAACCCCCTGCATATAGTGTATATTATGATTATGTTGCAGTATAAGTAAATAAATTTAATGTCCTTTTAACAACCTTCATGCCCAGAATTGCTCATTAAATTCCCCTAAAGTTCCCTAAAGGCAGAATACACTGAGGTGAATGGAAACAACATGCAGACTGCACCACTTTTCCTTGAGAGTTTTCCTTCAGACATCCATAAATGAATGATTTAAACTTAACATCAGGCTGACACAATATTTTTCCTCCAACTCCAGTCAAAGATTTCAAGTCTACTTCATCTCTGATCACATCCACTGTCACCAGTGAGAGTGGTCAGGTCAGTAATGTTTCATGCTGTACCAGAAACCGCACCCCAAAAAATGAACAAAACAAGATGTCATCATGGAAACCGTGGTAAATACATCTAATGAATATAGAAATATAATTGGTTCACAATAGCAGTGTCTTTTTTTTCTGTCTTCTAACTCTGGAGGTCCTGGACCCCAGTTTGGGAATATCTATTTTAATTAAACAGTTGTTAGGAGAACCATTATGACATCAAAACAATGTCCTTGTAAAATGCAGCACATATACACATTCACACACAGTCTCCAGTGCTGTGCTGGGGTCAGGGCCATGGTGCGCTGTGTGCTATGAGATATTTATGGCTGTTGATAACAGTGGAACATGATAAGAGTCAAGGTGTTTTCCTGTGCAGCACATTACCCTGCAGTGTAACCTGCGGCCGCAGGCTGCTGCGTCTGCTGGCTCCCCAGTGGCCCCTGTAATACGGCTCAGACGGGGCACTGCGGCTCACAGCACAGCGCTCAGCTGTAAAATCAGGTTTTGCCGAGGCTATAAGACCTGAGGGATTTTCTTTTACCAGGAGCTGGAGCTAAAGTGTGACACAGCAGGACTGTTTAAGGTATCCACCTGCTCCCCAACAAAGGGGCACAAAATCCCATTTGTTGCTTCAATCACAGCACCGTTTAAAGACACGCTGCATCACTATCCACTCAGTATTGTCTGTGCAACAATGAGCTGTGTTTGATCAGATGAGTTTATGTACATTGGCCACTAGCAGTAGTGAAACACCTGTAGTTTTTAACAATACCTCCTTTAAAAGAAGGAAAGGTTATCATTGAGACATGAATGTCATCATGTCAAATCTCCAATAAATTATGTTTAGAGTGTAAATCTCTTTGTTTGCACATATAACTCTCTTAGAATTACAAAAAGGTAATATAAAATAAACTAATAATCACATAGGATGGTAAGCACAGTTTTACGTTGGACTGTGGTGGACTAACCAGCATCTTTGGCCCACTTCAGGATGGATGTGACCTCGTTGCCCTTCTGAGACTTGCAGACTCCATTGCGAGCTGCTGCATTGACTCCAACGGTGTTCAGGTTGGTTTTCACTCCACACAGATACGCTGTGGCTGTGGCTGCACTGTCGGCAATCTGGAAATCCACACTGTAGGTCTGCACCACACACACACACACACACACACACACACACACACACACACACACACACACACAGTTATGTGAAATGATAAACTTAATTATCAAC
Organism: Amniataba percoides; assembly: GCA_037176925.1. Taxonomy (NCBI): domain Eukaryota; kingdom Metazoa; phylum Chordata; class Actinopteri; order Centrarchiformes; family Terapontidae; genus Amniataba; species Amniataba percoides. The sequence goes on from JBAJHX010000049.1 coordinate 20,639,617, forward strand.
ATGTTGGTTCATCAAAATGGATATTTTTCAGCTGTGTATGTTTTTTAGTTCTGTTTGGTAGTTATGGAAATATTCATTATTATTATGTTGGTTTAACATAAACGATACATTTCTGTATACCAATGCACTGACACATATTTATATTCATACATTTACTGTAAATGCATGCACAAACCAAACCACAAAACTGTACAAGTTCTCAAATGTATACACTTATACACTATTTACACATCTGAGTGCAAACTAAGGAAGTAAATCATACACATAACAAAACTCCTCCTCCGTATGCTGTAGAGCCTTGCAACATT
>JBAJHX010000049.1:20662551-20705273 GCA_037176925.1 Amniataba percoides
TCTGGTACAGGGACAGGGGCCGGCTCGGGCTCCGGTGGGGCCACTACCTGCTCCTGGTTCAAAGATCGAAGATGGAGTAAGGACAGTGAGACTGCAATCTTAGAGCGGTTAATTGTTTTTTGTGGCGCTGCATTGAAATTCAGAAATGGTGAAGCCTCTTTTCCTCACTGGACTGTGACGCTTAGATTTGAATTGTACACTATATAATTATAGTTAAGGGGCTTTAATCTCCGTCTTTGTCAGTGTCAACAAGTTTGTAATAACTGTAGGCTCATTACAGCTGACTGTAAAATGAGGAAATTAATGAACTAATGCATTTCTGCACGCACCTCTTTAAAGGCATCCAGGAGGTCTCCCACTGCCTCCTTTTTGTTCAGATCCTTCATCTTCCTCTTTTTCTTTGGCACAGACACAGCAGCTAAAGAAAGACACACAATCAGTTTCAACAGAAACATCATCTGACAGAAGCACTGATGATGGAAGATGGAGAACAACATTGTAACCTTTCAAAAACTTCATCGAGTTTGAATCGACTGACCTTGCATAGTAGTTTCTACAAGGGCAGGGGTGACCGTCTGGGGAGGAGGAGTGTCCTCCCTCTCTTCTGCTGAGGGAGGGGGAGGAGTGGGCACCGTTTCTGGGGTGCTGTCAGCTATGGAAACCGTCTCTGCAGGAGATGGCTTCTCTTCCATGTCGGTGGACTGGGGCACTGTGGACTCTTCTTTAATGTCAAGGACGACTGGAGGAACCGTGTCTTGGACCTCAGCCTGGACCGGTGCTGCCGGGGCAACTGGGTCAGCAGGAATCTCGTCAATTGCAGGTGTAGTTGCAGGCTGGTCAACAGGTGTAGTTGCAGGCTGGTCAACAGGTGTAGTTGCTGGCTGGTCAACAGGTGTAGTTGCTGGCTGGTCAACAGGTGCAGGTGCAGCTTGGACAACGGGTGTAGGCGCTGCCTCAGTGATGGCTGCGGAGGTCTGCACGTCAGGCTGATCGCTGATATCAGGCTCGGCGATGGGGCTGTCGTCGCGCTCGGCCGTACTGATGGCGGGGACCTCGGGGTCTTGAGGGGCTGGCAGCGGCAGGCCGTTGGGGAGGCGAAGCTCCTCCGGCTGTGCAATGGGAGACTCCAGGGGGGCCTCCAGGTGACCGGGTGGTAAAACGACCGTTGGCCTTTCTGGCTCCACCTCTGCGACACCGTTAGCGGTGGAGGGGGGTGAGAGGGGTGTGTCCAAAGAGGCAACGGCCTCTTCTGCTTTAGCCTCCTCCTCTTTCACCACCTCCTCCTCCACCTCTGTGGCTTTCTTGTCTGTTTTGTCTTGTGCAGCAGAGGTGGGGACAGGGTCAGGAAGGGGTGCAGGGTAGGCGGGCACCTCAGGTGCTGATTGGGCAGGTGGGGTGGGTTCCCTGGGTGGTGGGGGAGCATCCATCACATCTGCAACAAGAGCGCTGGGTGCAAGCGCGTTAATAGTGTCAAGACGGGTGTCGTCTGCTTCTGATAGTAGAGGTGGTGAAGGGGATGAAGGGGGCTTAGTGTTCGTGTCAGACGAGGTAGCCTCAGTGGGGATGGGGTCACCCTTGGCAGGTTCAGGGGTCTTTGACAGAGGAGGGGGTGTAGGTTTCCCTCTGTCATCTGTGAGGTCACAAAAAAAAGCTAGAATTCAGAAAAGCATTTTGCGTTTGTCATGTTGATGATGTTTTTATAATCCATGTCTGCCATTTTCTCAGAATAAGGACCACCACGACATCAAAGGGTATCCATGGGAACATTATGGACGGAGGAGTCATGTTCTCCAAAAATCTAATATTGAAGCTTCAGACAGGCTGATTTAATTGACACAGAATACTGCTACCCTAACTTTTACAACCCTAAGTAGGAGTCAAAGATGAACAGAACAGTTCATATTGTATATTTGACCTGCCCCCCCTCCTCTTATGTTCTCCATTCACATACTTATAATAAAGCCATACCCTTCCTGAAAAAAACAAAACAATCAGCTTTAAATCACATAGTATCTAAAAGCACTCTAACAGCCATCAGTCTTGTCAACCTGTAACTGGGTCATGAATTTACACTGAGCATGAAAAATACAATATGTTGCATTAACTGTTATGAGAGTAGAGCTTCTTCTGAAATGTTGTTTCCTGTGCGTAGAATGACAACACTCATCAAGTCTTTAAAGAAAATCAATAATCAGACATGTAAACACGCTACCTTCATGGCTATAACTGGACTACCTGGTGTAGTGGCTTCTACAGCAAAGAAAAAGTTGGTAGGTGGCTGATGGAGGCTATGATACACTTGATATCATCCATGCTGAACTAATGAGTCCCTTATTATCCCTTTTACCAACATAGTTTATCTATTACAGCATGCAGGCTCACAAAACACAGGGTTGTTTTTATTAATTAGGTTTACTACCCTGCTGACCAATTACTGTAGTAAGTAAGCTCATTCGTGAAACATGAGGTCATACAAAGCAGCAAGGCCAGCCTCAACCTCCCTGTTAGCTGCTCCACGCCTCAGTAAAAGCTTGTGACAGTAGATGGATCATAAAAGGAAACCATTAGCGGGGAACATGTAGGTGTCATTTTCACACAGTAAGATGTAATGCTTCGTAAAATACTGCTGCTCAAGGTGCATTTAAGATCTGTTGAAAGGGTAAATGCAAAATACAAATAGGAACATTTTTATTTTATATTCATCTTCAGCTACTTCTGCAGCACAAACCTGTGTCTATGTAAAAATGATATCTTTAATAAAATAATAACTGCATTAAATACACCAGAAGAGTCAATACAAATGCCTTGGTAACCTATATACTATTAATACAGATAAGCTAGTCAAATATAAAGTAGCAGTAAAATATGAACAAGGTCAAAATGAAAATTTGTGAATTGCACTTCTATCTTTGTGTGGGTGTGTTCATGGCTCTGTGCATGTAACACTCACCTGGTCTAACCACTGTTGGTGTAGCAGCAGCTGGGACGCTCTCACCGTTGGCCTGGGCCACTGCTGTAGATTCTGATCCAGATATGGCTGTCTGTTGGGAAACATACACACACCAGAAGGTAAGGTATGACCTGAGCTTTGAGGCAACACTAATTTTTCCACTTGACTGGGGGGAAAAAAGTGTTTCATGTCAGTGCTTCGTTGGCTATATGAACCACATGTCAGACCTCTCGGAGCAAATCGTAGATCAGTTTGATTCTGACAGGCTGTAGTGTAACACATGTATGAGAGCTGGCAATCTGCAGCATTCCCCATAAAGTAGAAACATATGGACAAGTGTATGCAAGTAAATTCTTGTTTTAAATGTATTTTACATGCTATTATAGATTACAATGACATTTACATGGTATTATATATACACTACAGGCCAGACGTTTGGAAGCAAGATCAAGTTTGTACAAAAAAAAGATCACAGTTTCTTTGGTATATTTTGGAACAAACTAAACATGAATATATAAAGAGTAACTTTGTTGGACACCATTAGGTGTTTTGCTATTTCTCTTTCAGTGTACCCTTCTTTCCTCAATGTACAAATCTGTACTCTTACTTCTTACTTCAGTTGCTTCTTTCTAGCAAATTCTGCAGTAGTTTGTCAGATTTGAGCACGGTTGATTACATACATATACACATATACACACACACACATTACATATGTATATGTATGGTATATATATACCATATAACAACCATAGACTGTAATAACAGTATAAAGAAACCATTAAATGATTGTATAAATGTATAACATAACTACATATACAGGTTATGGTAACACCTAATAAGGACTTTGGTCTTTGTAGCTCACCTGTGGTGGGGTTGGGGTGGAGCCACTACGGCCCCCTGACATAATCTCCTCCGTAATGTCTCGACCTCCTTGGTTAGGGTCTCTTATTCTGATCTATGAGGAGAGAGAGGAGATCCACCATCAGGGTGAGAGCATGAATGAAGACAGAGAGGAGGAGATGGAAAGCACCAAAAACAGGCTGCTTTTTTTCTTAGAAGTGAGGAAGAGTAAAGAGAAAGGGTTAAAATGTATCACCCTGCATGTAAGAGAAGCGCTGACTTCCCATGATGCAGTGCTTACGGTCATCAGCCCTTTCTGCATCTGTGACTCGCTAGCTGCCTCTGATTCAATGGAAGCTAAATTTCTCACATTGTGATCGCTGAGGCAACACCAAATCCAAACGCTAACCGCCACGCAAATTCCTCTGCTGCACAACCGAACGTGCTTCAGCCTCTTAGCTGCCAGTAAAGCTGTTTGACTGAGCAAGAATCCAGTTAACCAACTTTAAGCCACGTTGTCCGACAAATTTTTCTGCTGGTTTTGAAGTTGTTGTGAAAACGCCTGACTCTCCTGAAGGCAAAGCACAGACAGGCGGACAGCTTTCCTGTGAACGCACACAGCACTCAGGCAGAGGCGGGGGCAGAAAAAGAAAAAAAATGAAAATCTGATCACTCACTCACAAGGAGTGTCCATACATTACAACCACATGACTTCTATTCAGGTGCGAGCCACAGGGCCAGTAACTGAAGTAACACTTCACACAGTCACTGGAGAGGCATTAAACTGTAAAAGTTAACAGTGAGCTCCTCCAACACTCCTGCTCTCTGGCCTACTTTTGACTTCAAGAACAACAATATCTGCTTGTTGTTACTGACCTTTCGCTGCTTCAGTTCCTCAGCAACTCCTCTCTCGGAGCATTAAAAACCCTCGCAGGGCCTCTTTCATCCTGGGGCTGGAAGTAGTTCTTCCACTGGACTCGTTGGACTTTAAACCCCACAACGCAGGATGGTGGGTGGACGTAAAGCCAGCGCAGTTTTACCTCAGCTTAACTCACACACATCCAGGCTGGGATACGGAGCTACACGCCCGCAGAATGGAGACAGAGCAGGGCCGGGCCTGACTGTCAGTACGCTAGCTAGCAACTTGACTCCCTCTCTCATACGCTGAACAGAACAGGGAGGGGGGAGAGAAAAAAAAAAGAGGATAAAGCGAATGGCCTTGTAAAGCTATGGTACTGGAATGCACCACCCGCCCACAGAGACTAACAGACAGTTAAAGGGGCCAGAGAGTGAAGCAGGGGCAGGGTGGGGGGGATAGATGGGAGGGTTTCCAGGAAAAAAAAAAAGTTATCGTTATCAAATGAGCTGCAGCTAGCAGAAGAAACTCCCCCTTTTCCTCATTCTCTCTGTCTGCTCTGTCACCCTGCACACTCAAGTCGCTCCTCAGATTTTTTTTTTCTCCCTTCAAGCTCACGGAGGAAACCAGCACAGGAGGAGGAGGAGGAGGAGGAGGAGGAGGAGGAGGGGTGCCACAGCAGCAGAGGAAGGCTGGTTGGTTAGCCCTTCCGGCTCAGAAAGGGGAGGAGACCGGTGGCCACGTGGAGCTGAGCTATGTGCTGACATGTCCTTCAGCCCCCCCCGCCCCTCTAGATTTTCTCTTTGACACAGCAAGAGGGAGAGCAAAAGAGTAGAAGGTGGGGGCGAGGCTATCTGAAAAAGTTTTTGTATGCTGGTGGGTGCTACAAATTGTGTGGTGTCAATTAAAAATTCCTCAAGTAAGGTAGGAAGGAGGTAAGATATTTTAATATTCATTTTAAAATCCAAAAAATCCAAAGATTCAGACACATTTTGTCTCTTTCTCGATCTGTCTGGAACGTGACTACATAAGGATGAGTTCTACACACTGTCTGATGTCACACTAGAGCCTTGCGCCCTGTTGACGTGTCCTTTACAACACAAAATCTCTACCTGCTCTCCCCGAGTGAATCACTCCCAAAAAAGCTATGCTTGTGGTGTTTACTTTTGTGCACACAAAGGCCTTTACGTGCATGGCATATCACTCACTGCGTCCGTCATCTGGACTTTACTATGGGAGTTTGTGTGAGGCAGAGGCAGTGAGTGAGCGCAGGGCCTTGGAGCCGGTGTTGTAGAAGCAGCTGAGGCCCATAGGAATGGGCCAAAGTACACCCGAGGCAACCACAGGCGCTGATAAGCAGCCAAGTTCCCCCGTGAGAGGGACCAGACATCATACGAGTCTTGTGGCAAAAGAGCAGATTCCCAGCATTTACGCTAAGAAAAATTTCCTGGTGATCCTGGTAATGGATCAGGAGATTCACACGGCCCTTAGCTTTAACATATAGAGGATCCAACAAAGACAAACTATAAATGATGCCACTGCCCGTCTTTCAACATGTCATACACCGGATTTGAGAAGTTTGATCAGAGGACGACAAATACAAAGGTTACATTCCAGCCTCCATGAAGTAAAGAAAACTTTGGTCCTTCAGGCCAGAAATGAACCACAAACACACACAAACTGGCAAGAGCTCCAAACCATCCAAAACTAGATTCAAGATACACAGATAAACCTGATAAATACAGGAATAATATAGTCAGGAATACAGGAAAAAACATGCTAATACATCCCCTAGATAAAAGCGTTCAGACAGCTCAGGTCACTGCCTCTCATTTTTATTTATACAGTACAGCTGCAATGTTTAGTCAATCAATTGATTATTTCTCCACTATTAAGTTAAGTGCCATTTATTTCGGTAATCTATCAATTGCTTTGAGTCACTTTTTAATAAATAGCATATGACCACTTCTCAGATGTGAATTTTTCATGGTTTCTTTGGTCTCTTTCGGTTGACTAAAGAAAAATTGCATCTTGTGAAATGGGACAAATAAAAAGAGAGAACTGATTTAATTCTGGCCGGACAGAAGAGTGTCCAAAACGTCTAAAAATAATTTCTAAAAAGCTAACTGGCATCAGAGAAGTCTCAAATTTACATGAGAGGCACAAACTGGGGCTCCAGTTCACAGAGAGCTACCACATACCAGGCGAGGGCCATCTTAGAGAGAAGAGGAAACACTAGACATACTGTAGAACGGGGCAATATGTCATACAGCAGCTTAGCCTTACAGCACACCACGTTAAGGTCAAGTTCACCACTATCTGTTTCATCCAGTAAACTGAACTCTAGGAGAAGGCTCAAGAATAACTCCAGAATCATCTTCGGAGAGATTACAACACCCCCAACTAAGTGTTTTATCTACCAGGTCAGTAGACTGAAAAAAACAGCATTACTTGGTCATATTAGTGCAGGGGAGGTTTTTTAACTTTTATGCTGAACAGAGGGTCGAATGTTAAGTACATAATTCAGAAAAGCACCACTTACATTTTTTCCGAAAATGGCATTAATTTCAACTCCACTGTCTGTCTGTCTAACATTTATAACAATGATTTATTTGTTTGTTTTCAAACTCGTAGTCCTGAGCCCCAGCTGACGATGACTCAAGCTCCCTCTTTCACACACTTTCATGTGTTAAATTGGCGGAGTTCCCCTTTAATGACAAAACGCATTCTTTCCGGGGTGAATTTTCCCGAGCCACTGGGAACAACAAGTGTTGTGCAGAAGAAAATGTATAAATAAACCGTCTGCAGCGGAGCCTTTGATAGCTCTCAAATCTATCATTTCAAATCTGACTACAGCATGCCAGCTTAGTGTTTCACGAGAAAAGTCAAACCTATATCAGTTTGTCCAAAATGTACGAGTTTGGTGATTTCTATACCATCGCTTTGATTGTCAACATAAACAACAGAATTGGACAGATCGGTGTTCTTAAAAATGACGATAAATGTAGTCAAACACAGCCTGTAGTGCAATGAACATACGATCTGAAGTCAAACTATGATAGTGTGCATTTGGAAGTCAGTATTTGCCTTTAGCTAGACTAGTTGACTAAATGTCCTGTGATCTTAAAGGGGAGACTTGCTGCAGTCATACTACTGCTCTCCCATGTATTCCCAGGTGGACACTCAGAGATATGTCTTAAATTTAAGTTACTTTTACAAAGAAATAAAAAAAGAAGTGACCAAAAACAACATTCTTTTTGTGATTTTTGTAAAAGCACGATGACAAAATTTGGATCTGTTCCCTTATTCATGTTTTAATATTTTCATAAAGTTTCCAAGTGGCTCTTTGTATTCAGAGGAGATACTGTAAAACACACTCCACTCAAATTTAACTCCTTCGCTCCTTGCTGACTTCACTCCGTGTACAGTTTACAGATGAGTGTGACTGGTGCGTGCCCCTGGATATATACGCGGCTGTGCATGGCTGCTGCATTATCACAAAATACAGTACATAGCTGCCAAGATGTGCGCGCAGATGTCTACGTAGATAGGTCCAAACTTATCAGAGCAACCTTGGGTTTATCACACAGTAGCTGTTTGGGGCTGGAGTTCTCTCATTAGTGGAAAACACAGAGAGTGAGTATAATTAAAGAACTGTGCCTGACTTCCACTGATAAACAGATCCTGTTCACACACAGCTGATAATCTTTTTTCCATTTTAGATGAAGTGTGTGTTACTTTCCTATTAATGTTCCCACCCTGTTCAACAATAAAAAAAAGGCCTTCCTGGAATCAAGGAGCAGAAATCTAAACTCAATCAACCACAGCGTGAGATGTTTCATGTAGCACAAGACTGACTGTACCTGTTTACGTTCCCGTTTGGTGGGGATGTGTTGGGGAGGCTGAGGTGGTGGTTGCTGCTGTTGAGGGGCAGGGTTCATAATGACGGGTGCCGCCGGTACCGAGGGGGGGAACTGAGGCTGGGCGGAGTAGTAGGCCCCTGCAGTGGATCAGACAGAGAGAAGACTGTAAACAAACAAGTGCTGACTTAATCCTATAGCTATAAATTGACATAAACACATGAGCCTGTCACACTCACACTCACACACACTCACACACACACACACACACACACTCACACACACACACAAGCTTAACGGCACCTCGCTTGTGTTTACACAATGGCATTGCAAGCTGCATTGGTAATGTTCTCCTGTTAGGCTACTTTAAGGCAGTTTGAAAAGCTCCATGACAAATGTGAAGGTTTGATTTCTTGCTGATTTGCAGTGCAACAGCTGCAGTTTTATTGCAACAGAAGGGTTATGTCTGATGTAATCTCACTTTCTTAAAGCACTTCATCTCACTGCCGGCTGAGGATGTGTTTTATATTAGGCATCCATCAAATGCTCCAAACTTACCATCTGTGTAAACTATTTCAGTTAAACTTCACTTCCTAGATTACAATCTTTACCACTGCTGCGTTTCATTGTTAGTGTCACAACAGTGTAAACTTAAGATATGACGGATGAGTTAATGGACAAATGGATAAATGAATAAATGAAGGGGCTGAGGACAACAAACCATGCCATATGTTTGAATTACTGTCTGGTCATACAGACACACTTCCAGCAAAACAAGGTCAATATGAATTTTTCATCTCTATCCACCTGAGGTCATTTGTATATAAATGATGATTTAAAAGTGAAAAAAAAGCTGATTATGGTTTCTCAGAAGTCAACATGACACAAATTTCTTCTCTTTACCCAAACTAAAGTTACTATGATCCCATGAAATCCTCTCATTTTCAGATTTTAGGAATAGCGGCTGATTCATTTTTTGTGATTTTCAGGTGATTAGAATTATATAAGAAAATCAAACACACACACACACACAAGCTCCTGCATAGTTTCTGTCTCTGAACAACTCTGAACAATACATCTTATCAGCTTTTCCTATCGTGACAGTTCCAGCACTTTGTGGAGAGAAACTGATTTTACATCATGTGTCATCTCAAAATCTCTCTTCATGCTGAATGTGAACGCGACAGTTAACAGAAAGCAGACACGGCACCTGCGAGGCCCCACAGGTAGGCCTTGACACAGACCATGACACAGCAGTCACTCCCTCTGCTCAGCCCTGGATTGGTGTCCCTGATTTCTTAAGACCCCGGATATTTGCCACATTTACAAATACATCTCCAGCGTGACCAAGACCCAAACGTTTCCACAAGTTCAAAAACCAGCCATCCTGGTCAAAAATGTCATAATGTCAAGACATCCAGCCGTTCAGTGACAATACCTGGCCTGCAGTTACAGTTCAGAACCAGTTGCAGCCCACTTTTGAGAGGACTAGGATTAAGAAAAAAAAATCCAGATTGTAGAGGCCCCTCTTTCCGCCCGGCAGTAGCTTGCTCCTGCTCTGCCTCTCTCCCCCTCGGCATGCATTTCAGTCTAACTCACATTACTGAGTCTGCATTGTTGACCAGGAGCAGCACAGCCTAAATATAGTCAAAACCCCACACCGGCTCGGTTGGGGGAAGAGAGCGCGCGAGAGGGAAAGGGAGGGAAGACAGACAGAGAGAGAAGGACAGAGAGAGAGAGAGAGAGAGAGAGGGAGAGGGAGAATAAGGGCATGCTCAAAGCCAGAAAGACAGAATGAGACTTTTCTTGGACAGCGTCCTGCTGTTAATGAAAGTCTTGAGATAGGCCTCAAGAAGTGCAGGAGACTGAGACAGCAATATGACGGGGGGCTGCAAAGAGACCCTGTCTAGACGACACCTACCCTCAGAGTCCTGCTGCTCTTGAGACCCACGATTCCCCATGCTGAATACCGACTGAATGCAAAACTGCGTGTGGAGATAAAAAGGAGAGGGGGTTTCTCTTCAAACCCCCTCTCTGACTCCTTCCTGTCCTCTCTACAGGTGCCCTCTCAGAATGACTTCTTTTAATGCTCAGCCCTCCCTCTTCCAGCGTGTCTCACTTTTGCTCCTCCCTCTGACCTTCCTGATTCCTCCCTGCCTTTCACTTTTTTTCACCTTCCTGCCTCACTCCCTCCCTCCCTTTCCCCCTCTGGAGTGCACTGGCCAGCAGGAAAAAAACTATTCAGTTGTGTCATTCAGAGTGGCTCAGATTTGTCTGAAGTCTCTCCTATCTCTCAATCCCGGACAAGTGATCTAATACATGTTGGAGGAGATATGACAACCTACTACAAAGGGAGTGGGCTGTGTGCGTATGCCCATGTGTACCTTTACGCAGGGCAAGTCAAACAAATCACTCAGCTTGGGGGCGGGACTCTTAAAAATAGTCCCCGCACTCCGTCAGCACTGTGTGTGTGTTTTTACCTGACATCTAGAAAAGGACTCACTGGTCAGAGAGACTGAACCACTTAGAGGGCTGGAGGGGGGTATTGGAGCGATAGTCTGGATCGTTACTATGCAGTTACAGGAGCTTCATGGCACAGGTCCTAAAAGCTTCATCACTTCCAGATATACAGTGTATGTGTTTCACTTACTTGGCTCTGTGAAACCTGAAACGGAGCATCTACACCTCTGCACTTTAAAAGCCAATATAGAGGTGGACGCCACAAGAGACCAGAGTTCGAGAGACATGTCTCAGTGTCACATGATCAGTCATTTAAGGTCACGTGCCAACCTCATGTCAGGACATGCCACGTGACTCGCAGAACGGCCAATGCGATGCGCACCGTCCAATACAGACACACAGGATGTTATGTGTGGGGTAAAACAAATATTAGCCATCACACTATATTTTTCTAGCACACTAACAAATATTTAGAAAATGTATCACACCCTCTAAACAAATTCTCATGCTCACATTCTCTAAAGATGAAGCTCATCCAATAAACTGTGTTATAAACCGGATCAACATTCAGAAAATCAGAGAAACGAGCTAAATAAATGTATGTCAGAACGTTGATAAAGACAGTTTGATATTTCTAAAGTGAGCGATTGCTGGAGGCTGCCGTCACTCCAGTGTGAACAGGCCTGAGTGAGATGCTCACTAATCAGTAAGAACAATCAGGTCAAATTTCTGGTGCAACTGCAATAATCAATATTAACAGCTATGTGACGTTCACTCAGGCTCAAAGACTGAACTATTCTTAAATATCGAGTCAGACACTCTCAAGCTGCCTCCAAATGTAGATGGTGAATGGGTATGTTACGCTGTTAAACTGTGACTGCTATCAACACATAACGAAAGCCTCATCACACAACAGCTTATCTACAAAGCTTTATAAACAGGTGCAGGCTCAACTGAGCTGCTACATACAGTGAATCTGAATAAATATTTTCCAGATTATATTTTCTTCCCTGACAGAAAAGCCTGTCACCCTTCTGTTTAGAAATGAATGTACTGTTTTCCTGCCGTATCTCTCACAGGCAAACTGCCCTACAGCAGCTATCTAAAAATATATGCCAATAACTGAGCCTGCAAACATAAAATATACATTTTCTAAATATTTGCCTAATTATTTTGATCTCTAGCTGTATGCCTTTTTTTAAACATGCATACGTAGGTGCAGAGTGTGCAGAGGTATTGTTCAAGTAGCGTACACCAAACAGGCCATGTACACTGACGTGTAGAGAGCATGACATGGGAAGCCTAATGGGAAGAATTGTGTTTTTACAGTCCTGTATTCAGGCCAGCGCATTCTATTGCTGATGAGCTACAGTTTAAACAAAGACAACACATAGTTCAGATGCCTGCTTGTGGGGGGGTCAGCAAGTTTGTTTTCAGGGCATCATCACTTCTTGTGATGTACCGACACTTAGCCGCCTCTAGAGGGAGTGAGAACACACCAGATCAACTGCAGACCCCTGAAGAGCTACTGGATTTCATACGAGTGACGTGATTTAACGCAACAGAATGTTTGGGATGAATAAACACAAAATAAGATAAGAAAAGCTCATGTGTATGAACTGGATGTTCTGTGGGTATGTATGAGTTGTAGAGACACATGCGCTCATAGAGTTACACGCCGATCATGAATCTGTAATACTCAGTGTTACTGATGACATGCAATTTCTGCAGACGTGCTTTCATTTATTTTTCTAGTCTCCATGTTGCTCAACCTGCTTTCAAAGTGACGTCCAGCAGCATTTAACATTTTCCAGAATGCAGCCACACCCCTCAGTATCAACGCAGCATGTCTCATAGCTGCATTTCATTAGTTATAATGCTCTGTGTTGGATGGGAAGAACGTCATCTCTGCTGACTTTCTCCCTGTGTGATTGCTGAAGCAGAACAGCTCTGTCTGTGTGTGAATGTGAGTGAGTGAGAGAGAGAGAGAGAGCAGATGCAGATTCTGAGGAGGTATAATGAGCTTCTTTCCTGTGTGTAAACCTGCTAGTTGTCTTGTTTTGTATAAAGGGTCTGAAGCAACACAATGTGCTGAAAGCACAGATGGGACTTCTGGGGTTGACTTGAGATAAAAATGGCCGTAATTATCAGCCATATTGTAAGTCTGTGCAATGTTAAAGGAAGACAAGTGCTCTTCTGTAACATTGATTTGAAGACAAATACAAAACAGACATGAAGGTTCACAAGCAAAAGCTTAGATGTCGTCCAAAATAGGGCAGCAGATGGACAAAGCCCAAATTTCTAGAGCAACTGAGAAAATTAAAAACAACCAGGAAAACATTGGAAATGAAGAGACTACAGTGAAGTGGATTTGGGAGGTCAAAGTCTATTACAATAGAGCTCAACAACTGCCTTTATTAATGTAATGTGTAGATTATCAGTAACTATTTCACATGTTCTTGGAAGACTTGGCTTAGACTCGCTCCCTCTGTTAACTTGCCAAACTTCATGCACTTCACTGCATCATCTGCCTTATGTTACATTAAAAAGTTATGCTTGTTGTAACACTACATAATTATTTGGCTCTCTTTGAATGTGTGTGTTTGTGGGTGGGTGAGTGGCTCAGGTGAGGCCCCAGGTAGAGCCTCTTACCATAAGTACCATATTCAGCGGGGCTGGTGCCTGGGTAGAAGCCTGGGGTGCCTGCTGGGACTGGGTATTGCTGGGGTGTGGCCACGTAGGTAGCTGACCGGTACTGAGGAAGCAAATAAGAGGGAGCGTGGAAGATGGGAAGAGCGGGGAGGAGAGACAAACAGTATTTTTAGATGCAGTCATGAGAGCAATATAAATCATGAGAGCAAACACAGGCCCGAACAAGCCTCTCTTTCACAATACACAGCTTCAGACCATTCAAAGGTCCTGATTAAGACTCTGTGGCTATGATTTTTATGAGATTTACAAACATGGAAAATACAACTAAATCTCCATATAACAGAGACAGGAGGACACATTTGGTGGGGGTGTCCTGCTAGCTGTAAATACACCACCTCCTTCTGATAAAAAGAGAATTTGGCAATGTGAGTCTGTGCCCCCTACCTGTCCTGGTATGAAGTAGGCCGGCCCCTGTGGTGAGCTGGGGAAGGGCAACTGTTGCCCGGGGATCATCATCATTTGGGACCCAGGGCCCGGCTGATAGACGTGTGTGGGCGTCACGGGCCGGGGGCCGCTGCTGGGGGGCACGCCCCGGGGCCCGCTGCTGGGAGTCAGGCCGGGCCTGTTGCCGTAATAGGGCTGGAGAGGAGGTGGGTGGCAAAGCGAGGTGGATAATGCAGGAGAAATGTGGAGGGTGAGAGGCAGGAGTGGGAAGGTGGTGACAGACCGGAGAGAGGTGAGGACAGAGTGATTGAGAGGACAGAGAACAAATGTGGACGACGGTGGTAAAGACAAAGGAGACGGCACAGGAAAGCGTGGGAGGAAGGATGGGGTGGAAATAGTGGTATGAGCGAGACAAAATAATTAGTTACCTTTCTGAAACCTCTGACATGAAAACCCCCCAAGCCCTCGTCTGATTGTATCTCTTGGACGTTAGCCCGTCCAGCCTAAAAAGCTAGGCTCATACTTTGTCCATGAATCTATGGCGAGACTCCAACTGGAAACATATTGGCCCTGCCAGCCAGAAGAGATAAAGCAGCTAATGCTGGTTCATTCAGAGCCTCCTCATTTACATTCTGCTGCTGGCCTGGGAGCTAACCGCCGTGGACAGCAAAATGACGCCAAGCCAACAAAGCACAACGCTGCCAAATATTAGACACACACACACAAACACACACACACACATATGCACTCCTCAAAGGGTGAGAAAAAAAACAGACTGTAACAAAGAGGAAATTGAGTTACCTGTAGTGACCTGAAGCTTCCCTTCAGCAGCGCAAACACAGATCACACAGAGAGACACATCAAATGGAAGCAAGAAGAGGGTGGGAAGAGGAGGATTGAAAAAAAGAGAGCACCACAATCAGTTAGGTTAAAGTGCCCAGAAACTGTCCCTTCTGAGCCAAGCAGTGAATTAACAGGCAGCATGCAGAGAATAGGCAGAACAGTGAATCTAAATAAACAAGGTCTAGTTACACTTGAATTAGATGCGGACTAAAACCCAACAACTGTGACTGGAAGATCGCAGCAATCAGCTGTTTCACCTTTTCACCGTAATCACTGTCTCATTACTTTTTATATGTGAAACATATATTTTCCTATCTAACTCCAGCCATAACTCACTAACAAATCATTTTATTACTCGAATGAATTCCTTTATATACTGTAGGTGTGATATTACACAAAAACACCTCTTGTGAAATTGTATAACCTAACTCTACGCATTTATAAGCAGTAATCAGTATTTCCATTACCAAGCTAAATTCATATTCTAAATCTAGAGCCTAATGTTTGGTATATTTTCATGAAATAAAGAATTGTCCTCTTTAAATGATTAATTTGGTTACTCCAGCACATGTCTGGTTTGGGAACCTAACTTTATTTTTAGAAGTTTCCCATACATTCATAATTAATTATTTCCTAAAAGCAACAATGGTCGCCATAATGATTACATCATCATGGCATTTGGTCAAAAAATATTTTGATTTTTGATTTAGTCAAGGTTCGCCTCGACATTACATTAGCTCTGGGTGTGGTGGGGCGGGCACACTTCTTCTAATATGTGTTACAGGACAGGAGACCCACCACCAACCCACGTGTGTTAGTCAGTTGTGCTGTTAGTACCTGTTGGTGTATAGGCCGGGGCCCGGGGGCAAACTAGAAGAGGAGAGGCAGACAGGACAGAGGTTAAAGACAAAAGCATAAGACCCATGCCTCAATCTCCACTGACAGGCTCCGCCCAGTTCTGCACCTTTACAACTGCACTTTGAGGAGAATAGAAAATTGTCGTTCAGACAGTCTCAACTCAGTGGAAAGAAGTTTTCCAACAGACAGTCTTAGCTTTCTGAAACCGATAACCGCGGCCTGTTTTGATTGTTTTACCCAACTCATGTTTTCTTGCCAGTCTATTTAATATATATTTTGTCCAATGTTCCTTTAAGAGCTTTAAAAAATCTCATAATTAACTTGATCTATACATTAAACTCTACTGGGGGAAAAATATCAATAAGACTATGCACAAAGCATTTAAAACTTTAAGAAACAAGGGTCTGGGTCAGAAGCTGTGATACCAAGAAGGACATGCTGAAACTGACAGTTAAAATGGTGCAGAACTGCAGAGAAATAGGCAAACAGGCATGCAGGCATTGTAAGAATTCCCAGATGGATTCAGGAGACTGTAATCAAAGTTTTTCCACTGGGAAGATTTCTAAAGGCGACAGTAAGCAGCAATTATGCCAAACGTGCACGCAGGGACATTTGGAGTGGGAAGAAAAGACCTTGACATTCTGTACTCCAACATTTTATCCTGACTGCTTTGTCTACCGCCTGTCTAAATAACTAAAAGATGCAGTTTAGCTGTTTTAATAGCGTCTCCGAGTCCACTGCTGCAGGTGTGCTGTGGGGTGGGTGAGCAGTGGGCGGGCCTACCTGTCGGGGCTGTGGTGTTGGGTTCATTTGTGGAGGCGGTGGGGTGGCAAAGACAACAGAAGGGGGCTGTCCCGGGGGGAATGGGGGCTGCAAGAGACAGGAAGTGACGTCAACAGCAGGAGAGTGCAGGAGCATGGAGTGAGAAAGCAAGGAGAACTGTAGAAGAGTGAGTCAGCATGTGCACAGGTACTAAGGCAGATATCTGTGGTCACAGTATTCTGCTTTTAATCAGAATACCAGCCTCTTTTCATATTAAAGTGAATGAGGAGCAGACAGGCAGCACAGAAGTGTGTTCTTTGGGATACACACTGCACCTTAAGCAGGAGGAGGAAAAACCTTTGATTACACTTAAAGATGGCCATAGTTATTTCTCACAATCACTTTGGACAACAATGGCTGTGTTGTGGGACTTTCTGCTACATGCCTGAGAGTAGTTAAAAAAATGCTTGCGGCTGCTGTGAGAGAACATTGTTGTGTGATCTGCTTTTCATTACGTGCACAAAAACGCTGCCACAACAGCCCCTTTCTTCTTAGAGAAACAAAGTGGGACGGTGTGAGACGTCCTCAAGAGCCTACACAGGAAGTGAAGTGGCGGGGTTCCTTACCTGTGAAAGGCCAGGGGAGGGGGCAGGGTGGGGGGTGGAGGGGGGTCCTGTTATAGGCTGTGGTGCTTTATTCATTTCATGGAGTTCTGCATGTGGAGGCAGATGTGGACCTGTGTACATATCTGGGGAAAGAGAGAAAGAGAGAATTCTTCCTTTTCTTTGCAAATGGCACTTCAGAAGTTAGTGTCACATTCGGTAGCACAGTGGTGAAGCCTAACTGGTGAAACTAATACAATGTGTAGAGGAAACAGTAGAGTGTAAATGCGATTGTTTGTTTTTGAAGAACAAGTACTTGAAAAGTCATTGAAAATTAAACTTACAGAGTCTGAGTTTAACAGTAACATTCATATTTAACAGGATGACTAAACTCAAAGTTGATACCTCCTATTAACAGTGACAGCTCATTTGTATACTTACATTTATGAATCTTTTTAGGTCCTAAGTGTGGTTACACCGAGGAATGTATTTTCCTAAAAGACAGCAGAAACAACGATTAGGTTTTGGCTAATAGCAGATTGCAAAACGTTCAGAGAATCACTGATAACCTGATTTTTTTCCAAACCAAAGATGTTATTATATACCAAACAGACAGTGTAGCTGATTCTAAAGATACAAGTCTGATGACAAGATTATTAGAAAAGATGATCTGTACATTAGTGGTGAACTACAATTTGAAACTGCCTGAAAGCCTAACGTTACGACGTGTTTTGAACTAGAGTATTGCGAACAATGAGTCTCGTTAAATCCACTGGAATGAGATTAATTAATTACCAGGGTTAATCCCGGTGAGAGACGCTAATGAGCACCTCTACATCAATGTGCCTTGTTAACTTAAGACCTATTTTTGTCTTGAGAAAAAAGAAAGCAGGTGAGTCATAAAAATGACACACATAGCTCACATTACCACAGTCTGTGTGTCTACAGAGTCTAGCTCACAACTTTTGTTTACATGCATACAAGTTTCTAGTCAGGACTGTGTGTTGGCAGAAATGTGCTCCTGTCCATCTGGTAAGACAAAAAATGTTTCACTTTAGCTTTACATATCCAGTATCCACCATTTTGGACATCTTTTTTGTTTAAGAATGGATGACTCCTTGGCCCTGTTTGTGTTCTGTTGGTTTTGTAGGAGTATAGATGTGATACCAGGGCTCTTTTATTAACCTGTTGTTTAAAATCTAACGCTGTGAGTGAATTCCTTCTTCAATTATATCAGGTAACGCGAGGCTCAATCTACACAGCAGTGACCGAAAGTAAAGACATTCATAAACCATGACTCTTTCTCACCCTGTGTAAATTTGAATTATATCATAGGTTTGTAATATTGCACTTTTATAACAACAGTGACTCATAAGCAGCGTTCAACGTACAGCATGTTTCGCTGATACATGATCCATTTAATTAGGCCATTAGCAATGATACCAATCTAATGAGTAAGATCAATACACCTAAGAGACTCAGAAGTTTCAACTTCAGTGAACATGTCTGACTTCACACCTCCTACATGAAGTGTTCATCTGTTTGTATCCACTGGCGTGCCTCCATCAGATATTTCCGCAATTGCACCACTTCAGAAATTCGCTTCGCCTCAAGTTTTAACACACAAGCACGTTCACTCCAATAAAAATAAAAAACTAAGCCTACATAGTTTTTCATAGTTTTTTTTCCAGAATGGCAGAAACAAGGTAGACCGTTTTTATCCAATATTGTTACCGACTCAATGACCACTTCCTATTTCCATGGTAATCATCATCCTCTTGGTCATATGGCCGTCCAATAGTGACACATTTGGTATTTATAGCCGAAGCCTACATTATCTCTGCCGCTGACTGACACACACACTCGCCCCCTTTCCCTGATACACACTCATGCACACACACACACACACACGAGCAGAGCTGCAGCAGCGTAAAAAGCCTGAGTCATGGTGAATCAGGATGTCTTTTCTGTTTTTTCAAAGAGGAAATCTCACTACAGATATGGTTGTAATCACCCCTGTTACCATGACTGTATCAAGACGAAAAAACACAAAGAAGAAAGATTTTATGTGAGTGGGGGGCTTCCTTTTGGCCAGATGGAATCCCTGGCTTAGAAAAACAAGGACTGACATTGATGGTCGGCTCAGCGGCCATACATTGGAGCCTCGGAGCTTGGAGGATGGCGGCAGTGTAAGTTAGGGTTAGAGGGGCGTCAGGGCGCAGTTCAAAGGCTCATCCACACACACAAAAAGATGGTCAGACAAAGCAGGGCTCTGAAATGTTGAGCAAACGATCTCGGGGCTAAAAGAGGGTCACAGACTAACATCCTACACTGCCTCATGGCCTCCACTCCTCTCACTGGGGAACAAACTAATAAAAAAAGAAAAACCCTGCTGCTTCACCCTGAAGTAGTGAGACATGGCCTGCTTCTTAATCAACTACCAGTGACACACACCGTCAGTACCGCACAGATTAGTCTGCAGAATCTATGAAAAGGGGTACAAATCCTAGGAGCAGTCTGCAACACAAAGAGAGGTACCCCAGAGGGCCTCATTTTTTTTTTTTTTTTTTGCAGTAATCTGTGTTTAAGGGGAGTTATGTGACCCCACTATACCTCCCTCACCCACTCCCTAATCACACACAGTCCAACCATTTGAGCTGGTCTGACATGCAGCACCCCCGGACGACCCAGCCACCGGCACCACTGCTGGTGAGACGCACTCCTTTGACTGTTGCATAAGCCTCTGCATGCACTCCCATGACCTGCTGAGGAGGAGACGGGGTGAGCTTTTGCTGGAGTCGGCTATCATGTCACCTAAAGAGGGTGCAGCCGCTGTGAGTTTACTACTGACTGCACACACAGAATCTAGACTAACTGCACCGAGTGTAACTCTTGTGAAATATCTGCTTCATGAAAATGGCCTTTTCCTCTTCCTGAAACTATCTACTCTGAGAGCTGAGCAAACTTTACTGCCTGGTGATTCCAGTTAAAAAAAAAAAAAAAACATGAGTCACAGGTTTTATGAGTTCACAATGTCTCGAGATTTCAAGATATTTTGCAAATGCCATAACATGCATTTTTACAGTTACCTCTAAGTAGCACTTATAATGCACAGCGACTCACTTAGCTTCTGCTAAAAGCCTATTACCTCTTACTTATGCTCTCAGTAACTCCTCTGTTACACATCTGAATGGCTTGCAGGCTGTGATGGACGGTGTTGGCTGTGACAGTAACATGGTGACACAAAAAAAAAAAAAAAAAGCTCCAGTGGTGACAGGCTTCACTTCACTCAGCTGGATCACTGTGACTGTGGGAAACTTTAGCTTAACATTTAGCCTTCATGCCTTTCATGTCTGACAGAGTGGTGCCCACCCTTAACAGACAGAGCCAACACATTTTGAACATATTAGGCTCAAGCTGAAGTTAACAGAAGGGAGTCAAAGTTATCTATGCTAGCAGTTTCTACAATATCATACAGAGGCTGGGATATCCTGACTTGTAGTCTCCAGTCTGAGTTAAGATAAAGCCCAAGAACATCTGACATTACACAATCCCTGTCTGGTAAAGGGGCACATCTTTTAAAATGCCACACCCCCAGTTTGTAGTACAAGCTCACTAATTACATCTCAAATCCAATCGGAGATAACTGCGATGACATCATCATCAAGCATCCTTCAGAGCCACAGAGGATGCTGTACCATTGTTTTCACATACTCCTCATGACATGTCATCTTCATATGCTCCCTTGACTTACAGCTGCAGCGGCTTAAACAGCACAGAATCAAACAATGGAGATTTAACAAAAAAAACATGTCCTTTACAACATCTGCCACTGACATCAGTAAACAAAACTGGTTCACCATAACCACATTTCCAGCCATTACGTCTCAGAAAGTAGCACTTAACAGGAGGTGTGGTTTGAGGTCATATTCTCAAAATGTTTAGGAACATGTTTGTGTGACCCCAGCAAAAACCACATCAGCATTTTTAGATTATTTTTACATTGAATTGTGACTCCCATCAAACCTCTGTCAAAATCATCGCAATACGATTTTTTTCACCTTGCATTTTGTTCATCCCTTCTTCAGTCAGACATTTCAAGCTGCGATGGATGTACAGACTCAAAGTTAAGCTGTGACACAGCATCGCACCAGCACAGCCTGTTCTGCCTGCCTGCTCCTCCCCCCTCCCCTCTCTCCTCCAGGTTTCCTCTGGTTAACTCATTCTGCCAAAACCCACACATGCACTGACTCCAGGCTTTAACAACAGGAAGCTCAGTTATGTCCTTATGTCATGCAAACTGTCACAGCGCAGTTCTGACACTTCATGAACTCGTCCTGCTATTAAGCTTCATTCACTCACTCCGACTGAAGCGTGTTTGAGCAGATTCTCCAATGTACCAATGACATGGGTTAAACATCTGCCTAGATTATCCACTGCCATCCATTAACACCCACACACACTCTCAGCTGAGGTCACATGTCTGTGGTCCTCAGCATCAGCCTGCTGCAGCAACACCAGGTCAAGTGATCGACACACAGCTTAAACACGAGCAGACCAGCGGGATGTCTCCCTCTGGACCTGAGGACAAGCTGACACCATGTCAGAGTCTGGAGATAGCTGCGACACACACACACACACACACACACACACACACACACACACACACACACACACACACACACACACACACAGAGCTGGCTGTCCTGCACCTGTGCGTATCGTCTGCTGAGGACTGTGGGACACTTTAGCTATCACGCAGGGGCGTGTCTGCCTCTCTAAACACACACACACACACACACACACACACACGCTACATTCAGACTGCTGTTTGCATGATGTTACAATAACACACATTCACATGCGCGCACACATCAAACGCTCGGCGTTGCCAAGGCTACCAGCAGATCAGACGTGCTGTTAGCCGCGTTGCTAACTTTGCTAGGCCCAATCTGGATCTACCACGTGGTTTCTCCTGCTATTGGCGCGATGCTGCTGCCGGCTCCACGCACAGCCACGCCTCAGACAGCAACTACATGACAGCCACGCATTTCATGTTCAAGCGCACACCACAGCACACAGCACGACGTTTTTTTTATTTTTGGGGGGTTTTATTGAGAAAACAGAAGCGACGATGAACGAGAGCACTAACCCCGATGATCTGTCGAGCTAAGGAGGTTATTAGCTCGCACGTCAATATCTCAACATGCCGCTCACATTCAGCCCCTGTCTGTCCGAAAGCTTTAGCCGGCCGGGTGTAAACACTGTCAGCAGCGTCGTGACAGTAAGGAGCACAGCAGCTAAAGCAGAAATGAGTCACACACACCTCCCATTCATCCCAGCATCATCAGCAGCAGCCTACATCCGCACGGGTGGAGGAGATGCTGTTGAGCTGGGGAGGAGCTGATGGAGGGAGGAAAGCCTGGGCTCACAGATGACAGCAGGCTAACCTGAAGGGAGCTGTCACCCAGCTCAGCGCGGCCCTTCATCAAGGTGTCACAACACACAGCGCTCCTCCGCCATGCTGTCACCCAAATGTTTGACAGCACACCCCGTGGCATGTCTCACTGCAGCCCGAGCAGGCGGAGGTGTGTTTGTCTCCCGGACACAGAGCTGATTATCAACATTTCCTCCACATTTACACACGTTACCGCCAAACACGCAGGCTGTCTGCTGTCTTCATCAAGTTACTCACAATCGCAGCTGTCAACAAAAAACCTTTATGAGCAGCCAGGCGGGTAAAATACGATGTCACAGGCTCCACCGCGGTCCGCTGCGAGGATCAACTCAGGACTGAACTCACCGCTGCCTCTCCAGTCAACTCAGCAGCTAGCCCGAGTGTGTGCTAGCAGCGCCGACCGGCCGACAACAACAACACAGAGACGAGACAGTCCACCTGTCAGTCCTCACGTATGACACATTACACCCGACACGGCGTGTTTCTGGGCGACACGGACCCGAGGGCTCATCCTCCGGGCTGTGCGCTAGCCCTTTAGCCGGGCGAGCTAAAGTGAAGAAAGAACACCCACGTCGCGTTAGCAGCTAGCAGCTAGCGGCTAATCCGTGAAAACACAGTGAGGAAAAGTCAGCGCGGACAGAGATATCTGCGGGAAACGAGCCGAGACGCACACCTGCAGGCCTCCCCGCGGCCTCCCTGTCACGGCGGCGTGGCGCTTACATTAACATTTGAGTGGTTTAATAAAGATTTTGGCCCGGGACCGGAGCCGTTACCTTTCTCTCCTTGAGTCCGCAGAGCCGGACGGACGGAAAATCCTCCCGGAAGCCGGTAGCTAGGTAATTCCGGCAGGATCCCGTCACGTGAAACTTTCCCAGTAACCATGCCTACGGTGGAGAGGCTGGATCAGAGAATATAATGTGATAAATAGATTATGTTTTATAACTCCTGTGGGCTGAAATGATCTCAGCTGTGTTTACACAGTGCAACACGTTTTCATGTTAATGTGTGCGTTTCAACGTTACTTTCAAAATAAAGCTAAATTCCCATGTTGAATGAAGATATAAATCATCTAAATGAGCCTCCATCTACAACATGTGTTTGATTTACTGCTGTCAAATATTTATTGGGTTATAAAAAGCCTCCATTAAGCTGCACCAGAAAAAAAATGGGTTAAATAGATAAAAATAAAAGTCCTTATCAGCTGCTGATTATGAGCCTGGGGGTTTTATTGCATGGCTTAAAGCTACACAATCAGCACAGCCAAGGCACACAATCTAATGTTTAAATTGACAAAAAATAAACAACTCTGCTGTTGTGTCAATAAGAGAAACTCTTCCAAAACTTTTTTTTCTTTTTGCAATTGTCCTGAAGTAAACTGAACTCAGTGACATGAGAGAAACGAAGCTGAATCCAGGAGCAGTTTAGGGAAGCAGAGGTAGAAAGTATTTATCATCATAGAGGTTTAGAAAGAGAGATAAAGTATGTATTCACTTGAAAAGCCAATATAGGCTACTTGAGGGTTTAATGACCACTGGTAGTTTGTTGATGTAATTTATTGTCTTATTTCATGCAACAGGTGTGTAGCAGAAATATCGAAAACAGACGTTGCTTTTGTAGGAGACAGTGACATAAATCTGCTACTTTAAACAGCTGTCAGTATTTGTATTTGTTTGTTCAGAATACATACACTTAAACTTTTCAATCCCTAGATGGCTCCATCTGTAGAAACGGGATTCACAGCTCCTCCCTGTGGAGAAGCTGTTGAGCCCGCAGCTTGCTACACATGAACGATTGCATTTGTGAGTTTGAGTAAACGTTAAGCCATCCATGACATGACGCATCAACCATAACAACACACAGCAGTCACATTTCCACCATGTGGAATTTTTATTTTTGATTCAATCTTTTACAGTACTGTAACAAAAACCAAAATAAACAAAAGAAAAACGTGATGAGGAATACACTTTTAAATGCTCTAGTTACAAAACATGGCTGAAAATGACTGGGGGAGAAAAAGAACACACATTTGAAGCAATGATGTGGACTGAGCAGTTATTCATTTAATGATCACATATACAACAGCTTCCACTTTTGAACTGACCCCGGGTCAGTCAAACAGCTGGCTCAGTACATGTGGGAGAGGTGGATCGAGATTAGAGCAATGAGGAAACCATCTATGTAGAGTGGATGAGGTCCCAGTTTTACCCTCCCTGTGTCATCCCAGTCCAATTAACTAGACCCCAACCATCCATTATTAATGACTGCTGGAGCTGTGCCGCAGATGACAGTGGGAGGACACAGAGAGGAGGAAGGATAGGCCTGCCTCGCTCTTTTCAGCCACGCAATAAACAACTAAATATAACAACTGCCAAGAGCCATGGAGGGCTACCCTTACAAACAGAGTGAGGCGCCAGTGACAATGGATTTTGTGTTTTTGGGGGCAAGGAGAAGGGAGCGGTCTAGGTTTCATAGTTGGGATTCTTGCGGAGGATAACAAAGCCCTCCAGGATGGGGGTGACGGGGAGGTACTCCTCTGTGGCCAGCTCAGCCCTCTCTCCGTGAGCCAGCAACACCGGCGTGGTGTGGGTCTGGAAACCTGTGATGGCCTTTGGCTTACCCGCCTGGCCCACGACATCCACAGCCTGCGGACAGATCAGACAGAAAGAAAAACCTTGTTAAACAGCATTTTCACCTTCATACCAAAACTCTTAAATAATAAACATTTATAAACATCCATTTGGGTTAATACGTTAGTAGCACATACGCTTGCTCATTGCAAATTGAATAAAAAGACTGATACCACCACTTTTGTTAAATAAGAAGCTACAGTCTGGACAGGACACAGTTAGTCTTGCTCCATCCAGATACAATGTTGTGTAAGGTTTGTTTAAGACTAATTGTGTGAGGCTTCACCTGTCCAACTCTGACAGACACAGGCAGTGGTCGTAGCTCCTCGTCGAAGGTGACAAGCATACGTGGCTGCATGGCTGCTACCAGGCCGTAGAGAATGTAGTGAGATTTCCCCAGGATGACTGTAATGCACACGGTGAACACCAGAGGAAATATGAACACAGGGAAATCATTGCTGGAGCACAACCTCAAAATTATTAAACCAGAAATGGATGATGTTGACTGTGTGTGGAAGCAGGAGCGAAGGCAGCAGGGGGAAAATGAACTGACTGTTCTTGACGTCGAGGAAGGAAACGAGCACGGTGAGCAGTCCAGCCACGGCGACCTGACTCATCAGCTGCCTGTCGCTATGGTAGGGACAGAGTGTGAGTGTGCCTTTGCCCAGGTGAGTCAGACCCTGTGGAAGCACAAACAACAGAGAGTCAATAGTAGCACCCACACACACACACGTTCCCAAAAGTTCACTTGTGTCTGGTACAGAGTCCCTTCTGTGCTGCCACCCACCTGAGCCAGTCGGACCATGAAGAGATTGTTCGGGTCTTTGGCGTGATACTGGGCCAGCTGCCGCAGCATGGCGGCCAGACGTGCGTTATTTGTGCCTGAGGAAGTGGAAAAATGAGGAGCCTGTTAAAAATGTCGCCATGAGAGGCATTCGCAGAGGAGGCGGCATGGTGCATCATTTAAAATAACTAAAACATTACAGACAACATTCGAGTATTCAATTCAATTTCTAGTGAAGCATTTCAGCCCCTCATGTAAGAAATCAATTAGCACAGTAATCAATAATCCAATTAATGCCCCAAAACCCACTTACCACTGCCCACCATTCCCATGGCAAAGATGGAGTTGTGGGACACCTCGGGGTCGGCATCGTGGGAGAACTTGCTCAGTGTGTCCAAGATGTTCAAACGAGGGTTGGACACAGAAATGAGAGCCAGGGCGAGGGGTACCGCTCGCCTCAGGGTGGGCTCACCATAACGCAGCTGATGGCATCAGTACAGAAAAAAGAAGAGTTTAAGTCCAAAGACAGAGAGCAGCAGAAATCTGGCTCTTATTATTTTAATTGCCTACATAAGATGTCACACCCCAGAATACAGAGCTGACATATGACAAAGAAGAGCTCTTTCTGCTGTGATCTGATGTATTAAAGGATATGAGGATGAGTGAGAACAGATCTTAATGATCTTAATGGAGTAAAGAATGAAAAGAAAATATGTGGTGCAGAGGGAATTAGGAATGATGTAATGTGGATCAAAGGAACAAAAAAAGGTGCAGATGTTGAGGTCTGAAAATATGAAAGTACTGTAAGGTCAGGAAGGTCAGACTCAGATGAAAGAAAAATGTGATATACATCAAAAGAAGAAGAAATGAGACATGGGAACATAAAAAAGGTAAAAATATAAAATGAGGAATTAAAAAAAACAAAAAACAAAGAAACAGTAAGCAGTGTTACTGACCAGATGTCCGAATGTTCGCAGTGCCATTTCTGAACCAATCTCTTCTCCCATGGCAATCAGGGCAATACCAAGAACAGCTACACCCTTAAAGAAAAAACACAACATCTTTAATAGAGCTGGAAAAGGAACTACTAAAAGAAGAGAGAAATGGTTTGACATTTGAAAATAATCACAGCACCAGTAAGTAGGTTACCTGGTGTGAGCCCATGTCAGCAGCACTCTCCTTCTTATCTTTGTCCTTCTTGTCTTTCTTGTCCTTGTCCTCCTCTTTTTCCTTCTCCTTGGCTTCGTAGTGCTCACTGCAGATGTGGAGAAGCTGCTGCACCTTCAGCACATTACCAGAGCCTGCGGCGGAGGGAGAGGCAGATTGTTACAGTTATGACAGTTTGGAAATGTGAGGATGAAACATTTTTAAATAACATTGCACTACAGGGAGATTTGTACATAGTCGGCTTATACAGACGTGGATAAAGGCAGAGAACGAGTAATGGATAATTGCATGTGTGCACACAACATCAGAACTCAGGAACAGCTGGAACACAGGACTGTGAGACCGACCTGCATATGCACAGATGTCCACTAATGTGTTGGCAAAGCTGCGGAAAGGTTCAGGTACGACCTGTAGGGCTGCCAGGGTCGTCTCAATCGCCTCTCCTTTACCTATGGACAGTGAACAAGACACACAGAAACGTTAGTGCATGTGTCCACCAAGGCGTTTTGAAGCAAGCTGTGAGCAACTTCAGCTCTTAAACAACTGATGATGCCAGAGATGTTACCCACAAAATCTCACAACCCCACAGCGACAAACATGTCCACTCTTTTTCTCTACATGCCTTTATTTCATCCAGAGCAAGAGCCAGGACAAAGGCTCTACACTGTGCTAAGATTTTTACATTCAGTAGCTGTTAATATCACGAACTGTCTGTGGAAACAGGAACTTATAACCATAAACCATAATATGAATATAATATAGAGTCTATACTTGTAACACATACTTCCATGGACTTTACATATCATGGCAACCAAAACCTCGCTGCTGAACAAATGCAAAGTGCTCTCAAGCTGTTTTCTGAGGAGCACCTGGTGTTTTTATCTGGAAAAAAAGGCTTTAGTGGAAACACTGTCTTACAGCAGCTGTATCACAAAGGAAGAGAAGAAAAGATACAGCCACATCAACTGACTTCTGTTAAAGATCTTATCCTACATAAAAGTTTAATAAGGGACATGTGACTGCTTTTTGTACTGTTTTGTTTTCTCGTAGATGCTTTCCCACGACAATTCTCACACTGTTTTGACAGTCATTAAGAGCCTGTGGCTGTTCCTGCTTACCCAGGTGGTTAAGTCCCAGGCCTAAAGGCAACCAGCGGGCATACGAGTCCTTCAGCTCCTGTTCATTTTTCTCCATGATGGTCTGGACGATGGTGGAGGTCACGTCACCGTTACAAGATCCTACTGCGATCATACCACATGCAAGCGCTGTCACACCGACCACCTGCAGATTAAAAACACACTTTAATGTTGCTAAACTAAA
Organism: Amniataba percoides; assembly: GCA_037176925.1. Lineage (NCBI taxonomy): Eukaryota > Metazoa > Chordata > Actinopteri > Centrarchiformes > Terapontidae > Amniataba > Amniataba percoides. The sequence goes on from JBAJHX010000049.1 coordinate 20,691,035, forward strand.
CATGTGTAACAGGAGAGGAACCCTGAAGAAATAATGTGCATCCATACCTCCATGCTGGATTTGGAGTCTCCCATGACGGGAAGAAGCAGAGACAGCACGTCCTCTCTGTTGGAGCCGGCGTAGGCCAGGCCCAGTCTGAAACAGAGACCACATGGATGAAAACCTGCAGCCGTAATGTGCCATTTAAAGATTAACTGATGCATGGAGGAGAGATTCAAGTGTTAACAGCATTAAAAGAAAGAGACAAGAGATAGGCACATTAAAAAACACAGAAAGGAGCTTACAAAATACTAAAATTAAAAAGGCAGCACAGCATCATATTGTAGACCTGAATCAAGTTCCCTGTATAATTTAGAAAAATGCACATATCCTTTTATGTTCAACTTTCAACATTTTCCTCACCCAAAGATGGCTCCTATCCTCATGATGTTGCTGTTGTGGAGGACGTAGTCAGAGAGCAGGGCGAGGGCTGGGTCGCATTCATTCCTCACACCAGAGTTAACAATGCCACAGGCCAGGAGGGCACCAGACTGGAGAAAGAGAAAGATGACGCAGGTGTAAGAAAAACAAAACAGACCATTTTGCTGTCTGGACTCAGTCACTATAATGAATCATGTAACTTTAAGCTGTGGTGTAGTGACCTCATTACGAAACTGCTCAGATTTGATGTGAAAGTAGTATGTCTAATAAGTCTGCTGAGGAAAAGTTTCTAATACTTCCAAGCTCAACAATTACCTTGATGTAGTCCTCAGAGGAATAGAGGTATTTGTCAATCTGGGTTAGACCGCCATCCACGTCCCACAGCAGGATCATGCCCAGGGAAGCTGCAGCGCTCAACATACCTAAGAACATTTCAGTCAGCCTTAGTCACTGAACAATCAAACACAATGCACTGAATTACAACAACAAAGAAAGAAATGGTCATGAATATGTATATGCATATAAAATGTATGTTTTCCTGTTTTCTTTTACCATGGTCTTTGTTCTTGTACAGCCATTTGTTTCCATCGTCTGTGAGCAGCTTGTCCTGTCCAAAGGCTGCGTTGACAAAGCCGTTCACGAAGGACGAGGCCAAGTTCATACGAGCAGAGTCCACCTGGGAGCCACTGCCTCCAAACCCTGTTGCACAAAGCGCAGTGGTCATTCAATCAATCAATATTTCAAACTATCAATACATACTTTACATTATATAATGCTCTTATCTAGACTGTTTTTAAATGGATTATATCTCTGACCGATTCAAACTGGACTCACTGTTGTTTTCCAGGTGTGTTTTGTAGATATCATCTGGGACTTTGGGCTCCATGATGTCCAACTGGTGAGGACAAGACAAGTGTTATTAATAACGGTGAAATGTGTTGAGTCATTATGACAGTGAAGTGAAGTTATGAGCCTCCATCTCCTTCTATGAATCATACACCATTATTCCCAAAGTGGCCCCATTTCCCCATTTCAGTTTCCGGTGATAATCATCATCTTGTGTGATCAGCCTTTCAAACAGCCTTACATTTATTCTACCTCGTATCCTCTGTGTGCTATTTAAACTATTTTGTGGTCTCATAAGCATGAATTGCTCTGTTCTATCTCGTCCTAGTCTAATCCTAAACTGCAACTTTCCTGTACATCACCCGCATTTGGTCCTGCTACCTTCTTCTGCTTTTATACAGCATGCAGATTGTTGGGGATTACAGGTGTCCTTCAGCATTAGAGATACATCGATCGGATGTGTTTGTGTGTTTCCACTATCAGTTACAGTCATTCAGTCAGAAGGGGTTTAATTTCTGCAGCATAATTGTTTTAAGCACACACCTTCTGTGTTTAAAGTGCTTTGCTTGTTGACAATGCCAATTATTTGCTTATCTAATAAAAGATGTAGCACCTAACGATTAAATCTTCCAGCAACAGTTAGTGGGCTCAGATCATACTTTAGTTGATTTATGCACTGAATTTCTTGATATAAATAATTTCTCTTTGGGGAATTTAGTTTTTCTGTAACAGTAATGGGTCAGATCTTCTTAATATGCAGCCCTCGAAGAAAAATTGCCCAAAATGTATCCAGATTTTCAGGTGTGTTTGAATACGTATGTATGGCATTTTGAAAATCCAGACACATTTACCACAACAGTGGAATTCCTGACTTCCTCTACAGCTAAACAAGTTCAGGCTCCAGTGGCCTGTTTGTGTTTTACCTCTCTGGCCAGGGCCAAGAAGTTGCTGTTGAGCTGCACGTTGGACATGATCTCTGTCAAGTCCTCGTAGTCCTCTACGTCCTCATTAAGCTCCAGGAACATGCCATGGCGACCCAGCATGAAGGCCATCTGCTTCTGGATAACTCTGCAAGACAAAGAGAGTTCGTCTGTCATAAACCACTCCCTATGACACTCTAGGCCTTACATTACAAGGCATGTATCACAGTACAGTACAGGACCTAACACACACGACATGAGCAATATCCACTGCTACCCTTAAAGAACAGCTACACCATTTGTCAAGTTGGTCTTAAAGCTGAGGTACATTAGCTGTATAAAAGAACCTTTAGTCATGTCTGTCTCATGAACTACTGTCAGGACATTGTGACAGTTTGAGCAAATGATCTACAAAAAAAACATCATGCTCCTCTGGCTCCACCTGCAGCCCAAAGAATCCATCACACCTGACTCAAAACAACCACACTGGCCAACAAGTGACCCTTTCACATGCTTCTAATGGAAGAGAGACAAAATAAACTCTCTGTTCTGTACTAAAATGCATTACAAGTTGAGATGAAGACAATGCAGAGCTTCTGGAACCTGATTTATTCAATCAGGTGGGCATTTTCCAAAGTTACACTCTTTAGAACAAAATTTCATTTTTGAATATTTTCATTTCCAGGGACAGTGTTTCCTTGCCGAGTTGTAAAAGACCCTTACCATGGAAGATACTAGTTTGACTAACCCAGATTCCTGAACCCTCATATTATCTTTATTTTAGGGGTTTACAATCCACAGAGTGCACTGTAGATTTAGTCTCCATTCATAAACTGTGAAAGCACATTACGAAAGACCGTCTCAGTGTTCACATGCACATCTCAATATTGGTTTTGGACAGACTTTTGGTAAATTGGAAATATTTCCTTTATATATTGCTGTGGTCATACACCACCCTAGTATATTTATAGTCCTTACATGTCTTTGCAGGATGTGAAGATGTTTTCTACCAGCTCCACGTCGTTGAGCATCAGGGCCAGGCGCAGGGCCTCGGGATACCGGTTGAACTTCCTGAAGATGTTTAGGGCACATCTCAGCAGTGCTGAGTTTTCTGGTTCAGGAACGTAACTCACACAGCTGGAGAAGTGACACAGAAAGTTATGAGATGATGTGGAAAGATTCCAAAGACAAACAACAAGATAAATGTATGAAAATGTTTATGAAAAGTACACAACATATTGAAAATGGTTGTTTTCTGAGCAAGAGTAACAAGTGAAAATACCTTGTGAGGTACAGGCACACTTTGCCGTAGGCGTTTTCATCGATGTAGTCCTCCAGCATATCCAGCCTCTCGATCTCCATCAGCAGGTCACAGGCCTCATGCTCGGCATTGTGGGCCATGTTGTAGGGCACAATTTCCTTCACTAGTTTCAGCAGTGTCTCCTGCTGCGTCTTGTCATTCTCCTCCACCTCTTGCCACTCTTTTGCCACCTCACCAGCAAGGTGCCTGGAAGACAACAGACAAAGAGGTTTTGTATTTGTTGCCAGCAAATGAAGCAAATAACTGTAAAAGGTTTCCATATACACATATTCTCCTTTAATAGTACATTTTTCCCAATTTGTAAGAGGAATCCCTAGATTTATGTTTATAATTCAGCTTATCCATGGACCTTACATGTATTGAATGATGATGATGAGAGTCGTGCCTTACCTGACATATTCATGTCCCCAGGAGGCCAGTTCTTCCTGGGAGCCCAGCAGACGGTATTTTAGACACTCCCTCTCACCGCTCATGGTCATGGCCAGCACAGACACAACATCAGCACAGAAACGCTGCAAATGCAAAACACCAGCCACATCGATTAATCATAGAGGTCAGTTTCACAAAATACAATACAAAACATGGCAGTCTTATGTGACTTTTGTGCTCTGGGAAATTATGATATTCATTTATACAGTAGTAGTTTTACTACACAATAAATCAATATTGATAATAATCATTAGCTGAACCTCATGTGTGTATTGGTATTAATATTAGTGATAATTCTTACAGCTGTAAAATTTCTACTGACACATTTAGAGCAAAACAAGTCAGCTATTTGTCTATAAATATATAAGAATACAATGCAAAATCTCACGATGAACCTGTTATAAGCTCATGCCATATAAAAATGTATGAAAAAGTCATATTTATTCTGTGGAAAACACAGGACAGATGATTTCTTCTTGAGGAAGTTGATCTATAGATAGTTGCAGTACATACCACTGTGCAATCCTTTGTGCTCCAAGAACTTAGTTTTTAATATGCTTATTCTACTAAAATGAGGGAAAAAGAAATGTGGCAATGCATGAATGTACCTATTTTCTGGCAATACAGCAAAGCCTTACCTTGTTCTCTCCAGGAGCCATGCCATCATATATCTCTTTGAGCTTGCCATAATGTGGGCGCAGGAATTTGAGGGGCTTGGGCACTGAGGTCATGGAGGTGGTGGAGGAGCGGATTTGTCTTCGCAGCTCCTCCAGTGCAGGACGGTACAGTGCTGTGTTCTTCTCCTACAGATGTTTAAGAAATGTGAGTTTTCATTGCCTTTTTTATACCCTGACAGACAAGGAATGTTGTAAAAGCCAACCCAATACTTACACTTAATCTCTCCACCATCATCTCCAGGTCTTCTTGTAACTGCTTATCTTCTTCAGACTGACATGTAGAAGAGAAAAACATGATTGATTACTAATGAAAATAACAAAAAAAAAAAACACACATACGTGGGTTTATTAGCCAGAACCGACTTTGGCCACAAAAGAAAGAGAGGGATTTACATTGTCACTTACATAACACCACTGCTAGTGCTGCATATCAGTACAGTGTAAACTAACTATTTTAATAATCAGCTAATTGCTTTGAGTCATTTTTAAAGAAAGAGTATTCAGATTCTGATTTCAGCTTCTCAAATGGGAATATTTTCTTCTTTCTGAAGTCCTCTACAATAACAAATACCAATACCAAAGACCATGGTGATGTAATGACCTTGTAGGTGCATGTCACTAAGCATTATTTGCAATTTGACATACATAACTTAGATGCAAAATCATCACCACGATGATAAACTTTGAGAGTGTTGTTGTTGCATCTGTCTGGTGCATATAAAGGTACAGTAACTAACAATTTATATGTTTAATATTAAAGAAAACTTCAATTCAACTGAATATCAACACATTTACACTTTAAATACATTAGGTTTATTTTTGTGCATTGATTTGATCAAATTAACCAGTAACAAATTAAGTGTCAGCCAAGACACAAACAAACAGGCAATAAATCTGAACTTTGTAGTGAATTTCATATGGTTATCATGTGTATAGTGTTCAGCAATTGATCAAGACGGCTGAGCTGTCAAAACAGAAAGAGAATCGGGTTTAACGCCAAGTAGTTTTACACATACTCGGAAATGATACTGACATGCTGGTGCAAGAAATTTACATAGAAAAATACCTGAGTGAAAACAAGTACTACATGTCAGACATATAAACCAAATTTAACATAGACAATAGTAAATTTATTGAAAGATAAAGATAATATGTGCAAAATGGCAATTAAACGAAAGCAAAGTACAGTTTATGCAAAACTGTTACAAAAAAATCGACGTTATTGACTTTAAAGAATATCTAATATTATTTGAGCAAACCAGCCGATTGTAACAAAGCGACTGATGCAGAGCAAATGTTAAAAATGTTTATTTATCTTCAGGTTAGCTGCTCTGTAGAGGCTGCTATCTGAATGAGCTAACATTAGCTCCCCGGCTGAGCGAGGCTAGGCTAAAGTTAGCTAACGGGACGAGCTCACTTGGGCCACATTTTTTAAAAAAGGAGCAGGACATTCACACTCATCAGAGCCAAGGTGCTTTGTGTGATAAATGTTTTTAAAGTGGCTGTGAGCGAGTCCACCGTGTATCTGGAAAGGTACTGACTCCGGCCTGCTCACCCATGTTGTCAAAGCGACAGTGACTAAGGCGAAATAAAACCTCTGCCTCCTGACATGTTTGTCTGAAGCAGAAAAAAGCTGAAACTCACCAACTCCTGCTCCTCTTTCTTGTCCTTATCCTTTCCCGAGGACTGCTGCCCCTTCTCCTTCTCCTTGTCCTTCTCATCGGTCTTTTCCAGCTGCTTTTTCTCTTTGTTTTTCGCCTCCTCCATGGTTGTGACTCTGTGAACTGTCGGCTAACAAACGGAAGTGATGAGGACGAGGACTGCCGCTGCTTCTTCTTCGGTGGTGGTGATGTTGTGTCTCTCTACTGCCCCCTGCTGCCGGAGGTTGTTTATGGATACTTCAAGTTCTACAAAACAAGGGGGCAACTTCGCGGTTGAAAGATCAGAAACCTCCTGTGAGAGAGAAACTCTCACAGGAAACCAACAATGCTGTTGTTGCCTTGCAGGAGTATTTTCACTCTTTTTTTTTTTTACAACTCTACTGTCGTGTACAAATATTCTACAAAAATATTTTTGTGATACAAAATGTATTATATATAATATAATTTATAATATAGCTTTATTGGTCAGTTATGTGGACTTACACAAGAAATCCATTTTTAACAAAGATTTAACTATGTATAAAAAGACATACATATATCTTAAAACAAGGACATCAGCAGGACAAAATAAAAATAAACATTAAAATAAGTACAAATACACACACACACTTATATACATGCATATATCTGCACACACACATATACATATATACACACATATAGAATCATGATAACATCAGTCTCATGTAGGTTGTTCACAATAGTGCAATGTTGCAGAGTGCAAAAGATGCTGAAATAAGTATGACTACTGCAACAGATGGTGTTATATAATTATATTTTAAAGCTTTTCTATCAAATACACAATAAAAAATATAAATGATCAACTCTCTTTTCTAAGTGTTGTAAACGTCCTTGGTGTGTCAAACTAGCGTGTGAAGTCTCATATTTCCTATGTTTTCAGAGTCATTTGAAGGCAGCACAGTACCATGTCATATGACCACATGCAGCTGAATCACATGACCCCCCCGACCGTTTCCCTGTCTGTGTCAACATGGCTTTCCAAAGGTGTGGGTCTCCTCTGTGCAAAGTAACCGTGTTTCTCTTGGTTTCTGTCTTGGCGCCCGGAGAGGGGCGGTTTAAAAGCTTCACGAAGTTCAGCCGCGGGCAGGACAGCAGCCAGAGAGATGAGCTGGAGGAGCAGTGGTTCACTCAGAAACTGGATCACTTCAATGGTGCAGACAGCAGGGAGTGGAAGCAAGTGAGTCTATAGGTTTATGTGTTTATGCATGATCTTACAAGGCTTGAAACATGTTTTGCAAGGTGTCATATGGTCTCTTGCAGTACAGTCAGAGAGCTGTATCAGTGTGCAGCTGTCTTCCTGTCAAAGGACTGACCTTCTCTGCAGACTGCAGACATACAATAATCACCTCCTAATGACCCTATGTCTGTATGTGTCTTCACTCCGAGTAACTCTGTCTCCATTTTTCTCCCATCAGAGGTACTTTGTAAATGAAGCCTTCTACAAGCCGGGCGGTCCAGTGTTTCTGATGATAGGTGGCGAGGGCCCGGCCAATCCAGCCTGGATGCAGAACGGCACCTGGCTCACCTACGCTGAGAAAATGGGGGCGCTTTGCTTGATGCTGGAACATCGATTCTACGGAAAGAGTCACCCCACCGTGTACGTCTCACCTTGCTGATTTCAATTATTGACCTCGCATGTGCCTGTTTCTGCAGGCAGGTGCCAATAATGCCAAGGAAACTAAATAATAGCATCAAAATATCACAAACTGCAGAGACAAGTGCAGTTCAATTTTTCAAAACCAACACCAGGAAGTGAATCAAAATGAAAGGCTGAATAGGTAGAAGGAGACAGCCACTGGTGTTATACAGCCAGGCTTAAAAAGATGTTATTACTAAAATGTCTGGGCTGTCTTCTTCATGTATTCTTTAAAAGTTTTGTCATCAGAGAGGTTTGATGTGGCAGTACAAACAAATAATTTATTTGGAGACAGAAATCAGATTAGTTTGACTCCTCCCCCCACTGAAATGTTTAATCTGCCTGGTTTGGATTTTGCTGAAATGACCAGACAAGCTCTAAACGTGCACATGCATTTGCACCGTGAGCTAAAATATTTTTAGTCAACGGAAACTATTGAACTCCCCTTGAATCAGCTCTGCTGTTGCTGTTTCATTTCCTGAGCTGCACAGATTGCAAAAAGTGCACAACACTTTGCTGAAAAGCACTTTCTGTCATGCCTTGTGCTCACTCAACACATTCAGAAAATGTTGCTTCTCAGTCAGCAGATCTTCACCCTGGTGACTTGATTTGTCATGCTGTAGTATTGTCACCAACTGTAAAATGAGCAATCGTTGCCCACAGGGGATTGAGGAAGTATCACTTTACAGTACGCGCAGTGACAGTCATCACGCTCAACATGTGTTCACTGCAGTTGCAGAATAGCCGACTGTTGGACCACTAGATGGCAGCCCTGCATCTTAAGGACGGTTCTCCACATGGTGCATGTAGTAGGCTGATTGATATGCTGAGGACGCTCACTGAAAATACTGTTTAAATTAAACTTCCCCCTCCTCTCCCTTCAGTGACCTCAGCACCGACAACCTGCGCTTCCTCAGTAGCCGCCAGGCGTTGGCTGACCTGGCACACTTCCGCACCGTGATGGGAGAAATGCGAGGACTCACCAACATGAAGTGGGTGGCGTTTGGTGGCTCGTACCCGGGTTCTCTCGCTGCTTGGTTCAGGCTGAAGTACCCTCACCTGGTGCACGCCTCTGTGGCCACAAGTGCACCTGTTTTTGCTACTGTCAACTTTCCAGGTACGGAGAGACTCTGTGTCTCTGATGATAACACACACAGGAACACACACCCACGCCCCACACTCACACACACTAGCACATCTGTCTTCATTCTCTTCTTGAAGAGATTTAGAGTTTTACGCCAAACTGTATTGAAAAAAAAAAACTAAATAGTGAATCTCAGATTTGTTCCCAGAAAATAAACAACTAATACAGGATGCAGATACCAGATAGAGGATAAGTTGAGATTGTTAAATTCTGTGTTTCACTTTTAAATTCATGTTTAAATAATGCCCCAAACAACCCTTACTTAAAGAAAATATCCTTCTTTGAACATGATATGAACATCTCTTTAGAGGACATCAAGCATTAAATTAAATTTCGCCACAGTTTTGTCCAGTGTCTTGGAAGCAATAGTCCCAGACAGATCAAAGATGAGGAAGGCTCTCTATCTCTGTCTGTGTCTGTGTTGTGTTTGGCCGAGCACATTGTTTTCCTCCGGAAGGCTGCAGGCAGGAATCAACGTCAGCGTAGCTTTGAACACGGACCTGCATTGTGCCTCCCACACACTCCGGCTATCTTGAAGACACTATCGCACACATTCAGGCCACATTCTCTCTTATTCGGGGAAAGTATCCAAGACAAAACTCACAGAGAATAGTTTACATGGTGCACTGACGTCAGTTCTCCTCCCTTCCACCCACAGTCCATGGCATTACAAACTTCATGATTCCCATAACACTGCAGTTACTCAGCAGTGAGAAGTTGGCTTTCACTCCAGCAGAAAATATTCCCAGATTTTGTAATGTGGAGTTTCTCCTCTGAGAGGCTGCTTTTAAGCATTTCATAAACTGTGAAATTCACTTTTGGTTGAGACTCATCATTTCACTTTTAACCTCACCAAACCTTTTCAAATAAATACTTTCTCAGCCACTTGAACTCAGAGCTTGAGCGTCTTATTTTGAGGATGAATTGGTGCCTTTGCAGTGCCTCAAAATAGTCCTGTATGTTTAACCAGGGCTCTGTGTATTATTGTGGTGTTTTTTTATAGCTGCCCAGGTTTAAGTGTCCACTCCCTCTGTCTTTATGTTTTGCCAGAGTACTTGGAGGTTGTGCGGCGTTCGCTGGCCTCAGAGAACACAGAGTGCCCCCTACTGGTGAAAAAGGCCTCCGATACCCTTCTGGAGCGCTTGAAGGACCCCAAGACCTATGACAACATCACCAAAGACTTCAAGTACAATGCCATAACTCTTTGTTACGCATACTATCCTGTAATTAATGTAATACACTATATTATTTACTGCATTTTGATGAACTCTTCACAGTCGTAGACTTGCTTAAATTTGTGGTTGTCTTAATTGAAGGGCTTTTAAATCTGTGAATTATTATAACTATACATCCTCATACCCTTGATGAAATTTTAGGACAAGTATTATTATTTATTGTTTATTTAGTTTTCCAGAGAGTCACAACCATGAACCACTGTCGTCATCTGGACGTGGCAAATTAAAATGGTTCTTGTCGTTTTCTTATCCTGAAATCAGTATGTCCCATAGAGGGTTGTATCAGTGCTGCAGGGTTGATAAAAGGTATACCAGCAGGTGGACTAATCTTGATACCTGGAGCTACGTGCGAGTGTCAGAGAGCAGCGAGGGATGTCTTGGTTCCTGGTCTGAGTCGGGTCCTGTTACAGTTTTGTGAGCGTCCTCCAAGCTGTCTTGGACTGAGTCTAGGTATCTGGAATGTGGGATCTTCTCCAGAGAGGGATACAATGGGCAGATATCAGAATTAACAGCATGAGCCATAAAAACCACCTAATGTGGGGCAGGTTATATATATACATCTGTGTATGGTAGAGCTGACTAAAGAAGCCGCCTATGGAAGGCTGGTAAACTCGCACGCACATGCTGCATCTGCAGTCACCACGGCTGTGTCTGGTGTATTTTAGGTTGTTATAGTGACTTTAAGGTCAGCACGATGAATAAACAGGCTTAAATTGCTTTAATGATGGTGTGGTTAGGCTTAGAGAACTAATATGTCATGTAGACAGTCTTGTCTTTGTGTCTGCACTGGCGTGACCACATTGGACATCTTTTATTTTAGCTTCCTGGAGATCAGGCTGACCGTAGATGCAGACATGTCCTCATGCAGGCGCAAACGCAGAAGGTCACAAAGGTGGTTTGGAGGCCGGACAAGCCTCCAAACCACAGTGCCTCAGAGAATAAAGTACTGCGTCACTGTTTCATCAATGAGGAAGTATGTTTCACAGCACAGAAACACGCACACAGATGAAATGTTTCTGCAGTCAGCATGTCGCAACATCAGCATGTTACTTACATTTAGCTGTGTAAATCTCTGACAGACTCGCGGGGAAGCTGTAATTTTTACACCTCAGTCTTTTTCACAGACACGTGTGCATTTGTCTATGTATGTACATACCCACAATTTGGCAAAGTATTATAAACACTGTTATTTCCACTTTGACGCTGCACCTCATTACTGTCAGTTTGACAGACAACCATAATCAGCATATATGTATTAACTGTGAATGAATCACTGTTGCACTAAAAAATGAGATCAACTGTTCAGACTCTTGTGAAAAAATAAGTCTACAGCCACGCTAGTGTGCAGCATCCCACAGTGACACTGCTAACATGCTGATGTTTAGCTGTTACCTATATGTTTGCCATGCTTACCTCTTAAACACATATTACTTGGTGTGCTGACACACGTTGTGTTTACAGTTTAAGTTGATTACTGAGGCTGATGGGAACAGCAAAGTTATTCATTCATTCATGTCTGCACTAGATTTCATGGCAATCCATCCAATAGTTGCTGAGATATTGCAGTCTGGACCAAAGTAGTGGACCAGCCCACAGACACTGACGTCCCTAGAGCTGCGTTGCTGGCATGGTTAATGTTTTTCAGTTTTTCACTCTGTATTTTGAATAAAGGTCAACACAGTTCATCAACATCTGTGGTTGTTGGCACTCTAGGGAAGCGTATGCTTACCATCTAGCTGTTTATTATACTTAAGAAGCTCTGGGCACTCTTGCCGATGCCTGGTTTTGTGCTTGGTGAAAATGTGGCAAGATAAACCATACAATTGGCAAAAAAAACTCCAATCTAAGTTTCCACCTGTTTTCCTCTCTGTGTCCCCCACGTTCCCTCCTGTCTTCCAATTTCCCCTTCATCCCTCCACCTTTTCTCTGTCATCTGCCTATTCCCTTGTTTACTCACTCCTTTTTTCCTCCTTCCTCTACCAGCCTGTGTTCAAAGCTGCAGATCCAGACGGAGACGGACTCTGCCTACTTCCTGGAAACGCTGGCTGGCAACTTCATGGATGTGGTCCAGTACAATGAAGACAACAGGGGGTTTGAGGTGAGAGAGAGCAGGAATGTGCCAAACAACATCAGTAAAACATCATAAAACATGAATTTTGGATGCCGCTGCTGATTAATTTGGATTTAATCAACCAGTAACTGACAATCTGTGCCAACCTGTCGCTGTCTTTAAATTTGTTAAATGTTATTTCATGCCAAAATAAGTTGTTCATTGCACACATCACAGACAATATAAAGATGTGGTCAACTTTTTATAGACTGACCAGAGAAAGGTTCCCCATCTGGTCTGAGCTGTGCACAATATGTCAGATATGACTGCATGTTGAGTTGAGACAGAAGAAAGGGGGAGTCTGTGAAGAGCCTTTGTAGGTCAGGGGTTGACCTACTATCCAGTCTTGGTTGAGTGGAAGGCAGTTATGAGGTGTATGAGGGTCACAGACAGCTCGAGCAGTATACTGACACATAATAAACCCTGCATTGTTTAGCAGCGAGAGGCCCACAGATACTGCCTTGTAAGAGTGTCTCCAGGGAGGTTCTTCGGGCCGATTGCTCGCTTTCTTACTTTACTCTGTTTCTCTTTTTGAGAAGTGGAGCCCATTTTTGTAACCTATATACGTACATACAGATACAGGCACTTATATACATAGGAGGTGGCTTGGGATAACAGGAAGTGAGATTTGTCACCAGGGTCGATGTCGGCATGCTGACAGTGCTCGTGCTCAGCAGGTATGATGTTCACCATTTTCCTTTAGCATACTGGTTAGCATGCTCACTTTTGATATCATAATCATTTTGCAGGCATTTTATTCCCATTTCAGTGTGAGGGAACGTGATGTGTGACAGCACTTGAGAACATTTACCTGACAGACTCTGCAGCTGCAACTGACTTCATACAATACATATGCAGTAGTACGGGACAGTGGACAAAAAGGCCAGACAGATAACTGACAGTTCATACTATTTAGTGCTTTACCTATAAGCTAAGTGACATTTCTGTTTCCCGTACAGCAATAATACTGATGTAGCCTAGACTCAGTCATGAACAAATCTTACAGATCTTTTAAAGAAGTCCTCATTATTTTGAAATGTAATACACAAAACACTGTATGTTATGTTTTAATCTGTAATTGTACATCTGTCCTTCTTTTTCCTTCTTAGTGCCATTTTTTTCTTTTTTTTTCCTTTTTTTTTACTAGTTACCCCGTTTTCCCCTCCCCTCGCCTTTTTTTCATCCCATTCCCTCTCTGTCCCCCCGGTGGCTTGAGGAGACGTGAGTCCGGTTACCAATAAGCTGATGTGAAAAAGTAACAAAAGACTCTGTGGTCTCTCTGGTTTCCTGTCGCCCCAAGCTAAAGAGACGCTTATAAAAGAACCAAGACGAGTGGTGGGCCACAGAGTCCACAGCATCAGCAGACAAACACAGCCAACAGCTGCCCCTCTTACACAAAAGGCCGGGTATAGAGCAAACTACCAGGTTTTAGGTACAGCTGAGGAATTTGGGTAAGGACTAGGAGTGAGCTGTAACTCAATCAGAAGAGTCAGAGCGGTGGCTTCACAGTTGAAGGGTTATCAATGGGGTGCTTTATAAAATACGGACAACGTTACGTAACGCTACAGCTTGTAGAACAAGTACTAACAGTTCCTCTTTTTACTCAGGAGATGGAGAGATGCAGATGGGATAGTAGTCATGGGTCATTTATAGTTAACAGGGCTTTCATTTCATACGTGAGAACAACTGGAACCACTGCCAGCCGTTTACTCCTCCGAGCCTCCTGCCAACAGCACATTTTGTTTTCTCTGAGTTTATACCTGGAAGGGCACAACTGCACTGTTGGACTGATGCCACTGAGTAGCCATAGTGTTTTACA
>JBAJHX010000049.1:20714589-20737022 GCA_037176925.1 Amniataba percoides
TATATAAAGTCCCAATGATGTCCCAGCTCTCCGTCTTCAACATCAGTGAGTGGTGATGTGTGAGAGGTCTCCACTGATGACCTCCTGTGTCAGACTAACCCTAGAACACTTCACTGGAACACTTATTTACAATTAATGCTTTACTAATTTTTTTCTTACAGGCAGTTTCTTTATCACATTTCACCACCAGATGACATTTAAAGATATGTTGTGCCATAAGTAGAGGGCCCTGCTGTAGATAGCTGAATTTGTGGTTTGTTTAGTCCTACAGTGTTACAGATTTGAAAGACACAGGATTAGTTGGTTTTCCAAATGGTAGTATAGAAGACATACCAGACAGTAACTTCAAAGGTGCTTTTCGGAGCTTTCTTGAGAGCAAATAAAAGTTCAGCATTTTCCACCAAAGTGCACCATGTGTGTCCTCAAGGTCTAAAAATAGTGGTCATGAGTTAACTTTCTTCCTTCCTTTATAAAACATTTGCAAAGTAAATTGTTTAAATATATCTAATCCTGTACTGCGTACTTCTTGTTTTCTAGCTTGCAAGTGGGTCTGAAACTCCACATAACTTAACATTATGTTGAAATGTAGGTTGTACTCACTCCATATCTGGTTTGCTTTGATAAGATTTGATCTTTACTAAATAAAGTTTGGATAAATGGCTACACATGGGCCTATCAGCAACAGCTATTCAGCTCAGGTCTGTCACTTTGGTGAACTGATTTAGTGACTGAGTTGTTTTAAGTCAGGTCCTTTTTGTGGATGCAGTCTTCACCATTGCCAGTTTGTGATTCATCAGTGGATTTGTGTCGACTTGGAGGGAAATGCAGGCTTAGACCTGCCACATCCCCAGGACATTATTTAGTCCTGTGTGAAATGAAATGATATACCAGTCAGTCGTCTATATTTAGAGAAGCTGTCAGAGCTGTGTGAGCATGGCGAGTGCTGTGGATAGATACTCATGCAGCACTAGAGTTAAACTGAGGCCAAGTTCAGCTGTGAGGCACAGATGTGTGTGTTGACTTTGTGTACGCGGTGTGTGCCTGGTTGATTGGATTATTGTTCCAAAATTGACACGCACAGGTCACGAAGAGAACAAGTTTGTGAATCACTTGGATATGGCTCGATAAGTCATATTTTCCAAATATAATGGAATTTACAAGTGCTTGGCTTTCTGATTTCAGAACATAATGTGCCGTGATTACTTCAGTGGCCATATAAAGCATGAAAAACCGTGGAGGCAGAGTTGAAGAGATGTTTGTGGTATTAGACTGCTGAGATAACTATATATGAATCACCCCCTTGTTGCAGTTAAGTGAGTAAGTAAAAAGTCCATCTCATTTCAAGCTTCAAGTAATACAAGAAGCAGAGGGCTAAAAACAGCGTCCTTGGGTAAATAAAAAGTCATAATCTGCCTTATTTTGATATCACTCTTCTGCTACTCCCCTGTGCTGAATGATCGCACAACACTGTTTCAACTAACAGCCTATTCAAGTGTCTTTTTCCTTTGTACTGATAAACATCTGCTGTCTGCTTGGTCTTTTGTGAGGAAGACTGTTTGTCCTCAGGAAATGATGCATTTTCCATTTCTAGTTTGTTTGGATTAAAAAGAAATGCTTAACAACTACAGCCACGGTGGTCAGAGAGACAGAGAAAATAATATCTCCCAAAGAATTCTCCCAACAGGAAATCCAGGGAAACTGCATAATTAGATCACATCAAAACATTCTTATTTCTTTAATCACAAATAATGAAGAGCAACAAGAATACAAGGAAGAACATTAACAGTGTGAAAATGCTCATTTAATGCCTTTCTCCTTGCTTCACAAGTGGAAATATGAATTCTGCAGTCTTTCAGAAGCGAGAGAGGAGTGTTCTGCGTTTTACGCCTTTTGTGAACAGAAGACTGCAAAGTAAAACTAAATGGTTTCTTTCTTCGGGTTGTGCAGAAAGTAACAGGAGATGTCTTGGCATGTATTCCCAAAGGTTCAGTAGATACAGGAAAGATACTGGAAGAATGGGATGAGTCAAGAATGAGCCTTGAGTCATCCAAACATTCACTCCATCACCCTTACTCTCTCCTCGTCTGCCAGGCATGGCCACCACCCCTCAGGGGCTGAAATACAAGGTGATTGAGCTGCCCTACCACGGCAACACCATCAGCATGCTGATCGTCCTGCCCTCAGAGGAGGACACGCCTCTGTCACACGTCATCCCACACATCAGCACAGCCACCGTGCAGAGTTGGACCTCACTGACGCATGTGAGAAAAGTTCGCCTGCTCATCCCCAAGTAAGACTCACACACACAGAAGTTGCTTTAAAAGGTTTTGACTGAATGTGAGCGTAACACTTTGTGCCTGTGTGTTTGCGTCTGTAGGTTTACTGCTGATGCACAGGTCGATTTGAAAGCCCCCCTCTCAGCGCTGGGAATAACAGACATGTTCAATCAAGGCAAAGCTGACTTCAGACACATCAGTGAGTGAAAGCAGTCTAAACCCAAAAGGGACACAGTGCCCTGGAGTATTTACAACAGGGTCATTTGGTTATTTGGGTACAAGGAGATGTGCAAGCATGGGTGGCTGCCAGTAAGAAATACGAGTTGTGTTTAGCTAGTCAGTGTGAAAAACAGAATGAATGTTGTTTTCTGATGAGTGATGGAATGAAAGGAGCTTTACTGAAGTGCTCTAGTGCCATCATGTGGTGTAATCTGCAAAGTAGGATTTCTCCTGGAGAAAAGAATCTAACTGACAGAAGGGGAAACTTCCTTTACTGCCATCGTGTGGTGTGATGATTCCTCACCCCATTTGTACTGTTTTGTCTTTGATAATGAGAAACGAGGTGCAGCTGCAGTTGAAACTAACATTGCTGGTTATCACTTATTTCCCTGTGAGATCCTCCTGACGTCAGAGAATATAAATACACAAACATTGTTCATTAAAGTGCGACATGACCTACTGTCAGGCGCTGGGATTTCATTTCCCCATGTGAGGCATGTAGCGCCAATGATGCAGGATGACAGTCACCAAAATTGTCCAATTAATGAGATACATGTCAGCTCTCATAACCTCATGTTTTCAGATAGTTGTTTGTTTTGAATAAGTCTGTTGTCAAGGCAGCAGTGCCGCATTTTCTTCCTCGGGGCAGATCAGATGAACCAAACTATGGGCTTGAAAGCACCCTAAAGAGCAGTCACCACAGCAGGATTACAAACTGCTTTCCTGAAAGCCAGTGTGTGTCAGTCGTGTGCAGTCCAATTAAACCACTGTACTGTTTGCACAAACCTTCTTCACATAAGACGCATTGATGTGAGTGATATGCTGTGTGCTGATTCACTGTCATGGTTATTTACCTGAGCTACTGTCACACGTCACAAATGTCTGCCTGTACAGTTGCTTTATCGTGGCTGTCATGTCTTCAGTTTCATGCACAGCAGTCACCAAACTCAACTTAACGATAAGAATAATGAAAATTTAAGTTTAACAGATAGAACAGCAGAGTTGAGGTGCAGTCAGAGCAGAATTTATTGGCATGATGTGACCAAAGACAGACGGACAGGAAACGGCCTGAGGAGGGTTGTAATTGCAAGCTGCACTAGCTAACATGGCTACAATGCTAACGGTAACAATCCACAGTGTTATTAATTACACAGTATTCAATTAGCATCAAATATCGTCCTGTGGCACTGTCCTTGCACTCACTGCAGACGTGTTGCATCCCTTCTTCTCTGCTGCCTGTATCGTTTCTGTTAATACACGAATAATATTCCGAGTCTCGCCCTCTCAAACCAGCTGAAGCCTCTCCTACTTCTTGTGTCAACAACCAGTCAGATTGAACTCTACACAAAGCAAAGGAGGCCGATCAGTTTGTGACCAGAAGCAAATGTGTCCCAACCTATTCCAGTTAGAAATGAATGGCAAGTTTCAGGCTAATTGTGCCATGAAGAGTGTGTCAGTTAATCTGAGTCTGTATGGGTGAGTTGTGGGCATAGAGGGTCTTTAAGGATTTCTCATGAATAGCCATCATAACAGTTTTGATCACTACTGTTACACTGCCCCAAAAATGTACACAAAGGACTGATCAATATTAGATTGTTAGGGTTAGTGGCCTTCATGTCCCTAAATGGACATACTGTATGTGTCTAAAGCTAAAATGAATACTGTTTCCTCAGGTGCTGAACCTCTGCACGTATCTAAGGTCCTCCAGAAGTCCAAAATTGTGGTGAATGAAGATGGAACAAAAGCAGCAGCTGCCACTTGTGAGTATTTGCACAGTGAGCCTCGCCTTGGACTTAAAATGTTGAGCCAGACACAAAGCTCTATGCTTCATTGATTTGAATGGTCTATAAAATGCCTAACTGTGTGCTTAATTTTTTTTTTGCTTTAGCTGCCATTTTACTGGCTCGGTCTTCTCCACCTTGGGTTATAGTGGACAGACCTTTCCTCTTCCTCATCAGACATAACCAATCAGGTACAGTCTCCCATTTACAGTTCGTTTTACTCACCTTTAACAGTAATGAAAAAGCAGTGCCTGAGGAACGTATTGGCTCTGCTGAGTTTTCCTTCTGTCTCTTCCCAGGTACCATTCTCTTTATGGGGCAGATCAACCAGCCTTGAGCCCATCCGACAGTGGCCAGCCCGCCCCCTCGGTAGCATCACAGGCCAGCACGAGAAAATGCTTTCGACACTGCCACGCATGAACACACACATAGATAAACACGCACACACACACACACACACACACATACACATCAAAGTACATCCACATACACAGACTTGTGCTGTAGACTTATGTACAGTGTGGACACAGTATGTACAGTGCTTTTTATGTTACCCATTTTCTATAATGCATAACATGCTTGATGAAAGAGTTTTGCAGACTAAATTTTCCAGCTGTTTTAATTTTTTTGTATACTTTTTTGAATTTATTCTGTTTTTAAAAGACTTTGAATGTCAAATGTGTATTTTCTCAACTCTGGAGTAGGATAATGAGTTTGTTTAGTCATGTTTGTTTCAGTTTCAAAGTACTCCATCTCAAGTTATGTCACTCCAGTCTGCCCTAAGTTTCACTCCTAAGTTATGGCGATGGACGTCACATCTTGGACGCCTTGAATTCAGCTACTTTAAAATGATTGTTTCCCCTTGCTGAGGAAGTCTTCTGTTATCATACTTGCTTCATATTTGATCAAATAAATACACATATTTATAACATCAATGACTTTGCCTTACTTATTTAAGGTGGTTGTGTCTCTGATAAATAAATGTTTGTCTACCTGTGGCTTTCTGTTGTGCTGTTTTTGCTTTTTCACTGCATGATCATCTATGGAAATGAGCGATGGTGATTGTAGGAATTCATTCACATTTTATTCAGCAGCTATTAAAGCACATCCACAGTTTATCTTAAGTATTTTGACAGTGACAGTACTGGGAAAGTTATTATAATTAATATTAATATTAATGTTGCATCCCTGAGGCATATTGTTTCATCAGTAATATCCAGACTTTATGGGACAGAAAATAAAACATGTTTGAACTATTTTGTGCATTGCAAACTTTATTATTTAATTTAATTGAATTGTGGTGCTCTTTGCATATCTCATGCTGTGGTGCTGCGTGTGAGGCTCTTTAAAACTCCGCGGGTAGCTGCTCCTTGAGGGTAATGTTGTAAAAACTGAATTCTCACACATTTCTACTGTGAACCTGTCGTATTTCTGCCATTACGGTAATCGCCTCAGCTTCCTCCAGGGGCCCAGTGTTGCAGCCGTTACGGTAATCCTGTCAGCTGATCCTCCTTCGCTGGCGAGTGAGGAGGAGAACCAGCTGGAGGAAAACACTGCTGGCCGCTTCAAACCATGGCTGCGGAGATCCACTCGAGGCCCCAGACCGCCAGACCCATCCTGCTCAACAAGATCGAGGGCCACTCGGACGCCGTGAACGCCGCGGTGCTGATCCCCAAAGAGGACGGAGTGATCACGGTCAGCGAGGACAGGTGAGTCCGCCGAGCGGGCCAACGGCAGCGCAGCGGGCTCCGTCTATGTGCTGGTCGCTGCCCTCCTAATTCCCGGTGCGGCGCTCTTAGATAGGAAGGACAACATGAGAGAGGAGAAGCGACTTTCTCTCTTTTCTTTACCCCTTCTCTGAAAGATATTGCGTGGTCGGGATATATTCCTCATGGGGCAGAGGGCAGCGTGGGAGGGTGTGGGAGATAAAAAAAAAACAGCAAGAGTGAGTCACTTCCATAAAATATCCTGAAACAAACAAACAACCGTGATGGAAAACGGGAATGCAACACTTGGTTTTCACTCTTAAATGTTGGCTATTGCGACTCACGCTTTACTCCCCGACACAATTATAATGTTTTATTAAGGCTGCGTTGACTTAAGCAGCCGGCTGCAGCCCATGGTAAACATTAGTTAGCTACTGACGCCTTCAGGCGCTCCTCGTATACTCTTTAGATTGCTGCAAACGCCTTCGTGGTAACGCCTTCAGCTACACCTTGTAATAAAATGATTAATTCCCTTGATACTGATGTGATGACAAGAAAAATAACCAGGGGCGGCTTTGTAATTAGGTTGGTTTCCTCTTATTCATAAACCGCTTTGTAATGTGTAGCTTCTGCGCTACGTACAGTTATCATATCTCCTCTGCCCCCTGAACGTCACATCTCAGCTTTGGTGTGATGGATGAACCTTCATTGACTTTACACCATATAAAACCATGTGATAGATCTGTGCATGATCTCTTTCTTTGGGTGTCAACTCGGACTTTAGGGCTGAGATCTTCTCGGTTACGTATCTGAAACAGCAGCAGCATCATTGTAAAAGATGAAGGAACTTGGGTCACAGTGAAGAAATGTGATGCAGTTTATATCACACAAGTGCAACACACATTAAAAGGGGAAGTTGCGGTGCCAGTGGTTCAGCAGTCTCACATTCAGGTTCCTTGATGAAACACTCGCTGCTTTTCATATCAGTCAATACTGTGACTTTGCAGGTGTCTTACAGGAAGAGAGGAAAAACCTTAAATCTGATTTTTTTTTTTTTTTCACAAAAAAAGCTCAGCAGAAGCTTTTCAAAAACACAACATGTCAGTACAGATGGTCTTTGCAAAGTTGTCTTGTTCCTTGTATTATTTTTAGGTGTAAACTTTGTACCACAATATTCATATGTAAAGAGGCACGACACTTACTGTAAGCTAAATGATCAAGTGTCCAAAAGAGCTTCATGTTATATACAGCAAATCTCTAGATGCTGACGAGGTCCAAAAGTACAGTTTCCAGAAGTGGTTCAGTTTTGAATGATCACTTCTGTAATGTGGTTTCAACATTAACATGTACAAAGCCTGTGTGCCTGGCTTCGTGAGCAGAATCGAGCATTGTGTGTAAAGAGAATTAGGGCTGGTTTCCCAGACGAGGATTAAGTCCAGTCTTAGATGATGGCTCTCTCCTCACTGGGTATTTCCATTGCATATTTCCATTGGAAAACGCCAAGTATCACTTTTTCACCAAGTATATATTTATAAAACTGCAGGACAGGCCCAAACAGTCAGCGAAAGATTAGAGATGCATTTCAGATTCTGTGTATCCAAAACCTCCCTTGAAGGACACTGACCACAGAATGACCCCTGTGAAGATGCTGAGCGTTTGGATGTGATGTTTTGATGTTTTCCCTCAGAACCATCCGAGTTTGGCTGAAAAGAGACAGCGGTCAGTACTGGCCAAGCATCTACCACACAGTCTCCTGTAAGTAAGACTGCACTGTGTCATTAATACTTGGACTTATGAGTGTCTGCATGTCTGTCCGACTGTCTGCTTTTTGTTACTTTGGACTACCACAGTAATGTATTGCACAGCTGTCTATGACCAGTGTATAGTGATGCTAATGTTTGACTGTTTCTTTTTCCCGTAGCTCCATGCTCTTGCATGTCGTACCACCATGACAGCAGACGCATCTTCATCGGGCAGGACAACGGAGCTGTTGTGGTGAGTGAAGCTAACTCAAACAAATGTTTCGTAGTCTCGCCTTAGGCTCACTCTATAGGTTCGTCAAACAGTGTAGTTTTTTTTTTTTTTTTTTTTTTTTACAAAAAACATGTAAATCTGGTTTAAACAGATCACAATTTCAATATTTAACCTCAAAATACCTTCAGGGGGAGGATAGTTATTTGATTTGAAACGTGTTTGTGTGTGTTTGCTTGGCTTCTAGGAGTTTCTCATCTCTGAAGACTTCAACAAGATGAACCACGTCAAAACATACCCAGGTGAGAGATGAGGAGACACATACATACATACAGTACATACAGTCAAGTCCAGTTAAGCAACAATTTCAGACTGGTCACTAGCAGTCAGTGGTAATCTGGGAAATTCCCCCCGTCACCCTGCAATGTGTTGCTTCTGTTATTAAATGACTGCAAAGGTCAACACCACAATATAATCAGCTCTTCCTGCAGAGGGTTCAGACCACAGTCCATCTGTGGATTACAAAAACTTTTACATAAACCCCTTCTTATGGATGTTCAAGCTGAGAGAAAAACATATTGCTGTGATGAATGGTAAACCACAAAACAAATCCTTCATCCTGTTCTGTGTCTCATTATTAGCGTATCAAAGACAGGTGTTATATATGTTGCTTACAATTGCGAAGACATTAAAACAATACTTTTCATAGTAAAAGGACTGCAGGCCTCGTTGGTCTGATGATGGTGGAGGCGTCCCGTGCAGGCTTTAGGCCATAGTAATGATTGTGCAGACCCCTTAGTGAGTTTGAGCTGTTCTTATGGGGGGGGTGTTTCTGTGTGTGAACAGTGAGAAATGTGGCCACTCTATGCCCCAGTAGACGCTGAAGGGACAGCTGCTTTGAGCATGACTGACAGAGCTGAAAGCATCAACACATTACTGTTGTTTCAAAACCCAAACATTTTAAAAGGCTTCATTTAGCTTTTCACAGCAAACAGAAGAACCTCATTTTATTCCTTGTCAATGTAAAGGTTTAGTAGTAGTTTACATCATTCATACTCACACCCATAGCTTACTGTTCTTGGCCTAGTTGGCACATTGTTGCGCTTCTTTGCATATTGCTGTTGTTATTTATTGATTTTTTGAAACTATACGTCAAGCAAGCACTCATTTGCAGTCATAACTAGAGCTGAAAGAATCGGTCACTTAATCGATTAGTTGACTTACAAAAATGAGAGGCTTTGCTGCTCCTCTTTGTTTTTTATCAGCGAATGTCTTTGGGTTTTGGAGTCATGCTCGAACAAACCAAGACGTCACGTCATTGTGTGCTCTGGGAGGGAGTGATGCATTTCTCTCCCAATCGATGATGAAAATAATTGTTCGTCTCTGCCCTTGTCGTTACATCTTGATTTCATCTCCTGTCATATTGTTATAATTGGATGGTTATGAGAGCCCAGTTCCAGCGTCTGTATCAGCAGCCATTCAGACTCGTCAGTGGAAAATCGAGCTTCGAAGGGGGGGGGGGGTGGCCAGCCTGTTGCTTTGGAGGGCAAAAACACCACGTCACCACTGGAATGCTCCTTCTGGTTTCTGCCACTTGTAGCAAAATCAAGCAGCAGAGCCCGAACTGAAAAAAAAAAGAGACTCACAATCATATCAAACAGGCATTAAGATGTCTGCACACTTCAAATACAGGCAGGGCTTAACATCACCATTCAGTCAGTGTTACTTCCTTAAGAGATACAGACAAGGGAATATTGATTTTTTTTTCCCAGCAAGTTGGCCAATGAAGAGAACCCAGCTTACATGTGTTCAGTCTGGTTATAACGTGATATGGCCAATGAAGGAAATGATTTGGGAGAAGGCTCTCCTTTCTGTACTACAGATGAATTACTCAGCTAAATCTGTTCTGCATTAATGGGTGACTGTGTTCATGGTGGCTCGATAGAGACGAGCTCACGCTGCACAAGAGACACAAAGCATTGCTCCATCAGACGATAGCAGGCTGCACCAAACACTGAAGTAATAAAGATATATTAGGCTGAAATGGTGCACAAGAACGGGAGAGAGGACACAGATGATCAGAGTTTCAGCCTGGCTGTCCGGAGGCACGGACAGGCTGAAACTGATCAGACGGACGGCCATGGTTTGGTCATGAGGAAGGAAAAATATGCAAAAAAAATTAGACGTGTCGTCAGGGTTATTTGTGCCTCACTTATAATACTTTACTGTATTGTACACTTGAAGAAGTGTCTCCTCTTTGAACTTTACTTCTCACTGATGCTCTGCTTTACTATGAGCCATGAGACCTTGATTTACACACAGCACTTCTCGGTGAAGAGTAAGACAGTCACAGGGCCTCTTCAGAGAGCATGTAATGTTGTTTCACTGTGCAGCAATGATGGAAAAAATGTATTTGTGGAAAATGTTTTTTCCTTCACTAATTCTTGAAGCCTATATGGTCAAATATATAGAATTATTACATCAAATATAACTTTTGTTAACTACTTCCTCATTAATAGATTGATCACATTTCTTTATAGTTCAGCTTGGCATAGTTTTAGTGACTTTGGGAACTTTAGGATCTTAGATTTAAAATACTGTTTTTTGGGTTGTTTTTATATTATCAATGGCTGAAATTACTGTGTAAGTTGGAGGTGGTTGCTCATAGTCTCTGAGAATCTTTTTTACTTACCACAACTAAACAGTTTGTTAATTAGTACAAGCTGTTTTTTTTCTTTTATTTTTTTTTAAGGGGCTAAAACGGGCGGGAGTGCAAATAGTTTGAAGGGATTGGTCTGTCTTAGTCTGGATTACGGCGACACTAAGCAGAGCCTCTCATGGGATCAGAACACAGAAAGGGCAAATTAGTCCTAGACAGTGCTCATCCGCGACGGCTCGGATAAAAAGCCCAACGCAACAGATGTGATCACGTTTATCCAACATGACTTATGCTGTAACACTGTGTGTGTGTGTGTGTTTCGCAGCCCACCAGAACCGCGTGTCGGATATGGTGTTCTCCCTGGAGAGTGAGTGGGTGGTGAGCACCGGACACGACAAGAGCGTGAGCTGGATGTGCACCCAGAGTGGCAGCATGCTGGGCCGACACTACTTCAACGCCTGGGCCTCCTGCCTACAGTATCCTTTCATTCGCTCGCCACATCTATCAGCGAGGCAGGTAAACACGTAGAGCGCGACTGATCCCTGACTCCCCGCTCAGATACGACCACGAGACGCAGCACGCCTTTGTCGGCGACTACTCAGGACAGATCACGCTGCTGAAGCTGGAGAAGCAGACGTACTCCACCATCACCACGCTGAAGGGTCACGAAGGTAAAGACACAATCCCGCCTTTGGATTTTATTGCTGCTATTGCTTCTGCACACCAGCAGGTAAAAGCCCGTGCTTGAGTCAGATATGCAGATGTGGCTGTGAATTTAAAAAAAAAAAAAAAGCTGAGCTGATTCTTAGCAGATTTCTTCATACAACACCATCGTGCAAGAAAATAAAGGCGTGGAGAACTGAGCCGCCACTCACTGCCACATTAGCTTTACGTGTTCTGACATTTACTTTCCAGCTCTTTCATCCAAATATAGTTTGGATTATGGTGACAGAAAAATGTAATCTCTCGTACTACTCCAAAAATTCCCAGTGCCTCCTTGTTTTGAGTTGTTTTGTTTTTACACTCATCAGGCCACCGGGCCGCCATTTGAGTCCAAGAGTATTGTCTCAGGAACGTTGAGAACAGATCTCACAACACAAACGAACCGGCAGGACTCTTAAGTGTGTGAAACAAACACTTGCCTGTGTTGTCCTTCGGGCACTTATCACGCATGAGCTCATGAGCTGGTTGAGTGAGCGATGAGTCATCTGACCAGATGACGATGTCCACGACGGAAAAAAAGCCTGTTTTTAGTTGGGACATACATATTTGCCTTTCAAGATTAAAAAAATAAAAAATAAATATATATATATGTATATATATGTGTGTATGTGTCTGTGTGTGTGTGTGTGTGTGTGTGTGTGTGTGTGTGTGTGTGTGTGTAAAAAATACAAATACTTACATGATAACACCTTATTATCTCATACTTCTGTCTTTGATGTGGTGATGCTCATGATAATACATATTAATCAGGCTGATAATAATACAGATCAGTGGGTGTGGTCGTGGGCTTCAGCTGTGCACAAATAGGAGCTCCATCCGAATATTTAATGGAAAATTATGATTGATGGAAAACAGAATGGAAAGGTCAGACCTCGCCTCAGTCTCACATCAAGGTTTTTATATTTGCTGCTGTTAGAAAAGTTTTTTTTTTCTTTGTCCTCCTCTCAATGTCCTCCACCACCTACGGCAAAAAACCTCCTCCTGTTTGTGGAACAAGTGGTGCTTGTTTGGTCTTTGGTTGTTGCAGTATCACATCTTGGTTTTCTCTTTTATGATGGTGTCAACACGGCTCAAATTTGCAGATGTAAATTAATGTTAACACCATTTTTATACATGTTTTTTATGTTTGGAGGCCAGTTGGTCAGTTCTATGAAAACAGTACATGTTTTAGGCGAAGTGTTCCAAGAAAACTTTAAGAGCTTGTTAGATGACAGAAATCTGTGGTAGCACGGTGCTCTGTGTGTTATAGACCTACAGTCACTGCAAGAATAACGAGTCTCACCAACACCTGCCACAGGCTATCATTCATCACATGACTGCTCTCGATGTCCCAGAGTTCCTTTTCCGAAGGCTTAATTTGAAACATGAAGAAAAAAAAAAAGAAGTCTTTGCCAGTTGGCTTGTTTGGAAAATCTGTGATTCAACAACAAAATCAGAAACACCAGCTGAAGCATTTTGAGTCATGTGCTTTACACTACGCTGTACCAGTACGGCCATGTGTTGTTTTTTTGGCCACAGACAGAGAAAGATGGTGAGTGTTTGGTGTGTAATTTTGTAACGGGCAGAAGGTTTGTGTCATGTTGTGGATCAGCTCTATACAGCTTATCAGTCTCATCTGTCTGTGGCCGCCCTTTGTCAGAACACTGACGGCAGCTTTTGGTTGGTTTCCTTATTTCTTAAACATGCAACTTCATTACTCACACACACTTACAGTATACTGTATGTAAGGAAGTATGTACTTGAGTAAATATAGTTGGTTACTTTCTTCTTTTAACACTTGTTGGTTTGCTTGCTTTAGCTAGTTTCACAGGCCAGCTTCTAGCAGCCAACACTAATACACAGATATTCAGTTTAGAATTATGATTTCAGAGATTTTCTCGCTTTTTCCAGTCAAAAAGTGTTGGTGTAGAGTACAGCCACACTCCCTGGTAGGCTAGGCATCGAGTTGCCCTGCGCTGAAGCAAATAATGGCACCAGTGTGGAAATTTAAGATGTTTGGTCGGAGGTTCCTGCAGTTCTCCCAGCAGGCACCAGAGGGAGCCAACAGGTCAGACCACGAGGTCGTCCCTCAACAGGCTCGATGTGCACGTAATGACGCGGTGCCTTTCTTTCTCCCTCTGTCCTCTCCAGGTAGTATAGGAACCCTGTGGTGGGACCCCGTCCAGAGGCTGCTGTTCTCCGGAGCCTCCGACCACAGCGTCATCATGTGGGACATCGGGGGCCGCAAAGGACGGACGTTACTGTTGCAGGGACACCAGTGAGTCCTCCCAGTGTCTCGTGCATGCTCGGGTGCAGTGTTTGCTCGGCCTCCTCTGTGTTTGTCAGGGATCAGGAGGCTTAAAAATCAGGGCAAAGGCGGTGTCGGTAACAGCTGCCCTCAGGGGCCGATTCTGTTTTTATCTCCACTTCTGGGTCTTCATACATATTTCACCACCTCCTAGTCCCCCGCCGCCCCCGTAACAGCAGTTATCAACAAAGCCCGCGTACGCTGGTGTGTGACAGAGTGAGCCTCCGTACATCCTGTTGCACCCGAGCAGGATTTACAGAGGTTTGTCTCTTGGACGCCATAAAAATGAGCTGTAATGCTCTGCAGTTCTGACAGGCCTTAAATCCTTTGTTGACCCAGTCTGGACCTCTTTATATTCCTTCTGTTGTCTTTGTTTTTCCTGTCTTCTCTCTGCCATTTTACCATGTTTTAATGTATCTAATAGACTTCCTTCCATGGGATTCAGCAGTGGTGTGACAGCTGGGCACAAAGCCTTTCGTCAGGGTAGTCAGAGTAGTTAGCAAAATGTATTTGTATAATTACATTGTTTCACCTCATATTCAAATCTTATTACTGTGCAAAAGCAGCATTAATCCATTTTTGGCCACTTTTGACTGTGAAAAACATCAAAATGCTTATGCTTGAATGAAGTTAAATTAAGTTTGACAGCTATCCAGTGCCGGGTAGAGTGTAGTGGGTTTATCAGAGCTTCTTTTTCTGCTGGAAATGGGCAATCATAAGAGCTGCTCAGACTGAGGAGCACTGTAAAAATGCAGTTTTGATTTTAAGAACATTTGTGGTAAGAGGCTGAAGCACTGCTTGTTGATTCCCACCTGTGGTTTCTCTGTGAAACGTTTACTTAATGCAGGTTTAAATGAAACACTCAAACATTCCCGTCCTTCTTCTCCTCCAGCGAGCGCGTCCAGGCCCTGCGTTACCTCCAGCTCACCAGGCAGCTGTTGTCGTGCTCGGTCGACGGAGGCATTGCAGTGTGGAACATGGACACACAGAGAGAAGAGGTCTGCATCACTATTACAGCATTTACTCTTACATATACCCTATAAAACCTTTTTTAAAAAGTTTTAATCTAAAATAAAAAAAATTAAAATAAAAAATAGTTTTTTCCTAGTGTTTTTGATTTGTCTCACAGTTGATGGTTTGAAATCCAAATAATTAAGTATCAATTTAAACTGGTTTGTTATGGGCAGATTCTCTGTTCTGTCTCCTAAAACTGTAAACTGGTCATTCCTCACTCAGTATAATGGTCAAAGCATCATGCAGTAACTATGAAGCATGTAGTATTTTGGTTTTGGAAGCAGCTTATAATTGGTAAAGATGTTTGTTTCTCTTCTCTGTTGTCTCACTTCTGGTTTAAGTGCTGCTTTCGTAAGTAAAGATGATTTTTGCAGCGTTGTCCAGGTGGAGGGTTCATTTAGCGGTCTACATTACATCGTATCTGTGCGTGTCTCTGCAGGCGCCCCAGTGGTTAGACAGCGACTCGTGTCAGAAGTGTGAGCAGCCGTTCTTCTGGAACATCAAGCAGATGTGGGACACGAAGACGCTGGGGCTCAGACAGGTAGGAGAGTCCACCTGCATCCTCTGCAGTTGTTACTCCCTCAGTCACGTTAATGCACATGTTTTTTTGTTTTTTTTTTTCCTTTCGTGCAGCACCACTGCAGGAAGTGTGGCAAGGCTGTGTGTGGGAAATGTAGTTCTAAACGCTCCACGTTCCCAATCATGGGCTTCGAGTTCCCCGTGCGAGTGTGTGACGCCTGCTTTGATACCATCAAAGAAGAGGAGTGAGTATCTCGAAATTCTGTAGAAACCTATCTTCACAGTGCTGAGAGCAACTCTGATTAAATACTGTTGCTGTGCGTGTGTGTGTTTGTGGTGCAGCCGAACACCACTGGCCACGTTCCACGAGGGGAAACACAACATCGCCCACATGGACATGGACCCATCCAGAGGCCTGATGGTCACTTGTGGAAGCGACCGCATTGTTAAGGTGAACAACAGCTCTCTGATACCAGAAAACTCCTGCATGTGTCCAGGCCGTGTCAAACACACGCTGATCACACCAAAACAAACCGAGAGAGAGCAGGAGATTAAAAACGTGCTGCGATTTAGAGTCCTGGTTTGAAATCATCCCTGAAACCTCATTTCCAACCACACGCGACCACACTCATCAGTGGACTGTGGGCGGGTGTGGTTGGAAGTTTGCTTTGTTGCACCTGTAACCGCAGTGGATACAGAGATACATCACAACAGCACATCGTTTCAGTGTCATCTGGCCTTAAGTGTGGGTAACTTGACTTCATGTTTTTCAGGCTTCTTAAAGCCCCCTGCTGCATGAAGTTTTCTGTTCCTATGTTGACATCCATGTTACTCACAAGCTAGAAGTCTGTTCAGCCACGGGACAGGGGAAATGTTCTTATTAACAGATTTTTTTCCCACCATGAAAACTTGTCACTTGTGTTTTTTAGGCTTTATAATTTGCTAAAACAGTACAGGGGTAATAGATTCAAAAAGGAGACTTTTCATTACATATAATGTTTTCTTATGTTGTGCCTTTTTGTAAGAATCATGTATTCATCAATTCCTTTATTGCACATTTCCAGTATTCCCATTGTGTGAATTGGACTAAATTATCCGTAAAAAGTTGTAAACCCAGCAGGTTGATGACCTGAAATCATCCTGAATGCACTGAATGAGCGTCGTCACATAACAGAGTCCTCTCAGTAATAATGCAGAAGCTTCAAATGCAGCTTTGCACCAGGACGCTTCCGTCACCGTTATTGGCTGTTTTTGTCTCCACAGATCTGGGATATGACGCAGGTCGTTGGCTGTAGCTTAGCAACAGGCTTCTCTCCGCGCTGATTGACCCGGCCCACTACATGGCCCACCCCACCCCCCACCCCGTGCTCCGCTCCCACTCCTCCAGTGTCATGGAAACCCCTCTGTACAGTACATCTTCCCATCACGTCTGGGGTCTTCAGCTACAACCAGGCCTGATCTTAGTGTGTGTGTGTGTGCATGAGAGTGTGTGTGCGCATGAGAGTGTGTGTGCGTGTTGATGGTGCAGCCCTCCACACCCCTTTTTGCTTCCCATTAGAAATTGTCTTTAATTTCACTAACTGACTGATCTTTTTTTTTTTTTTTTTCTTTTTCTGTTGGTTTGATCTGAAACAGGACCCTAAGCACAATGGTGTGTGTGTACATGTGTGCATGTCTTGTAATGATTTCTCCCATGGGAGGAATGGTATTGATATTAGTGTTTACATTATATTCATATTTCCAGTGCTTCTTTTGACAAAGGTAGTTTTTTTTTATCACCCCTTGCACTATAAAGTTTGGTTTCACTACAGTGCTGACCTGCCGTCCTAGTACAAATATACATTAGCTTGCTTCTGATTCCTGTGGCCCACTAACTGCATATTGCTCAGTCACTGTAACATGTACAAAAAAAACCATCTTCTCATCTGTACATACTCGCATAAAGTGTATAGTTGACAGCTGCTTGAAATGACTCTCACTGATCTGAAGTGATCAGCCTTTTCTGTCTTTATTCCTCTCTTTTTCAGCTTCTTTTCGTTCACTAGTTGGCCTTAAATCACTCTCAGGAGGTTTTACATCAGTAGGTTGTCACTGGGCGGGGCTCTTCATGTCAGCTGTAAACATTATTAATGTGCGATCACTCAAGCGCGGCGAGAAAGTCGATGCGGGCGCCTCTCTCTCGTTAGATTAAGGAAATCTCTTGATACACTCAAAGATGCTGCCGCAGAAAATTTGATGCACCCATCAGATGCTAGCAACGACAGCGCCGACCCGGCCAGGTGAGGCATGGGGATGTGTTGCCATGGAGACACGCGCCGAAAGCGGCGGTAGCGAACACACTCCGATTCGAGATTTGAGATTTGATTGGTGTGACTTGGGATGAATTTCTTTTTATGGTTTTGATTCAACTTTATTTTGGAAAAACAAGTAAAAAAAAAAAAAATAGCACAGCATCACCACCTCCTTCATATTTATTACTCTCTCTCTAAAAAAAAAGAAAAAACAACTTGTGTAGGTAGATGCAACATGGCACTGAAGATGTAAACCTAAGATTCTAACGCCTCATGAGATGCCTTTTCATCTGTAATTTCAAAGATGGTATATATATTGCAAGTTTTCTGTGATGGAAGATTGGATTTCCTCCCACTAGAAAGGCACTTATGTACTGGCCGGGTACTCTAAACTAAATGTAGCACTAAGTGTGTTGAATCGTCTCCCAGCTGAATCGCGGGTCAGATCAGGGCTGCCTGTGTTCCTTCAAAAGCCTTAAAGAGAGAAGGACACACTCACAGAGCCTTTTCAGTGGTTCGTCAGTGCTTACGACTGTTCGCTCTCGCCTGTTCACTCTCATGTCGCCTCGTCGTGAAGCTCTGGATGTCTCGCTTCCTTTTCATCCTCTTTTTTTTTTTTTTTTTGTCTAATTCTGTTTTGAGCTCTCCTGCTTCTGTGCATCTGTTGTGTCATGGATGACTCGCAACGCTGTCTCACCACTGCACTGAATTGCACAACTGGTGGTCTCTTGTCTCTGAAGCAAACAGAACATTTTTGTATGTTCAGACTTGGGAGGGATAATAGCTGGATTCGATGTAGCGTCCTTGTAAATAGCGGCTGGTATCCTCTAATGTTAGACTAACGCTTGCCTTACTGTAAGTGGAAAAATGAGCATTATTATGTTGGATTTCCTGATTTTCAAACTGTAGTCACATTCCAGTTTTTTGATCATGTAGTGTGTATTTATATTTGTAGTAAAGTATTTATCTGTTATCATTGTAAATGGATGTTTACTTTTTCTTTTCGCCCATCTAGTAGTCTTCATGTCCTCGTAATAACCAACTAGAACATGTCAAACACTCTTTGATGAAGCACATGCAAACACATGGACTGCAGTGTGGGATCACGTGGCACGTTACAGCCTAATGTGGACAGAGACTGATAAAATGACAACAGTGGTTGTGTTGTGGCCGCTATTGTTGCCCATCATCTAGACTGTACTCCATGATATTTAGATGTCACGCAGTCATACTTGGGGTTAGACTGAAAGCTGATTTTAGAAGATGATAATTTTAATGTGAGCACTTCTGTTTCCCTCTAAAAAATGGATTTTTGTCAAGGTAGAAAAGCCTCTAAAAAGAGGGCCTTTGTTGTGCATCAGTGCACACAGAATAGAAAACATGCCCAAAATCGACCTGTGTAATTACCAGAAGAAAATTATATATTCACTTAAATCATAATATTTTATTAAAGGTTGATTAGTTTTTTTTCTTTTTGGTAATTTGCAGCTGACAAACCTGAAAACACAACATCGACATGTCACTTTATAAAGCTGATAATCTGTAATCAAGCAGTTGCCTATTACATGACCTGGAGCAACGTTTAGCTCTGGCTCAGGAGACCAAAACAGTCTCCACAGAACGGCTCCAAATATCTACGTAGAACTGGGTGGTGATTCTCCTCTACTTAGGTAGTTAGTTATTTATCCGTCTCTAAGATAGAAATATTGGTCAGCACAGCATTAAGTATTTTAAAAGAGTAAATAAAATATACAAGACGTTCAAGCTGCAATGATTGATGGATTTTTCTTTTCTGGCCATTTTTTACTGCCTTTCTAAAGTTATTAAGGTGAACATGTTAGCAAACAACTACCCATGTACGTATCCAGCAGACGAGCAGAAACGTCGGCCTTTCCAAAGTTGTCAGTAGTGGCTAAGTGATGTATCAGTCCAACCCTAAGTATCATTAAAGCTCATGTCACAAAGCGTCATCGGGGATCTACAGGGTTATTGACGATGCTGCCGTACAATCAGGAGTCACAGCTCTCCTTTTTCAGTTAACTGGACACTGAAGCTTCTTC
Organism: Amniataba percoides; assembly: GCA_037176925.1. NCBI lineage: Eukaryota > Metazoa > Chordata > Actinopteri > Centrarchiformes > Terapontidae > Amniataba > Amniataba percoides. Next base: position 20,734,096 of record JBAJHX010000049.1, read on the forward strand.
CAGTCATTACTTCTCATCATGTCCTTGTAACAGATTGCGTTTGACGACAAAAGGCTTCCTGCCTCTGGCAGCAGATGGAAAGATGTTAAAGGTATGACGGACGGATGGCAGGAGTGGCTGTTTGCAGAAGCAGCTAATGAGATGCATCTTCAGATTGCTGGCCAGTTGCAGGAAGGATGGGGTAGATTTCCTCGTGTTGTAAATCGTTTTATTTCCTTTCCTTACACCAGCTGGAGCAGTTATTATGTTTCTGTCATCTTTAGTTCATCAAACACTAAAGGGTGGCCTTCATGTTGATGAGAGGCCACATCAACACTTTAAAGATGACTAATTCTCCACAACACCACAGCCCATAATCTCTGTAAACTGATTTCCTTTTTTTTTGGTTTGACTTTTTCTCTTCAGATGCTTGCAAAAGACACTGTCTGTTCCAACATGATGTTGTTAATGTATATCTCTAAATAACTGTATTTTTAAAAACTTTTGTTGACAATACAGTACTGACTATCCTTTAGTCTCTCCGTGCACACAAAGCGGGACACACAGAGACTAAAGAATCAATGCGTAATAAAGATATTCTGGTATGTTTATTGGGCTGTTTTTGTTTTTTTCTGGATTCGTATGAACTGAATCTGCGGCACATCTGGACACAAAACAAATCAGTCATTTTCTTTATTCAAGCAGGCATTTACAAGATCAACTCAAGCCAAAGTCACAGTCAGTAAAAGCCTTTTTTCTTTTTTTTTTTTTTTAAAAGGTGCTGGGCAGATATTACTGAGTCATAAATACACAGGTTTTATTGCACGTGTCAAGTGACGCTGCTGTGCGGTGCACTCGGGGCGCACGGCTAATAGAGAGAGCGCTTCGTCACCAGCCTGAGCTCGACCTGCACGGTACAGAAGCTGCACTACGACGAGGCAAACACAGGAGTTACTGACAGAGCTTTTACAAAAACACCACTTGGCACGTTTGTAAGATACAAAGACGAGAACGAGACAGAACTCACAGCTGGTGTCGTGAATGAGTGATGTGCGAGTGACTTTGGTCACATCAGATTCCCATCTGATCGACAATTCTCATGAAGTCACAGTAACAGACTGGGCCGTTTGTGTGTATGTGTGTGTGTGTGTGTGTGTGTGGTGCACGAAGGTGCTCTCTCTGTCAGCAAGATAATATTCTTTAAAAGTCTCATTTAAAGGCAGCATCACTGTCAAACACACATCTACATTTAAGTTATTAGTCCTTATGAAGGTGAGCTCACAAATGAGAAGGTGTTATCATATAAATGGTTGTAGAACATTATAAATCTCGCTCATCCCTCAAGTACAGGTGAGTTTAATTTGCTCATTGTGAGGCTGGCTCTCCCAAACGCACAACTCACAGAGTATCTTTGTCCCGATCTAAGCTGGTGGCCACAGGTGGTGTGAGTGCTCCCAGCGCTTTGGATAAAATGGAGCCAGATCTCTTCCCTCTCCTGCAGCGAGTTACATCATCGCGGGGGATGAGCCCGGCCTCGGTCAGTATGAACAGTTGGTGTTAGTGTCGGTGTCGCTCTGCTAACCGCTTCGTGCCGCCTCAGTGTGGCTGAAACGTCTTGGCCAAGTCCTCCAGCAGAGACATTAACTTCTGCTCCTCCAGGGGGGAGCTGTGGGTCCAGGCCAGCGGCAGGTGGGTGGACACCATCTTTCGGTCTGTTGCGCAAACACACAAATAAACATTCACATTACCAACTCTAGCGTATTGCCCGAAATGGCCCAGGTGCTGTAATATTGATTGTTTCAGTATGGCGTGAGAGGTTCAGCTCCGACATGGCCTGTATTTACAAGACTATAAAGGCCAAGCCAAACAGCAGCCAGCTACTTAAACAGGAGATTGGTTGAGCAAATGCAAACAATGGATTCATTTTCAAACCTCAGTCTGGTGCATTGATACACAACTGTAAGCATGATGAAATCAGTTCACTGTTTTTCAGTATCTCCCAGCAGTGTATGATATTAATTTATAAACGAGGCAAATGGAGGCCAATGAAAATATCAGTTTATAGTCTTACTTGTTGTTTCTAAGTATGTAAGGTCTCCTGACAGAACCACAGTGGGAAACAGGGAAAATAATTAAAACGTTTGTAAATGAAACACAAGACTTTAATGCCTTCTAAGTTTTTTTAATACCTCAAACATCTGTGGATACCTTGAAACACAGTCACAGTCACAGTCACACTGTCCTGTCCACCTCTGTGGTTTTCAGCACAAATAAGCAGGGGCGAGTTACAGCGATGGGTTGAAATTCTGCAGCCCAACTGATGTGTTCATAGCTGGTCAGTTTCATGAAAAAAAATCACTTGAATAATTTATTTTTCATTACATGTGATACTGTTTCTACGAGGCCACTCAAAGAGCCTTGAGGGTGCCAACAGCTGCAGGTATTAAACACGATTCAGTAAATAAAGCAAAAGCACTGAACCACCCCGAATTAAAACAGTCTGAGTTGTAGTGTGTTATTAGAGCTGCAAATATCCAGTTTGGGTCTGGAAATGTAAAAGACTGGATCACAGGTTTTCCAAAATCAAAGTTTGTCAGTGTTGCATAGCAGTAAATATGTTTGGGCTCCTTGAGTGAGAGGTGACATGAGTTAAAGAAATGGGAAAAAAAGCTTTACAGTGTTTGGGGAGACACCTCAGTTATGTCAGCTAAGCTCACAAAATCCAAACAGACTGGATGTCTTCAGTTGTCACTGTCACCTCTTACCAGTAGTACATAAATGCACTGAAAGCAGCCTAAAATGAAAAAGAAATGATGACACTCGCTCTCATCTTACTTTCAAAGATGGATGCAGTGAAACTACAGCCTCCCTCTTCAAGGCCGCTGGGGTCACTGTGTGTGTGTGTGTGTGTGTGTGTGTGTGTGTGTGTGTGTGTGTGTGTGTGTGTG
>JBAJHX010000049.1:20737122-20751897 GCA_037176925.1 Amniataba percoides
CTTCAAGGCCGCTGGGGTCACTGTGTGTGTGTGTGTGTGTGTGTGTGTGTGTGTGTGTGTGTGTGTGTGTGTGTGTGCGTGTGTGTGTGTGTGTGTGTGTTCATAGGGGGACTGTACTCTCTGGCAGTATCTGGCACCAAAAGCAGCCCACTCCAGATGCAATGGACACAGGCCAAACCCCCTCACACACACACACACACACACACCATGCCGACCTACAACTGACAAACACATAATTCAGCCAATATTGTCCTCTTTTCCTCTTTTCCCTTTCTTGCTGTTTTTGCACCCTTGTGGACCTAATATAGTATTTTTCTAGTATTGTTGGTCTGTAACACAGTTTACAACATACCTTGGTAGAAACGCCCGCTGGGGTTTGTGGTTGCAGCCTCAGAGATAGCCAGCCACACCACGGTGTCCGCACCCTGATCCGGGGTCCGCAGACTCTCCTTCATAGAGCTGTGGAAGTCTGGCATGGCGTTGGCCACCGCTGGAACGGGTGGACAGAGACAGAGAGGGGGAGAAACAAACTTGGATGAGTGTTGGGAACGAGTGAGTGTTGCGCATGTGTGTGAGTGGGCGGTACCTGGAGTGTCGACCCAGCCAGGATGCATGACGGAGAAGTGGATGCTGGTGTGAGTCTTTGCCAGCTGCTCTGTCATCACCACCTGCTGCCTCTGTAACACACACACACACATTGTTTAATATATCTCAAGGGTGAAAATATTTTAAAATGTAATCAATGAATGATCTTAGTAACAAAAGACCCACATCAGCTACAATATCTACTGGAATGTCTCACTTGTATTTGCTGGTGTATCATAAACATTACCACAGAATAATCACACTATTTTCTTTCTATAGTAACTTTTGCATGAATATGTATCAAATGAAAATACATCAAATAACTCATCTATTTCCTCTCAAACTGACATTTTGGCGAGCACTTGAGGATGGTAAAACCTGACAGCTTAGATCTTTGCTGTGTCTCAGCACGCAGATGGGCTCAGTTCTTACTTTGTGCTGGGCGTAGACCATGGTGCCGTCATAGCGGCCTCTGTCAGACTGCAGGTTTCCTGTTCTGAGCTTCTGCACCAACATCCCCCCTGATGACACCGTGATCTGAACGTGGATGAATGGAAACATGGGTGAGGGGTGAAAGAGGGAGCCGGAGTTGATACAGGCATGATATTAAACTTTGGTCATGTCTATGCACTGGAATGTGCAGGTGCACAGTGTTGGGACATAACCAATTACATTTATACATGTATTATAGTAGTCCTATTCTAAAGTAGTAGTATTTCAGTGTTTGCTGCTTTATACTTGTATTCTACTACATTTCAGAGGAAAACATTGTGCTTTACTCAACTTAATTTATCTGGTAGCTGTAGATAAATTACAGATAATGATTTTATATACAAAACTTACATAAAATTGTCAAAATGACCTACATTAAAGGATGCAAAACTTTATCATATTATAATATAAAAAACACAGACAGAACTACCTTTTGAATGCAGGACTTTTACATCTACCAGGGTGCACTGTAAGACTTCTACTTTACTGAACATATTACTTGACTGTATATAAGATAAAAAATGTTCCCTTTTTTTTGGTTCCAGGATGTTCTGAGGTCTCGTCTTATCAGTGTGACCAGCAATGGACCATTAAATAGCCACGACCCAGAGGCCCAAACTCATTAAATGTTCATTAAAATGATGGATTATTAGCTAAACTCTGTGAAGTGTTCATAAAGGTTAAAGAAAACAGCAGGAGTCTATAACTTTAGTGAGGTGAGACAGGTAGAGGAAGAGGCTCTGAAACAAGCGACTCACCACTCTGGGATCTGCGCTCTTCTCCAGCAAAGGAATGAGACTCTTGGTGAGGATGTAAACTCCTAGTGGACAATGAAATAAAACATTTTTCATGAAACCCCTGTCTTTCTTTCTCATCAAAGTTTTTCTTCACGCTTCACCCCTGACCTTTAACTCACCGAGGACATTGGTGGCGAAGCTCTTCTCGAACCCCTCAGCGTTCACATCCCTCTGGCTCATGATGGCGCCTGCGTTATTGATCTTCAAAACACAATCAGTTTTTTTTTATTTAAACTGATCCAAAACATTCAAAAATATGAGAGTGAGCTAACTGCCACCATCGAACATCACCATGTATTTGCAGATATGAAAACAGATGACTTGTGTCACTCACCAGCACATTAAGGGCTTTGTACTTTCTCTTGAAGGCCTCTGCAAACTCCCAGACCTTCTTGGTCTCAGACAGGTCGAGGATGTGGACATAAACCTCCTGTACACCAGACATTTAGAATAATGACTATCACCTCTGGGGAAGTCTTGTGTTATATTAGTGTTATGTCTTTTGAGAAATGACTCATACTTTGTTTCCCGACTCCTTGACAATATCAGCTCTCGCCTCCTCGGCCTTGTCCTTGTTCCTGCAAACCATGTGGATCGTTCCACCTGGGAGAAAGGTGGAAGAAACGCTCTTTACCAGCGCAGGAGAAAAGTCCAAAGCTGTCAGCTTTGTGCGATGCATCCAACTTCATACGCTCTTTGTTTGAGCTGCAGGGCTCCAGCTTGTTTACAGCCTATTTTTTATGTCATGTGTTTCACATTGAATTAGAGCCAGCAACTGTTTAACTTTCTTGCCAACACACCTTGCAGAAAACTGGGACTTGCAAACATTGTAGTTTTGATTCACAGACTAAAGGGAATCACATACAGTAAGGAATAATACTTTTTACATGAAAGCTTTAGATTTTTCTATCTCACTATAGTGTGTGAAATGTAAGAATCCAGGAGATCAGGAGTGTAAAAAGTTGGTTAGTAATACCAATAAAAGACTAAAGAAATTCTGTGCAAAAGTTCTTAAAGTCCCGTTTGTGACATTAAAACAATGAACAAACATCTTCTCTTTAAAAAAGCAAATCTGAACACTGTTTTTGTCATCTAAAGTACAACAGGTACTAGGTCATTATATAATGAAGCCTTATCTCATTTTGACAGTGATTGATATTTTGAAGAAGACTGGGGATATAAAGTGAGAGGCCTGAACAGAAAAGATCATATGAGTTCCTGTGAATGAAAAAGTATTTTGCTGAGGTACGTTGATGAAATGATTGTAAAGGTTGTAAATATCAAATATGCTTCACAGGCTCTTGTTTTTGTTTGTAGTATAGTGTAGTATAGTGAAGTGGTTGTAGTATGGTGTTTCATGTGTGTAATTATTTTCATTTATTTTTATTAATCATTACAAATTTATGTTTTTCATTTTCATTTTTTATTACATTTATTGTCACTCTTTCCTTATTGCACTTATTAGATTTCCAGGTAAGTGCCAACTATCATCCTCAAGATCTGAACCATGTTAGTTTGTGTCACAGTTGTCATAAAGCTGGTCATTTGTTTTTCTGATCAGTTTCAATGACATGAGAGTTTATTCATCATTACATGGTGTTGATGTTTTTGTGTGATCCTGTGTGTGTGATCTCTAACAATCTGTGCAACCACTGAACTACCATTGCAAAAATACTCCTAATAATAGTAACATTAATAAACAATCAAACACGACACACATTATACACTGTGTATATACAGATTTGGTAGGATTGGTACCTTTCTTAGCGATGGCCATGGCAGTGGCTTTCCCAATGCCACTGTTGGCTCCTGTAATCATGAAGGCACGTCCAGCCACGGACACCTCCAGGTCCTTCTCCACAAACCTCTTGGAGGCTGACAGGAAGGCGCTCCTGTGGGACGTGAACATTTACAGCGTTACATTTGTGTCAGCGACCTGCTGGTCTGCACACCTTTCATCCACACAGTCACCAAATCTCTCTACGAAAAGGGGCAAAATGAGATTCAGTGCCATGAAGTAAAAGCAGGTCTAAGAAGGAAAGTGTGAGAGTGTTTGTGTGTGTGTGTGTGTGTGTGTGTTTGAGGTCAGCCTCCTTACTGTACATCTCCTCACAGTTTTACTGTACGGACACAATGAAGACGAGAGTGTGCCTGGCAGAAGGGGGTTTGGGGTGAGACTCCCGACAGTGACAACAGGATCGGTGTGTGTGTGTGCGTTTCTGTGTGTGTGTGGCACCAAGGACTTCAATTCCCCCCATTGTCCTGGATGCCATTGTTGAGGACGGCCAAAGGGTGGTGGGGGGGGAGATAAAGGGGACAGGGAGGGGGGTAAAACTGAGGCTAAATGCCCGCTCTGTTCGATGGTGTCATGCAGAGAGCTATTAGTGCAGGGTCAGAGCGGGTTGCCGGGCAGCTCTCTGGCAGAAAAGATAACACAGAACAAAGGGGAGAGGGGAAACAATCACAAAAGCACCTCTTCAGACAACTTGGCTTGCTGTATACTGATGAGGAGAGGCGCCTCGGGGCTGCAACAGATCAGATAGGACTGATGAAGCATTAAGAGCCCCGCTGTGGTTGAACGTCTGACTCACGGTCCCACACGACCCCCGCTGGGTCACCGTAAACTTGACTAAATTTGTCAGTCGCTAATATTCATAGATGTTTCACTCTGTAGCGCAAGTAAGTCATCATCAGCCACTGAGTTATTCATCTTCATTTTAAAGATCCAGCCCTTATATGACCCTTGACCTCACCCGACCTCATATTTCAGTTAGATTCTACTTAAAATGACACCAAACTATAAACTTCAGGACAGTAAATTTCAGTACAGATTAAATTGGCGACTTACTTATTGATTAAAGGAGTTATTATCTGGTCTGTTAAAAGCTAGAAAATAATGAATAACGCCACAGTGTCACAGTTTTCCAGAGCTCAAAGTGACGTCTCCAGGCCTTCTTGTTTTGTTTTCAGCTTACAACGATAGGGAGCAGAGAAATGCAGCAAATTCTCACATTTGAAGTTGAAATCATCACATTTTTGGCATCTCTGTTTTACAAAAGGTCTTAAACCACTGATCATTTATCAGAATAGCTGCAGACTTAGCTGCTGTTGCGCGAGTGATTAATCCACTTTTTTCACCTCTGTTCATCACAGCATTAACTTCCATAAGAAAGTTCTTGGAAATAATAATAATACATATTTAGAAGGACATAAGTTTGAATGTTTTCAGTGTCCATGCTCATTAAAAAATCCAGAGAGAAGTTTGCTGTGTTTCCCTGTTTCTATTCAGTTCTGTTCTTCTCTTTTGAAGGCAATGAGCTCAGCTGACTGTGTGAGTGACCCAAACCCAAACCACCTCCTCAGGTCATGCTGCTACATGACTTTAGAATTCAAAATAAATAAAATATACATACACAATTTTTCCAAAAGAAGCAAACCATTTTCAAGCAAAAATCTGAGACTCATATTCGCAATTTTTAAAATTAAGATTAAGATATGAATGTGACGTCACATAATTCAGAGTTAGAAGGGACCACGTGAGCTCTTCGTGATGTTTCCCCTCATCAGACTCACAAACACATTAAAATGACAATAAAGCCAGTTTAATATTAGGGAGAATCGCTGCACGTCCAGCCTGATCTGACGTGATTAGTACATTGTATCTCCACGCACACACACACACACACACACACACACGCACACACACACACACACACACACACACACACAGCTGTTACCTGGTGAACTCGGTCACTCCCTTCAGGAACCAGGCGGAGTTGCGGTACAGAGACATGCTGCTGCTCGCTGCGGGAGCCTCTCTCTCTCTGCGCGGGGCTCTGCGCTCTCCTCCGCTCTTTTACCCGGAGCCCAAACCACGTGTGGCCCCTCAGTGAGCATCAGCCGGACAGACGGACACACCGGACACCCAGCGGCGGGAGGGCGCGCGCGCGCACACACACACACACACACACAGAATAACCCCCTCCTGTATGAACATATCATATTGATTTCATTGTATAATGCAGGAAATGAAAATGCCCTCCAGCTCCTCTCCCTCTGGTGCAAAGGGGCAGTAAAACAGTTAGATATGATATGAAAGAAAGACAAACTCTCACAGTGAGACAGACACAGGTTTTATAAATCTGTGTATCCACAAGTGAAGTCAGACTTGATGGTGAAGAGAACAAAACAATGAGCTGGATAAGTGATGAAGACACCCACCTTCAGAGGAATAATAGTCTCCAAATGAGTAATAAAATAAAGATGCCAAATTAAAATGTCTATGATCTCTTTTGTCTTGTTGTTTGTCTTATTATGCCATGTAATTCTGTCAAAGCAACTAAAAGACATTTAATATCATTTAACATCATTTTTACTACTAACCAGGGAAAAAAGTTATTTTATTAGATTGTATTAATTGATTTTATTATAATGATAACAACAATAGTCCCACATTTAGTGGATTTCAGTCGTTTATTGTTACAGAAATGCTCCGCGTGGTTTCTGCCAACCTGCCAACATACACACACAGACAGCACAGACAGACAGCACAGACAGACAGACAGACAGACAGACAGCACGGTCCCCTGCAGTCAGACCACCTGAGCTCTAGAAACCTGTCCACCTGTCCGTCTGTCCACCTGTCCGCCTGCAGCTCGTGCGCCTCCTCAGCAGCCAATCAGGCGGCGGAGCGCAGCAGGGCGCGGCTCTGCCCGGAGAAGGTGTGAGCGCACTGATTTCTGGGAGGATCAACAATGTCGTCCCCGCATCTGAAGGCGCAGCAGACACCGTAGGAGAGGACGGGGACTGTGAGGGTTCTGGGATTAAGGTTTCTGTCACAGGATCTGAGGGATTCGGGTGGCTGCTGTGACAAAATGGTGAGTGATCCATCCACCTGCTGCACTGCAGCTCAGCTGTCAGGTTTCATCTGATTTAGTCAAAGAAAGTCAACCAGAAGTCTAAGGGCTTCTTTCTTAACGCTGTCCAGTCTGGTACTTCCTTGGTCACTGGTTAATAATTGATACTGCAGTGGGTCTGACATAAAGATCCTGTGTTTCCCTGTAACCAGCAGTAAACACAGCAGAATGTTTTGTCAGATTTATCTGAGTGTATTTGAAAAGTGAGCTGAGGTGAGCAGCCTGGAGAAGGATAAACAGTTTGTGCGGTGTGTGGCAGGCAAATGGATGCAAATCTACGAAGGATGGGCTCGTTTGCAGACGATGAGATGTGTTTTTATGATAAAGACGACATCATCAAACCGCATGATAAAGATGAATCTGCAGTTTCACACAGAATAACCATGTAGCTTTGAACCAAGAGCTTTCCTTTCCCGTCGTTCACTGCACGTGTCAGGGTTTATCTTGCAGCAGGCAGAGGCAGTGCTGCTTGCAGCTGCACCTCAGGGCAAAGAGCTCTCATTAATTGCCCTTGCACAACACACACACACACACACACACACACACACACACACACACACACTTTATTTACTGTTACTGCACTCAAAGGTGATGCAGATGTGCTCCAGGTGAGCCTCACTCACATTTGGTGTCTTATACAACTCATGGGTGGTTATGTTTTTAGTTGGAGACAACTCTCTGACTGTATGTGTGGATATTATTACTCTGTGTGTGTGTGTGTGTGTGTGTGTGTGTGTGTGTGTGTGTGTGTGTTATTGTTTGATTGTGGGACTGTATTTGGTTTGCCCTGCTATCAGGCACACATTAACCACACATGACACATGATATTCCTCCTGTCTGATCATTTTGCACACTTTTCTGAGGTTGTCTTTAATATAACAGACACTCTGCTCTCTGCCATCTCCAGATGCGCTTCCTGTTGCTGTTCAGCCGGCAGGGGAAGCTACGACTGCAGAAATGGTTCACACCCCTGACAGACCGAGAGAAGAAGAAGGTGATCCGGGACATGATGACGCTGGTGTTGGCCCGTCCACCACGTTCCTGCAACTTCCTCCAGTGGAGGGACCTCAAGATCGTTTACAAGAGGTGCTTGCAAGAGATCCACCTACATTTTTTCACTTGTGTTACAATTAAAAGCTCATTTCCTGTGTCGTGTCATCTGCATTCTTCCCCCGGCAGGTACAGACTTGAGAGCTGAAACCGCCTTTTGACTCTGTTTATGCTCAGCCTGTGTGGCCTCTTTGCAAATGCCTCAAAAACGCACAACACACTGCGAAAACAGACACGCCCACCCTCAATAATGTTTTAACAGAGGCTGGAGAGAGTAAAGGTCAAGTTAAACACACAGAGCGTGACCCAGATCACTCGCGATGATAGTGACGATGGCGCAACGCGGTGTAACAGTAACAACCTCGTCATAAAAGCTGAGTTACTAGAAGTGGACAAAAGTGTTCTTACGTAATTATATGCAGTTTCTTCCGTAGTAAAACCATTCAGAAACATGGCAATATGTTGCGGGATAAGGGCACAGAAGCAACTTTTAAAACATGGCAGATTATATTTGTAAAGATTTATATGATTGTTCTCCTCTGAGGACTTCAGTCATACAGATGCTTGTTCTCCTCAGGGTGCTGCCACATGTCCTTCTAATGTCTCTTCGCAGCACTGTGGCGAGCGCTGCATTAACACTCGGCCTTCTTCACCCCTGTAGGTACGCCAGCCTGTATTTCTGTGCCGGTATGGAGGACCAGGACAATGAGCTGCTGAGCCTCGAGGTGCTGCACAGATATGTGGAGCTGCTGGATAAATACTTTGGCAATGTAAGTAGAGCCAAAGTAAGCATCCGAGCCTGTCTGAATGCCATCTTTGTTGTCCCTGCAACCTCACGCAGGTGCTTTCATTTCTCCTGGCTAAGGCTCTGCTCAGGTTAATCCAAGTCAGAGCAGGAGCTGGATCCATGCGAGGACACCAAACTTTTTTTGTCTAGCATAAGAAATAACTAAAGAGCAAAACCACGGGGTGAGGAAAATGTCAGTGACGTACAGCCTGCACACACTCACGTTGTCCTCAGAAAAGACCTGATCAAGAGCAAACTGTGTGGGTGGCATGCAAGCGTGTGTGTTAAGTATTCATTTAAATTAAATCCAAATGTGAGCTGGGTTTTTTTCTTCTCATTTTAAAGGTCAGCGGCTCAGTTTGAAACAAGCAGTAATCACCTTTCTCAGTTCATAGTAGATCGCAATATTGTCTCCACTTTAAGCATCGCTGTGATGAGCCCTGATGATCAGATCACTTTTTATAGTCACTCAGCTCTAACAGAGACGTAAATATACACCACCTGGCGCTAAATACACACAAAAGTACTGCATGTGATTATTGAACGTCTCATTCCAAAACTCGCAGGACTTTAGGACGTGGCTGCAGGGATTTGCTCCCATTTAGCCACCAGAGCACTGATGAATTTAACACTGCGATAAGATCTGTGTTCCAGTTCATCCTAAAGGTGGTAGATGGAGGAAAAAAAACTTCTTTATAGAGCTGGTTTTGTGCACAAGGGGAACGGTCATGTTGAAACAAGAAAGGGCCAAACCCAGAGTGTTGCCAGAAAGATGAAAGCACAGTTTCCTAAAATATCACTGAGTGTTGCAGCATGAAGATTTTCCTGCACTGGAGCTCGACGACGGCTGGGAGGTCCGGTTTTATTAGTTCTTTGAATAATGTAGAGGTCAAAGGTTATACAGTCTGCGTTGCACCACATCCCCTTTCCTTTACCGGGACTCTGCGTGCAGACGTTTGTCACTTTGCTCTTTATCAGTGTGTCTCCCCCTGCTGTCCGTAAAGTGCCTCTGCTCCATATCAGCACCCAGTGTGTTGATTTACAAAACAAGAGCCACGTCTTCTTATTTACAAAAACTACAACACGGAGAGTGAAAATTCTGAGAATAACTGATTCACAAAGGAGTGATATGAAAAAGAGGCTGTTTATAATTATCTTAAACATCTTGTCTGTTCATATGTATTTCATTTTCTCACATTTCACCAACTTGCCCCTCCTCTGCTCTTTGTAATATTCATTTGAATCCTGGTCATTCATCTTCACTCATGGGTGAAATTAGGCTCCACACCACTGATGAAGGGAGTGTCATTTATCTCTGGTCTAATAATGGTGCATTATCCTGTTTGAGGTGTGTGAGCTGGACATCATTTTTAACTTTGAGAAGGCGTACTTCATCCTGGACGAATTCCTGATGGGGGGAGAGATACTGGAAACGTCCAAAGTAGACGTGGGCGTATCTCTGGAGGAGGCTGACACGCTTCAAGAGGTACATTAAGGTTGAGCAGACTTTTAGTGCACGTAGGCTCTTTTCCTTATTACTCATATGAAATGTGTGGTTTGTTTTTTTCTTTACATTTCTGTCCTTATCACAGACAATGGAGGAGTACATGAGCAAACCCGCCTACTGAGCCAAGAGCAGTCGAGGATGTCTCACATTTCAGGACTTGAAGCAAAAGGTTTTATTGCTCCGCAGCGTTTTTATTTAGTGACTAATAATGAATCATTTGGCATAATTCTGTGCTCATGCAATAACCACAATGGTTATGGTGATTTCCCATGTTTCTACTTAATTAATTATAATTGTGTTTGCATCTTTAAGTGCCTTTTAAGCCTCATATTTATTCATCTCAGGGTATGACTGGAAATAGTCTTTTTCAGTTTATTAATTTTATTCCCTTTTATATTTAAATGTTTTTCATATCTGAATTGTAAGGCACGAACCGATGCACTGCATGAGTGAGTAAATGAAGAGTAAATGAAGAAACACGGCACAGTAAGGAAAAAATAAAGTCAATGCTTTATTAACCTCAGGTATGTCACATATGAGCACATTTAAGAAAGAATTACCAAAAAAAGAAAAAAAAAACCCACAAGTGATCTGGGGGATCCAACACTGGTTCTGGTTGTGTGTGTGTGTTGAGATGTAAGGCTGGTGAGTCACATGTACTGGTTGTTAAGTGTTTTTTTTTTTTTGAGCGACAAACTCATGTTTAAAAAGAAAAAAACAAGAAGCATCAAATGAATGTCTGAACACTCATGTTTCTTCTATTAAATAAGAACTTTTGTAAACCTACGGAATAACTTTGTCTGCATGTTTTACTTGAAAATACTTTATTTTTATCGCCCTGCTCCATCACAACTATATATATATATATATATATACACATATATATCTCTGTAGGTATATATGTGTATACACTTATATGTATCTACAGCCTTCTTTAAATTCCCTGGGCAGTTTTGGCATCAGTATCACTTTCTTCAGTTTCTGGGTTTAGATAGCTTAGCAATTTCATCACCGCCTCATTATCAAAGCCTTGCATTTGCGTGTCGTCACCCCTTTCATCGTCCTCGGACTGTCTCTTCTCATTCGGGCTTTTATCAGAGTCCATTTGATCAAAATAGTCCTGTATCGCCTGCTCAAAGGAGCCCGTCACGCTCTGTTTAACTCCGTCCCGCTTCTGGCCGGCCCTGTTGTACGCCGAGTTTGGATACCGTGCCAGCATCTGAGCTGCCAAGTACGCCGCCAGTTCATCCTCGTCCATGGTGTCGTCATAGTTGCCCTTCGGCGTGCTGGGAAGGCGCCGTTGCGTGGGAGCGGATTCCCCCGAACGCCCTGCAGGCTGAGTGTGAAGTCGTGACAGCGAGCTCTTGTACTGCTTTTGCTTCCTGGCAGGAGCTTGATCCTCCGCGCCCCCCAACCCGAGGATGTTCAGTATCTCTTCTGTCCTCAGCTCTTCGGGGGTCTTTTGCCTGTCAGGAAAGCGTCTGTTGTAGAGTTTCGCTTCAGGGATCTTGTGCGTCTTCTTTGAGGACAGCTGAGTGAGCTTGTTTTCCGCTCTGGCTAATTCGTTGCTCTTCCGCGGCTTGTCCACTTCTCCGGTTTTGAGCATGTCCACCAGGTCTTCCGGTGGGATCTGGTATTTTTGGGAGATCTGGATGAGCTGGTAGATGGCCTGTGGATCTATGATATCTCTGTACTGTGCCTGAGCCACTCTCCTCTCAGCCCTCTTTTTCTCCTCTTCCTCGATCTCTCGTTTCTGCTCCTCCTCTTCTGTTTTCTCCAGCACTTTCAGGAGGTAATAGTCCACCAGGTTCGCCACATCATCTGGATCTTTTGACCTCTTCTCTGGGTACCTTTCATCATCTTCCTCCTCATCATCCTCTTCATCTTCCTCGTCGTTGTCGTCGGCGTAATCGAGCCCTCTGTCGGCCTCGTGTTTGTTGTCCCTCTCCTCCTCCTCCTCTTCCTCTTCCTGTAGTGGACCCCAGTCTGAGAGATCCCCGCCTACGTCATCGAAGGCCACATTCCGCACATTAAACAAGTCACTGGCGTCTTCCTCGTCATCCTCCTCCATGTCATCTTCCTCGTCTTGCCGTTTCTGCGTGGCCTTCACGCTGGTCAGCTTGTCCAGTTCGTCAAACACAGACTGCAGGGTGGCCAGGTTCTGCGGCGTGTACTTCTCCTCCACATTCTCGTTGGTGCGCTTGAAGGGGCTCTCGTGCTCCAGATCCGGCCCCTCCTCACCTTCATCCCCCTCGCCCTCTTCCTCGTCCTCGAACAGAAGCGGCAGCTTCTTGTGAGGCCGGATGCCATATTGCTTCTGCTGCACCCTGGGATATGTGCTGTCCTTGATGGCCGTCCCTTCGTCGCTGGGGCGGATGGAAGCCGGCTTGGAGGCCTTCTCCGTCTGCTGGAGGGTGCTGAGCACAGCCTGCAGCAGCTCCTCGCTCTTATCTTCCCTTCCCTCCTCGTCCTCTTCTTCCTCATCCTCGTCTTTGCCCTGCACTGGGTTGGAGGTCAGCCTCAGCATGGCCCGAAGTTTCTCAGCGTCGTCCACGTGCCCGGCGTCGTAGCCTGCGGCGAGAGGGGCGCGCTGCTGGGAGTCTGTGCCGGTTCTTTGACGGAGGCCCTCGATGTACTCCAGAGCTTTGAGCATGTCGGCGTTGGGAGCCTGGCGGACGCCTCCTCTCAGGGAGTCCGGCTCGCTTCCCCGCAGTCTGTGCTCTCTGAGGGAAGCCCCGTGAACGGCAAAGGAACTGAGGAAGAGGAGGAGTGAGAGGAGGTTGGCAGAGCAGACGAAGAGAGAGCTGCCCGTGGCGGAGGACCTGGGGAGTGACGGCATGGTGACGCCTGCAGAGGGAAAGACAAAGAGGCACATGTCAGCGCTGACCTTTACACATTAAACTAACAGGTTCGCAACAGTTAGCGCTCTGGCATTTTCTAAATGCCTTTCGCTCTTATCATCACTTTAAATGCCTGGTCGGACGATAACATCACAGAGACATTTGGGCTGACTTACAGGCAGGAAGTCAGGTGTAAAATCTGCTATTGCTCTGTTGCCAGATACCTCAATTTATCTGCACAATGTTTCTGTTGATCGTCTGAAGTGGCAAAATCCAGCAGAATAAATATGTTTTCTTCCTTCAGTAAAAATGGCTTTGTTATGTTTGATCTGTATTTTTATGCTTTTAACATTATTTTAGTGTTTAGTTATGAACTAGTTCTATTAATCAGTTTTTTTTTTAATCAGGTGTCCCTTACTTTTGCATCAAAGCTAAAATGACTGCTCAGAAGCAACTGGTGGCCAGTCCTCTACAGGTCTATTAATAATAATAATCATCATAATAATAATCTTACAGTGGTGTGTGTCTGGTTTATATAATCTAACTCGGTGTTTGGGTCTCTCCTCCATTTCGCTGCCTGTTGCTGGTGATCAGCGTCCTGCCGTCTGTCCGCAGCAGCAGGAACAGCGGCGGCATCCAGCTCCCGTGCAAATCTCATTAGTCGTCAAATTGCTGCTCTCCGTGAGTCACAGCCCGGTTGTCAAGGTAACCCGGTGGGGCTGACGTTCCCTTTGAAACCTGTCCTCGTACCGGAAACCTCCCAACTGAACACGAGCAGCGCGCGCATCGACGAACTGCGCCAAATCAAGTCAAATTCTTTATTTAACGGACATGATTCGATGCGGGCGCGCGCTATTTTGTTTTATTTTATTCATATATTTTCGAGAACGCAACTTTTTTTTCTTCCAAAACACGAAGCTAAAAAAATAGAGAGAGAAAAAAAAGAGAAAAAAAAAAAAAACAACAAACGCAAACGACAGTTCTCAGTCAGTCGGGTGTTTGGACTTTTCCCTTCATTTTGCGGCATTTCAC
This sequence comes from Amniataba percoides, assembly GCA_037176925.1. Lineage (NCBI taxonomy): Eukaryota > Metazoa > Chordata > Actinopteri > Centrarchiformes > Terapontidae > Amniataba > Amniataba percoides. Next base: position 20,751,129 of record JBAJHX010000049.1, read on the forward strand.
TTGAGCTGCGGAACTTCAATTAGTCCTTTATATGTATTTAAAAAACACAAAACAGCACGCGCAGCAGAGCACGAGCGACCCTGAAGCGCGCGGAGCCGCACGAGAACAAAGAAAGTGCAGAAAACAACAACCTGCTCAGCGTCTGCAGCAGGTTGGACAGCAGGAGGAAACTGCAACATTATAAGACACAGTTCACGGCCGGAAACACACTGAGAGCAGGACAACAACAACAACAACAACAAGAACAACAGCAGCAGCAGCAGCAGCAGCAGCAGCGGGGCTCACCTTCGTTCGTTAGTCGCTGCGCAGGCTCGGGGCTGAGCTGAGCATCTCTCTGTGCCGCGGTGTGAGGCTGCTTTCAGCACCGCGGACAGCTCCGCGTGCTATTAGAGGGACCACCTGACTCGTGCGTCACAGAGCGGAGGAGATACGGGGCTCGCGCTCACACACACACACACACACACGCACACACACTGAAGCTCACGCGCGCCGTTAATTCCAGCCAGCCAAACAAATCAGCCTCCCTCTCTTTCTCTCTCTCTTTCTTTCTCCCTCTCTTTCTTTCTCTCTCTCTTTCTCTCTGTGACCTGGTGAGTCTCATCGCCCTCTTTTTTGTCGCAGCTTCTGGTGAACTGAATGAATATTGTAATAATAATGTTAATAATGAGGCTATATTTAGACGCACTGAGTGAGTGAGGGGCTGATAAGGCTGCTCTGTCTCCACTGGCAGCGATAACTATTATGGGATTCATGATCATGAAGAAGACGT
>JBAJHX010000049.1:20754205-20770532 GCA_037176925.1 Amniataba percoides
AGACCTTCTGATGTAGCTGACAGCTCTGGAGTAAGTGATTCATGTGTTGAGATTGTTATGTTGAATGTTTTCTAGTTATTAGGGATCATCTCTAATGATGGAAGGACAAAACCCCTGACAGTGTTGCTTTGTGGGAACTGTGACAGCACAGCACTGTCATTTTCTGTCCTCTAGCGCAGGGCTGTCACGAAACGTTGTAATTGTCCAAAGTCATTACAGTCAGAAAATAATGCCATCATGGACGGGAGACACGATTCTCGGGGGCATAAAATAAGAGTTGAACATTCATGGGTGGGGTTCATTCAAATGCAGCTAAATTCTGATTGGTGTGTGGGATTAAGTGATGTCACCTTTTTTTCTAGCTGAGCCCCGCCCATTTCAAAACAGTGAGAGGAGAGCAGACAAAACCCAAGAAAAAAACCCCATGAGGGTCCCCGGTGTAAGAAGCTGATCGACAGGACTTTGAAACACTGAAGGTGCCGTTTGTCATTTTTAAGAGAGTAAAATCCTGTTTTCTGAAAATCTGCAACTAGAAGGGCTCCTTAGACACAAAACAACTCACCTCTCCTGGTCGAGGGCATCATCGCCCCCTCTTTACCTTTTCTTTCTGCATGTTTGTCCCCTGGCAACTGGATGGCTGCTCCTCATTCATTACTGCTGGGCCTGACAGCCAATAATTCTGCTCCTTAACTCAGGTTGTCAGAAGCTTGGCAGGAGAGGGAAAGAGAGAGAGAGAGAGAGACAAAGGTTGTGAATGGGTCTACAGGGTTTGACGTCAGCCTCTTTTCTCTGGTCGATTATGTGTGTGTGTGTGTGTATGTGTGTGTGTGTGTGTGTGTGTGTGTCTGGGAATAGGTGTGATGCATCAATTTTTGCTCTTTTGTGAAATGTGAGATGTGGCACCAGATTGTGGCAGAGTGTCTCCCAGGCATTTATGGCACACCAGGGCCGAATGTTCCCAACCACAGTTGTCACCTTTCCCTGAAATGATGAAAACAATGGAATCATTCAACTCCCAAAACTGCAAGCTTACGCCCCTCACATCTGCCCATGAGGTTCACACATGATGACAGCAGGCTGAATGTGTGCCACTGAGAGGGAGAGGGAGAGAGAGAGAGAGAGAGAGATCAAAAGATGAACATAAAAAGCCTGACATTTGAAAAAAAAACACCTAAGGGTGCTAATTTTGAGGTGCTTTATCCAAAAACATAATTTATGTAACTGTGCTCTGCCCCATTTTCATGTTGTGTTTGTTGTTCTGATGAAAGAGAGGAGACCTGCTGCAGGTAAAAATGATTTGTGTATCCACAGGAGTATGAGTCACTCGGTTTACAGACGCTTTGTGTGGAGAATGCAGCCGAAACAATCAGGCCAGTGTGGCTGTTTACGAAAATCAAAATGAAATTGGCAGCACCTTCAGCACGTATGAAAAATTAGCAGGTGTTACATGGTGACAGGTATTTTGAGGTATAACTGAGACCTGATCACAACACAGATAAAAACACTGTTTAAAGCTCCAATGCTTCAGAAAATAGCACATCAGAATAAATGTTTTAATCACCAAAGTCTTGGAAATGGAACCCATGTAAGAAAAAAGACAGCATGAAATGAATAACACAGAAAAGAACAGGAAATCATTCAAACTCATTTTCATGACATTTTCATTCATGTGAGCGCATCCATAGCTTTTTCATTTAATTGGGGTGTTTTTTTAAATGTTATGCCATAATCAATTTCACAGTGTCTTCGCTCAGTGAACAACTTTGGATGTGCCATCCAACTTTTCTGAGCACATCCACACTACACACAAAGAGAAGAGTCAGGGTTAGCAGTGTCCTTTTTCTGTTTACTCCTTTCACAAAGTTGTGTGTCTTTCTGTACAGAACATCTTCAGGACCAAAACACTGACAAGGTGACAGCAGCTCTTTGTTGCCAATAAATTAGAAGAAAGTAACTTATTTAAAAATAAGTCATATTTAGTCATATTTGCTAAAACTGTCACTGTGGGGAGGGCCTTTGGAGAAAACCTGGAATGTATGCGTGCTCTGATTTTCAAAATAAGAGCGTTTGTTGTTTGTAAGATCAGGGGATTTATCTAATAAGTAGGAGATTATCCTACTGTCTCTTTACTCTGATGCAAAGCTCTCATGCCAGCTCAACCAGATAACCAGCAAAGCAAGTCTGCTGCCTGTGCTGCCTTGTTAGGATAAATAAAATGAGAAGGTATTACTGTGTCTGTGTATTGTCTTTATTTACAGATAACACATGGTTGATTCCAAATGACTTTGACCTGCGTTGGCTATGACGAGCTAAGTGATGACATATTACAGCAATTGTTAAGCTTAACTCATCACCAGAAGCTGGGGGGGTCTTGATTGTCATGCAAAATGATACTGTAAAATAAAGAAGGGCATACTGATATAAGACATGGCATTAAATAAAAGTACTTGGGAAAGACGCAGCTATGCCTTGAACAGCCTCTGAACACTTAAATAACATTTCTTAACAATGAACACAATGTACGTGCTGCACCTCAGTAGATCAGTGTTACAGGTCTGTCATAACAACACATGACTCTGTGAAGTTAACTTTCAGTGAAATGTCTGAAGACAATGTTCTTTTTTGTTCACCACCTACTCGCTTGTGCCTATTCTCGGCCACTCTTCATCAGTGGTGTCACAACACATCACACAGCAACATGCCTTTCCCACGGTGATGGTACAATGGTGCATGATCTCTCTACCCTTACGTATTCCACAGCTCTGTATTGTCTCCGCCTCTCGTGCCTGAGGCGGTCAAGGAGACCAAGAAAAAGAGGGAAGATAGAAAAAAAACAGATAAAAAGAAGTTGTCTGGAGGGATTATAAAAAGACGAGCACATTTTCCTCCCTTCCTCAGTTTATAGCACATTAGCATCTGCTCTCATGGTATTGCTGCCAAGTTAGACTGTTAGGTTCACTGAATCTTGTTTCAGGAATAAAAACATCATCATTGCTTATGAAATACAGCACAGCCTCACGCTGCCTTTTCATGGTCCTGAGCTTAGATGTTGCTTTTTTTTTAAAGACCTCCACTTCATTGCTCCATCTTAAAGTCACAGAGCAGATGTTGTGCAGTTGGCGTGCAGGGGAGTATTTGTTGTTTACCTCCTCCTGACAGACAAAAATAAACCCGCCCCTCCCCTCCTCTGCCACCCCACTGGCATCTCGGAGAAACAGCCTCTTTCTGCTGCGACACAGCAGAGGACAGTGGGACTACTTGTAGAAGGAGCAGGGGGCGCGATGAGAGGTTTCTGAATCAACCATGTTGCATTGCTGTTCAACATTTATAGAGAGGAAAGAGGAGATGTGCCAGCGTATCACAGAAGATTGGATATCTGAGTGTTTAGTGTGTCTGCAGGGATGAAGCCAAAGCCCCGTGTTGAGCTCTCTGGCATCATGGCCTTCTTGAGGGAATTCACCCTCTGCCTCAGAGAGGATAGCAATCAGATAGACACCAGGGGAACCCACAATGCATTGTGCCACTAAAAAAAAAAAGCATCTTCAACACAAACACAAACACAGTGAGACTGTTACATTGGCTTTTGCTGAGAAGCCCAAAAAGATGTGCTGGATTTGATGCTGCAGTGCAATAATCCAATGTCAGCATTCACGCAGGAACATGAACGTCAGAAGAATAATGTTTAACCTCGTGTTTCACTGTGTTGGTGCTCGGTCCGAGTAAAGCATGGAGATTTATGGGGAGGGAAATACATTTAGTCCTGGCTACTAAACAAATGCATCAAATGGATTTTCAGCCAAAGAGGCAGAGGGACTCTGGGGACGGTGCATGTTGTTTGGTAGATCTGTCTGTCTGTCTGTCTGTCAGCTGGTCGAAGGCATTTGACCACTTTATAGACTGGTGTCTCATTTTGCATAATAACAATTGCTGTTATCTCGAAAATTGCTGCCATGGTTCAGATATTTCAAGATTTCAATAATCTATTAACATTACACAACAATCAGAAATCATTGGTAATGAAATTCTTAAATGACAGGCTTCCCAAACAATGCTAAAAACAATAATGAAAATAAATATAAATGTTAACAAGAATTGAAACACTCAAAAAAAGAAGAAAGAAAGAAAGCAAAATACAAGGTTAATACAATTGAAAATAAATAATACACTAGAATAATAAAATAAATAAACTTTAAATATAATTATATGAATAAAATATACACTATAAATATATACTAAGTAATATAGGAGGATGAATCATGACTGAGTTTTCATCCACCACCAACAACAGGTAAATATTTCTGGTCCAGACAGGAATAATTATTGAAGGGATTGCAATGAAGCTTGGTACAGTCTTTAATGTTCCAGGCAGGATGAACTGTAATATATTTATTTACGTTTAAATTCAGTCAATGAGAAGTGGCCAGCTTGTTGAGCCTGCAGCTACATTTCCTGCGCAGTCTCATCTATATGATTTAATTTTGTTCATCTCGGTCTTTCCTTTTTCTTGCTTGTCTTTCTTGTTCTGGTGACCATAGTTTCCCATCAAAGTAAAACACCATTTTTTTTTACTTGATCCTGAGTTTTTAATAGAAAACACTTGCTGGGTTTACTTGGTGGTTTATTAAACATCCCAGTTCAACTTAAAGAGCAAAAACTGATGATGGAGGAGTTTCACACCATCTATGATCCATCTGGTTTTGAGAACAGGGACAAATTAAAGTGTGCAACAAGCATGAAAGAACATCTGAACTTGCAGGGAGTAAATGGTGGGGGGAGACTGCAGCTAATGTTACCACAAAGCAGCACAGAACAAAAACCCACTAACAGCAAGTGCTTCATGTCCAAAGCATCATACTCAGTTATACTAAATTCTGCTGTTCAACCCTCCCATTTCAGGTCAGTTGTACTTTTTGACCTGTGCCCTCTACCACCTTGCTTTTTCTTTCCATTTTATAAATTTGCTTGGGGTCTAGTATCTTCTGCTCCTGGTTATTGATTCTCGCCTCCATCCAAGAGCTCCCGCCGCACAGATCTCCTGAATCATTTATCACTGGCTATTTCCTTTCTCAGGTCAGCGCAGTCAGTCAGGTCCTGCTCTGTGGCTCCCACCGCCCACTGTGTAGAAATAAATCCATAGATGTGAAATCAGAGGAACCGCAGTAAACGCAAGGTCCTTGTTCTTGGTGTTTGCAAACCAATTTTTCAATACTGCTGCTCATTGTTCATCTCACAGAGGCATGAATGAGGAAGTGTGATGGCATGTTTTCTTGTGGGAAGAGAAAATCTTCATACAGTCGTGTTTTAATTTAATATGGAAACACCAATCTCACTTTACCTTTTGGTCAATAATGTTGGTTATTTCCACTTAAAATGAGCCATGTGTGATGGATATAGCGCAGATTGACAGCAGCACCTGTCAGAAGCTCTGCGCTACCCTTTAAGTCTCCTCAATGATCTAAACAGGCAAAAGGGGGACTACATGTTATGGTTGGTGCAGGGCGAAGTGAGGTCGGGACCCAGAAATGCAGATGCGGTAGGCAGAGTAGATGTAGTGACTCACAAGAAGCATGAACGGACAGGCAGGAATAAGGCAGACAGGAACCAAAGCAGGTAGGAAGAAACGTAGCACAGGATGGGTAGTAACACAGACAAAGGCTGTGACATACACAAAAGACACAACAGAGAACAAAGAGAAGTGGCTGGTGTATATACACTGTGAGCGAGAGCGAAGTGGAAACAGGTTGCGAGACTAACAGGGGACAGGTGAAAATAATATCGGTGGAGCAGAATAGTCAGAGAAGGGAAACACAGAAGGGCAGGAAGTCAAGTGACAAACATGGGGAGAGAGTAGGGGAGGGGAAAATAAAACAGGAAGTGAGTATAACTGGAGAAGATAAACTCAAAGACAGGAGATCAGAAACAACTAAACACAGGAAACAGGGGATGACAGATGAGGACACAAGAAACACTAGGAACATACGGGAAAAACCAAACAAGACAACACAAGGAACACAAGACACACAAGGCAGAAAGGCAAGGCAGGGAAAATGAGGAAACATAATGCAAACCATAACACTACATGAAATTAGCAGTAATTTTAACAACAGCTCTCACCTTACAAAGGTCAAACGTCACTTCCAGCAGACACCTCCACTCCAGCTCACACCTCGGGCTGGCAGGTGTGTTTTCGCACATACTGAGACCAAATACCTTTTGTCAATAATTTCACCTCTGCTGGGGATTTTTTTATTCCTTGCTTCTCCTCGCCGCTCAACATGCTGCAGGTAGATAAAGCGGCCAGCAAAGTGCTGTGCAGTATCTTGCTGCAGCACGAGAAATATCACAGGTTCTTCAGTCAGAGTTCTCACAGAATACAGTCGACAATACCGTCTGTGATCTTGGATGCTGGCAGGGCTGGAAGCTTTCACCCCTGCTGGTCTCCAGCAGAGTGGATGCCAGGAGGCTTGTTGTGAAGGTCAGCATCAGCTACAATGAAGGGAAAGCAATCTGATATCTGAGCGATGCATCCATTGTCATAAAATTGTAAACATATAAACATATAAAATAAATTGCAATCCAATAGTCAGACAACAGAACAGTAGTATTTTTTCAGAGTGTTTTGTAGACTGCATCATGTTGTAAAGGCATTTTTTTGAGATTTAATGTCATTCAGTCAGCAGCTGACAAAACACACTCACCACATAGTCAGCGGCTGCTGTGGAGCCTTTGATCAGATCACATGAACCTCTGCAGCAGATCGAGTTTTCCCAGCTGTCGTGGGATTTTTATACCGAGCACTTTGAGGACTTCTCATTCATGGTTGATACTGAAAGTTCAGGCTTCTCAACAAATGTTGTGTTGAAGTTGTTCATTTTATTCGGCACATCAGCTGTTGATAATGAGTTAGAAAATTATGCAGGTAAAATAGCATAATTATGCCTGAACTTTTCTTTTTTAGTGCTGCCTTTACTGAGTATCGAATGCCATCAGGAGTCAAAGTCTTTATGTTGCTGTGGTCTCTCTGTCCACAATTTGATTGTTGCAGTCCTCCTAGCTGTCTCCCAACATTTCCGCTCTGTCTCTACTGTCAGCTACGACGCAAAGGCAAAGAAATGCCCCAAATAATAATCGTTAAAAAAAACTCTAAATGTTTGCGGGGTCTGTCTGAAAACAGCTTCCGTCTTCACATACACACCCTGAATCTCTTTAGTCTCCCTTTTAGACTTGTCAAGGACCTAAAACCTGTCATAACATGTAACATTCACAGCCATGAGGCTCTCTGTTTAGAAGTGAGTGTCTAACACGCTCTGTCATATGGGAACAACGTCAATTCAACAGTGATAACACTTTAAGTGTTCATATGGTTAGGAGCATTAGGGGCTGTTAAGATACCAGAGGATGACTCAGCTGATGTAAAGGACTAAGGCTGCCTTTATGTTGTTTTTTTTTTATACATCTGTATTTTATAGATTTAACATAAATCATAAACCACAAACCCCCAGTTTGATTCTGACAGGGCTCTTCATCATATGTCAGATATATATGGGAAAAAATACTGTACTATGTAAAATAATTGGATGCATGACGTAAGGCATTTTCAGAATTATTCAGATTTAGAATAAAAATCACATCAAATGAAGAAATAATGAAATACAAGAGACAGTGCATTATCTTTGTAAGCATGCATTTATTGATTTTTTTTATTGTTGGATCAATGCCACATTCAAGTCAAATCGCGATAAAGAGTGTATTCAGTTTCACATTGTGAATGAAAAATGCATTGTCAGTGTTATCTAATTAAAGCTTGACAACCGTGACACGGTTTTTCTAGTATAGACAGAAAGACAGAAATCTTGCTGTCAGCTAGTTAGCTAGTGTTAGCTTGATGTGAACACTGACTGGTTCTATGGAGGAGGAATCAAAACATGTTTTAATGTAATGTATTCTATCTGAAGAATAAAGTATTTTACATAAGTTTTGCTGTTGCATATCTTTATATAAGTATAAGTAATCAGTGTTTATTTATTTGTTACTGAGGCAAAACAAGAGTTAGGAAATCAACCACAGCACATTGGATTTATTTTTATTTAGGCATTTCGAATCTTCCATATAGGACGACTGGCGACCAAGCTCATATATTTGTAAGTGACTGGTGGCTTTTCTTTTTCTACGTGCGGATGGCAATAACCTGACCGCGAACGATCGATTCAGGAAACAGACGACCAATTCCAGATTCCCACAAAGCCATGAGTCATTGTGAACAAAGAGTCTGCTGGTTTTAATTCTGACTAACATTTGCAGCCAATTTCACAGGATTAGTCCCTCCTCTCAGACCGGAGGTATGACAGATTGAAATTCACCGTCACATTCGGTGTTTGCAGATCATTTTTCGAAAGCTTTTGTTTTATCCAGTCCTGCACCTTCTCCGTGATGGTGAGCGATGACGAACTGCCCCATTAATTGCCAGTTAAACTCGGCCTGAGCCTAGCGGTTGCTAAGTGCCTGGAGAGAGACAGGAAGCAGCATTAAGACTGCGGCTGTCTGCAGCATCCATCTGTGACATCCAGTGGGTTAGAGAGGGAAGGGGAGGGGTGGGTCTGGAAGTACAACCAGAGTGACTCATAGGTCAGATTTGCGTAAGTGAAAGAGAAAGTGTGTGTGTGTGTGTGTGTGTGTGTATCTATGTGTGCATTTGAAATCACATCTCTGCATTTGCACATTATGCAAAGTTGTGCCTCTGTGTTAATTTGTTTCTGAGGGAGAGCAGGAAATATTCAGGTCCCTCCGCCCTGCTCTCTGTGTCGTCAGTCTATGAATCATTCGCTGGCTGTGGTTTTACAACACTGATTACAAAAATGCACCAAAGTGATATTTCGCTTTGATGGAACATTTACTTTTTCTGACACGTACACTTTCGGTCTCGGTCTTGTCTGTTTCATTCACGTCTTACCGCTAGCAGTTTACACACAGAGCGAGTCAGCAGGCTTCATCGTAATTCACAGAGGGTGTGATGTTTCAGACCTTATGAACAATCTCTGCTGTTGTTAACCACCCCGAATACCCTGAATTACTTTTAAGATTCAGTGGTTAAGGTTAGGACAGCAGCAGTGATCAAAGATCATCAGCACTAACCGAACAGAGACAGAATGTATTTCTTTGAGCTACAACGGACTCTGTGCTCCCAGTATACACAAGAGACATTTTGTTCTTCTACGGCAGCTATAATCAATGTTTCTCTAATTATACTGGGTCATGTGAATGTGCAGGATGGTTGTTTATGGTGAGAAATCCATAGAAAACAGATACTTTATTCTACTGACTGCTTCACAAAGTTTCAGTGATGTTTGTGATACTACTGATCTGTGTTTAGTGTATTAGCATGCAAACATTTACAAGTTAGTGAAACACAGAATGAAGCTGAGGTTGTTAGTTTTACAGGTATATTGTTATAAAGCAAAGTACTGATCTACCATATTTCTACATTTCCCAACAAACCCAAAATATCAGCCTCATCTTGGCACCAGATGGAAGTCGGGGGATCATCAAAGTCAACAGGTCTCATCTTTTAAGGAGTATGAATTATTGAAGCATATTTTACAGCAATAAAAAAAGTGATGAAGTGTGTGATATGTCTGAAGAGCCTCCAGCTTTGTCTGCTGCGGTCTGTTGCTGAGCAGGACGCTCAAAGCGGGCTGTTGTCTCTGAGAACAACGCTGATGAGAGCAATGAGACTGTAAAACTTTAACACTGAGCTTTAATACGCTAAATGCTCCATAAACCTAAGAGAACCGCAGAGTCGGATGATAATGATCTCTGGGTTTGTCAGTACAAGCGGCTCCTTGCACATAACAGATAGCTTTTTTTTTCTTCAGATTTTGTAGTTTAGGAAAAATACTTGTCAGGATGAGGTGAGCGAAGCAGCACCCAGCAAAGTCTGACCGCCTAAAATGGTTTTGTCAAAGAAATCATTTAATCAGAGCTAAGGGAGAGTGGCACAGGATGTCGAGCTCTGACACCGGTTGACTGCCTTGTCAGTCAGGACCTGCACATGTGAGCGTGCACGTACGGCGCACACTCATCTTCTGCAAATGAACCCGCTTGCTAATCTGGCAGAGCTGCAAGGACTTAGCCACTTGAGACCGTCTCTCAGTGTGAGAGATCAATGTATCCAGATCAGTGGAGTCTAAATAAAAGTCAGCCACACTAATTGTTTCTGAAAATAAAAGCAGACTCTCAGATTTTAAATAGATGTATATTAAGCTGATATTAGATGCTGTTTTATGAGGTTGCCATGGATAACTAAACTGTCTGCTCTCTTACTGTCTCTCTCATCTTTCTCCTCAGGATATTTGGGCCAGTCAGGAAATCATTTAGCTAACAAACAACCCCTGGCAGAGCAACAAATTAGTTCTTTCTTGCCTGTCAGAATCTATACGAACATCCGTTTCCTCTCCCTTGTCACACATCAGACGTCTGGCGGGCCCAAACGGTGGAAATACTCGGCTGATATCTCTCTTCATTAGCTTTTCATTTTACGTCTCCCTCACCGCCAAAGAGAGTCACAGCCAGAACTCTCACACATGTGCATCACTGTGGCAAGTGTCAAAGCAACTGAATTATCTGAGGTGTGTTGACAGAGGTTCATTGTGGATTCAGTTAGCTCCCTTGGCTCCGGAGAATGAGAGCTGAGACCCGCTACTTTTCATGTCATGTCATGTTGATCCCCACGCAAAGAGTACGATTACTGAGAGAGAAAAATGACTACAATTACACTTAGTCACTAGAGAGGGGTGGGGGGGGAGATGCATATTTGGAGAATGTTCATTTGCGTTGCATTTCATAGTATGATATGTTTTTACTTTTATACAGAGACATTAAACCTAGTTAAATAGCTACCAGAACACACACACACACACACACACACACACACCTGCTGCTCTCGAGTATCATCTTCAGGCTCTCTCTCTCTCGCTCTCTCGCTCTCACTCTGCACCGACAATGAATTCCACTTGGCTCAGGTGCACAGCTGGTATCCATGGAGACAAAAGATGGTCCCTCTCTAGATGGATGCTCTCCTGAGGAGCGGCAAACATGTAATATCATCGGATTGGCTGTGAGATTCACAGGAGGCACAAGACAAACACACACACCACTTACACTAGATGTCTTCACACTCCTTGAAGTGATTGCTTCAAAGTGTTTCACAGTGGGAAAACACACAGGTTTCAGCACAACACTCCACAGTTATATCACTGATTTATAATCTTATATGTAATCTGACAGTTCACTTGCATCCTCCAGAAGGCTGAGGTGCCATCAGCATAAATCAGATATATCTAAAATCTATAATTATCATATATCAAAACAACAGGGCACAAAAATGCGTCTCATACTGAACTACCAATACTTCTGTGTCATTTCGGCTCCTTTCAATGCTTGCACTTTGACCAACGCTTCAAACCCTTTCAGGTCAACAACAGCAGCTTTCAACAAGCTTTCAGTGCTCGCAAGGCTCAAGGTTCTTTTATTAGTCATTCTACAGTCACTTCATGCTCCACAGGACAGAAAATATGTCTTTGTTGATGTATGAAGGATAAGTTATGGAGTCTTATGGCAGGAAAGAAGCTGCACTGTAGTTTTCTGTATCATTTTCCAGAAGGCAGCAGGTTGAATAGGCTGTTGCCCCGGTGCCGGTCTTTTAATACCCTTTACACTTCAGACAACACTTAGACTGACCTCATCTTTCAGTTTACACACTTGAAATGGCACTAATTTCCTTCATGACCTCTGCTTTAACTGATACTGCCAGCTCAATATTTCACTCACACTTGAACTGAACGTTCAGCTGAATCTTCACTCGCTTCCAGCACTTTCACTTCATGTGATACTTTGACTTCACTCTGCATTTACACTGCAGCTTCATCATCTCTCAGCTTTCTCTTTCAGTATTTGTGCTTCAGCTGTTTCAGCATTTAACTAAATGTTAATCCAATGCTTCAACTGCAAACTTGAGGGCAGCAATGAGGGGATAGTTATCTATGAATTTGTAACTATACATGTTACTCCTTCCAGGTGAGCATTGAAGCAGCCATCAATTCAAAGAATTGTGTCAAAGAAATCCAAAATGAAAACAAAAAAATATATTGGAAATAAAATGTCTCAATAACAGGCTTCAGTAGCCACAGGTGAGAGTGTAAGTTTGTCTAAACTGTCGTTCTGTTGCCATGATGTCATAGTTTGTTTCTGTGTATTTGGACAGTGCGTGACTCATAAGATGTCAAATGTGGTAACTCACTTTCCACAGAAACCCTCGCAGGGCTTCTTTATTGCTTGTGTGGTGTATACAGTACATATGTTGCCATGACACTTGAGGCATTGCTCTTATGCAATAATTATTGACAAACGCTAGCTTTGACACTTGGCTTTATCAAAAATAAGCTTTTGTCTGTAAATGTCACAGGACAGAGAGAGAGTGAATCGAACAGAAATGTCCAGGGCAGCTTTCATTAAAGGTTTCTATTGATTTGGAGATCCATTCTTGTCATGGGTGTGTGTGTGTGTGTGTGTGTGTGTGTGTGTGTGAGAGAGAGAGATTTATGTGTGAAGGTGGGTAAATTATACAGCATTGCAATCTCAAAGTTTCTTTGCATTGATTTAAACTGTGAAATGGGTGAACTATTCAGTGACTAAGGAGGTGGTTCACATTAAAGGTACAAAAATTCTGAATTCAGCTGAGGACATTGTTGGATGTTTTACAAACAACTTTTAGTTACACCTAAACTGTTCGGGGAATGAAACTGTGAGATTTGGAGGGTGAGAGTGTATCTTGTTGACAGAGGTCACTGTAGTCAGTCTCTCCCCACTCCTCTGGGGCTTGTAGATGGAGGACGATTTTATTGGTCCTCAAGTGCTGGAAATTGCCAGGCTACTGTTGGCAACACGTCAGTTTGTTTTTGTGAGGATTTGATGGAAAATGGCATGAGATTTTCTGCTGTTTTTAAACTGGAGAGGGTTATAAGAGTGTTACCTGAGGGATCCTTGGAAGGTGCAAATGTCGAATGGGATTCTGCACTGCTGCAGCCCATTCATTATTATATATAACTTTTAACGTTTTTACAGTTTTAAAATGATTTCCTGTCCAAAATATTTTTTGTGAATACAAAAAAAAACACTTCAAAGTTGGCTTCAAAGGATCAGGTCACTTATTCAATATATATTTTTTCTCTTTCTCACCATGCCGATAACTCCTCTTCTGAGACTTCTTCCACCACCTCAATACAAAGGAGGTGAATTGAATTTGATATAGGATGCTTGGCGTGGAAAATGACATTGGAAGAAATATAAAGCAACATTTCTGTCCTGTTTACTCTGGATGATCTCCCAACCTCTGCAGGAGCCGAATGTTCAATGATACTATTTTGTCTGCATAAAGTAATACCGCAGAGCGTGTCCACAGATCTAACTGTGGAAGAAAAGAGAGGAATTTACACGTCAACCTGCACACATTAAGAGGATTAGGCTGCTGTCTCTCAACTGGAATCCATTTTAACTGCTGTGAGTCCAAACTGACATCAGCTTCATTGCATGTGTACCCATATGAGGAGTCTGACTCCAATTTTAAATTACTCTCAGTATACCTACTCACCAGAGGTAAGTGGTAACAGTAGTAGCAGTACTATAACAGATAATACTGTGGTTTAATTTGAAAATTAGTTAGTTTTGTAGGCAACAAATTAACATAGAGGACTGAATAGTGGTATACAAATAAACGTACTGAAATTTCAATGCACAAATACAAAGACATGAATGAATTTTACATAACAACAAGGTTATGCATATGTTTGACCAAATTTCCAGGAAATCTGCTAAAGAAAATGTAATACACGATTCCATCAACAACTGTTATGTGAAGATCAGCAAACACAGCTGGGGGCACTGCATGTCCAGTCGGATGAATTGCAAAACAAGAGAGCCCAAGCAAGTGATGCAATAAGAAGGCGCACGAGTCAAGCCTCCAATGCACTTTGTCACATTTTGTTTTTGTCAATACACCACCTTCTCCTACCCAGACAGGCTTTCTTTTGATATTATGATTTCGTAATTGAATTATTCTTTCATGCAAATCCACTAAGCATTTATATGCACAGTTAGAAATACACAGAAAAACACCTGGCGGACACTGTGATGACACAATACAGAATCAGCGCTCATCATTCTGCAAACACACTCACAACACAGCCGAATGAGCCCCGAGCAAAGCAGATATCAGGTTTTCTACACAGTTTTGTGGGTCACACATTATCTCTGTTCGAGGAAACCAGTGCTGACTGTTGGCAGGAGATTTGAATTTGAAGGGTATGTTGTGTGGCACTACATTAAATAGTCAGGATGGACTTATCTTTAATCCACTTGCCTGTGGAGAAACCTCCTCTTATTACTGTGACATTGTCCTTTCAGTCTCTGCTCAGAGCAGGATGAACACGTGAGGACTGAAAGTAATTGCTCTGCCTGTGTGGTCTGACACCGTCTATGCTCGCACTTGTGTCAGGTGTTGTAATAGAAATTCTCAGGAATCGCACCAAGGTCTCATTCTGTGTTCAAGGACAAGACATGATAAGGCTTTGTCATCCTCAAAGATACGGCTCCTGCATCTAAGAACAAGACAATGACTGTGACTGTGACTTAGACCATGAACTTTCCCTAACCTAAACCAGCAGTGCCTGGCAAATGTGTTTTGTTGTTGTAAATTGGAAGACTTACTTCCTCTGACTTTCTTTGGCTTTTTCTCTCTAGTTTAATTAATTTCCACTCTGGAGGCAGGAAGACATGAAGTAACACCGCCTTTCCATACAAGTAATCATTCTGTGACATCCACCCTTAATGATTATTGCTCTGTTTTGTCCCTCTGTCTATAAATACCCTGAGTGGATGAGTCATAACTTACTACGTTCATTGTGCACTGCGTCTCTTTCTCTTTCCCTTAAAACACAGACTCCCTCAACAGATCAAAGAGAAGCTGCAAACAAAAACTTTAATTATGCAAATGTGAGTGTTAGCAACCATAGCGTATTAAAGGTCTGATAACAGTTCATTCATTCAGAGGCAGACAGTTGTCATTGAAGCTTTTATTGATAAATATGTTCGGACATTGTGTTGTATATTTTGGAGTGACATACTAAACAGTGCTCTCCACAACATCATCAACAAATATAACACAAACTGAGGGAATATCTTTTGGAATAAAGGCATTCATCCTGCAGTAGAGTTCAAGGACTTGGAGAATCAATGCCAAGGAGCACTGAAGCTGTTTTTGGTGGCACGTGGTGGCCCAACACCTAACTGAGACAATAGATGTGAATAATTCACATTTCATTTAAATTTGACTATTTAAATCTGCCAGAAGATTAAAAGTATTCAGTTTTTCCAGAGATCCTTTAGGGTAAAAACATTCCTTAAACAAGAAGAGCAAGAATATGAAGAACAAAAAGGTATAACCGTTGAATTGAGGGAAGTGAATCAAAGTACACATGACTCCTCTCTTCACAGGGAGGCAGCAGGTAGGTGTGTTCTGGTTCGAGTCAACCTTAATAGACAGTTCAGCTGAATTAATCTGTGTGTGGTTCAATAAACAGGCTGGCTCCATCTCTTTCTTCTTCACGTTGCATGTCTTTAGATGTGTTCTCTCACTCCCTCAGTCTGACTCTCTCCATCTCCCTCCACTTTGTTCTGTCACCCCCACACCTCTGCACAGCCCCTGTTCATTAGTATAAATAACTGCTCCGCAGACCCATCAGGGCACATAAACACTTTGCCTCCACTCTCCACTGTACACACTGTTGTTAGGCAGTCAGTCCCCAAACAGCCACTCGCAGCTCACTGTTAAAAGCTGCTACCTGCCTGGTGCAAATTAGGCAGATGATAATGTTACATGATCTCAGTGTTAATGAGACACAGATACAGAATATAGACCGGGATCAGCCCGCTGCTTTAAATTCACATCAGTAAACATGTGATGTGCCTGTGTGCTCTAGCATGATGAAATGATTTAATACGGATAAAATACATTTTCTAACATCAAAAAGTGCTTGTGTGTGTGTGTGTGTGTGTGTGTGTGTGTGTGTGTGTGTGTGTCTGTGTATGTGTGTTCACAGTGGTAATATTAAAACCTGTATTGATTTCGTAACTAAACTGTGGGAAATCTTTCAAATTCAGTTTACCTGTCTGTTTCCAAGATAACCCTGATTGTATTATCGTGTTCGTCAGATTTGTTGAGGACAAACATTTGGAGTGCCTCTTTTGTATCAATTCAGTAGCTTACAATGCAACA
>JBAJHX010000049.1:20777471-20811565 GCA_037176925.1 Amniataba percoides
AACGGAGGCTGTTCGCTGAAAGAGGAGAGAAAAGCCTCAGTGTCATCCAACACGTGTTAACCCAGCCTGATGAGTCTTTAAATGGAGTCCGTGTTCCCTTAGGAGATCTTTTGTATGACCATAAACATCCACATTAATTAAATAATACTAATACATGAAAAAATAAACCATATCCCTCCTGTTTACGGATCCTTAAATGCCACTAAAAGTTTGAGCATTGTCGGTTTAACATAATTGAAATAAGTGGCCCAGTGTGATGTGACTCAGAGAGTGTGTGACGTGAGCTAAAAATGAAGAGTTATGGTGCTCCGGTGGTACTGATTCAGTAATCTGCCCTGTTCTGAATTATAATGATTTAATGTAGGCTACCTCTAAAAATAACTTGACAATAATAGAGTCCACTCTTTCCCTCGCCTCATCTCCTCCTTTCATTTTCCTTATTTGTTGAAGCTAATCAGAATCAGTAGCACAGTGTGAGTGCCCTCTGCTGGTGAGACATCAGAATACAACAGAGAAGAAAGTAAGACTCATATCAGTTCATTGCATTTATTTATTTATTTTTTTGCTAGACTCCATCTTAAATTAAGCCCTATGAAGTGAAAAAATACAAACAGTATGTACAGTGCAATGCTTTCATCAAGTAAACCTACGTCATTGACTGTGTACCAACAGCGTCGATCACGAAGCTACGACACAAAAAAAAAAACAAAAAGAATAAACCACATCTTTAGATGTTTCTGCAGTCTTTCAAGTGGGTTCCAGGTAAGTTTTCGAAACTCGAGACCATGTTGGCAGGAGCGAGTCAAGTTCAGTCCAAATAGCCAAAAAGCCAGAGCGTCTCTCAGTCAGTCCCCTGCAGGGTGAGTCATCAGCCCAAACCAGCGAGCCGGTTCTCAGTGTGGCGTCAGGAGGGGGCTCAGGCGGGGAGGGGTCACAACCAAATGAGGCACACTTATGCAATGAAATGATAGAGTATAATCAGAATAAAAAGAATTTCAATATAATATTCCATTCTTTTGTCCGGCTTTATAGCGTGTGCATGTGTTTATCATTAATTCCAGCATATAGCTTTTGATGTGTGTATGTTAGTATATGTTGTGAGCCGCCCTCCCAGGGATGAATAAAGCTGAAAATGATTTAACTCAATCATCACTGTCTGTAGATTCACTCTCCTAAAGCGCCTGCAGAAAATTACATTTAGCCATAAGTGGCCTCCTGTGCCATGTAAGTGTGGTGTCACACGCACCGAGTCAGAAGTCATACTTTTTGTACATTTGGAGAGAAAAAGATTTTGCAAGCTGAAATCACACCAGACTAAAACTATTGTGGGCCCCTGCCTCTTCTAAACTGTCAGCAAGTTGCTGACTAAGCCTGACACACAATCTTGTTTGAGTTTTCCAGCCCTGTCGTGGGTATCAGGTCACGGCTGGTGTCGGTTTGGGGAGTTTTTCTGGCAGACACAGGCTGTGACCTCTGCTGCTGTTCGGACTGTTCAGGCCTCTGTGAGCAGCTCCCGGTCTTCTCTCCAGGTGATGCTGTGAGGATAACACACACACACACACACACACATACACAGAGAGAGTTTGTTCCTTCGCTCAGCTCAGCCTGAGTCGTCCCCGCTGTTCTCCGTCCCTCCCCTCGCGCTCTCCTCCGGCTCCTCCGCCGTGCCGCTGTCCGACTCCTCCTCTATGGTGAAGCGCGTGTCCGCGGAGGAGCACAGGGAGCTGACGCTGCTCTGCTCCGTGCACAGCGCGCACGCCAGCGGGGACGGCAGCGCGCCCTCGAGCTGCGCGTGTCCGAAGTGGTTGCCGTGGTTACCGCAGAAGGGCAGAGACACCTGCAGGGCGCAGAGGCCGGACACGGTGAGGCTGTGCTTCTTGGGCAGCGCGCCCCACTCCCTTTGCTCCTCCTCGTGCACCAGGCGCGTGAAGATGTTGATTCTCCTCTTCTCCCTCCTTTTGGAGCGGAAGTAGCCCAGCATTATGCCGCAGAGGAAGACTCCGTAGAAGGACATGACTATTAATATGTACAGGTAAGCGTTCCCGTCGCTCTTGTCCGGCTGGGAGCCCGCGGAGCTCTGCGTGTGCAGGAAGAGGAGTTTGGGTGATGCGGTGGAGTTTTCCAGGTGCTCCATTTTTTTACTCAGTGCAGTGTCCGCGGAGGAGCTCGAGAATGTGCTGAAAAACAAACAGAGGCACATCCATAATTAGGAGCATCTTTTCCACCTTTACGCACGTTTTACGCACGCATTACGCACAAAGATAAAGTCACAATGAGAACGTTCTTACTCCACATGTGCGATGTACCATTTAAAAAGTGATGAAAAATGGTTCGAAAAACATTTGTGGAGTCATAATACACCCAAAACTGCGACGTGATGGACAAAAATAGTTTCCAGCCTCTGATATTTAAAGTTCATCACGGGTGTTATTATAGGACAAAAAGTCAAACTTGTTGTACCTGGTCTCTAAGACAATGTAACTGAAAGCAAAGTTAACGCAAAATAACAGAAATCCGTTTTTAACTTGTAAAGATTTCATTCAGTGCAGCACAAGTGCAGAGCAGTTCATGGATTAATGCATTTTTTTAAAAATGCAGTTTTAAAATATATTTTTATGTATCCGTCATGACACTAAACAACTTCTAATATAACTTCTTATAAAATGATACCATTAGTTTTATTTTTATAGTTTTGTAATTATTCTGCAGTCCAATTATGTACTTTTTATGTTGAAGAAAAGTTATCAAAGTCCTCCTTTATGTAAAACTAACCTTCATTCTAGTCACCATAACGACAAAGTGATTCACTCACCAAACTGAGGAGCCAAGTCTCATAAGTCTGTATGGTTTGTATCTTCTTGCAGCCCTTCTGGAGTTTGCAGCACTTCTAAAAGGATGAAGGTATTTATACAAAGACCCTGGAGTGTCATCACGAGTCACGTGATGGGGACTGATTGTAAGATGACTCCTGTGTCTATGGAAGCCCTGAAGGGACGCTATGTTAAAAAAAATAAAAGAGGGGAAAAGTATGTTCGACATTATTTATGTCTCTGGGGTATATTTTCATGAAATCATCAAATGCCCGGGAGTATATTAACTTACTAACTTTCTGAGGAATTACTTCATCACCTCTGGGGTCCAACAGCAAGAGACCTCGAGGGACTGTGATGGAAAAATACATTTGAGGAGAGACTACAACTGTTTTGAAAGTCATGATAAGAAGTGAATTAATACTAGAGTCACTCAATCATACTCTCTACCACGGTGTGATGGGATGCATGGCCATATCTCCAAATGCCACTCTGGGCCAGTCTCCTTATTTTCCATCCCGCCGCTCTGCTATCCTGGGGCACAAACAATATACACATTTAATCTCCCCATTTCGTCCTTTGAGGTTTTTCAATTTCCTTGCAGATCAAGTTCAGTGGAAGCAGTACTCTGATCATTTAAATAGGCTACAATGCAAAAATACTCCATTATAAGTAAAGTCCCATGTTTAGACTCATGCTTATATGAAATAAGTACTGAATGTGTCAAACTTAAAAGTATCCATTATTAGATGATATTATTAGTAGCATTTAACTGGTGTAGCTCCTTCAACCGTTTCAGTTCTTAAGTTATTAAGCTCATGATTTTTACAGAGATTCTTTATCTCTCCTTTTCCTTTAAAATCAAAACTCTCTCCAAATGACTGAAGTACTAAGTCCATTTTCATCAGACACAGCCAAGGATCAGTCTGACGACACTGGGAAGTTACGCCTCGATACCGTAATAAATGGCGAGCATTAATGGCTGAATTGGATTAGATCCCAATTACTCATGACCATTATTGAATCAGCGAGGGCTGATTTCACTCAGTTCCTTTGTGTCAGCTGCACAGACATAAATAAGTGTCATCATCTGTCTGTCTTTTTGGTCTCACAGGCATCAATTTCACATGCAGTGAAGCGGCATGCTGAATACAGAAGAATTATAGTGCGTAATTCTGCCAATTTAATTAAGGAAGATTTTGTGACTGTGGCAGATATATTAAATGCAGTTCTCCAAAAACAATAAAATACTCCTGCATGTAGACCAAACACATCTTTTATTTACTTCATTTGAGTATTTTTTCCAGAGGCAAATTACAAATAAATAGCTGGATGCACTTATGTTACAAGGCAGGCTCTCTGTGCAAAGAGGGAGTGGAGCTCCGAAAACTGCTCTGTGATAATAAAGCTTAAGTTAAATCGAGGCTATACATGTGCTTCCTCTGTTGATCACAGCTCCACATACACATATCTACACTTAAGGAGGAACGCCAAATTACAAAAATCGCTCAGGGGTTAGAAAGGCGAAGAGAAGACAACAGGTGTCACATTGTGAGGGGTGCTGGGGCTGCGTTTGTGCCGTGTGTGCGGGCCGGACGACTGACTCATTTAGTCACACTCGTACAGATGACAAAAGGTCTTAATCCGGTGATGATGATCCCCCAGAATAAATGTTCGCCATACTCGGAGAAGTCGCACTTAAAAAAAGTATTCTCATTTTTCAACGAGTGCACCCACACATGCTGAGAAAGTGTTGTTTATGTCCTATGTCTAATCAGCTGCTTTATTTGGTCAGAAATGGTACATTTTCATATTGCACTACGATTTCTCAAGTACGACAATGCTTACACAGTCATTCCATCTGTAACACAAGTGAGTAAACGTGCACGATGTGGTCTGTAAAGCAGCACATAAAAAATTATACTCTGTCACGGTAGGAAAATACAATAGACTAAACAACAGTGTGTCTTTGTTTCCTTTTGAATAAGACTATTAGGTGCAATTGATGTCATTTTCCTACAAAACGACAATGCTGATTATGGAAATTGTTCCAGCCATGACCCTCGTATTTTTACCGTCCTGCTCTCATTTGCCCTCAAATAACTTTTAAGATGTGCTGAGGGGAGGGACGTCACGGGAACGTGGGAGTCAAAGTCTGACTGTGGGTGGGAGACAAAATAAACCACCGACAGAACTCAAAACATGTGAACAGAAAAAAAAAAAGAAACAAAGGCGTTAACCATCTCCTGACCTGCAGGAGGAAGGAATTTCAAACCTTTAAGTTTAAAATATGTTTAAAAGAGGATTGAAACAAACTATAGGGGAGATTTAGAGACGTACATAATCAATCTAGTGTCCCACGGGTGACCGATGAAGTGACGAGGCAACAAACCTGCTGACCCAACCTGAGCTTCTGCTGTGGCACTCGAGACAAGAGTTCAACAAGACGACATGAGCGAACACGCCGTCTGTTTCATAACTCACATCTGGAACAATACAGATCTCCACACAGAGGTCATACACCTGGGCGGAAAATAGGGGGAAAGGCAGCGGTGGAAAGGTAGCTGTTGTGTTTCCCTCAACACTCTGTCTTTAGAGCACTTTTTCGGCCTGTCTGTAGTTACAAATTCAAGTAAAAGCCACGTCCGAGTTGAAACGCCCTATCCTGGTCCTTCTGCCTTTGAGAGGATGTTAAGATCTACCACAGGTCACGGCAGCTCTTACGCTCACGGGGAAGGAAATAATGGGGCAGTGGGGGGAGGGGTGGTACTGGGAGTGTTCAGAGTCAAGTGTTGGTCTGTAACTTTGAGAGCGAACGGCGCAGTGCTGGTCCTCGTTATTTCCCACCGTACATCCTCTCAATGTCGTCCTGGTAATGTGTTTTCAGCTCCTTGCGTTTGAGCTTGAACGAGTCAGTCACTAAGCCTGTCTCCGGGGTCCACGGCTCTGGGCTCAGACGGATCTTGCGAGGGATCTCAAAGCGTTCTAGCTGGGCTACAACAGAAGAAGAGGAAACGTTAACCTTTAAAAAAGGTCCCAGCGTGGTGAAATGGTTTAGTGTCTGGAGCTCCAAGTTAAGCTTTGACCTCCTTCCCACCTGCTAGAGCTGCGTCAGTGATGACCTTGAGGGTCAGCTCCTCCATGGCCCTGCTGCTGCACAGCTCCTCCCACGAGCCTCGGACACCGTGCTGATCGGCCAGAGCCATCAGGTGCTTCTGATTGGGCACTACGAAGCCAATCACGTACGTCTCATCACTTCAGAGCGGGAGGAGAGGAGACGGGAGGGGAGATGTCAGAGTGAAAGAAAAACAGAGTGCAGTTCTTAAGTGACACCGAGCTTTGTGTGTATTCTATCAACCGAACGTTCGACCGAATAAGGCGATGGAGCTCAAACATCTGCAAGCACGAATCATCAATTCTTCACTAAGTGATATATTTCGCCATAAAAGGAAATGGAAACAACACATGCCTGAACAAGAGTGTGAGGAGATTGCATCCTTCAGATATCTTACAAACAGGATCTGTTGTGCTGCAGAAATCTATTCAGATTCTCTGGTTGTTAAACAGAGCAGGAGACACCGCTGCCTTCAGAATCAGACGCTCTTTAATATGCTTCATTAAATCACACCCTCAGTGTCAGATATGAGATAATTAGGTTAAAGGTGTCCTGTAGAGTTTCCTTGTAAATGGACCAAGTTTCTGTGATACTCACCAGAACAACTGTGTAGCAATTCTTATAGTAAGTTTGGAGCTTTTATTGTTGACATCCATCTTAAGTTGCATTTGTTGGTGCATTTCTACATATTTTGGCACATTACTGCCACCTGTAGATCAGCGGATTTGAGTAAGACCACTGTAAGGAACGTGAATCTCATTGTGTGTGTTCACACCGGTGTGTCCTTGTGCACGTTTACATGGCTACACAGTGCCACAAGTGATCAGAAACTCCACAGGGTATCTTTAATGACCTTTAATGATCAACAAACTGCTGTTTAGTTCTTGTCACACAAGTTTCCTGCTGACAAACATTTTGCAAGCCACTCAGTAAAAGCTATCACTTCTTCAGTTGATCCTCTTACATCCAACTGAAACTGTGAGCAAGTGTGATCCCCGAAAGTCTATAGAAGCCATGTTTTAACTATTTTAACTAGCTATATAAACATTTGAACAATAAAATCACATTGTATTCTTTTTCATAGATGCTTTAACACACACACACAGACACACACCTGTTGGCATAAGCACAGATGTTGTCGACCAGAGGGCAGTTCTTCAGCATGGCCTCCACCTTCCCCAGAGAGACGTACTCTCCCGCCTGCAGCTTCACCAAGTCTTTCTTACGGTCTGGAAACACAGCAGGGACAGCTGCCAGTAATAACATGTGGGTCCACACACGTGGTGCACATGTGCAAGCGTGGGTATGTCTGTATTTCTTACAAAGAAGGAAAGAATTTGTGGGAAGCACCAGTTTTCTATGTCTCCAGTATCATCGAGATAAGAGAGAAAATTTGGGGGTTCTGGCTGACTGAAATAAACAAGACTGTGGAGTGATTCTGGGAATTGAGGTAAAACCTGATTTGTTAAAAGGTTTCCTGCCAGACTGATGGATGGTAGAGGAGAGGTTGTCTGGAATAAATCTGGGGCATGTTGATCATTTGTGTTTTTTTATGTAAAAGAATGAACTAGAGCAGACTACCCCAAGTGGTAATCTGCACATGTAACACCACTTATATCCTCCACACGTCCGCCCACTTCTCACTTTAACAGCCGTGCCTACATTTACGTTTTCTCACCAATTATCTTGAGGCACCCATCTTCATGAAACTCCCCGATGTCTCCTGTGCAGAACCACCGCTGGCCGTTCTCATCTACAAAGAAATCCTCTTGGTTTTTCGCCTCCTTCTTGTAGTATCCCATGGTTACGTTGGGTCCGCCAATCAGAATCTCCCCTCTTGGACAGGGCTTGTCTGTGCTGCGGTAACCACCTGAAAGACGGGTTTCAAACTCAGTGGACTGCAAAATTAAAAATTGCAATAAAACAGACCTACGATTCTCTGGATTCCGCTCTGTAATAATTTTGCGGAGATAAAAACCCGACAGCATGTTTACTCTAAAGTCTATTTCTGCTCCGCCAGCCAAGCAAGCAATAAACTCGACTTGATAAGAATCAAGTTTTAACAGAGTGTAATAAAAATGAGTTATGATAGAAAGAAGTTATGTGTGGAAGGAAGTAGAAGGAAAAGAAGCATGTTTTCCTTACAAGGTTATGGAGCAGCTACAGTGATCTCTCCTGAAATGCTGACAGTCTCACTAGCCTGGGAAATGATTAGTGGTGGACGCATTGGTGAAACATGTTCGTGTGTGTGCAGGAAGAACAAGGACTGGTGTGTCTTCCTATGAATCCACGTGACTCTGTAGCTTTTCTTCATGGATTCTGTGTGTGTGTGTGTGTGTGTGTGTGTGTGTCTCCCAGTCTCACTCACCCTCCACCCAGTCTTTGAGCTTGATCTCACAGCAAACCAGCGGGCCTCCCACTCTCCCGGTGCTGTAATCCCACACTGGAACAGACAACACACACACACACACACACACACACACACAATCAGGAAACACGCTAGCATCAAGGCAAGACACTTATTACCATAGCAACACGACCTCACTTGTTCCCGTGCCATGGAAACCCCATCCCACAGGAATGTCCACAAAACAGTGTTTCCCTGGCTCAAGTGACGGCAGCGGGGAGCGTCGGGCAGCTCCGTCGCTTTAGTCTGCCTGGGAAAGACTGGGAGTGCTTCCATTATTTGACAAATGTGTCGGCAGTGGGAGCCAATAGATAAACTCCGAAGTTCAAAACAGATTATTGGGACAGCCACCACCGCCACAGATATGAGTGCCAATCTTTTACCATCACTCTCAAGAGATTAGAAAATGATTTTGCTGTTTGTGAGACGCTGCAGGGGATGTCTGCATTTCTCGGGGGGAATTAAATCATTTGTAATTATTTCATGAGACAGCATGAGCACAAATGTTCACACCCTTTCTTTCTCAGTGGCACAACAGGCTAAAGGCTTTGTGCTAATTGGGTTGTTAGTGTACAATGACTTTTTGCTAATGCTCATTTTTGTCCTCCATTTCACAGACTGATAACCTACGCCCTTCTACCACGGCTCACGCACAATACATCTTCTCATTATTTACCTCTCATACTTTTCCCGTCACTGCCGAAAATTTTCCCTCTTTATGTCCTCCCACTGCTTTTATCTCCGCTGGCAGGCTGTTATTTTCTGAGCACTTCCCAGATTGCTCAATAATGTGCAACTTTTCCAGTTAATGAATCTTTATCTGGAGCAAATGACTACTTCAGTTCCATTCTAGCTAAGAAGCCACCGTTACTGTTGACATATTGCCGTCCTCTCAAACTGAGTAGTCGCAGATAAAGAAGATGAGAGCCTGCAGCTCTGTGACATCGACACAGCAAACTCTCATCATGCATGCTAAGATGCAGATATACTGTTTATCATGGTTTGATTAGCTAATTATCACAAAACAGCTGAGGCTGATGGGAAAGTAATTAGCTATTATCATCACATTCATTGGATAAAAAAAAACATTTCATAGCGATCCATCTGGTAGTTGTAGAGATATTTCAGTGTTGACCAAAGCGGTGGACTGAACGACCAACTGATGTTATTGTGGTCTTTCTCATTTCATCCAGCAAAAAACTAAACATGGGCATAAATAGTTTTTTTTCTTAGGTTCACTATTTGTGATTTGCTAGTTTCTGAAATAACTTTATTATCATTGTTATTTCTGTTTGTGTCTCTCTAAGTGTGCCCTACCATGTGACCGTCATTACTGCTTACGTTCACTAATGGTTCCAGCCCCGCAGGTCTCCGTCAGGCCGTATCCTTGACCCACCGGGCAGCAGAAACACACATTCATGAAGCGCTGCGTGGCGGCTGAGAGCGGCGCTCCGCCCGACAGCAACACTCGTGTCTGACCTCCCAGCAGAGAGCGAACTTTCTTGAACACCAGCCTGGGTGGATGAACAATTAGATAAACAGGAGAGTGGAGAACCTGAGAATAACACGTCTGCTGGTTGAAGAAATCGCTCATTACTGAAATGGAGCGGTGAAAGTGCTGAAAATACCACTGTGACGTGTCCACACACCTGTCACAGAGCGGTGTGCTGTATCCTTTGGAGAGCTGCTCCAGTTTGTAGTTGTAAGCCAGAATGAAGAGTGTTCGCTGGACACAGTTCATCTCCTCCACCTTGGTCATCACGTTCTTATAGATGCGATCCATGATCTCCTGGAAGCAGAGACGGGGACAGAGGTGAGGCAGAGAGAGAGAAGAAGTGACGCTAAAGGCTGCGCAGGAAGACAACAAGTCAGAGCAAAGATAGCCAGAGATACACTGGGCATGTAGAGAAAGACATTATAGGAAGGAAAAATAAATGTCAGTGAAATGTGTTTCTGAAGTTATCTGTCTGGGAAAAAGATAAAAGTTGAGAGATGAGAGGTGCAGCAGAGTTAAACTGCTGTTATGGCTCCTAATTGGGGTCCAGCCAGAGCTCTGAGGCCTTAAAGGGGAGATTTTAAGCAGATACAAATCAAAGAAGTGACTGTGAATTACAGAGCTGTGTTTTTCTCTTCAATAAATGCCAAGTCTGCCTGCAGTAAAAGTGACCACAAATGTTACATTTGTAAGGGACATGACTCGTAAAAAGATTGTACATGCAAGAACAAAACAAATTTCTCTAAATACAACAAGTCCAGAGGAACAAATGTGTACAATGTGGAACACATGTGTTTTTAAGTTTGGTTGCATAACTGCAAGTGCCCCCAATGGATTACTCTCAACAAGTGACCTACAAAACCAGAGCATAACAAAGACATCAACAAGAGTGAATCTCTGGGTAGGTTTCATTAAAAAAACACATACATTTCTTAAAATTGAGTGTAACGTGCATGAATCCTTTCCTCTCAGAGTGATCTCTTGACACGTTGTCGATAAGATCTGTGAACGTATCACTTAGTTTGACTATCGTTTGGGAAAAGCATGATAATGTATTTCTGGCA
Source organism: Amniataba percoides (assembly GCA_037176925.1). NCBI lineage: Eukaryota > Metazoa > Chordata > Actinopteri > Centrarchiformes > Terapontidae > Amniataba > Amniataba percoides. Next base: position 20,788,363 of record JBAJHX010000049.1, read on the forward strand.
CATCAGAAAAAGAAAAACAGACCAGTATCACACTATAATGTGAACATTTTATTGTTATAACAAGATATTTAGCATCTTCTAACAAGATACTTATATACGTTAGATACGTTATTACAACATAAAAACTTACCATGTTATAATAAGAAACTGTAATGTAAAATTGTAATGTGTTGTTATGTTGTGATAACTTATATTTTTATAACATGAAACTCAATCTCAATCAACTTCTGCTTCATGCCTCGATTAAGACATAGCTAGGTTCTTGAGCATGGTGGATGATATGATATATGAATATATAATATGTATAATATGTTACAGTATTTTGTTATATCAAGAAAAGTTTATTGTTGTAATGTGATAGGTTTGTATGTTGTAATACTATGAAAATATCTCTCACGTTACAATGTGAAAGATCTGTTTTTCTTTCTAACAGCAGCTGCTATAGAAAAAGCACAGCAATTTGCAAAAATTACAAACACAGTCAAAGTGTGATTCCAGCTAAATTTTGTGATATTGCAAAAGGACTGTGAAACTGCATTTGATATTGCAGATTGAATATAAAGACTTTTGGATTCTGAGGTGCAGAAAAAGCTTAAAGCCACACAGACATCACTTAGCACTAGCTCATAGATGAAATGTTAGCAAAATGTTAAATATCCAGCCGACACAGAGCATTGTGGTTTTCATTCAAATCTCATCTTCATTTTTCTGTCACTGTTTTGGTTTTTGTTTTGTCGGGGATGATAAAAATGAAAGTGACAGGAACAGGACTGTGCTGGGAAAAGCAGTATCAACGGGACTGGTGTTATTTTGTGTCTTGGCTACAACACTGTTGTACGCCTAACTTGGCTTGGCCCTTCGAGTTTCCTACTGTCAAAGGGATTGTAATGGAGAGAACCGAAACCCACAGATCAAGAGCACTTCATCATCCAAATCAGCAGAGTGCCTTCAAAAGCTGGACTCATACTTAAATGGGGAAAAGGGCACTAATGAAAAACAATAAAAACCAGCTGGTCCCTGTGTGTGTGTGTGTGTGTGGTGTGTGTGTGCGAATGTGTGTGTGAGTGTGTGTGTGCGTGTGTGGGTGAAGCTAAAGCAGTGAGAGAGGAAGTCGACGCAGGATTCATGCAGCAGCCTGTTGTCATATCACAGCAAACAAATTGTACGTGTGTGTGAGAATGTGTGTTAGTGTGCATGAGTGTGTGTGTCGTGGGGATAACCACATGGGGCTTTCTCACGTTCTGTTTACAGCTGTGAATGGTTCCAGACACTGGGGCCCTCTGCCCTTTACACTACGACCACTGGGAGATGGGGGGCAGGAGGGAGGGTGGGGAGGGACGGGGGCTCGTGGTGTGAGAGAGACGGAGGGAATACAGCGGGGAGGGCATATTGTTTCAAAGTAGCTGCTGTACGGTACGCTCCGGCCAGCGTGAGCAATGCCATTAAAATCTCCTGCTGCCAGGGGGTTACTCATGTCACATTTCTTCAAGAAAATGATTAACGTTTTATCGTAAATAAAACTGAACTAAAAGAAGAACCCAGGAGAGTCGGTATTTCACAATGTGACTGGACTTTGAGAGACTAAAACTTGAAGATACTGGCAAACAAATATACATAAAGAAAACTGTAACGTTTTTTCAGAGCTGCCATCACGATAGTATAAAAAAGTAATATCACAATAATATGTAGTAATGTGTCTTTTACACAGTTTTGTCAGTGGAAATGAGCCACACACAAGAAGTAGAGCACTTCTCAATGTCATTATTCGCTGACAGGCTGTCGATGTGACGCACACCAATGCAACAATTACACAAATAATGACAAAATTATGACCACAACCTTAAACTTTAAACTTCATGTCTTTTTGTCCTATATTTAGGGATCTGTATATGCATGATAAATTTGCCTTGCATCGGTGAAAGTGTAACGTTCATTCTCCTTTTAGCTTTGTTTTGGTCTCCACCAACTCCTACAGTGAGATTCAGAGCTCATAAATGAGGTTGGTGAGAGCAGCGAGACTGAAAAAGTGATACATCGTAAAACTGAAGCAATGAGATAATGCATCGTTTGCTGCATTATTCATATAAAAATATTAATTATAGCAGCTTTAATCCTGATAATTTTTACTGTGATGACACGTCGACCACAATGATGGCTATGTGGATTCCCTGTTAGATGAAAACTTGACTGCAAACTTCTACTTTCCATCTCATACCTTCATGCCCTACTTTTTCTTATTTCCCCAGACTGTGACCTCCCTCTAAAACTAACAAAGTGATTAAGAGGGACTGAATACTCTCTCTGCTCTTTCATTGACAAAATAAACACAACCATGTGAGGTTGTGAGTAAAGGCCATCCTGGCATCTTCACTGCTGAGATTAATCACTCAAACATACTTCAAAGACGAGCGGGACTAGCCAGCCTCAAATATGCCTTTTTAGCCCCCTTCTAACATCGCTTAGTGACGGAGAGCAGCGTCGGCCGGCTGCGGGAGGCAGAGTGTTTACGTCACAGTCGGTCCAGAGACAGATCCAGCAGATCCAGGCCTGCTGGAATCTATCAGTGCTACTCCACAGCTGGACTCTGAACAAAGACGGAGTAAAAGCGGAGCTGCTCCCAGACGAGGCCAAAGAGCATTGTTTCAAACACAGACTACAGACAGTGTGAAGGTTTAGGCTTCTCAAGCATTACACTGTGTGAGGCAGAGAGCAGCGTGTTGACGTACCGGGACAGCTGCCATCAGAGTGGGCTGCAGGACGCTGGTGTCTCCTTTGCTTCCCTTCTTGATTTTGGTGGACTTTGGGTGGGGAGAAGAAGCAACATCACAATAATGATCGCACACACACTCAACATGTTTTTGAGACTGATCTGAACCAAACCTTAAAATGTATTTTTCCATTACATGCAATGAAAGAAATAATTTAATTTATCATTTGATACAATGAAAAATGATCATTTGTTGATGTTCTGCAAAAAGACTTATCGATTGGATTAATTTAGCAAAATAAACCAAGCTTTTTGTAGCATCAGCATTTATAACTGTCACAAGCAGCCACCAAGTTTGAAAAAGCTGGTTTGAGTCAACTATCTGTTCTTATCCATGATGGAGTGAATACACACATTGTTGGGTGGTATTGTAAATTTGTTGTGTTGTTATGTTTAACCAACTCTAGGTGTATAATATGGACATTTTTCCTCAGAAATACAATTTGCACAAAGAAAAATTTAGTGAATTCCCCTATTGGACTGAACAGATTACAATTAAGTCTATGATAAAACAAAACAAAACAGAAAGCTGTTTCAGTCTCACTGCACCTGGTCAGCTAGAGTCTGAGGTGAAGAGTAGCCGATCCTGCAGCCGTGAGCGACACACACGAGCTCTGCGCTGAGCTCCAGCACATGGGCGAGAGGCAGGTAGCCAATGTAGGTGTCCTCCTCGCTGTAAACACAAGGACACTCTGATAAACATCTCTGAGCATTCACTCTAGTTCAGTTCATTAAGCCGACTAAATGTAAGTAGCATACGTACAATCTGCTATAAAATCAGTCTGAATACAAACTGCCACGATCTCTGAAATCATAAATCAAATCGCGGACGTCTTTAGAAGATAAATGCTTTACATAGAGAGCACCTTTTCCTTTGATTGGATGTTAGAACGATCTGCTGGCCACATATTTATCTGAACATAAATATTTCTGGATCACATTTCGGTGGATGTGTATGCACTTTCAGGCATACATGGGGGGGAGTTTACACAGCGGCATTACTTAATATACAAAGTAAAGCCTTTATTTTCATAAGACGTCTGATTGAGATCGTAGCATCCGTAACCCCTCCAGCCCCTCCAGCCCCCATCCCTCTCATCCTGCCTCCCATCCTCCCAGTTTTTTTTCCTCCTCTCATGCTGAACTCCCTCCACTCTGCATTTCCTCTCACCCCTGTCCCGTTCCCCAGGGGGGAAGGGTCGCTCTCTGTTTTAATGTAAATACTTGTGGTGTGTGATGGTACTTGCTGGCTGACTCATAGTAGTGCACGTGCTCAGTGGACATGGATGCCTCGACCAAGACGTTACCCCGAAAGAACATTTGGCATTTTTCCTCAAGCACGGGTTCCTTGGAGCACGGCGCCGTTACGCCACCTTACAGTCGACAGTATATAGTCAGTGACAGCAGAGATTAGCCAAAGAGGGGAGCTTAAAACAGCAGATAAGAGGAAGTTAATGTTCTCGCTGTGCTGATTTAACGCACTTTAAACTCGTCTTCCACTGAGCTGAGGGGAGTTTCTCAGTAAATGGTTTTAGAGTGTATTTCTTTGGATTGTTTTTTGGCCGGGGGCAGTGACTTCTTGGAGTCTGCGCTGGTGGCTCATGGAGCTTCAGTGTTCGGTGAACTTTAGGAGATGTTATAAGTGGATTTTTCTCCCTCAGACAGGGCAAACTGTTTTCTTCTGTTACCAGTCTTCATGCTGAGCTAAGCAAAGCTCAGACGTGACAGTGGCAAAGAAGTGAATGGGTATTTTTACACTAGCATCAATACATTAGCGTAAAATAATACATTTTTGACACCTAGACTATTTAAACTCGTAAAAAAAACACAGTCTAAAATTGACAAAATAATTACTGACATGAGGAACTATGTGGTGAGAGAATAAATAAAACAGAATACAAATCTGACAAGAAGAAAAAAAAAGTACAAAAATATCCATCAGACATTTCTCACATTTCCGAGGCTGTAACAGAGGATTCTTTGATGTGAGTTTGTGCTGCCTACCACAGGTTGGGTATCCGCTCGGCCATGCCTGTGATGCCAGCGATGATGTTGCTATGGGAGATCATGACGCCCTTTGGCACGCCCGTGGATCCGCTGGTGTACATGATGACCGCTATGTCTGATGGCAGCGGCGGCTCCCGCTCACGTGCTGCTGTAATGTGAACAGGGAGGGAAAACGCAACACACACACACACACACACACACACACACACACGTGAGCTGAACATGACAGAACTGCATTGCAGTATTTTATGTTAAGCGGCCACACATGCACAGGAACACGTCATAAACTGTGACAGCCGCACAGAAAAAGGCATCCATGCGTATAAATTGTCCACACAGACATAAACTTGGAATAAAAGCAGGAGCCTCTGTCTGATCCATCTGTTGCATGTGCACAGCTTGAACAGCTTTGAGAAAAGAAAATGGAGAGAGTGTCAAAGGCCAAGGAAATATTTAAAAGCTCTGTAATTCAATAGAGGCTGTGCAAAAGTTCAAAGACATGATGGAAAATAGTCAGCTGTGATATTAAACAATCAGGCTGCTCTTGGCACAATGAGGGATTAGTATCTGACTGTGCTGGCCAAAACACACCATCTTCACTCGCCTCTCCTTTTTCTCTCACTCTGTTTCACTCTTGTCTCTCTAATCTTTCGCCCCCGTCTCTGCTCTTTCATCTATTCCTTTTCTCACTCCGACACTTTCCTTTTGTACTCCTCGGTATCTCTAAACGCAGTCTTTTCTCCCCGCTTGTCTGGTGTGTGTGTGTTTCCCTCTGACTTCCCTTTGAAGGCCTAAAGCTTCTCCATGGTGTTAAAGCCATGTCTCAAGGTGTGTGTTCGTAGCCACTTAAAATGGCCACACATAAGGTAAAAAAAATCAATCATAGAAAAAGGAATAACATTGCACACCTTTAGGTTCCTTCACAGAAAATGATCTATGTATTTGTACATAAAGTATATAATAATAATAAGTATACATAACGAGAACAAATGAACATAGCCCTTGTTACAAAGGAATGTGCCCTCTTTGTATTTCATTGGTCAGTTCAGTGTCTTGCCAGATGACGTCCCGTTGCGTTACAGAAAATGTTGAGTCAGGTTCAACTATTTTGCAGAACAACCATGAGCTGTTTTGACCCCCTTGTGTCGGCACCCCTGCCAGACTGGCTCCACTGAAATGAATAAGGGGGCTGTGTTTTTTTTTGCTTTTGAACAAAAGTAAAGTCAGTCTTAACATGGCCTTAGGGAGAGTGCTTTTGGCTTATTTTTTTTTCCCATGAAACACTGTTGACGGATTGTTGGATGGACTTTTTGCATCCCTGCCTGCCAGTAAGCCAGACTCACACTCAGGGCCTCTTACCAAGACTGAGAGAAGTTGGGGTGAGTGTATCTTGAAATCAAAGGCTAAGTAGCATGTAGTTGTCTACATGACAGGCTGCAGAGCGATGAGTCCCCTGTTCTCTGATCCCTCTCTGGGTTTCCTGTCTGAATAAATAAAGATCAAATCAGTTTAAAGGGGGGGAACAAAACCAGTCGGAGGTTTGCTGGGCGAGCAGCAGTGTGCTCATCATGCAGGAAAGAGAGAGACTTTTTTTGTTTTTCCTCTCTGTTCAGCATTTTGTGGAACAAATAACAGAACTAAGACATCCGAGTGCAGCAGGCCGAGAAAAATCAAACAGAGGATGAAGGAGGGTGGAGGGGGTGTGTAAAGGAAGAGAAGGAGAGTAAAATACATAAAGGGAAGGCCCCTTGTCTTCCTCTTTCCTCTTACTCGGATATGAGGCATGTAGGAGTGTGTGCTCTGAGACTTCATGTCATGTGAAGTTAACAGCGCTGTGTGTAAACATGACCCTCACATATGTCCCAGAGCTCCATCCTCCCTTCATAAACCTAATTTTTTCCCTCTTTATCTACACGATACTACCAGCCTCTCTGGTTTTGGGTCAGTCAGTTCGAGAGGTCGCATCGAAAGGTGAAGAGGGGGTGAAGAGCTCTCCTCGTCCATCCAATCCACTGACTGAATAACCATCGTGTCGATCTTAATCTGGCACAGATGTGAGCGCTTCCTCATTCACATGACCTAATGGGACAGCTACCAGTCCGCCCCCACCCTCCTACCCCGATGAGAAAAAACCCACTGTGACCACCCATAACTGCCACTCCTCAGTGTCATTTCCAGACGCAACATGAAGCCTTTATTCTATTTATTTATTTACTTTGCAAAAAGCCAATAAAACCGACTGTTCAGAAGGCAAAAGGCAAAGTTAAAAACGAACATAATGGAGCATTTAGCAGCTAAAGGAGTAGGCAGAGACAACCAGTGGAGTAAAATACTGGATTTCCAGTCATCAGATGAACCTGAAACACCTGAAACTCCAAATAAACTGTAATGTCACTCTGTGTTGGCCAGATTTGTAGATAAATAAGACTCTGCTGATGATGGCCTCATCAGCTTTGTAAGGTGATAATACACCATGTCATGTTTGTATGGTTGCAGCTTGAATCTTCTGGCCCCAAGTGTCCCCCAAACCCCTTTTGGTCCCCAAAACAAACAAAAGATGCATGTAAGTTCACTTTTCTTTTGTTTGGGTTTGTTAGGGAACACTAGTTCACACAGCACAATATTAATGTATCAAACGCTCATGAATCCTACACAGTATTAAATATTGATTTGCTGTGATAAAAACACAATAGTGATTCAGCTCTTCTTCACACACACTGCCTCTGAAGAAGAAGTTGGCTGAATAAGCTCCAAACCTTCTCTGGACTTTGTGTATAGTTGTGTATTTTGGTGAAAGTAAAACACAGACGGACAGCTGAGAAGTGGATTATGCTGCAGAAGTAGTTTGAGATATTTTTGCAGATGCCTTGACTCTCTCTGCTGTATTTCATGACAGATTAACACAGAAACTGGTATTTTAATATTTGAAATAAAAAAAAAAATAAAATATTTTGTCAAAAAAAATACACACACTCACTGTCACATAAACGTACCGTTCTCAGGCCTGGCGCCCAGCTTCTGAACAGCAGCCATGTTGTGGACACTGATGCCACGCGGATACCCGGGCCAAGAGGTCGGTGTGTTGTCCACTACAACGATGTGCTGCAGCCGCGGAACTTCAATCAGGATGGCCTGACCCCCACACACACACACGCAATAGTATACATAAGCATAAATATGACAAGCACACACGTGGTGTATACACATTAGCACATGATGAAAAGCAGGTTTCTTCTCAGACAAGTATACTATAAAAGCCATGCACATCATCTTCGTCAATATTTAGGCTGAGAGAGGATGTGTGAGAGTGAGCAGGGGAGCTGTGTTTATGCCACCTTGATAAAAGGGGAGATAAATTGCCAGAGGATCATTTGTCTTTGGGATTAAACAAGCACATGCACACCTCCTTGTTTTTAACATCTCTAAGGAGACACACGGTGGCCTAGAAGTTTTCTTTACATTATCGTTCTAGTCATATAGACCAGACACATTTTGATGACAGGAACAGGTGACAAACTCATCACTAAACATGTGAACCCAGCTTAATTTATCTTACTTGTCTTTTTATTTTCAGGAACAGAGATTATCAACCTTTGTTGACTGAGATGAGGAAAAATATCTCTGAAAATGTCAAGAAGTTTTTTATATTTTTCTTACACCAGTGTTTATTACCTAAAAACTTTACTTTCAACTTAAATTTCCCACACCAGGAATACTTTTTCATTGTGTCCTTGGGTTTGTTTTTGTGACAGTAACTGATGCTGGTGTTAGTAGAAATGTGATATTGGGCCTTACAGATATGGTAATTACCATTCATCGCCGGTTGACACTAGTTTTCTTATGTTTTGCCTTTTTCCACAGAACGACTGAACTGGCCATTGCACAGTTGCCTATAAAAAGTCTGTAGTGGATTGTGCAATGCCAAAGGTTTACAACCAGATGACCAAGAGTAGCTGCCCTCTCTATTAAATCCAAATACTTGAGTGGCGAGTGTTTCTCCATATAAGTACTGATACTTGTTGATCCTCTTTTACCATCCACACAGTTACACCTGCACACCCACATTTCCCTCATGAGGTGCCATTGTCACCAAGCCAGTATGCTACAGACGCCCAAACACTGCTGCTGCTGAATGTTGTATTTCCTCTGATGTTTAAATGCGTGTAAACAGATTATTCCTGCACGTGTAGGTGTGTACTCTGACCTTGAGCCGGGTCTCCAGGAGCTCTCTGCTGGTGATGATGTGTGTGACCTGAGTCTCATTCAGCCCGTGAGCAATGGCCGGACCTCCCAGTGTGGAGTAAAGGGTGACCACTGCACACATAAAAAAACACTACTGTCAAAAATAATTAAATCATAAATACTAGAAGTACATATTTACAGTCTAAGATATTTCAAAGACAGGCAAATTCGAACTCATTTAGTCTTAATCCCTCTGTTTACTTAAAATGATGAATGAAATATAAAGAGCTGCTCTGTCTTGTCGAGCAAAGGCTTGTTTATAAATGATCTCACATCCCTGGCATGTCTTGTCTTTATCAGTCACAAAAAATGAACATGGTGGTAAATTTGCTGGGCTGCAACTTTACCATTTCCAAAAGATGTAAATATATGAATAAACCATATAAACACATATACAATAAATACTTACAGAATATATCACTATGTAACAGAAAATCAATGGCAGTAAAAACACTGGTTACTGGTAATGAGTTTCACTAATGTTTTGGGTTTTTGTTTTTGTTTTTTTCCATGACTGGACTTGCTAGCCACAATGGCTCCACATCTGTATATCTTTTCCCAAAAGTCAGCCAGATGTCAGAATTCCAGATTCATTCAAATTCAGGGGGAGTGTCACTAAACGAGGCCCTGAGATTTGAAGGCTTGAAGACGCACTCGGTAAACAGTGCAGTGCTATAATCCTGCATTAAATATTATCGAATGGCTCTGTTAACCTTCATATGTTTAACTTTGCTGAGACCACTGATCAGGTGTGCTGACGCTGTTGGTGGTACATTTGAAGCTGCACTGTACGGTGGGTGGTGTTGTACTGGTTGTATTGTGTCAGACTGCACTGAAATGTACAGCGAGTGCTCAGACAAGTCCTTGTGTGTGTGTAGAGTAATCATATAGACAATGAGGCATGTGTGAAGATGGACAATGTACGTGCGCTCTGTCCACACCGCCCAGTCACTGTGATATGGCCACCCCCCCGATGACATCATCGGGCACCTCAAGAGGCCTCAGCAGAGCCTCCCAGCCAATGAGACACGAGCTCTCACTGCCTGATAAGCTCTTCTGGGGATATAAACAGTCCTGGTATGTGAGGGAGTTGGTGTTTCATGACTAAGTGCATATGCCTGATGGAGCGCTGGTTTATGTGCTTGGACACACACATCCACATAGTATCTGTAGTTGGAGAGCCTGAGGGTTAAAGGTTGATGGCTTTTATCAAAGTCAGATATTAAGTCAGTGTCAGTACCACTGTATGCTGTAGAATTAGTGTTGAACCAGAACAAAATTAGACTAAACTAAAAAAAAAAAAACAAAGAAAAAATACAGGCCAAATTAGACCAAGACAGAAAATATGAAGGGATTGAGTATACTGACGATAATAATAATAATAATGATAATAATGATATGATAATATGATGACATGATAATGATAATTAATGTTGTCACCTGCTGAGCTGGATGTGATGTCATCGCATCACATCACATGATGGTCTGAACATCAGGCTCCCTCCCCTCTAGACGTGTTTAGACTTTAATAACTTAAAGTGACATCATCCAGAAATTATTCATACTCAATATGACATTAACTGATTAATATGTAATTATTTTTCAATTCTGTCACCTAATTCTAGTCTCACTGTATGTAAACTGGAGGCTTCAAGTTTCACAGCACACAGATTGACTCCAGGCTACTTGTGGTGTAAGAAATCCAACTCCTGTGTACACACTTTTAATTCAGACACATTTTTTCTTCCACAGATGAAAAACAGTGAAAACAGCCTCCTGTTGTCTCTCTGCTCACACAGTCTCTGCACAGTGAAATTCACACATCCAATAGACACTTTTTAGAGTGATGGCGACCTTTAAATACATTTCTTTGGTGTGTGTGTGTGGCTGTTAAAATATCAGTGAATTGGCTTCAGGTTGATCCTTGGATGGAGGAAGAGAAAATGGGTGAAAGTGCAAAAGACAGATGCAAAGGTGACAGGAGGAGGAGAGAGAGGTAGAGAGAGAGAGAGAGAGAGAGAGAGAGAGAGAGGTATAAAAACACAGAGCAACTCAGTATTCAACCCCTCGTCCCTACTCTGACACAGACACAGGGGTTTATGGGACAAAGCTTAGTGACATCACACCCTTGCGTCATGGAGCATCAATACTTCCTGTTCTGCTACCGTGTATGTGTGTGTGTGTGTGTGTGTGGATGAGGGCCATGACACCTCCAGCCGTGAGATCTAAACACTAGATTGGGCCCCAGCTTGACACATACACACACAAAATCACACACACAACTCGGTACAAGTCATTTTAACACAGAAAATGCATCGGCTCCACTCAGCAACAACACATAAAGAATTTGTGGGACATTCAGCGTCGCGTTAACTTGGTCACTCTGCATTTTTTGGATGGGTCCCAAGACTCACATTTCCTCGACTCCACAGAGGAACGTGGAACCCATCTGCTGATGTCAGGACTTAAAAATCCACCAAAACTGAAGTTGTGAGTTTTTTTCATGCGGAAGTATCAGTATGTAGAGAATATATGCTGTGTAACTGCTGCCCGTTACATCTCGTTTATTTTACTCACACATACGACAAGTGCATCCGACTCACAAATGGTGAGCACATTTGTCTTTTGACGAAGAGCCAATATACAGAAAATAAACTATGTACACACAGAGGAACACACACGCGCACACACACCAAGTGTTTGAGTTCACTGGGGGCCTTTGGCTGACTCCTTGATGCCTCTGTCAACATCAGATGTTCACGTAGACTCTCTCACCCCTCCTCTGACGCCATCAGCCTTCACTTCTCTCCCTCTCTTGCCTCCCCCACTGTCTTTTCCTCCATCGCTCTTCCCAACCTTTAACTCCTCTTTAACTACGTGTTATCCACTGCCCCGGGCTCTGCGCTCTCCCAGCGTTGTGTTTGCAGGAGAGAAAGATGCTTTATGAAGATGCTTTATTGGCTTGAACTTGCAGCGTTCTTCAAAGCTTGACAGTTTAATGGAGCTTAAACTGAAGCACACAGGGAAAATGAAGGGTCCTTCGAGGACAATCAAGAAGATTTAATGAACTTAAAGTGCTGCTGTGGATGCTCATGGCAAAGAAAGTCATCTTTGTTACTGAACATATTACAGGAAAGAGGAAATCAGTATGAAAGCTGCAGCTGCAATGTTCTCTATACAGAGAGCTGAAAGTGAAATTTCAACCTGCTCCATGGTGTCGACTTCCAACAACAACAAACTAAGGGAGTGAAAACAAAAGGTAGATTTTTTTATTGTATTTATCTAAGGTAATCGTGCTGTTTTTTGAGCTAATGTTACATGATTCATGCACTCACCTGAAGAAACCCTGAGAGGTACAGCATTTTACTCTTCTTTAGAGTAGTCTGTTACACGAGCACAGTGATGGTGACGGTGATACAAGTTGAAAGAACCTTTTTTCAGTACAAAAGCAGCCGTTTTGTTAAGAGCACAAGTGACAACGCTGTGCATGCATGAAATAAAAATGCACTATTGACGCAGTCTGGGTGTGTTTCCATCGTGAAAAAATGAAATGGATGGAGAAAAAGCGAAAGGGGCTAAGGAGGAAAAATGGGACACTTATATAACAGCAAAGCAGAAGGGACAAATTGACCTTCTTCTGTCTCAGCTGGGCCCGGCATGTTACAAGTTGACCAAGGCAAACGCACACACACACACAAACAGAAGGGGACATAAATCAGCCTAATTCAGACACATTTGGAAGATGCTCAGTGGGAAAGACCAAATTGAAGAACACAGAGCGTCACAGTACAGTAAAATCTAAAGTGAAAGTACACAGCAGTGGAAGGTGCAGATTTTAATCTCTCAAATTAATTCCAATGAAAAAAGATTACCATCATTTCCAAAAATACTGCATTAATTCATGTAGTAAAAAGTGACAATAATTATCAGCCAGTGGTTGTATACATCCGTCAACCTGTCGCCTTGTAGTTTACCTCCATATGAGACGAAGCCTTTAAAGGAATTGAATAAAGGGTATTATGTGTATTTTTTGGCAAAATGAATGTTCTCACTATATTGACGTGTGATTCCAGTGAATAAACTCAAGTGAGAAACATGCCGTCTTCACTCAGAGACTATTTTTACAGAGGACTGATAGAGAGCTTCATCACATGGTGTAGCGACAAACACCTGAAACTCAGTATCAGAAAAACTGAGGACATCATGAGGTCAAAAACTTTCAGGACATCATGATGTCACATAGAGGGCACAGTGGTGTAGTGGTTAGCACTGTCGCCTCACAGCATCACGCCTCACAACCGGCAAAAGTGGCATGATTAACATTTGAATTCATATATGACCTCTGACCTAATGAGGTCAGTCTTGGACATTCGTGCCAAATTTGAGGAAATGAGGTGCTCCTCAGATATATCATTGGAATGGACAGCTTGATTATCTGATTATCTCTGAAGAGAAAAGATTATTCTTTGACTATTTTGATGATCAACTAAGAGTTTAAATAATTTCTCACGAAATGCTTAACAAAATACTTTTACTGCAGCATTTCTAATACAGACTTTGTTAAATTTGAAGCCCTTTTCATGATTTACATGATTTGTCCACACTCCTCTGTGTGTGTTTGTGCCCACCATCACACACACACACGCACACACACATGCTGCACTTACATCGGAAGTTGTGCATGAAGCAGGCCTGGGCCGCGATGATCCACTCGGCTCGGGTCTCACAGAAGATGGCGATGTTGTTCTTTGGCCGCTGACCCAGCGATGCCAAACCACTGCCCAGCTGGGACGCTGCTGTGTGGACTTCCTCATAGGAGAGCCAGCGGTACTCACCCAGGACAACCTGCGGGGTGGGGGCGGGTGAGAGGGGGGTACAGGGAAAGTGTGTTATCACATTACTCCAACCACAGAACGCTGGAGGATCGCTCCATTCATGCTGTGTTCATGGGTACATTTTACCACGGGAGCACTGCCAGTTATATCCCACAGTCACATGTTTGGCCTGTTTCATATTAAAAAAGTCACAGGAGAGGGAGCAGCAGTTCACTTGTACCAAACAGAAGAGCTTCCTCTTCCTCTCTCATTATCATGCTGCAGCATTTCACGGTCATCATCTGCATGACAAGAAGATAAACACAGGCCTCTGGATCTTCTCTCAGACACTCACACACCACGCTGACGACACACACTTAAAAAGACCACAAACGCGCATACGAGCTTCCTGCATGAATTAGCGGGGCTATACTGGCTCCCAATGGTTCATAAATGGAAGTGCACACAAACACACAGAGAGGCACAGAGTAACAATGACTATACACATACAGTTTTTCACTCATTGCAAACAATAGTCAGGACGTGTTCTCTTGCAGCAATAAGTGTTTCAACAGTGGGGTTTAAATGGATTAGAGGGATCAGGCCGGTGGGATTAGTGGTGAAATTAGTGGATTAGGTCATTCGGAGGTAATGTAACTGCAAGTCAAAGTCTGAAAGTCCTGACCGTGCAGGCGCAGATGAGTATACTTTAAAACACTCAGACAGCGCCGTTTAAAAATGAATCTGACACTGATACACTGAGGTAACTTTTTAGATCATCTGTGAATGAGTCTGAATTAGTACTTTAATACTTCCACTCCATTTTGAACCAATCCCGTGTGTGCTCTTGAGCAACTGCCAATCTCTCTATCCTCTTTCCTTTTGTTTTCCATTCCACATTCATACTTCTCTCCCCTCTCTTGACATTTGTAAGGTCAATGGAATTTAGGCTGCCAAGGAGAATAACACGCTGTCAGCTGAAAGGAGTAACAGCGATCAGAAATACTTCGTTTCGACTCTGAAAAAGCTTCAAGAGGTTTTTCCGGACAGCGAGTCCAGAGAAAGTCACGGATCAGCAGTTGAATGTGATATGTGAGATATTGCAGATCTAAGAAGGCGTACATTACAGCTTGTCTTTCTCCATATTTAAAATGGCGAGATGAAATAAATCATTTTTCCCCACACAATGTGACAAATGTTTTGCGCAAAAAATAAATAAATGATTAAATCCAAATCTGTTCATTCTATATTCTGTCTTCTATTTAATCTATTCATTTTTTGTCCTTAGACACCTCTGTTCTGTTCTGCCTGAGTAATATCTCACTCTGCCCTTTTTCCATTCATCTCACCAGACATTTTCAACAAAACATTTTCAACCAAACAATACATACCTTTCCATGGTGCAATAACTTTTTATATATTTCATACTACTGTATAGATAACCATGCAGACATTCATTAAAGAATGAGTCTGATCTTTTATTCTTCATTATCATCCACAAATACCACGAGATTCTGATCCTACTAAGACATCTGTGCAGCCTCACAGACCTCTTGACATGTTCCTACACTAGTGCATTGACTTTGAGTCAATCCCACACATTATACCTCGCCCTGCAGCTGTAAATATTCAGCAGTGCAGAAAATCTATGGCCGAAAATAGTCACAAATAAAACGTCTGTGCCCAGATGTCTGGGGAAATTATTTATAATTCATTTATTTATTTATCCTTTTTTTTATTGAAACCGTGTGTGTGTGTGTGTGTGTGTGTGTGTGTGTGTGTTCATATATATTTATTGAAAAAAGATGTTTGCCTTCAATGGGAAACATTAAGTTTAATGCCTTTTTTCTGTCTTTCCTCTCTGCATACTGTGTTGAACTTTCTGCGTCACTCTTTACCTTCTTGAACACTTTTCCATTGCTCTGTCGCTCATCCTCCTCACTGATCACCTCCCTCGTCCCCAGACAGTCTCTGCGTGGGAACCTCTGTGCCGCGTACTCAAACATTTTATCCAGGGTGTCCACCCCTGGATGCAGCGACGTCACCAGCCTCTTGGCGGCGCTGACCGCTCGGTACGGCCCCTCAGGGAGTCCCAGCGTCGGCCGGGCCTTCGCTCTCTTAGCCCGCTCCTCTTCAGAGCCGTAGAAGCCCACATCGGGGCTGGAGACCCAGCTGAGGATGTAGGAGGGCAGAAAGGTGATGAAGGTGTAGATCCACACCATGAGGTGGAAGAGGAGCAGCAGCATGGGGTTCAGGTCCTCCTTCAGCTTCATCTCGGTGAAGCTGTGCAGACGTCGGAGAGCAGCGAGGACGGAGTGTGTGCAGGAAGACGAGCTGTGAGAAAGTGGTTATTTCCACTGTTGTGGTCAGGCCCTCTTTCTTCTGTCCTCTCCTCTCCTTCTTTCTTTCCTTAGGAGAGCACGTACTCTCAGTCCACGCTACACCTGGAAAATAAAACACATTAACTTGGCATCAGAGCAACAACTGACCAAACAGTACTCCACTGTGAGTTTCAAAATGAGATTTCTGGCCCGTACCGAGAATGATCTGAGCTTTTGGTGCCTTAAAGCACAGGAATCTCAGCTCATTCAGAAAAGGAAACACAACAATGAGTCACATGGACTCCCGCGCTCACCAAAAGCAGAAGAGAAATTTTGTTACTGGCAAAGCCCGGCGTGACAAACAGACCGGCTCTGTTTTTCAAGTGTTCCCTCTCCTTCCTGCAGCCGCTGTGTCCAGCGCACTCACCGAGAAAACAGCATGAGCACAGCACAAGCCACTGTCAGAGGCACGCAGCGTTATCTGTATCAGAGACACAAAGAAAAAACTGAAGAAAAAGAGAGCAAGGCGGAGGTACAAAGGAGTAAACTGATTTTGAAAAGAGAAAAAAGAGGAAATGAAATAGAGATCGGTTGGTCTCTAACAGACGTTAACGACACTAAGTGTGAGACGGCGTGTAAGAGCTTTCTGAATGAGCACGTGTGAGTGTGTGTGACAGGGCGCGAGCCACTAGACAGGAGGAGACGGCAGAGAAAGGAACAGATAATCACACAGAGAGAACAAGCGTGTGTGTGTGCCGCCAAGCAGCGTACCCACGAGCCACGCTGTGCCCATTAAAGTCCACGACGCAAGACTTAGAGAGTGTGTGCTCCCACAGCCGTCTCCTCCGCTGTGTGACAGACACTCCTACTGTAAGAGTGTATTTTCTCAAATTCATCTCACTGCTCAGTTTTAATGGTAACACAGCTGTGTTTTTGGACGCACTCTCAACATGGATCACTATAGAGGTGACGGTCGTGTTGAACAGGTGCTGGCAGAGTTTGGGAGCTGTCCAGAGTTCTGACCAGAGATCAGAGGGAAAAGTCACCTCATTAACCAGGCTCCTTGTTAATGCCAGTTCTTTACACTTCAAGCTGTGTGCGCCCATACTGGTCTTTCCATTCAAGATCAATTAGGCAGTGCTGTTATGTAGATAAACATAAATAGAGGTCATAAACAGATCTACGTATGGTTTGAATGTTTTATCTCGATACCTAAGTTATTCAATGTACAATGTGTCTAAACACAAGTGGCCATGCGATCATCTGGCCTGATAGAAATCTATACTGAGGCTGAATGTTCACTCTTCAGGCCATCTCCGTGACAACTGAGCAAACATCATCCGCCCAAGAAGTCCATAAGATGAGGAAGAAAGCTCCAGAAAAAAATGCTTGTGTGCTTGAGTCACAATTATTTTGTCAAAAAAGTCTAAACTTCCAAATGGTTCATTTAAATCAGGGACTTATTAAAGAAAATGTAAATACGATTATGAACCTTTCTGTACGTGGTGGTTTTTGACATATTCTGATCCAAAAAAAATGTCTTGGTTCGATATGGAGCAGCTCTGATCAACATAGATAATAATGTGAACATTGGTGAATATATATCACAATGTCAAATTATTTTGATAATGATAAAATCACTTCAGTATTTCTTTTTATCACACATGAACTTCTGGTTATGTGTTTCATTGCTTGTTATCACTCTCAGTTTAAAGAACCTCAAAACATCCAGATAGTAACAATTAGTTTTTTAATGTAGGTGAGCTCAATTCTGTCAAATATATTAAGTGAATGAGAAACTGCAAGTTTATTTCTCCTCATGTCCACCAAGTTGTGGTTCGGTAAACTTTCTCCGTTATAGTTGATTCTGGATAAAGATGTATGATGTATTAGGATCATGGTGTGATTAAGAACAGACATGAAAGTTAATGGATAACCTTGGATCCAATTTGTTAAATAATATTATGATAACGTAGGTTTGGCTAATCATTATTTGAAATATTTACGGCACAGTAATGTAATATTTAACACAGTTTAACGGCTGGATTAATGATTTGTTTGGGCATGATACACCTTGTTTCTGTCTTTGTTTAGAACCATGGAGATCTTCATGGCAATGAACCCTCACATCGCTCTTTGGGTAAACATGATGAGTGATAGCAGTTGTGGCTCTAGTTAGAACCGTTAAAGTAAAAGACTCCTGATTAAAGGATCTGTAAAAATACAAGTCTGTCAGTGTTTCTAATCAATTTGATGCATTTCCAGCCACAGATGC
This sequence comes from Amniataba percoides, assembly GCA_037176925.1. NCBI lineage: Eukaryota > Metazoa > Chordata > Actinopteri > Centrarchiformes > Terapontidae > Amniataba > Amniataba percoides. The sequence continues at coordinate 20,806,789 of JBAJHX010000049.1, forward strand.
CCCGCCCCTTAAAGACTACACATAGTAATTGTTCTTATAACTGTGACTATTACTGATTTACAGCATGATCGTTATTGGTCTGTCGGGTCTGGTGACTGACCACAACCGCAAAAGTTCCTCCCTCACAACAGAGAGTTGGTCTGAGCATGCACACACACAGCAGTCTATTCTAGCAGCACTAATTCATTATTCATTTCAGGGAGGGGTCATCTTGCTCTCCTGAAGAGCCACATCCTTCCTCTGGCGCACACTTCACACACTTGTCTCCCAAAAACACTCATCTCTCAAGAGTCCCTTTGAGCCTCATACATTAATCATGGATTTTACCAGCAACGCTCACCCAGACTACCATCTGTTCCCTGTGGGTCTCTCAGCAGCTCTGTTCTTCTGCTCGGTGTCTTGTTACCCGGCCCGGGTGCCTTGCTTCATCACAGGACGCTACAGCTTACCAAAACTGCGAAGAGGTGGGACAGACATCCCCCCCGCCCTCCTCACTATCATCTGCAGTTTGCTTGTTTGTTTCACTTTCTCTTGCCATTCCTGTTTTTGTCTGTAATTTGCAGAAAAGGTCGACGGAATAGAGGCCACAGAGGAGCCGTGTGGTTGTCTGGGGTAAACAAACTCAGACTGGAGGAAAAGAATGAACAGAGCTTGTTGCTGGCAGACTTTAACTTCTTCCATGCAGACAATGAACAAAAGTGTTTGGCCTGCAGTGAAAAATACTAGACTGTTTCTAAATGCACCCGCCGTGCAAACCATAAAAAAACTGGTGGAAAATGTGAAAATAAGATTTCACAACAAGGAACTCAAGCTGATCAGCTGGATTAGTGATTTTTAGTTTTCTCACAACAGCTACCAAAGCTTTTCATTTTTCTTTAGAATGGTAAGAGATGCTGTCTATGGCATATATGTGGATATATAAGCCTATAGTATGATACAGAAATGTTTTGGTAGCTAGTTTGGTAGTTTGAGTCTCATTATTTCAGCATAATTAACAGTATTGGGTAATAAATAGTTTAGACCGAATCACATTTTTATACATTTATTATTTTAATTTAGATGCTCTAAAATAAATCAATCAAAGCAGCACAAGTCTAACTTTCCATTTTTCCTCCTTGATACGGGTCAAGCTCTGAAAACACTGGACCCTTTGGATTTTCCATGATGCAGCTCTATAATGTGTGTGACTCAGACTCTCAGTAAATATCAAACACAGTCCAACCTGCTCACAAGCTCCCTTCAGAGCCACAAAAGACATCATATATCTGTTCACGCAGGTTGCGTAGGCCTCTTTTTTGGTGAGCTAAACTTCTTGTGTGAATTTGTCTCATTAAGATGTCTTGAACATTAAGTATGTGTCTGTTTGACTGTCAGAGTTGACTATGTTTGGTTGTATGCAAGTATAATGACAATAAAGTTGAATTTTATCAAGTCTTGCAATTATTTTTTATCATAGATTACTTTTGTATTTATCAATAACATTTCAGAAATGTGCAGATTATTCAAATCACTGCAAAGATGATGTCTTTAGATTGCTGACTTTAAAACCATATTCCAAAAAATGAAAGATATTCAATTAAAATAATATCAAAGAAGCAAATACTCACATCTGAGACGCAGAAACTGGCAAACTATTTGGTCAAGTTTCTTGAAAAGTGTCCTGAACTTTTCATGTATTACAAAGGAAGCAGCTGTCGATGAACTCTGTTAAACAGTTAACTCATTGTTTACCCTCTGTGCCATGACGATGTGACTTGACAGAGGGGAGTGTTATTGTGTGCGGCGCCAGGTAGCACTAGTCAGGTTACACACGAGAGATAAGGTGCTGCAGTCACAGAGGGGAGGAGGCTGTGACTTGTTGGAATTTGTCGGCTATGCTTTGCATGAAAGGCACACAATCACAAATAAACCTGTGACCGTGCTCCATAAACACCCATCTATCTGAGCAGAACAGCAACCATGATTACCTGTCATACTGTTTAATAGATAATCATTTCTTTATATATCACCTGCAGTCCTGATTAGCCATTTAGCCACCAGCAGGGATTCAGCACAAAACGACTAACAAGCCCAACTCTTCTCAGCCTCTATAAAAGGTCACGACCCTGATCTGAACCACAAAAATAAGTACACTCGCCTGTAATCTCTTACCTTCATCAGCGAGAAACGGGTAGTCGCAGCATGCAGCGTAGTGGTGGCTTTATGCAACAAGTAGGCGCTTTGCAGGCAGCCTCCATGCACTGGATTAATTGAGTAATATTGTGATGTGCTTTCTGCAGCGGTGGGGTGAGCAGGCTTGTGTGTGTGTGTGTGTGTGAGGGAATCATTGCTTCCTCAAGAGATTGTGTGAATGGAGTCTTTTGTGTGCAGACGTCATCGTGCTTTCACCCACTCAGCTAAGCAGGCGGGCTGAAGTCCTGCAGAAAGCTGAAACGTGGCCATTGTGGTGAAACGACGCAGCGACACACGACTCGGCCCCAAAGGGTCAGACTGTGTGTGTGTATGTGTGTGTGTGTGTCAAAAAGAGCAGAGAGGTGTATGTGGTGTGTGTGTGAGGCGCGTGTGCCCATTTCAAACAATGACACAATCAAAAGCTTGCAAAAAGATGGAAAAGAGTTTTAAGTGCGATTTCATTGAGAGCAAAAGCACAAAACAATTGGTTGGATTATGTGGATCAGGCTGCAGCTTTTCTCTGCTTTTGTTTGCACACGGTGACACAAACTACTGGCAGTCACCAACCTATTCCTCTCTAAGCTCTCTTGTTGCCTTTCATTTGGATTTACTTACACAATAGCTAAATCAATAAAAACATCTGATTAAGTTTCTTTATCACAGATGAAATAGGTAAAGTAAAGAAAACTTTTTACTGATCGCTCAGCAGACTCCTACTCCAGATGTGTTTCATAACTCCACAATAATGCCGACTTGTGTCTTCCTCACTTGCATTTCTGAGAAACACAGCCGGCGGGGGGAAGGAGTGTGTGTCTGCACGTCTTCTAATCACATCGGACCATCCCTGCCAGACAATGGCATCTCTGTGTGTCGATACGGGAGCGATCCAGTGGACCTGCATCATTTGATAACCACTGCCACAGGCCTGGGCACTTCGGCTGTGTGAAGACTTCTTAAAGTTGGGAGGCAGCTTAAGGTTGTACAAGTTAGAAGAAGAGTGCTGAGAGAAGACACAGTTTCACTTTTGATCCAAACTCACACTCTTATGGCAGCAAGCTCTTCAATTTCTGCAGAGAGGTGTCAACAATAAGAAATAAAAGTTCCCATCCATTAAGATGCACATTAAAATCAATGTGTTTGAACGTGAGAGAGGGCTCACCTGCAGACATGCTAAAAAAAAACACGTGACACTAATAAATCAAGCAGAAAAATCACTTCTAACTAAAGACTGATACGGGAACAAAACCCACAGATGTTAAAATAATCACAGCTGAGTCTGTCAAGCCGCATCATCCAAGCGCAACTACGAGTGTCAATAAGCAGCAACGACAAGATGAGTTCCGGTTAATGATTTCAAAATAAAATACTTCTATCCAACCGTGTTGCGACATTTTTTTTTATTACACGTCACAAATAAGATGATTCCCAAAGCTCGCCCTAAATCCCATTAATTACTCTCTCTGTCCCTCTCTTTTCTCATTTTAGCACGACACTGTTTCTATACTTTGCTTCTGGCAGCCACGCAAAAGCCAAAGAAACAAATCTATTTTAATTTGTAGGAGGAAAAAGTTGTCTCCTCCGCGTGTGTCGGTCAGCTTGTCGCGGCTGCAGCATCCCGCACATCTGGAGGACACGAAACGTCACGAAACGGCAGAGAGGCTCACCTGTGTGTGTGTGTGTGTGAGTGTGTGTGAGCACACAGCTCCTCCACCGCATCCGTATCCTCACGTCCAAACGTTGGTGTCGCGCTCCGTAGTCCGAGCCCGGAAGTGACACGCGCGTCGTGTTGTTGCACGAGGACGGATGGAGAGGATGGAGAGGAAGGGAGGGGGGGGTTCCTGCGTTATGATTGGACTCGTGGAGGTGGCGCGTGCAAGGGGCCGGGCCAGATGGAAGGAGGGCTCGAGGTGACTGCAGGGGTTACTGAGGGTCAGACGGAGCTGGAGAGGCCACGAGCACCACGCACATGCACACACACACACACACACACTTGCACACACACGCCCACACACAGGCCAGACTGACCCCCACAGTGCTGGAAGTGAAAGCACTGTCAGTCATATCAGGGGTCACGCTGAGGTGAGCGTTAACACACGCGATGCACATTTAGGTCAGTGCTGAGCTCTTCTTCAGGTCCTGCAGAGTTCATAACCCCCGTGAGAGAAGAGCCCACATGAACTGAGGCTGTTAGTTTTGCAGATGTGTCCTGTGCATCTTCATTTTGGATGCAAACACACGCTGGTTAGATTCACACACCTGGGCTTCATCCTGAGAGCGCACTCGTTTCGAACTACACAGAATACACGATCCCACAGATCTATATATATGAAACACTCCTCTTCCAGTGCTCGACACAGAATCGTCCAGTCTGACCCAGATAGAGTGAAACGCTCCACCCAGCTGGCAGCACATGCATGCACACACACACACAGCTGGGACACCCAACCATCAAAACACTTTGCATTGTTTTAACAAAAACGGCTGTGACACTAAGGGCCTTTGTATAAATGTGCTTCCTGGTATGTATGTTACAATATGTTCCTACTTTGAGTTTCACACAGTGGTTATTGAGGGCAAATTTTCAAGGGCTGAGATTAGATTTGAA
>JBAJHX010000049.1:20811665-20852975 GCA_037176925.1 Amniataba percoides
ATCTTCATTTTGGATGCAAACACACGCTGGTTAGATTCACACACCTGGGCTTCATCCTGAGAGCGCACTCGTTTCGATCTACACAGAATACTCCTCCACGATCCCACAGATCTATATATATGAAACACTCCTCTTCCAGTGCCCGACACAGAATCGTCAAGTCTGACCCAGATAGAGTGAAACGCTCCGCCCAGCTGGCAGCACATGCATGCACACACACACACAGCTGGGACACCCAACCATGAAACACTTTGCATTGTTTTAACAAAAACGGCTGTGACACTAAGGGCCTTTGTATAAATGTGCTTCCTGGTATGTACATTACAATATGTTCCTACTTTGAGTTTCACACAGTGGTTATTGAGGGCAAATTTTCAAGGGCTGAGATTAGATTTGAATGGTGCACTCAGAGGGTGTAACATATATTAAGGATGTTATATACTGTGGTGAGCAGACAGTAGGATCCTGTTTTTGTGTAACTTACCATATGAATCACACTGCACTGATGTAAATGTGATGATGTAACAAGTATGTATACACCATGTGTTCAGTGAAAGAAAATGTTGTTTCTCCTTGAATGTTCTGTAGACTGAGACTATGTAATGAATTTGGGATGCTGTATAGTCTCCCTTCATCTCTAGGATACACTATATATTCCTCTTTACTGCAGTAAAGCCTTTCTGCTCTCCTCTCAAAATGGTACTTTCGAGTAATAAAACTAGAACACACACACATTCAAACTTTTACACTTTCACTCCACCGACAAATTAATTTCCTGTCATCATAGCATTTTTCAGTAGGCGGCAGTATACACCTCAGCTTTCAATTGGGCTGTGACCCTTTGACGAGATGAGGAGCACTTAATGTTGAAACTGACAAATGAAAAACGTTCGAGGTGGGTTAAACTCAAAATTATTTCCACATTTTGAACACAACAGTGCAAAGTTTCTCCAGATATAAGAAGTCTCTCCCTGAAGAGTGTCAGCTGAGCTGCAGTCAGTGAGGGTGGACAGGTTGTCTCAGGAAGTTCTCACATCACATCACTGAAGATGGTGCATTAAATGAAGTAGATTGTGGATTAAGATCTAATGATTTCATCCACTTTAAATGACTGTTAAAAGTACATTAACACACTGTATATATGCTGTCCAGTTGTAATAATTTATGATTCTTTATTTTATTTTGTTGCACTTGTGAGGGTGTGCCAGAAAGAATATAACAAAAAAGAAGTTTTGTAAAATCCTTTAAACATTCATTTCATGGTTCTCTAACTAATTATTGGACAAAGGTGTGTGTGGTTTGCCAGCCAATGTGTTGGTCACATCATTGTTCGATGTGCCGCTCCCACAGATTCATGAGGCTGATAAGCTACCTCACCTGTTTTATAACACACATTAAAACAACAGCCCAAATATCAATCCATCTCCAGCATGGAGTTGCTTCATTCTTAAAAAGCCTTTTTGATGTGGTGTGATGTCATTTACAGTCTGTTCTCATTTTATTATTTAACTTGTTTAAGGAGAGCAGTAGACTGGCTACCTGCCTGCCACACTCCCTTAATTACCCCATGTGGCTGCCTGCCTATCTAACTGCCCATTTACTCATCGATCTGTTTACCTACATACTTCCGCCAGACGCAGGGCTCTCAGTGTTACGAAAGCCCTGCCATCTAAATGTGGGTTATTTGACCACCTCTGACATTGACCCCTCAGAGCTACTTCACCTGTTTTGAGGCACTTGAGAAGGTGTTAATAAGCTGTGATGTCATAACATCAGCTGATGTCATAAGAGGAGCCGTCCTGTTCTCACAAATGAATGTCATCTGCCTCTTTGTCATCACTGTCAGAGAAGAGCAGTGTGATGAAGTTGCTTTTTTCATTTTCACACTCATCCTCAGACAAAAATGGGGAGATGACCTCAGCTTCCTCGTCATCTTTCTTTGTCGTGAAAGGCTCTGATAACCCACAGGAGCTCTGAAATCTGAGAGGAGCCACCTGAGGGGAAGAGAAAGATGATATGTATTAACATTGTTTGTTGTATAAATATACAACGCTTTGTTATTGCTCACTGAGGAGATCAGAGTGAGATTCTGATTTTAACATAAAGGCACATTTTCATAGTAAATTACAGAACACACAGTCCAGATTTGCAAAATTGTTCCACATAATCCTGTTTACATTCATGTTTTTTTCTAACTACTAATCATTCTTAATTCTGAATATGCTTGGAAAAAAAACACAATATAAGTTCCCTCTTTGAATCTTCATGCCCAAGAATTAGCTGACTTCTATACACCTCTAAATGGTTTAAAAGTCTGTAGTTCCCTTTGTGTTTTTGTTAAAGATGTTTAGTACTTACCATTTAAATCCAAGTCACATACTTAAATTGTTTTATCTTAAACAGGGTTTAGAACTGTAAAACCATAAATGCATCTTGGCTTTCTTTGTGCTGGTGTCTTTTTTTCTCCCCAGTTCACCACTTGCTTACAATGCAGATGGATGATATTATCTGTGGGGGTTGAAGTAAAGTGGGGAATACCGTTTATCTGAGGTAAAATCTTTATTTTTGTATTTATCATAATGGATGAATGTAAAATGTTTTTTAAGTTGACTACTGTATTGTTAAAGAAAATACAGAGCTACAGTATGAAAGCAGTGTGATGACTCTTCAGTGTCATTCAGAGGCAGTGTGACGTTAAGGAGACAGAAACATTCAATGGTGAGACTGTGATTGCTGCCCACTATTTCCACTTTGTCCTCAGGATTGTGGTAATAATCCCTCATTCCCAGCACTCCACCATCTGATAACTGATAGAAGAAGATTGTTAATTCATCATCTCATGATGGGAATGTATTTGTCATCAGTTTTAACCACTGACAACCAAGCCAGAAGATCTTTTAAAGTTAACAGTTGTGAGCTGTTCTGCAGAAATCATAAGATTATATAAATGACCAACGTGAGCTTGTCCGTTTAACCATTCTTTTAATGAAAATCAACTTGAAGGTTTGTGTGGACTGTCATTCTTCATCAGTAATCTATTACATGCTGTGCCACAGTATCTTCTCATAGACATCTGCTGTTCCATTCATGAAGGCTTGTTATTGTGAATAACTCCCATGCTGCATCATTATTTCAAGCACATTCAGCCCCTGTTGCTTTCCAATTGTCTGTAGCTGTTTCGGGTCTAAATTCCTTGAAATGACAGTCTCTAGGCAACTTAGAGGCTTGGTGGATAACAAAAATATCTTTTTATTTTAATCTGCCCTTCACCAGAAACACTCGCTGTGGTTCAAGACAACTATTTCTAAAGTAAGCAAACACAATTTTTCAAACTGAAATGTTTCATCAATGGCAACAAAAGTGAAGGATGTCAGCACTGCTGTCCTTAAAGTTAAATGTATGAATCGTCACCGCTGAATGGTTTGATGTGACATCTCATTAATAGTTATAGTTGTGACTTTTTTCTCTACTTGCTTGCTTCTTTCCTTTTTCCTTCCATTTTCAAGATTTGTTGAATTAGCTTATTGCTTTTGAGGTGGTTTTAAATAGTTACACTATTTGTATTCTCCTTAAAATAATATATTTAAATCTAAAATAAAAAAAGAAAACTAATAAATTAATAACTGAATAAATTTGATATGATTTCAATTTAATGTTATTTTTTTCTCCTGGAGCTCGTTAATATTAAGCCCTTCTCTTAAGAAACTAGGAGAAATATTACCTTAATGCCTTAACGTTATTTAATTGCTATCATGGTTATTATTTGTGGACAAGATACTAGAGACCGTATTTCGGGTGGTATTAATTAAATCATTCTTGAATTAATTTACGGCCATAATATCTGTAATTCAGCGGGCTTTCAATCAGGCAGCGCTCCAGACAGCTCCAGCCGGCTCTTGGGGTCCTTTTCTCGCAGGGCTGAGCAGGATTAGCAGCCAACATGCCGACTGTCGGAGTAAAAAGGGATCTTCTCTTCAAAGCTTTGGGCCGAACATACAGTGAGTCATATTTAACATATGTTCAAGTAACAAACAAATAGTTGGTGAAGCTATTTAATGTCCTCTGGGCTCTAAAGAGACAGAGGAAGTCACAGCACTGCCTGAAGTTGTTAGCCTGATGGTTAGCCACGCAGCAGCTACTCATAAACGGATGACTTTACCTGGCTCAGATTAAACTATCCTGAATTAACTTTATACTAAAATTTGTGCCGGGTCAACATTTTTAATATAATTACTAATACGACTGATGTTTGAGGCACTAAGTCAGTAGTCTGAGTTAGTTCACTGACATGTCTGTAATTATTGCATCAGTCATTTAAATGTGAACTGATGTTTTGGGACATTAATGGACTGACAGCAGCTGATGGCTTTTTTAACGCATTTTAAGGCTGTTTTTAATGATTTGCCTCTTGTTCTAGCCGATGAGGAGTTTGACGAGCTGTGCTTTGAGTTTGGGCTGGAGCTGGATGAGATTGTGAGTAAACCACAAACCACAGTTTATACTAATTTGTGTCCTTTTTTAATGATTATTGTTAAGACCTTCAGTGATGTGCAGTTTCACTTGTCATAGCAATAAACAAGAAATCCAGTGCACCAGGTTAAAATGTCCAATATGAAAAAGGTGCTAAAACATCAAATGGACTATGACATTTGTTTATGTAAAAGATCCCTGTTCGGTCATGTCATGGAAATGAACTCATGGGGTCCACACGTGACATACAATACATAACATATTACATGTTGATAACACACCAAACATGCAAGGTGACATTAACATAAAGGTGAATAGTGAGAGACTTCTGTGCTAGTTCTCATAAAAACACATGCATCTGATGAACTCATTACAGACCTCAGAGAAGGAAATAATAAGCCGAGAGCAGGGTGACTCCAAGGCATCAGGAGCATCCGACGTCATCCTGTACAAGATCGATGTGCCAGCTAACCGCTATGACCTGCTGTGTCTGGAAGGGCTGGTCCGAGGACTGCAGGTCTTCAAGAACAAGTGAGTTGTATCTTGGTTGATAGAACTGCCATCTTGCTGTAATTGCTAGGAAAGTGCTGGGTTATTACTAAATGCATGCCCAGGTTGACCAAGGTCACTTAGTGCTGGCACAACAGAGAAGGACAGTAATAAAATTAAAGCAGTGCTATTCAGCATTCATTTTAAGAGGGATGGATAATGTGCATAATTGTACATAATAATAAACATAAGTAGGAAATATAAGGAGAGATAAAAGTAAGTATTGCCAGTAAAGCGTGAATGTAAAACTTACAGTAAAATATGGAAAATATTAGAAAACAAAAGTATAAACAGTATGTGCAATGTGAGGTTAATAAAATGAAAGAGCTATAAGTTTTAATGAGGGGATGTGCAGTTGGAAAAGACGTGTTGCTACAGAGATTATCTTTGTGTTGCAGGATGGAGGCACCTCGCTACAGACGTGTCAGTCCAGCCAGCGGAGAGCTACAGAGGCTGATTATCACCAAGGAGGTGGGTGCAAACATTCATCATTAGGCAAACAAATAGTTTGTGGCCTGAATGTATAAATAATTTAGCTTATAAATCAGATAGATTTATGCATTACCATGATAACCACGTGAATATGTTCTGTGCAGACGGCAGCAGTGCGACCGCATGCTGTGGCAGCAGTGTTGAGGAACCTCACCTTCACACAGGAGCGCTACGACAGCTTCATTGAGCTGCAGGAGAAACTCCACCAGAACATCTGCAGGTGAGACCAGCAGTTAAACTGAGATCAAACATCTGGAATACCAGATGCAGTCAGCTCCTGCAAGTTATGTCATTTAAAAGTGAAGGCTAGAAACAGAATTGCCGGGGGAACCTGAATCTATTTACAGCACTTTGTAAAAATACTGGTATGAACAATTAGATGGACGCAGCATACAGATGTTACCTATCCTGTTGGGATCTGCAACATAACATATTCTTCAGATCAATCCTGTTGTTTTTTTGGGTTTTTTTGCCACATGCCATTGTTTCACATTGTTTTCCTACAATTTCATGAACAAGATAATTCTGCTGTGAAATATCCATCAGGGTGATGGAGATGTAACAGCCACTGCATCTGACACTCATTAAGTGACAACAGAGTGCAAGTTTTGGGGAAATTACATGAGCACTTAACTAGCGCTGCTTTATTTATTAATGTATCAGCCAATTATGTCCCCCACTCAGCCATTGTCTTTTTAAAATGCAAGAAAATATTGAGAAACTTCCATCACAACTTTTAGATCCCAAAGTCACGTCCTCAGTCTTGTCCCACAAATGTTTGCCTTTTTTTAAAAAAACAAATCACTGATATTGTTTGATTGATTTAATTTAAACTAAAGATGAATTTTCTGTTAATGCCAGATAACAGCCAGATAATGCGTTAACTCATAAAACCCCATTCATTCAGGAAGAGGAGCCTGGTGGCCATTGGGACCCATGACTTGGACACCATCTCTGGTCCTTTCACATACACAGCCAGACGTCCCGCAGACATCAGCTTCAAACCGCTCAACCAGACCAAAGAGTACACTGCCACGCAGCTCATGAGCCTCTACAAGGTGAACAGCTGATTGGCTGGACGTTAGTTAGAAGAGCACTTTGTGTTTTAGAGTGGTGCTAACCTACTATTGGTCATTTGACTCTTACAGACAGACAGCCACCTGAGGCATTACCTTCATATTATTGAAGACAAGCCTGTGTATCCTGTTATCTACGACAGTAATGGTATCGTTCTGTCCATGCCACCCATCATCAATGGTAAGTACTGATTTCATCTCCTTCCTGAATTACACATGATTTGGCAGTATTTTTCTAAAAATCTGTGACCTGTGATCTGTGTAAGAAACTTTAGGAAATAAAAGGAAAAAAGGTTTTCAAGATAATAATTTATCTTCAGTCATCTATTCCTAAATGTTTTTTTATTTATTTTTTCCAGGGGACCATTCAAAAATCAGCTTGAAGACAAAGAATGTCTTCATTGAGTGCACAGCCACAGACCTGACCAAGGTATGCCTGAGAGGAGAGCAGAGAAATCCCATTTATATGTTCAGTCAGTGTTACCAAAACTGACTTAACCCTGACTTTGTTCTTACTAGGCGAAGATCGTGTTGGACATGATGGTGACCATGTTCAGCGAATATTGTTCACAACCTTTTACGTAAGTGACAAAGCATTTCAAATATTTGTTTTTATCTCCATGGAGATTGACAGAAACTTGGATACCATCTCAGCATTTGAAGGTGAACCATGATCTAATTCTCTGTTTTACAGGGTGTAAAATGCACCAGCTGAACCACATTTAAAGTCTTCTTCTTCATTCTCTAGACTCAAAGATGTGCTCATTTACTTATAAATTTCCTGTTTTCCTCCTCTCTAAATATTAACAATTACTTCTAAAATACTAAACATTTTTTTTCTTTGACATTCCTCTTTATGGATATTTTGTGTCATATGTTTGATGTTCAAGACACTAATTTATTCTCTTCATATTAAGTGATTTAATTCCCCCACAGAAGATTAATAAATGACTCAAGTGTAAGATGATCACAGCGAGGGTCTCTTACTCTTTCAGGGTGGAGGAGGCTGAGGTGGTGTACCCAGATGGCAAGACCTGCAAATACCCAGTACTGTATTCATTACAATCATCTTGTACTGTGTCTTTGTGTGTTTTCAATGTGACGTGTTTTGTTTTTTCTACTACGTTCCAGTTACCTGCTGTTGTTTGCTGGTTTGTATTTTAGGAGCTGGCTTACAGGAAGGAGAAGTTGTCCAGCGAGTTCATCAACCGAAAAGTTGGCATTAAGTAAGTCATTCTGACCTACTTTGTAATAGTAAGTAATAGTAATAGTAAGTAAATACTAAGTAAAGTAAAAAATAAAAGATACGGAAAATGCCTGCAGGTAATTTTTTGTTAGGCCTGACAAGGTTGGTGATCTACACCATGATGAAAATATTGTGAACAGAATATGCATGTTGCATTAATTGATAAAAGTAATTAATTATGTGTTTTTAGTGTTGTGGATTTAAACTCCTTATTTATAAATAGACATGAAACTAGCTAACTAACTTTTTCTGCTGAGGAGAGAAACCCTACATGCCTCGTACAACTGATCTGTTTGCATGAGTGGTTATTGCATGACGTCCATTGTGAAGGTGCACTCAGTTAACTTATAACTTGTTATTGATCAATTTATTTTCCAAAATAAATCTGAGTAACCCAGAACTGTGAGTAATTCGTTGGACAGAGAATGTGTAACTTGTCCTCCAGCAAGCTGCTTGGGATCAAATGAAGAAACTTGAAAAAAACTGACATTTTAATGAACAGTGTTGTTCTGTGTCCCCCCTCACAGCGAGTCAACGGAGAAGATCGCCCAGCTGCTGACCAGGATGTGCCTGCGCTCCCAGGCGACCGGCGTCGGCGACGAGATTGAGGTTGAAATTCCGCCCACACGCTCTGATGTCATCCACGCCTGTGACATCATGGAGGACGCCGCCATGGCCTACGGTTTCAACAACATCACCCGCACCACACCACGCACATATACCGTAGCCAATCAGGTGCCTGGGTTTTCCTCTGCATGTTTGTGTCTGTGCCCAAGTATTTTTGCATCCCATCAAATGATATATTTTATTTGTTGACTTTATATGTTCACAGTTCCCACTGAATAAGCTGACAGAGCTGCTGAGACAAGACCTGGCAGCTGCTGGATTCACAGAAGCCCTCAACTTTGCCCTGGTAGGGAAAAAAACACAAAGACACACCAGTGCAAACATGCAAACTGAGTCTTTGCACCTTTTGAGGGAAGAAATAAAACAGTCTTCCTCTTACAAATGAAAAGCTGAATTCATAAGCAGTTAAAAGCGCCTTTGTTCAAATCAGTACACTCAGGGGGCTTAACTGCTACAGCCGTGTTTAGCCTTAATTAGCTTACAGCGGCTAATGCTAGCTAGTTTTTGCTGATTTTGAGTAAATAGTACTTCATAACACACAGTGTTGTCAATTAAATAACTTTTTGTCTGTGACCTATGTTACTTTTATAGTACAGTGGGCTAGACAGTAGCACTTAGTATTATCCCATAATAAACACTTGGAGCTAAGAAGTTACATGGCATCACTTTAAATGGTCTCAAAGGTTGTGGTCTCTCTCTTTCTGCAGTGTTCTCAAGAAGATATAGCAGACAAGCTTGGAAAAAAGATCTCAGACACCAAGGCAGTTCACATTTCCAACCCCAAGACAGCTGAGTTTCAGGTAAAAAACAATATAACAAAGATTAGCAGTCAAACTTTACAAAACTTTAATGTGTTGAGCATAAAGCAGAGCGCTTACTCAGAGAATTGCTTGAAACAAGACAATAACCTTTTTTTTCACAGTGAAAAGTTTAACCAATCTTACAAACTTGTATGTTTGCAGATTTACAGGCACTGCTACGACTGGCCATGATCATAATTTGTATGTCTGACCATTAATGTCCTGTGAGTGAATATAAAAGTGCTGACATTGAGTCAGGAAATTGACAATTATTTGCTACTAAGGCTGATTTCTCTTGCCAAAAACGTGGAAAGTGAGGAAAAGAGTTAATAAGATAGTCATTAATGCAAGATTATTTCAGAAAGGTCAATAGAAAACCAGAAACCAAGTGATAGACGTTTCCTCACAAATGGTAGTGTTTTACCAGAAGAGGGTGCTCTTCTCCTGTAAGATTGTAGCCACTCGTCTTGCTTCACCTCTGTTTGTCACCACCAGGTGGCGCGCACCACCTTGCTGCCAGGCCTGCTGAAAACCATCGCCGCCAACAGGAAGATGCCCCTTCCTCTCAAACTGTTTGAGATATCTGACGTTGTGCTGAAGGACGAGACCAAAGGTAGGCGTCTGCTTGTGTGAAGTGATGGAGGAAATCATTTCGTCTTACATAACGCATACATACTGTATCTAATAAATCCTGTAAAACAGTTTAAGAATCCTACTGCCCTGCTGATATTTTTGGACAGATGCCGATCATAGCTGGTCAGGATTTAATCTGACAGGGGGAATGTGAAAAAATTAAGCACACAATGCTTTCTTTGCAGGGCTGGAAAAGACTGTGAATGCTAAATTATTGCTTACAGTGAACTTTATACACTTGTTAGGAATGTAAACAAAGTGTCTGTATTATAACAATTTTTGGTAAGGAGTTTACCATAGACAGCAACTGTGGTTTGGATTTGTTTTTTTCCATAAACAGAAGAAAAACTAACTTTTTCATCATGTCAGATGGAGAATAACGTTTACTAGAAGATATATTTTGAATAAAAACACACTATTGACTTGACTCTATTAGTAAGTTATTGGTATATCCCCATCCTCAATTTAACACTTCCTCCCCTTCATCCCACTAACCAGATGTTGGGGCGAGGAACAGCCGGCGTTTCTGTGCAGTTTACTACAACAAGAGTCCGGGTTTCGAGGTGATCCACGGCCTGCTGGACCGAACCATGCAGCTGCTGGAGGTGAAGTCAGTCCGCGGGGAAGGCTACCACATCCAGGCCGCAGATGGTAAGAAGCCTAAAGAGGGAGGCTGGAAACCAACAACTCAGCACTTGAGGAATATAATTAAGAGCTAGCTTTGTTGGTATATGTCTTAAGACTGGATTTAAAACAGGGGAGAAGATCCTGGCGACAGCCTCAAAACCCCTGTGATTTACCTACCAAGCCGATGATCAAGTAAATGTGGCTCACGTGAGGTTAAAAGGCTGGTTTTGTTGAGGCTATGTAAATCAGAATGGGAATCAATTTTATAGGCCAAATATGTGCAGACATGCAATGAATCAGACTCTTGTTTAGCCCTTTTAGTCCATCTCTGCATTGTTGTGTTTGTCACAGGACGCAATGTACCCTGTCTAACTCAATGGGCACAGTTTCCATGGCAGTGGCATGCACAAGCTTCAACTCAAAATTTACTTGCAACATGGGTGTTGTGGGTTTGAACTGTAGAGGTGAGGGAAAAACCAACAACTATCAATCATCAATCAATGCATATTTTCCTATTCAGAATTCGAATCAGCTTTAGCTGTGATTCTGGGCTTAGTTTGAATTCTCCTGATGAGCTTCAAAGCTAGAAAATAATGTAATTATTTCCATTAAGTAATTATTAATGTAAAGACCCCAAATCTGCAGTTATACTCAGATATTCTTTGTGCAGTGGACACGAGCAGACACTAAACAGCTGTGACTTGATGTGAGAGTCCAAAATACTGATACTGATGCAAGTGACTCTTTGTTTGAGCATTGTTTGTGAAATTCTTCTCTCCAGTAAGGTCATACTGTTAGTGTGATTAGAGATTTTTTTTAAAAAGAGTTAAACCACACACAGTGCATCAATCACACACAGGCCATGGCGCCTGCACGTTTCCTGCCTGTGGAAGGAACCAACACAACATGGTCTTATGTATAAGATATATATATATATATATATATAACAAAATACTGTAAAAAGTGCCTAATGATCTCTAAAGAGACCAGATCTCAGCAAATAGCCTCAAGCTGAGTGGTCACAATGCCAGTGCTCGACATAGACATAAAAAGATGTTTTTTCTTTCCATTAAAAGTCACTGCAGCTTTCAGGTTTCCAGCATTACTGTTGTGGAACATCAGAGGTCGATATTTGGGAAGGAGAAAGTCAGAAAAGTATACGGATGGAGATGTTTACAAGGCTATGGAAGAATGTGTTTGACAATTTGATTGGTTTGAACCCATTTGAAATAGAAACCACGTAAAAACTGACAGTAATGAGCTATGAATATACAGGTGTTAATCTTTGTTTGCTGTGGAAAACTTGCTCTTCATGCACAATGACGCACAATTCAGTCTGTTCCATTGAAGTTTTCCTCTCTTCTACCTCCAAAAACACCAAATCGCGTGACCCCCTCACCCTAATAAGTCAGGAGTACTCTGTGCAGTCGACGAGGGAAACCAAATAGCGTTGACACACAATTGTTCTGTCATCATTATGCTCAATATAAATCAGAGGTGTCACATCAGCACTTGTGGGCCAAGAACTCATTTCAGACAGCTTGACTCTGTCTCTAATGATGAAATGCATCTGAGTGTGAGTGCAAATTTTCCAAGGTTTACGTCATCATGAATGAGGCGGCCCCGGTCACTCATCAGTTGCATCAGCGCTGCCTCTGAGACTTTTGATCAGCTTTTATTCTGAAAGGCTGTTTTGGACACTGATGGAGAACAACAATCCTTTAAACTTTAAGAGTGCATGTCTGAGTTACATTAACTGGCTGTGATGTGACTGACACAAAAACACTTGCCTCGACTCAGCTGTGGTTTGCGACACAAACGATCCGTTCCTGTGAGGTTAGTAATCAGAAAGGTTGAATTAAGGTTCTGAAGCGCTGCGCAGGCCAATTTGTATGCATTTTGGCTCCTGTTTTCCCAGAGAGACTCTCATACATCATTTGAGTTTTGGATTCCTTGCTCAGCCCTTCCTTTTTCCATACTTTCTCTCGAACACTCCCTCTTTTTTTTCCCCCCTCTCCTCCTCTCCCCTCGTCTCGCATCCTCCAAGGTCACACTGCAGGATATCCACTCTGGCTCCGTCGGCCCATTCAGACTGCAAATCAATGAGCTCAAGTATCAGTGAATGAGAGCAGCGAGGAGAGGAGAAGGCAGACAGTGGAGCGGAAGAAGGGATGAGACTAGAGGAGGGGTGGAGTGGTGGTGGTGGTTGGGGTGACAGGAGAGCGACAGAGCGACGGCTGGAGGCGTAAGCAAGAAAGGCCACGAGTGCGTCTGCAGTGTGGGAGAGTGCATGGGAGTCACGTCACCCACTGCAGTGCTGAGCAGCGAGACAGACTGGCACACACAACACCCACCCACGGGTGCTCAGACTGTCCATCTGACAGGCCCAAACGCACACACACACACACTTAAAAAGGGAGCCGAAATGGACATGCTCTCACAGTGTACGCTAATGCACAACACACTCGCACTCAGTCTATCTTCTGTGCTATTTTTTTTTCTCTGCACTCTATGTACCATTAACCTACCCCCCCCCCAATCCACATATGTCAGCGTGTCCTTAACCCCATTACAAGGTGATGACCTCGGTCTGAGAGCACACCTGACACACACCCTCAGGATGTGTCCGTCAGCAGGGCGAGGCAGCACTGCAGCTAACTCACCATCACTGCCAGCACACAGGGAGAGTGAGTGGCTGAGGGAATACATGTCAGCTGAGTTTCCTCCACTCAGCGTGGGGGAAAGGGATGAAATAACGAGTCAGGGGATCGCAAGTGGAGGAAGGAACCACTTAAGAGACAGATGCCTGTGTTTCACTTAACAACTGTGTCTAATGCAAAGTCTTGGCCCGTACACCCTTTGTTAGGATGGAGACCACGTTCATGTGACTTGTTCCAGTAATTGATCTCAAGTGCTCAAAGGTTAGTGCTGATGTTTGCTGCATTCATTGAAACTGTTTTATTTGGTCAGGCAGCAGAAATAATGATCATGCCATCACATTTTAGGTTGATGTGAACTTGTTAGTGAACATGCAGTACATTTATCCATCCAGCAGTTACAGAGAAACATCATTACTCATTTAGTGTTGTGCTTATGGTCATGTGATGAATATAAGTCCAAGTTTAATTCCCCTTTAGCTCTAATTTTGGTCTCTGCCAACTCCTGAGGGAATTATGTCTCTGCTGCTGCTGAATGCTCCACTATGTTCACCAGCTAGTGGCATCAGTCTGCTGTTTGGTGTTGAGCAGACAGTGTGCAGTAGGGCTTTTAGAGTTGTTTTTTTTAATGGTGAAAACAGCTGATGCTGTGGCCTAAAATGACACCGAGAGCTGAAATTCACTTGTCAAGCTCTGTAAAGTCGAGGGAGCTGCAGACGTGGCTGATAATTCTTTATAGGTCATCACTACCACAACAAATGTTGTTGTTCTAAAAAATATTCATCATAGCTGCTGTAAAGGTTAATTCGGTCGTTTTTACAACTTGGTAATTTTGGCCTCATTCTTGTAATAAATCATGACATTACACT
Source organism: Amniataba percoides (assembly GCA_037176925.1). NCBI lineage: Eukaryota > Metazoa > Chordata > Actinopteri > Centrarchiformes > Terapontidae > Amniataba > Amniataba percoides. Next base: position 20,825,712 of record JBAJHX010000049.1, read on the forward strand.
GACAAAATTAATTGCTGATCTGGGAACAAGGTAGTTCAAAAGAAGGTCACCAGCGTAAGAAATAATCAGATGATGAGGCAGTTTTCAGAAAAACGCCCTGTTAAAATGATGATAACTGTAACGTCATTAGTATCTGTGAACATCCATCACAGTTTACAGACCGACTTCTTTGTTCACAGTTGACCTACTGAACTTTGTGTAATTGATTGAACACGCAGTTTTTCTGTGCAGGGATCATTACTGACATTTCAAGAGTGCTACTCTGTACCTTTTTCTCCTGATAGAATAACTATAGTTCCCAGTTGATTTTAGGGAGGTCTTTTTTTAGAAAGGAAACTAAATATTTTTGACATGTTTTTAAAAATGCATATCTCCAGTAGATGTGAAGATACTCTGCGCTGAGAGCTGCAGCCACGCTGGGCAAGTTTGAGAAATGGACTAACACATTTCATGGGATTTATAGACGATTAAGAAACTAATATTATCTTATTATTTTAACTGATCGTCTTTGCATTGATTAATCCATCAGAATTAGTTTTAGAGATGACACCCCGTTCAGTTTGTAGCAGTTTGTTTTGCTATCAATGCTTTTGCTACAAAATGCTATCAAAACTATGAAATTAATACCTTGATTTAAACAGGATTTATCCTTCTAATTGTGATGAATTTGGTCAGAAATGTGTTCTTTTCAGCATGGTCCCAAAAACCCACAATAGCTCCACAATACTCTCACCATCGACACCTACACAAATCATCCATGGAAGTCACTGGCACATTAGTTTCTTTTTTAGGTTCTCATTGATCCACCATGAACCTGTGTGAATCCTCCGTCCACTCGTATAAAATATTAACAAATCCTGCAGCCTGACAATAACAATATCAGTTGGATGGGTTATCTGATTCGATCATCTAACTCTCCTTTCCGCCGAGAGCTTTGCTGAAAGTTGGAGGACAGTGGGCGGAAAGTGGCCTGGCTCAAGTGTAGGATTTTCATTGACTGATTGGTTATTTAAGATGTACCGGAGCTATTTATATAGTTGCCATGGCATCCCGCTCATGGTACAAGTAGATGACGTGTGAACCGACGCAAGCACATTCCACCCATTTAATACACCTAACAGACACAGAACAGGCAACTGAAATAAATGGCAGAATTTCCCGGCGTTAGTTGCCTCCTCTCTCTCTCACACACACACACACACACACACGTTTGAAAGCACAGTCCGTGTGTTTTGTATGCGTTCATACATAGTGATGACTGAACATCTAACCAGTGGGCTCTGGAACCCATTAGCAAGGCAGCGTGGGAAGAAGCGGTGCACTATGGGAGAATGCCATGTCTCTGTGTGTGGGGCTGTTGTCATGGCAACCCCCGTATCTTGTTAAATCTCTGACAAGTCCGTCTTTCTGTCTGTTTGCATGTCAGTGTTTTTGAGCAAAATGAGCAGACACCTCTCACATCAACAACAAGTATGCTTTCATCTCGCTGTCGATGGAGGCTTTATTTTTTAAATATTTTATTTATTTTAATTCTTTCTGGACTCAAGTGACCTTTTACTCCTGACACTGACATATAAACTAGCGCATCAGATTTTAATCAGGAGGAGAAATATGTGTGTGTGTGTGTGTGTGTGTGTGAAAGTGTCCAATTATGGCCAAATGGCAGAGAGAGATAGCTGCTTTAGAGTAATGACCTGTGACATGTTCATATAAACTGTTCATTTTGCTGCTTTGTCAGTGATTTATATTACGCAGTAACAATCTGGCTTACATCCTGTTCAGCAATGTTTTTTTTCACTTGTCAAATGGTTTTCCTTGGAGAAATTGTGTAGTGCACAGGAAGTGATGTTTTTCTTCTTTGTTTTTGGGGAACAAATTCACAAAGAGCTCATCATTGATAACTAATGTGGGCGAACAAATGATTATCAAGAAGAGATCAAGAAACTGGAAAGGCAGCACCAGCACCACCCACACTGTATGACTGACTCATGATCTGCGATATGTGCAACAAATCGTTGAAGCTGGACTCTGTACACCAAGTGATCAGTATATAAAAGAAAGATGAATGCTTCGGCAATAAAGTGCAAACACGTCTCAAGTGTTGCAACTATATAGTGGCAGGAACCTGATTCAAAGAACACCCAGAACAAACAGATGGCGCGTTGGATAGTAACACACCGGTCAAAAATAGGATACAAACAGATTGCAAGCAAGTAGAGGTGATAATTGGGGTTTTCAAAGGAAGCTAAGAAGAGATGTGAAGAGCTTTGACACTTCAGTGAGAAAAGAAGTCCTTGTCAGGTGTAGGTGTTATCCTCTAAATGATATATCCCTAAAATCCACTTGCCACTTGTCTGAATGATTCGTCTCTGAAATGTTTTTGTTCTCTTCTTTTCTCTCAGATTCCACCTTTTTCCCCGGTCGCTGTGCAGAGATCTTTGTCCGTGGGAAGAGCGTGGGCCGTCTCGGGGTCCTCCATCCAGACGTCATCAACCGCTTCGAGCTGACCATGCCCTGCTCGGCCGTGGAGATAGACATCGAGCCCTTCCTGTGATTTCTCCTTCCTAAATCTAAACCCGTAACCCATAGCTGCACATACTGGTTCATATTCTCAGATCAAAACAGAAATCATCGGGATTAATGAGAAAAATACATTTAGTTTGATTCTTTTTTAAAAAGACCCTCTGTTTGGCTTATGTGTGCACTGCAGATTATCTGTTTAGCTTGTGCATGAGAGAAACTAATGGACCGATCTGTGCTGTGTTACTAAGTGGAGCCATTGTGTTTTATATATCAGCCTGTTTTCACTGAAGTCAGAAGAATTAAAAATTAACAAGATTCCATTGTGTTTGTGACGTGAATGTTGTGCATCTGTGTGTGGGCTTGTACATGCATGCCTGGTCTTAATTTAGGTTACTTGTGCCTTGGGGTTAGTGCATGGTAATTAAAGTCAGTGACTCATTACCTGTTGCTTTGTTGCCTTGGTTTTTCCAGTGGCCACACTGCTGAAATCTCCCTCACACACGACGTTCCCATGCAGGAAGTCGCCGAGCACAAGTTCCCCACGCAAGACGGATCTTCCACCCGTCCAGCTTCCACAAAAACTGTGTTTGGCGACATGAGCACGCCAGCCGGCCTCAAAGCTCTCAACGAGTTTTTGGCGGACAGAAGCTACATAGAGGGCTTTGTGGCATCCCAGGCTGACACAGCAGTGTTCAACGCCATCCCCTCTGCTCCCTCAGCGACCTTCTGCCACCTCCTGCGCTGGTATAACCACATCAAGTCCTTCCAGAGGGAAAGGACCGCCCTCCCACCGGCCAAGAGTCAGTTCGTCCTCCCGGCTGCTACACCCGCCTCAACAAACGACGCCAGCGACAACGATGATGAAGACGACCTCGACCTGTTTGGCTCAGACGACGAGGCAGAGAGCGCCGAAGCGGCCAGAGTCAAGGAGCAGCGCCTCGCAGAGTACGCCGCCAAGAAGTCTAAGAAGCCTGCTCTCATCGCCAAGTCCTCTATTCTGCTTGATGTCAAGCCCTGGGACGATGAGACGGACATGGGCAAGCTGGAGGAGTGCGTCCGCAGCGTCGCCATGGACGGGCTGCTGTGGGGGCAGTCCAAGCTGGTCCCGGTGGGCTACGGCATCAAGAAGCTCCAGATAGGATGCGTGGTGGAGGATGACAAAGTGGGCACAGATCTGCTGGAGGAAGCCATCACCGCCTTCGAGGAATATGTTCAGTCTGTGGACGTGGCTGCCTTCAATAAGATCTGAATCATGCCGACTCAGAATCAATTCCCTGAATGGTACCATCTGATGTTTTCTGTTTTTGGCTTAAGAGATGTGATGTAATATGAAACACAATGTTCAACCACTATTCCAACATCCATGTAACACAATAACCGAAGCTCAGGTCCTCCATTTGAAAAGACTGTTTTTCCTTTGATACAAGTACAAACAGTTCTTGCCTTTAAACATCAAATAAAGCCATTCTAACTTTTGACTGAGGGCTCTGAATCATTTTATTTTTTTAGTGCATGCTTTTATCAGATAAAAAGTACACACACTTCCACTGTATGTGTCACTGCTTTACAGTCAATACAAAGGGAAATTGTGGCCAGTAGCCTCCCATATGAAAGTGAGCCGTGCAGATAACAAGCCGTCTTGCAAATTCAGTCTGACAGGTGCTCCGGCATTCCTTCAGACTCTACTGTAGCAAAGGGAGGGTTAACTGTTTCTCTTCTGCTCAGTCAGTCCTGATCATACAGCAGCCAGGCCCATATGGCAGAGCAGATGGCCTGTTCTAACCCGCAGAGTGATACGACTTGGAGGACAGGGACAAAGGCAGGTGCCGCTGAAATACAGTTGCCAAGTTCCAGCTAAACTGGTTTTGATAGGATTTCCCTGACCGGTGTGAGCTTGTCTGGCTCGAGGTGGGGTTTCTCCCATTGGGAAAGCCGTCATGGGAATTTTGCTGTGTGTGAAGCCTCTGAAATACATCAGTGCCTCATGCGCTACAGCCAGGACTGCAAAATTCATGTAATGATCAAACTGGGTATAAACTCATAAAAACTTTACTCCTAAGTGGGCAAAATCTTTTATTTGCTTTCAACTCTGTTACAAGTGGCCTCTTGTGAATCATTCCCAGCAAAAGGCCCTTTTATGAGAAAGTTGACATGTACAAAAACAAAAGGTCATGTGATGAACATTGAAATAAATATGAGGTACATTTTTGTCATTTTAAGTTGAGCTCATCATAGATCAGTCTTATGTTAATGGGTCATAGCAGCCCCAGTAGGATGAAGACTTTATTGACCAAGATAGAATTGACGAGTCCGACAGCCGTGTATGTGACAAACTTGTACGGCACTTCGATCTCTCTCCTCCTCCTGGCGCCGTTGTCATGTTTTGGCACTCTGTACCATGAGTACAACACCCGCAGGCTCAGTGTTTTCACTACCTGCCGGGTCCCAACTAACGCCACGACTCCTACAAGGAAGCGTGCGGCGCCTCGTGCCAGGGCGTTTGCCGTCAGCGTGGGTAGGGGGACGGGTAGCGCCCCCTGGGGCTCGAACGTCTGGCTCAGCTGCTCGTTCACCCAGTATCCCACAGAGCACCCGGCCCCTACTCCCAGAATGGTGGTCGTGTCGCCCCGCGTGGTGCTGTAATGGTCCAGCTCTGGGTATGTGTAGCTGAGGAAGAGGGGCAGTGACAGTGCGATGAAGGGAGAGATGCGGCTGGTGAGCTGGAAGTGGTCAAAGGTTTCCCAATATGGGTAGGTGAGGAACATGAGGATGGCTGAGATTAGAGCCCCACAGATGACATCCTGGAAGCAGAAAGACAGACAGAAGGAATATTTTACCAGGAAGACTTAATAATAACAGTTAATAATTGAAAGGCTTCTCCTTTTCATCGACTATGTGGTCACTTTCTTATCTCACCCTCATCAAGAAAGTTAAAATGTCAAGCTATGCTGTTTTTGTATATTTAGGGAAAAAACAACAGTGTTTCAGCTGCTCTGATAAATGTTTATATTACTTAATATAAGAAATAATATTCAAATGAAAAGAAGGCAACATAAAGTGCCTGCTAAATTCAGAGTCTTGGATCAAAGCCTCAGCCAGACAGTTCAACCAGACACAGATATGAATAATGAATCCTGCATTGAGCTTGAATGTTTTATGCTGTAGCGTGTGTGTGTGTGTGTGGAAGGACGTGCTCACCAAAACTGAGTGCATGCCAGTGTAGAGGCGGCTCAGACACACCAAGGATGACAGCGTCACGGATATCAGCAGGCCCACCTCAAACTGGAACTGAAAAACACAACACACACTCGGGTCAACGAGTCTCGCAGCACCCAGATGCACGCAGACGGCACGCACACACACAAAGACAAACATCCCCTCTCTGATTGGTGCGATAAGAGATGAAATGTGCAAAAGTTGATTGTTACATGTCTAAAATTCCTAACATTCCTGAGTGAAAACAAGAGCAGTCGTCATTTGATGCACGTTCTAACATTCCTGCTCCTTTTCCTTTTAGCGTGTGATCAAATCATCCGTTTTCCAGCCCTCTTAACGGTGACGTGCAGCTCCTCTCTCTGCCACTTCGTCCATTCTGCCGGGCTGACGTACTGCCCGTCATTAAGTCACTGCTCCTTTATTCCTCTACTGTCTCTCCATCCTCTCTCCCCTCCCTCCTTTACCTACGGTGGCAGGTTTTGTTCCACCTCCATTTCAATAACAGTGAGAAGAGAGGCCTTGTGTATTCATTCACCTCCTCCACCCTCCCCTCCTGTGCCCCCCCCTCCTGCTCTCTTGCCTTTTTTCCTGTGTCTTTTCCTGTCTTTTGCAGCTGGAAGCCTATTCACTGGTAGTTCATGAAGAGAGGGTTTTTTCTGAATGGCCACAAAGGATGGAGGGGACAGGAGGGGGGTCACTCTGTGATTGACTGTTGTGACCTCTGACCTGCTCTGGGAGCCCGGCAAGTTGCCCCGAGGCCTTGTGGCTATTCAGGAGCCCCTGCAAGAGCTACTCATCTATAGCTATGCGTGCTCTTTTCTTTCGGGGGGGAATCCTGGAGGAATTCCAGGTCACAGTTAAGTGCTGTACTGTACATGGGACGACTCAAGGGTTGTCGAGATTATTTCTCTGACCTTGATGAAGGCAAAAATGGGGGCAAACGGCTGAAACGATGTGACCACAAATCAGGCCGGCAGCTGCAGGGGCCGCAAACTACTAACTGAAGGGTTTAGCTTTCACTCTGGTCTTCATTAAAACAGTGCTTGATTAAGACAGCCCATGATTGAGCCACTGACTGTTTTATTGACTTGGTGCTGGAGTGGGAGAGATAAAGAAGGGAAGAGTCAGGAGGAGGAGGGAGGTGGAGACGTGAACTGACAGTCATTGACTCACTTGAGTCCATCAGAGGGGCCAAACGGCAGCTCGACGGGTGTGGCTGATGGTGACTGATGGTGACTGCTGGCCCCGCCCCCTCTGCCCATTGTCCAACAGCTCAGTCTGGACTCCGTGATGGACAGCGGGGCCACTCCCTTCATCCCACTCAGCTGCCAGTGAGCTTGCTACCTCAAATCGCAATGAGCGAAGCTGCTCATTTTGATCGACTAATTTAACTGGTGTCTCGCTAATCTTAAAAAGGCATCCATACAATTCAATGTAAATTTAACAGTACTGGTAATGAGGCACCTTAGGTCATAATTACAGTTCAACATCCACTTGGCCTACGCTTCCTGGCTCTTATGAGGTGTAAGTACATCATTTACAATCAGCAACGGCGGAGATAGGATTTTTCGTAGTAATGAGAGTTGTAACCACTGATCAGTTTCAGTAATAATATCACAGTTGACGGTTATTGAGTCAAATCATGACAAATATCACGGAACAATAATGGGGTTTAGTTTCCATAATCATTCACAGGACAGAAGCCTGCCCAGTGACAGGGGAGATTGCATATCTCAATTTTCAGAGTAAATGTAGTAAAAATCATAACAAATGGAAGCATGGAAAGAATTATCTTTCACCTTTAGTAAGCGTATGTATATATGTATATCAAAGTCAAGTTTTAAAGCTCGTCTGAGCTTTCAGCCGTATATCACTGCCTTTTTCAGCTATTAAAACCGATTCAATGAGGCCTCTGCATGTGTGAGAACTGAGTCATCATCCACTGACTCCTGGTTGACGACACTGACTCCTTCCCGGTCAACGCTGTGACCTCTTGTTGGACCTGAGCCAGTGCCAATTGCTGATAGAGACAGCAAGATGCAGTCAAAGCTGTCTCGCTGGGCACAATACATTTACTACACGTGACAATCCCAAAGCATTTTCACAGTTGTGAGGACGTCTCACTGCTGCCAGGAGTACACTCGAGCCTGTTTGCTGTATTTAATCCCGGCCATCAGTGTTGCTCACCTGTATCCTGGAGGGAGCGCTTAGTAAAACAGTGAAGGAGATGGCGGTGGCTGCCATGGCGTGGGTGGAGGGCAGCCCGTACTCTGCGTCGACGCGTGTCTCCAGCTTGACCACGGGCGGTGAGAGAGGACGAGGCAGCTTCAGCAAGTCTTTCATCACCTGACCGATGTACATCACCACCTGAGAGAGGATGTGTGTGGTTCAGAGGCACGGTCACATCAACTATCTATTGTTATTTTCAGATGACATTTTTAATGTTTCATCAGTCATTTTTAAGATTATTGCATATATAATTATTATTATTAGCCACATAATAATTATCAGATTTCATATTTGCATAAATTATGAAAGAAAAACAAAGTAAAAAAAAAATTGTGTCTGTCCATCGCAATTTAGAATTTAAATAATGTTCTTGCCTTCCTACAGTATAAATCTACCATCTCTACAGGGAAGTGCTGCAGTGTGCTGGCCACAAAAGCAGAAATTAGAGATGTAGAGAGGATTATAATAAAATAATGAGCAGAGGAAGTAAAATCCTGATTAGGCTATGCTCTAAAACTAACCACACTATCATAAATAAGTAATCACCATTCCCACTCTGAAAAAAAAGAAAAAAGGAAGGAAAAAAAACAGGAGTCCCACCCTGGTATCAAGTGCAGATGCTGCAGTCATACAGTAACAAAATCTATTGTAAGAAACAGAACTGAAGACGGCGGCGTTTGCTGACGCAGCGTCTTCAGCTGGAGGCGCATGTGGGGTGGTGGGGGGGCAGACTGAGGGCTCTTGACACAATGACACAGTCAAGGCAGTGCAAGGTGTGTGTGTGTGTGTGTGGGTGTGTGTGTGTGTGTGTGTGTGTGTGTGTGGTGTATAGGTATGGATGTGTGTGTCTTGCCAAATGTGCTGCCTATTCTCTTTCATGAGATCCCCAGCGGCCCTCGGAGGGGCAGCCTGCTCCAGCTCCAGGTTTATTTAAAGCTCTGCCTTGTATATTTAATGAATGGCTGTCTTAGCGAGGAGCGAGGAGGTAGCGCGCGGAGAGCGAGCAGGACACTAATGTGTGTGTTTAAGGGAGAGAATAGAGAGGTTGTTATTACCGTCTCCACTGACACTGTAATCAGGAAACGCTTGTTACCATGGCAAATTAGATATAAAAGTGTCGTCTGCTGACCTGCTGTTAGTGCAGCAACTTGGAGACAGGCTGATAGAGAGGCTGATAGAGAGGCAGAGAGGGAGATTAAAGTGCACGAAACGGTCAATATATGGATGGCAAGACATCACAACCAAAACTATGAGAATTTATAAGCTGCTGTAACTCCCAAAAGGTTTCCCTGAAGGTTCAGACAAGATTTTTTTAACCTTGCATTAAACCTTTAACCTTAACCTTTAACCTGTTTCCGTTCAGCCACAGGAGCATTAGTATGGTCAGACGATGATGTCGGGAGATAAAGCCTGCGTCACGTCGGTGTTGGATGAGGCTTAGTACAGGCCAAACAAGCTCTGCCACACCAAATTGGAAAAAAAACAAAACAAAACACAAAAACTGGCTTTTGTGCACTCAGACATTGTAATGTTGAAACAGGAGAGGGTCTTACCCAAACTGTGGACACAAAGTTAGAAGCAAACTATTGTCTGAAATATGTGTTGTGCCATCAAGATCTCCCTGGAGGGAAAGGTTTGACATTTTGGCAAATGTCACGTGTTAGATGTGAGGACAGATGTGACTCATATCTGGGCACGAGGTAAAGTAGGAGCTAGCCCAAGTAGCATTTTAAGCTAAAAGACTGAGCAAGTCTAAAAATAGCTAACCCCAAGTTAGAAATACTGTAATGTAATACATTTCGGTCTCATTTGTTTGATACGTACACAAACAGAAATATGACAAGACTTTTAGCAATGGTGAGGCTGTAATTTGGTAAAGCGGTAATCTGAGGTAACATGCATATTTTTTAGCAGGTATAAAGTTCAGCTTCATAGTTTAGTGTGTTAGCATGCCTGCATTTTCTGCCAGAGACAGATAGCTGTCAATCATAATGTTTACCTCTTTAGAACACCAAATAACTCATCAAAACCAAACTTATCTGAAAAATAAATACTTGAACAAACATCAGCGTGATAAGAACAACGTGAAATGACAGAAACCATCTTTGGGGAAAATGTACTTGACATTTGATTTTTTAGTTTGACGAATCTGCTAACATGAAGGGGGCGGGACTTATGACCTGTACTGCAGCCAGCCACCAGGGGGCGATCCAGATGTTTTGGCTTCACTTTTGAGGAGCTGTTGAGTTGAGTCGAGGCCTAAACAGAGCCCAACCAAAAATAGCCAAAGTAAGTGGATAAGAGTGTCCACTGGACTTTGTCGATAGAGAGAGAAAGAGTAAATTAATGAGCCCAGGAGAACCAGATTACACCAACAATCATGACTAACTCTTTCAAAACGCCAAATCTCCCTCTTCAAATTGTCTTTGTTCTCCAGTTATGCCTGAGTTTCACATTTATTATTCAAATATTTGCATCTACCTACACTGAACCAACACACATGCACCCAGGCAGAAGAATTAGTACTATGAAGTGCACAATAAACAGAAGACAGAGGACGGTAAAACCCATTTACTATGTCCCACCCCGTCCATTATCCATGACTGTGTATTCATACAACAAGCCACACTGTGTCCCCACCCCACCCCTCCTCTGCCCTCACACAATGAATCTGAATCAGTTCAGCTGCTTGCCTGATATGATACCCTCGCCCCCCCGACCCCTGTACACACCATCAACACAAACATCACATTCAACTGGCTCCAGTAAAACCACTGTCTCATTGTGCAAGTCACATGAAAAGGACTGACCCGAGGACGGCCTGGTCACGTTAAGAGAAGAGTTACAGACAGGTCAAGACACACACACACACACACACACACACACACACACACACACACACACAGTTGTGCTAGACTCTGTTTTCTCATGAATAAGTGTACTGATCGAGGCCAGTACAGCTTTGGACTTTGATCTGTCAACATGTGAGTAAGTGTCTGCGTGTTGAGAAGAGGGGCTATCGCACAGGTCACTGTAAGGAGAACACACACAAGATGTTTGTTTCGCTCCATGGCGACATGATAAATTATCGATTTGGTTATTGGGTCATATTTTTGTGATGCATAACAGCCCAGTGACCACAAAGGTGCTGGAAAACAAAGTTGTGCATTTTGGCAAGCTGCTCTCTGAAGGTGGTGATGACAGATTACACTGTTTCCATTCTCAGCACACACATAACAGTAACATAACACATTTCATGTTGTAAAGATCTTCAACAGCAAAGCCACCAGAACTTAAACTTCAATGATTGTAAATCTCGTCAGCAGCACGTAATAGAGGTTGATTGTACAATGGGCATTTGGGGAGTCATGCTGGGCCTCCTCTCCTGAACCCTGAAGTACTTTTGCAGATATGTAAGAGTTCCTCCATTATATGTCTGTGGAGCCAAATCCTTTTTTCTGAGGTACCCTTAATAATGCAGCAGCTTCCTCTGAGTCCAGTTTTAAAGTGGTGCTCAGTCTTTACTGGGCCGTTCATTGACTTAGAAACCTCTAGTGTTCTTTTATGAACTTGTAGACAACTTAGAATATTGCTTTCTCAGAGCTTTGTACGTTTCTTGTTTTTCCGAGAGAGTCTCTTTGCTTCTCCATTAATACAAAACCTAACCTAATTTACACCAAATGCTTTGTTAGTTCATGTTTGGGTATTTATTCTGCAACTGCAGACACAAGAAAAAGTCAGTGAAAACCATTCCAGGTGACCACCTCATGAAGCTGATTGAGGGAATGTAAAACATATTCTGGTTTGTTTAAAAAAAAATTTTACTACATAATTCCATATGTGTTCTTTCATAGTTTTGCCTTCAGTATTAGTCTACAATGTAGAAAATAATAATAAATAAATAAAGTGTCACTTAAATTAGTAAGAATGATAACTCTGCATTTTATTCCAAGTACAACTGCACAGAGCTGCTTGTTTCATTGTGGACTTTTTTTGTTTTTAGATATCATCTAGGCTTCAGTTTTCCCAACTTTTCCTCCAACTTGTGAAGACTCTTTAATATTCACCAGTCAGGAAAGAGCATAAACCTTATGACTATGTAACTAGTTACGATACATAACACTGAACACAGATGTATCAGAGGTCTGCCTGTAGCCTTGAAGATCCTGCAAATTCTACAGGAACACCAGACAGTGTGTGTTCTTGTACCAAAAAAAAAAAAACAAGGATGGAGACTTTGCAACACTTTGAACTATTACATGCAGTAATGTTTGCCCTGAAAAGACCAACAAAGGCTGAAGAGAAGCACAGAAGTTGGCAGAGATCCTCCATTTCACACATCTTTGCTCTACAGTCTTATTCCTCTGTTGTTTGTTTTCCCTCGAGGCAACACACAAGTGACACCGCTAATGTCAGTCACAAATATCAGACATGAGAATAACTGGCAGCGACCGGGTCAAAAGACTTGAGATAAGAATCTCTCCAGGTCACTATTATAGTTTTATCTGCCGAGTGTCCACACCAGCTGACCCAGACTGAGACAGACTTGGTCCCATCGGCCGTCACGGCCAAACTGTCAATTTGAGCAGTCATAATGTGCGTCACTGCCTTTGGTCTCTCACAATTCTGCGAGTAAGTGTCTTAATTTATAGCTTGTGGTTTGTTAATCATTTTTGTGTAATTATTGTAATATAGCTCATTTTTGTCCTGGTTATTTACAAGCATTTTGAGCTTGAGGCAGATTATTAAACAGCAGTGACCACACTTTCCTTGTACTCACGACAGGAGCAGGTCACACTCTGTCAAGTCTCTTTACTCACAGATGGGACACCCGCTAATGTCCAGCCTTCATCACTGACGGCTGAGTCGGGGCTGACGAAGGCCATATTGGTGAGAAAGCTTCGTCTAATGGGAATAAAGTGAGCATTTGTCCTTAAATGTGCCCATCATAAGTAAAAACTTTAAATGCATTCTTAAGTTATCCATATCATAGTGCATGCCCTCTATGTCATTATGTAAAATATTTTGGATAGCAGAGTAGGAAAATCATTTGCATAACCCTGTGCTACAATAACACAACACAGCCATGTAATTCATGACCATATGGTTAATGACAGTTATTGTTTTCTAAGTCAGCCAAAGTCAGACTGCAAGTAAAGCAACAGAGAGACACAAAGGACACAAAGGTACATGCGCGTATAATGTGTGTGTGTGTTTCTGTGCCTGTGTGTTCATCATTTATGGGCCTGTAATGTGTCTGCTCATGCACACAAGTCTTAATTTGCATGGGTGCACTTCAGTCGTTGGCGTGAGCTGCCGGTTTTGTGTGCGAGACAGAGAGGAGAGGAGAGTGTACAGCCCGCCATGAACCTTAGATAACTCCACCAGCACAATGGCAGGGTGCTGTTAGAAGTTAGAAGTGCGGGGTGAAGCGCCCAGAGGGCTGACAGACCAAATGGTCGGTCCAGAGAGAGAAAGCTCAGAGCGCTCATGAGGCCAATAAAACACTCTACTGGTAGACTAGGGGGAGGAGAACACAGAGGAAAGCTGGTAATGTCTAACTAGAGGGAGGGCAATGAGTGTGTTTAGCAGGCGAGGTGGGGAGTGCGAGCATGTGTGTGTGTTGGTGTTTATGTGTGTTTGAAACGAGTTCACACAGGGGCCTGGTGCAGCCAGGATGCCAAAAGAATGGTATCTCTATCCCTGGGGGGCCAAACAAGGGGTTCAGACACAGGGCACCCACCAAGCGCTCGAGGCGGGGACACAAAGGGCACAAAAACACACTGCCCATCACACACACTGTGGGGTGTGTGTCTGTCTGCGTCCGTCTGTGTGTCTCTAGAAGTGTCAAATGCTCTCCTTCTGGGATTGCATGTGACATGTTTCCAGGGGTCTCTTCTCTCAATGTGCTGGATTCTATCAGAATAAACATCTAAAGGGGAGATCCTAGCAGTCTCTTTCCACTGATGTGTCCTGATGTGTGGCCTCTCACCATGTCAGGGGCCCCCGGTCAGGCTGGCCCCTGTGCCCCCCCACCAGACCCCACCCCAGCCCTGGCCTCGGGATATATGAACATGGTGGTGTCAGAGACAGGTCACTGGAGGGGGAGAGGGATGAAAGGAGGTTGAAAGGTGAAAAGAGGGAGACGAAAAGCGGAGAGAAGAGAGGTGGCTTTGTGGAACGAATGGACATCAGGCTGAAGCGCTGCATGTGCGTACACTGAGGTGGTCTGACTGACACACACACACACACACTTGACGTACTGTCCACATGTTGACCAGGCGTCGGCACAGGAACGGGTCCAAGTTCCAGTGTATGCAGGGCAGACAGGTGATGTAGAAGACTTCGTGCCCCAGGCCTGCAGAGATCAGGAAGAGGAAGTGCAGTAGCCAGTTCCTCACCTCATACCGAGGCCTGCCGCAGCCCTGCAGAGAACAGACATCCATGAACACAAAACCAGATAGGACCGGGTGCCCAAAGATAGCTCCTGGAACACCATCAGATCAGATTAGACGTACCAGCCAAACTCGCAGTCACTTCCTATTTTGGCTTCACACCTTTCATCTTGCAGCTTTATTATGTTTGATCTTTTATTGTGGTCAAAATCTAATGGATTTATTTCTTCAACTGATTAAGGAGGTAGCACATTAACAAATACAGAGCACAACTTATCCCTACCACACTACAAGAGGAAAATAAAAAAAAAGAGCAGTGGATGAGGCCTTTCATCTAGTATGCATCAAGTTGGATCCTACATTTCCCACAAGGCAGCTGCCTGGTACCTTTCATTAGGCTTTTGAAATGCCCACTTGTCTCTCCACGCCCAGAGTTTGTAATGTACACTCTCTGTTATAGATCTGACATAGCCGAGTTCAAATTAAGATAGGCCTGAGCACATCACTATGACATCACCGGGGTTATTTTCTCACAGAACCACTAAAGACGTTATACAACTGGTTTTACTGCAGCATGAGTAAACAAGCCGTCATGTGTAGACTTAGAGCTGCATATTGCCACTGATAGTTTTCACCATTAAAGTTACACCAATTGGACTTGCTTTTTCTTCACAAGAATCAGTCGAAGCCACTGGAGCTTCTCGCGCCTTTAAAGAAATGAATATCGATGCAAGTTAATGAATGAAAAACAATGTGGAGCACCACCCTACATAAGCTCTATTAACAGTATCAACATGACCCAGATCCCCGCCCCAGGAACTGACTGAGGTCATCTTTGTTAATAGCCTGAATGACAAAGTGTTTGCCAAAGACAGGGAGACACAGAAGAATGTAAATATCTCACACTGACACACACACACACACACACACACAGAGCTCTTCACTGAGCTCTGAGGATTTGGTGGCTGACTGAGACACCCAGACAAACGAGAAAAGCCAGTCACAGCAGTGCTCTGCGTATCTAAACATCTCCCAGATAAATGTAAATGTTCTTTATGTCAGTTCTTTGAACCTCGTAAACCTTGTGTTTGTTCATGTCTTACCTGTCATGCTGCAAGGCTTTGACAGCAGTGTTGTAAAGTCATGCAAATCAGAGCTCTGATACCAACACACTGCTCATGTATTCCCTCTAAACTGATCTCAAGTATCGCGAGGATCAAACGCAAACAGGACATTTGAGTTTCTCATTTTAATCAGATACAGATTTTAAATTGAATGCACTTCGCAGTAAACTACTCACACCGTCAGCACATCCCATCCGCTTGTAATCAAAGTTTGAATTCCTGTCCTGATGGTCAAATCTCGCGTGGTCCGGGTCCCCCGAGCCGCGGCGCGCATCCTCGACCAGGAAGAGCCCGCATCGCCTCTGGAACCGGGCCACGAGCTCGGGGCCGTGCAGGTAGGCCAGCAGCTCCAGCATGTCCGGAGGAGGAAGGAGGGCGGCTGCGCGTGCTGTGACAGCGGGAGAGGTGACGGAGGTGACGCGTGGCCCGGTGGAGGAGGCGCCGACAGGTGCGGCTGCTGCTGCGCGGCACAGGTGTGCGCGGCGGGGCGGGGCTTAGAGGGGCTGAACCGCCTGTGGGGAGCGTGTCGACCTTCATTCTGGGATGGGTCGGATGTGGTCACAGAGCGAGTGGAGCAGAGATTTGTTGCACATCCATGAGAGGCGTGAGCATGATGTGTATGTGAAGGCTGTAAAGTCAGTAGGACAACATACATGTGTGTGTGTGTGAGAGAGAGATCTTTAGAAAAAAAGGTGGCTTCATGTTTCAGTTCAAATGAGAGGCTGCATTATTAGAAGATTATTCTCCATCACCATGGTAATGAAGCTTTAAAATGGGATGCTGGAGGCCTCGGGCTCCACGCAGCTTTGCTCCTGTTGTCACAGAGCTGCTGTCAGCCAACAGGGATCCAGCAGTGACCTCCAGAAGTGTTTGCTTATGGCCGGTGAAATCAGACGACCACACTAAAACATTCAGCGGAGAAAGATGCCAGGACAAACGCATGTGTGTGTTTCTGGAGAGGTGATACTGAGCAGGCCCTCAAGGTGTTTACCATAAACTCACACTGGACAGCGAGTGACAGTTCAGGGATCCACTCTCACCACTGTTGATGTCTACCACACAGTTGTGTCAGCACTAAAAGAGCATTTAAAGCCACTTTTCACTTGTCACGTCAGCCAGTGTGACTGAATCGGGTGAAATCATTGTTAGGGAGCTGACACAGGACATGTGTCATATAATAACCCGGCAACGACACCCACATGTCCTGTAGCCATTTGACTTTATTACTTTATAACCTCTAAAAAGTCAAATCGAGACTGGTGTGTTCAGTGATTTCAGTGTGGTAAAAAAGATTCTTGTACTTTGTTTGTCAGTCTGAAGAACAGGGTTTCATTCAGATTTCACCCCAGTATTTGAGATCATTTGACTCCTTTCAAAAGCCTAATTGATTTTTTTTGCCTTGCTCCTGCTTTTGGAAGTCAATGTGCTCACTGTCGTTTATCTGTGTTTTTTTTCTCCCTTTTTTTAGATCAGAAAACATTTTATTGGAAAAAGCAGCAGAAGCCCTGGTATTTAAAGGAACCTTCTCCTTGTTTTTACAGTGTACAAGTGGCCTGACAGCTTCTTCCAAATGTACACCCACATAATGAAATATGTGTGATTTACTACAGCGTGGCTCTGAAACGCCTGAAGGCCCACTCCAAACGATCCTGACATGATTTATTGAAGAACTTTAGAGCCGCTTCCCTTCATCCGATCAGCTCTTTTCATGTGGACTGAATCATACAGTCAGCTGCTATTGTTCAGTCCCTTTGTATAAACAGAGGACAATGAACACGTTTGATGGGAACTTGTTTTTTATTTGCTGGCACACTGTGTGAGTTTGGACGCTCCTTTGTTTCAGGAAGCGGTGAATTGCCGCCCCCGGTTGACCAAATGAGCGCATCCTCTGGTCTGAGATGATGCGGGCCTACGTAACCGCGACCGCGCGCGCACAGAGCACCGACAACAACAACAACAATAACACACACTCTCTCTTTAACGGGACTTTAAGGCGACACATCACCCCCCCCCCTCTCTCTCTCTCTCCCATCACCACCCCCGCCTGCCTCCCTCCCTCTCTGCGCTCTGTAGGATGCTCGGACTCTGCGCGGATGAGCCCTCGCGTCGGAGTCACCACCATTACATCATCTGTTCCCACACAGCCCGACTCGGAGTGGGAGCTTTTTAATTTTTAACCGGGATCCCGATCGTCGACAGGCAGGCAGACACACAGACAGACACACACACAGACAAAGACGCGCTTTGCACGGTGATGACGGCGTTTCAATGAGCGGGGAGGAGAGGAAGGGGGAGAGGAGGAGAGACGTGCACCGTCATCAGCATCTGTCCGCCAGCTCCCTTTGTGTTCACCGGAGGATGTGAATGGCGAAAGATGACATGGCAGAGGTAGATCTGGCACCGAGCGGAGCGGAGCCCCCCGGCGAGGCCTCCTCGGCGTTTCCCTACGAGGAGTACGAGTGCAAAATCTGCTACAATTACTTCGACCTTGACCGCCGGGCTCCCAAGATCCTCGAGTGCCTGCACACGTTTTGCGAGGAGTGCCTGAACACGCTGCACCTCCGCGAGGAGCGGCCATGGCGCATCAGCTGCCCGGTCTGTCGCCACCGGACTCCCGTGCCGGATTACCGGATACAAAACCTGCCCAACAACACCAAGGTGACGGAGGATTTTCCGCTCTACATCGACTCGGACCCGCTGCCCCAGGACGCGCTGCCGCCCTACCCGCCCCCGCTGCACCCGGCTCTGGTGGCCCTGCGCCGGGAGGAGGCGTCGGGCACGTCCAGCGCCAGCCAGGCGACCCCGTCCACCACCGTGTCCACGGCCACGACCCTCTCCCAGGACTCGGTGCGCTACGACAGCTGTCAGAGCTGCAAGCGGGTGGCGCTGACCACCGGCTGCGTCTGCGTGATCTTCTCCTTCCTGTCCATGCTGGTGCTGCTGTTCATGGGCCTGATCTTTGTGCACAGTCACAGCATCCCTCCCTCGCCGGCGGGACCCATCTGCCTGTCGGTCGCCAGCATCCTGGCCATGTTCTCGGTGGTCGTCACGTGGCTCATCTGCTGGCTCAAATACAGACCCGACCACGAGACCGGCCGCTCGTCCGCCACCAGCAGCTCCCGCAGAAACGCCTGACAGGCTGCTGGCTCTGACTGTGTTGTGCTGTGGGTGTGTGACTGTGTACATCGTACTGACAGCTGATGCTCCGGCTCCCTTTACTTTTTTTCTAGGAAAACAATCTCGCCCGAAATGGCCTTTTATCAGTACAGCAAACACCCAAAGGCCTTCATGTTGTTTGGAGCAATAGGCCGACATGATCCTTGATAATCTCTCAATTCAATTAAGTTATGCACTTGAATTTACAGTAGACCCAGGGTGACTTGGTCAGTGGACTTGTCCAAGCCTGGGACTCCCCGCCCCCCTTCTCTCCACCCTGGTGATGGTCTGGGCTGTGGTTGGTTTGATGACTGAATGTGAAGTGCTCATTTCCAGGTGTTTAGACAGCAGCCTCCTGATGAATAATATGCATACCCCACTATGCCACTCACTGTATGATAACTGTCCATGATGACTCACTCTTATATCTCAGCAGAGCACTATTGTATTGTACAGATATTTGGTTGATATGTTGACTCCTGAGCTGTCAGGCCATGGGTTTCAGTTTTCATGGAGGCATGTGTTATTATTTATGTGAGAGGCCTCCTGAACGTCATTCCGGTACAAAGGAGTCGTATCCACAATCCAGACTGTAAATATCCAGCAGAGGAGTGGTGGGTGGGACAGCATGTGTGCATTCACCCATTCTTGAAGAACCTTTCTGAAATTGCCCCCCTCCCCTCCTGTGCTCTCACTCGCCCTGCAGGATGGCACTCGTGTCCTTTATCACGACGAGACCTGCACCTCCTCTGGGTTTTTTTTTATTTACTCCTCAAGGGGGCTCAGAGAGAAAGCTCGTGATTGATTTTGACCCCTCTGTTTGGCTACTTTTGTGCATGTCAGGCCCCAGAGAGGTTAAAGGCTTTTTTCATTTTCTAACAGAAGGGACATTGTGTTTCCTGACTCGTGTGCCTCACCTTGTTGCTGAATGAAGCAAAACTTCACTGTAATCGTGATCGGATTCATGCGCGGGCTCTCCTCCCGCCACAGATGGCGTCCAGCTGGGGTGTCAGCAGGGATTTCCCCCTTCTGTCACGTCACTCACTGCACCGGAAGTGGAAAACAGGGTCTCTGAGGGTGGGGGCTGCTTCTCAAGTTGGGGGTCTGTGCACGTGGCTTTGACGGGAGTTTGGAAGAGATGCAGGTGTCTGGACGAAGGTGTTAAACAGGTATAATCCAGGCTAAAGTCCTCCTTCAGCTGCTCTTACCTTCTTTTCTTCAAAGCCATGTGTCTGTTTTAAGAAGTGTGTTTCTCGAGCGAGGCGAGGAAGTGGCAAACGACACTTGGTGTCACTCTGGTTCCTCTTGAGTTTGCCAGGAGTTGTAATTACCTCTGGAGACTCGAAGAGCCCCAGTGAGCTGTGTGGCTGAGAATGGAAAGAGGCGTGTAAGACAGAATAACTAGCACTCCAGCAAGGGCCAAGAAAGTTTGTGTTATTTCAGTGCCTGCACTAACACAATGCAAATGTTTAATTTTTCCTAAACTTAATATAATTCGGTTTATATGGGTTTCTTTTTTTTCCCCTCAGAAACACATTGTGGGTCTGTACTGAAACAGAATTAACTTTTCAGACGACACAGTGTACTAAAAAAAAATCTAACTTCTTGTTCTGAATATTACTGTGAAACGTTGGTAAGAATTCCGTGGATGTAACTGTTGCTACAATTATTTATTTATGTTCTTGACAATGGCAAAAAAAAAAAAAAAAAAAAAAAAAAAGAAGTGATACCTTATCCGTGACGCAGTGTAAGACCCTCATCTTGACAACCGTGCGATGGTCCATGAAGCATGTGTGTTGCACTCCCGTGTCACGCTCTGGCCTCCCTGTCAGCATCCAGTCCAGAATTTCGGAGATAATCAGGACTCCAAAGTGGTTTTGATCCAAGCACCTGTTGCCCTCGCACACTCCTGGTGTCCCTACCTCACTGCACAGGAGAAGAAGCAAAAAAGAAGAAAAACAATCCAACATGATTCTTACCCCCCCTTCTCTTATCTTAACCCCGCGCTTGCTTCAATCATCCTGCTCAACTTTTCCTGACTCTCTGATGATGCACTTTCACCCTCTTATTTGACACAAGTAACGGGGTCTCCCTTTGACAAATGTTAGCGTACCGTATTTATTTCAGAGGACCTAGAAGATGTTGTTGGTTTTTATGAGAAATCCGTGGTTGTTGTTAAAGTACCAAATGTATTTGCACAGAGAAATGTTCTTTATGTGCTGTTTTACATACATAAACACATTTCCGTAATAAAGGAAACATGAATACCCACCGCACTCAGTCTCTGTCTCGTGGAGCGGCGATGCCAGCAGCTGGTAGGATGGCGGGGCTGCATCTCGTGGCGCCTGGCCTTACATAATAACTGCTAATAAACTGAGCAGGATCCAAGTTGACTCCAAGACTGTTGCTGGGTCCCCTTCTGCTGATGTGCACCCAACGCGCCCCCTGCTGGAAGACCAGCAGTGCTGCATGCTGCCAAAAAAAGAAAAAGAAAAGCCACCCCTCTGTGTCAACCTCTCCTCATGTAGGTCTAGTTGTGTAAACGCCTGGTGGCTCAAACCTGATGAAAAGTAAATACATTTTTTCCAGTATGGGCTTGATGCTGATGTGCCGTTAATATCACAGACTGGGATTATTCACATGTGTGTTTACCTGCGCACACAAGGCCCCCTTTTAGTGGAGATAAATAAAGCCATTCAGCAACAGGACTTTCCCCTCATAAACAGGAGAGATAAAGACCAGTGCCGACCAGTCACCATCTAATTACAAGTTACTATTTAGGACATATTTTACACCATGTATTAACCAATGGCTTCATGCCCTATAAATTAAAGTTGTCAGTTTGTGGCCCTTTAATAATTCACCCCTCCTCTCTCTCATATTCTCAGCAGCATGTAAACAAGTCTCTGATCACTCATTGGTCAAATCACAACACTAAAGCCTATTGTGAACCAAAGCTGTAGATTCACTGACTGCTGGAAAACAGTTTGGGGCAAGTGTGTGTTTACAAATGAGCCATGACAACAAACAAACCCAGACGACATGTCTGTGCTAATGACTGCTGACGCTTCTCATTACACATTTAGTGTGTAATGTGGCCCTTTATCAGGACAGTCACTTATGAGTAAAACCTTACAGTCATCAGGTAGGCCTACATAATGAAACTCTCAATAAAACTTTGAAACACTGAAAGCACGTTAAGAGACTGTAAATAGTCTAAAAACTATAATAAATACACTGTAGTGTTTAAAAAATGTAAACATAAAATAATACAAGGAATAGAAGAATTTTAAGAATAAAATTTAAAATAATATATCTAAATGGGTTACTGTACTGAAGTTCAGTTTTATGGTATTGGCAACTTATACTTTGTTTTTGTATTATTATTATGATTTCATACAAGTTCATACTGCTACCTCACAACATTTCAGACCAAAATACTGTAACTGTTTGCTTAATTTATTTCCTAAATATAGATAACTTTTATGATTACGATTTTGTAGATAAAACACTAAGTTAGAAAATATGTATTACAGATTAAAGTGTTCAGCAATGTATAAACTAAACGATAAGTTTATCATAATATTCAAACTACTCTGAACTCTGCCTTTTGTCCCTCTCTCTCTTTTTTAACCCATAGCCTATTAATTTAGATACTACTTTAGAGACATGATCCTACTATTCTCCTAATTCTTACTGAGTGCTCAGTAACATACTTTAACTTTTGAGTTTGAGAAGTTAGAGTCCTACATACACATTTGACTTTTTCCTTCAGTATTTATTATTGCATTGTTGCTTTTACTGAAGTAATAAAAAAAATCTCACTACTTCTTCCATGACTGAATATAAATTTTATCATTGTAAAAATAAATAATAAATGACACAAATACTTCACAGCAAACTCACTGTTCTATTGTATGATACTGAGAAAATACAAGAGACTGACTGCGTCTATAATCCAGATGATGAAACTGCCCCGTTTCAGCCCCTCTGCCTCTGTGAGAAATATCACGCTGCGCTGGAAAACTAATTGATTTGACAAATATGTGTTTGTGAATGAGCTCCACGCGGTGCATGTGATGCAACTCATTTATTTCTCATCAA
This sequence comes from Amniataba percoides, assembly GCA_037176925.1. Classification (NCBI taxonomy): domain Eukaryota; kingdom Metazoa; phylum Chordata; class Actinopteri; order Centrarchiformes; family Terapontidae; genus Amniataba; species Amniataba percoides. The sequence continues at coordinate 20,848,459 of JBAJHX010000049.1, forward strand.
GCGAGATTTCTGACTTTGAATTTCATCCCCCGGTAATGGATTGGACACGGAGATTCAGTGTCGCTTTTAAAGAAAGGGCCGAGGTATGCATCATGACTCTCTCTGTTTTCCATTTGCCCTCTGTGTGTGTGTGTGTTGTTTTTTCCTTCTCTTTTCTACAATATCCAGTTTCAGTAAGATCACTGACGCTCCCAGATCGTCACGTCCGTGCGTAAAGACTGATGCTTCCTCCCTCTCAGTGCAGATGCAAAAAACGTGAATAATCCAGCCTCCACAGTCCGACGGTTCATCCTTAAAGTGATTCTGAGGACTTTTATAAGCTCCTCGTGTTAACAGTGGCTCATTCATCGATCTGCCCAAAGCCTGTAAAAAAAAAAAAATCCCCTCCACTCATTTGGCGATCATCTTGCCTGAGGTGAAGATCCGAGCTGCTCTCTGACAAATGTAAAATCACTTCAAAAACAAACTCACATTTCCCCCCTCTCTCTCTTTGAAGCGACGACTGGCAGGTTTCATTCATGCGGCCACGATAATCATCTTCTGCCTGGAGATAATGACATCCTCCTTAGCAGGTGAAAGCCCCCCCGCCGGCCCTGCTTATTTTAAACCCAGCGTCCGCCCTTTGTCCGAGCACCTTCGGACAGCAAAGTCAACATTTGAAGTGCGTTTCTTATTCTTTTTGCCAAAGCCACTAAAGGAGGCGAGTGTTAATTGAAACCTACTTAGACTGTGGGATATCGCTTCCCTGCGTAAATGAAGGTAAATGACAGGGACCCCCCCCCTCACACACACACACACACACACACACACACACACACACACACACACAGAGAGCACCTCCCGCCGGGCCGCAGTTATTGCTCCGTACAGCTCATATAGGTGGGACATGAAAGGCCGGGCCAGGTGCTGGGGGGGCTTTTCAGCTTTTGTTTTGCATGAGCCACACTGAGGCTGCAGGACTTTTCCACGCAGGAGCAGAAGCGGAAAACACTTTTCCAACTATACACTTTAATCTGCGGGACATGTATTTATTTTTTTCCACGCATGCCTCATATTTGATCCTAAAAAATAAATAGACACTGCGCGCACCGGATGGAGGTGAGGCCCTCTCAAAACAGGAATCAAACTAAATTCAGTTTGACTTGATTTTTTAAAAAATATATGTCTTCCTCTTCTGATGCTGCGTTAAAAAAAGTTAAAGTTGGGGGGACGGAGCTGCCTTTATTCTGACTCTGACAGTGAAGTAAAACGAGCTTTTGTCCCTTTTTCAAAGCTCAGAAGCGGAACCTCTGCTTCAATGATTGATTAGGGACTAAAGGATGCTGTGACCCAGGATCCTCCTAAAGAGAGAGAGAGAGAGAGAGAGAGAGATAAAGAGGCCCGGAGGAACATTAAAAAACAACTTCTCGCTCCTCTGTTCTTCTCCTTCCTTTTTTGGGGCTTCGACAGTATTGATAATTAGACATTTGGGGGTGCACACACACACACACACCCTCTCCTCTCCTCTCCTCTCCTCTCCTCTCCTGTCCTGTCCTCTCCTCTGCTCGGTGGCGTGGAGCTAGACCAGCTTTACGGCCGCCCTGGCGTCGTATCCTGCTGTGGCGCACGTCCCCTTCAGACTGCGCTCTGCTGGCTGCTGCTCGCTCTGAAAACCACAATAAATTCCTCGAGGTGCGCACACTTTAGCGCCACTCGTGTCATATACGGGTCCACGGGGTGGAAACAAATTAGGGGTCGGGTGCGACTGCGCGCACATGAGGACAGACTGGAGGCCAGCATCAGAAGGATCTCAGTGATGTGCACTTTTTTTATCTTTGTAGTCATGCGTAAAGATCTGACAGGTAAAAGACGCAGGTTTGGCTCGTTTGGATACGCTGTTGTTGAGTGAGGATCCGGGTTTGGTTTTGGGTTTATAATTACATTTGAGAGCTGAGGTGATGAAGGACACATCAGAAACCTGAAAGAAAAGAGCAGATTGGAAGATTTGTGCTGTGCTCTTTTGTGTATTAGTGCATAATGTGAAATAAACTGAGCAAACGTGAAGATCAGTTATCAGCGGATTCAGATGAGAAAACGCAGCTGTAAGTTTTGGTGTCAAATCATAAATCCACAGATGGAGTTAAAGTTAAATAAACTTGTAAAGCGACAATACACCCTTTTTTTACTTTAAATGTTCTGTTTTCCCCTTTTTTCGTTGTGACTGAAATGATTAATTTTAATATATTTCCTACATATACATACATACATACATTATTATTTTGAGGCGGTGCTCTGCGGTGGACTTTAAGTGTTTTCTAATATTTTCCCCACCTGATACAAAGAAGCAATATGTCACAAGCAGAAGTTATATAAATCTTTGGACGGCCTGCTGCATTACTGCCCCACACTGCTGTGTGTATATGTGTGTGTGTGTGTGTGTGTGTGTGTGTGCAGGCGAGCAGTCTGAGCCGTAAACTTGCCATGCATTAATCATATCATTTATCATTTCTGAGGATTAGAGCAGAGCAGAAAATGTGTTGAATGGACAGTAACTGAGTGGGAAAAGCTCCCATCAGGACCAGTGTCTAACTGCTCGGCTGACCTGCTGATAATTTACCACAGTGAGCAAACAATCACAGCTCGTCAGGCGTCATTTGGAGCCTCCCAGCAGCTCTCTCTGCACATACGCACATCCTGAGACTCTTCTGTGCTCCAGCAGTATGCACGGACTCTTTTTTTTTTTAATGTGCCAATGGTCGGCCCCTTATCGTCCGAGCTCCGCTGTGACGGAGCCTCTGATAGGACCAAAGTTTTCTCCTCCTCGGCCAATCGCCGCGCTCCGCCGCGCACCGGGGAGCGGCCTCTCGACCAATCGCGGCCCGGCGCGCTGACGGGGCGAGAGAGGAGCTCCGCTGCTTTGGAGTGTCTCCTCTCACTTTGAACCGGTGTCAACAAACAACAACAACAATATTTTCCTCCTCAAAGAGCCTCAGCACAGGCGAATACACCCGGCGAGAAGAGCGAGGCAAGCTGCTGCAACATCCAAACATCCCACTTCTGATTTCCCCCCCTTGTGCTCCAACTCCTGACTGCTCGGAGGGCTGCGGCTGGTCCCGGGACTGGTGCTCGGCTGTAGCCCGGGCACAGCTAAAACCCTGAGCGGGGTGACCGAGGCTGTCCTCCCCGGAAGCGCCCTCACAGGAGAGAAGAAAACAGGCGGAGAAGCAGGAGCGAGCTGCGGGCTCCCCGGCAGGAGGGGCTCTCCGCGGTCTGTGGGCTCGGTGGAGGGATGACTGCGTTGGCGGGGTCACTTCCCAGGATGATGCGACCCACGCTGGCTCAGAACTACCCCCGCAGCGGCTTCCCCCTGGAAGGTAAAGCACCGCAGCGGCAGGAGGCTGGTGGAGGACTGAGCAGGCCCGAGCGGGCAAAAGTCACTTTCACAGCTGCAGAACTTGTCTCCAAACTTCAGAGAAAAACAAACTAGTTAGAGGACCTGAAAGTCTTACAGTCACTTCTCACTTGACCTCGCATGTTTCCTTATCTATTCACTCATTTTTTTTCCCTCTACGTTGGAAGTTTAGTTGACTGTTTTTCCTCATATTTCTTTTGCAACATTTAGTGAACCAGTTTGTGTGCTCATTTGTATAAAATAATTTGGATATTAACATTATATTTATTTTACATTTCATGAATAACGTCAGTGTGTCTGTCTGGTCATTTTCCAGCCTCACAAGTTAGCGCGTAAAAACTCTCAACAGCCAAAAGCTTTATTGTCCCCTGTTTTTGGAGCAGATGAACTAAAGAGCTGTTTCCTCCTGTGATGTCGTGTCACCGGTGCGCACAGATGCATTTTGGGACTCGCGTTAACGTGGGACGTGTTTGGTGACAAGCTGCTCTCTTATCTTGATCACACAGTGTCCACCCCGCTGGGCCAAGGCCGGGTCAACCAGCTCGGAGGAGTGTTCATCAATGGCAGACCTCTCCCCAACCACATCCGACACAAGATCGTGGAGATGGCGCACCACGGCATCAGGCCCTGCGTCATCTCCCGCCAGCTGCGCGTCTCTCACGGCTGCGTGTCCAAGATCCTGTGCCGCTACCAGGAGACCGGCTCAATCAGGCCCGGGGCCATCGGAGGCAGCAAGCCCAAGGTAGAAAAGATTATATATTTGACTGGTATGAATCCGCACATTTATGTAACAAAAAAAGAAAAAAAAAAACTTGTTGATATCATTCATAGTCAATGTATGCATGGAGCCCCGGGGGCCACGGAAAGTGAATAAACAGTGCGACTTTTCTGACCCCTGAAGCAGGGAACAACGCCGGACGTAGAGAAGAGAATAGAAGAATACAAGCGGGAAAACCCGGGTATGTTTAGCTGGGAGATTCGGGATAAATTACTGAAGGATGGAATATGTGACCGCAACAACGTGCCTTCAGGTAAAAAAGGGCAGAAATGAATTATTATTATTATTATTATTATTATTATTATTATTATTATTATTATTATTATTATTATTATTATTATTATTATT
>JBAJHX010000049.1:20868500-20904618 GCA_037176925.1 Amniataba percoides
ATACATACATATATACATATATATATATATGTATATATGTATATATGTACTCTAGAAAATCATATTTCAGTTCAAAGTATAGTATTGGATCAGAGTATGTGGTTGATTCAGCTAACAATATAAAGATAAATATATATTTATATTTTGGTTTGGAAAATAAAGGAAGCTTTATTATTATATTTTGGAAAGTTTCATAAACCCATTAGGGGTTGAAAAAATAATTAAAAAACCAAAAGAAAAAAAAAAATTATATTTATATGTATACATACATACATACACACACACACACACACACACACACACACACACACAAACATATATAACAACAGGCTTAAATTCTAAGATTGGAGTTTATATACTTTCACTTTTATATTAAGGCAGCACACACACACATATATTTATATATTCATTATATATATGTATAAGTAATGGAGGGTGAGTGTGAGTTGTGAGTCACTGTAAATAATAAGCATTTTTATGTACTGGATTACTTCAGTTGGAGGGGGTGAAATTCGTAGTTTTGACACAAGTGCTGCTTTATACTGTATTACTACTCTTACTATTTTTGAAGCTGTTTATTTGGGAATTGTTTTCTAAATTAAAATAACCTGTAACACTGTGAGAAATACTTTAAGAAATTGTGTTGACTTTTATATTCAAAACTTCATAAACACATTTAGTCTTCATAGATTTTTAAGTTAAATATAAATCTGTATTAAATTTATCCTTCTGGTAAAATGACATTGAAGTATTTACTTAATCCTTAAAAATGTTTGAACTTTCTCTGCGATGCCTTTGTTAGTGTCGGAGCCCCCCAGCACGGTGCATCGGCCCCAGCCTCTCCCTCCCTCCTCAGGCCACCAAACCTCCGGTGGTGGAGGTCAGGGAGAGGGAGGCTCTGCCTACTGCCTCGCCTCAGGACGTCACTCCTTCTCAGGCTACTCGGACAGCTTTGTGAGCCCGGGAGGACCAGGCAATCCCATGAACCCCGCCATAGGAAACGGACTGTCTCCACAGGTGAGACTTCAGCCTCAGTTATGTGGATTAGAGCTGCTTTGACTTTAATTTGGGATTAATATATCTCAGTCAGCTTTATTTTGCTCAGGGAAAATCTAGCAAATAAAAACAGCTATTGGATTCATTTGTTTTAAGAAAGTCACAAAAATGATACTAATCAAAAGAATTCAGGCTGCTTTTTCTGCAGCATATTCATTTGACAGGAGTAAGACTGCTGTGTTTGACACTGTACGTGCCTCTAGAGACTAAGATAGTTTTACTAACGCGGATAATACCCATAACATGCCACACCAGAGCTGGGCAGAATTAGATCTGACCAGGATTTCAAAGAGTTGAACCCAGTTGGGATACGCATGATTTACCCTGTCAGACGCAGAGCTTCACACAATAATGTGTCGGGAGCTCAAAAAAGTCAAACACTCCACTCGAGTCGTATATCACCCGAGTGTGAGGCACATAAACGCTCACTGCTTAAAGATTCATCCACTGGTCTGCTGTACAGCATAAACGCTCTGCAGTCACACACTCCTCGGCAGTGCTGGAGGACGGGGGTCACTCACTGTTGGAGGAGAGGGGTGAGATGAGTCTGGAAGGACACGGGACGATTGAGTGTGTGACAAATGAGATGTGAAAAGACAATTACAGCCAATTATCCAGGCATGAAGTTCCAAGGTCTCTGCACCTAGACGGAGGGTACAGCAGAGGGGACGGAGGAGTCAAGAGACCCTAACAGGCAGAAAATGAGATTTCAGCCTGGCGCAGTCTGACTCCTCAGAGAACGGGCCAAAGCGGCGTGAAGACAGTGACGCGCACCGTTCGCACATGCTCGCAGGTCCACATCATTACAGGGACACACCCGTGCACACAGTGTAGATAATTGATCAACTCCATGACATTTTGGGGATCAGCTCAGGATTCTGCAACATCTTTTACACAAATATTACACGACATGGTTGAGCAGCATGGCTAAGTCAACTTTTCAACCTTCTGTTCAGATTTGAAGATGAATTACTGCATTTTTTTCATTATTTCGAGTGCAGCGGCGATGCAGGGAGGAAGGGGCTATTCTTATTCACAGACAAGTTCACTGGTCACGTTGCTGTATATGTTTGGAGCAATGGAGTGTAATAATCGCTGTTCGTCATGCTTTTTTTATTTTGACACACTGAACACGTATCGTACTGTCAAACACAAACATAAAACTTGAACGACCCAAATATATTTCACAAACAGCACCCTGCGCAGAAACAGCATCCTCGAGGTTGTGCACATGTGGGCAAACACCGCCATACACTGCATGCTACGCCATGGCCTCAAGGGAAGCTTCTCGTGACTACATTCTTAAAATGTTTGGCCCGACATTCCCCCACGTGAAAGCAAAGGTTCTAATTTATTTGTATATATTTCATACAGCGGGGAAGGAATGTCCCGTCTCAGATGTTTCCTCCTGCCCGACATTCTTCCTTGTTAACTCCTGGGCGCTCTGATTTAGGCCCGCTGGCAGCGGCAGCGTTACAATATGAGAGGGATGATGGGTAAAGGGATAGAGGCAAACCGACAGAAGCGCAAGCAAGGGAGTTGCCACGCTGGAGTCCGCCTGTTTAAAGAGCGCGTATCCCTGCTCCCTGTGGCTTGTTACAGCCAGAGCGTGGCCTCTCTCTGCCTCAACCAAACCCTCCGAACGCAGGTTAATTTTTTAGGAAAATGTTACCGGGCATGGGAGGAAACACAACTCCCCTTTTCAAATCAACATGGACTCCTCCATTCACCTCCCCTACTTGGGAAATGACTTAAGCAGGACCATGTGTGTGTGTGGATGTAGAATAATATGTCACTTAAAGGGCCAAGAGGACCCAAAGAGCAGCGTACCTGCTTCTTATTAGGACAACTGAAGGAGCCTCGAGGCCTTTGCACTGTTGAGAGGGAGGTGGGATATGATACATTTAGAGGTAGCAGGTTCAGTTAGAGTAACTTTCATAAGTGATAAAGCCAGCCTCAGCGTCTTATTAATGGTTGACTGAGCTCTTTGAGGATGGACAGGTAAATTCAGTGAACGACAAAGGGGTGGGTGGGGGTCGTCGGTATCGAGTCTGTTTTAAAGCCAGTTGAGAGACACTTTGCCCCACGGCTCTTTTCCGTCCTTTGCTGGCCGAGGAATATTCTCCCAAATTTGATTATCTGGTCGCTAATAAAGACCAGGTCAAGAGCTAACGGATTTCTCGAACTGCAAATCTACGCCGAGGCTGAACAGAGCCGAGCTCACACAGACCTTTCTTTTGTGTTATCTTTGTCGGCATATCTTTCTCGGAGATAAGTTATCTTGTGCCATGGGTTTTTGGAGCGGTGTCAAAAAGGAATTTTAGAATAAGTGGAGCCGTGGATCTGAGACAAATTGCTTAATTCTTCCTTTCTGGGGTTATCTCTGTCTGGGACGGGCTTGTTGGGAGCCTTTTGATGTCCGCAGCAGGGGGATTTCCTATGTGTGTCTGAGTGAGTGTGCGTTTGTCTCGGTGTCTGCGTTGATACATATCACGCACACTCCTGTGCTTGTGCACCAAAAACCAAGAGATATTTTCTGTGTTATAAAGCCTTGTCAGAAACAAAAACAAAACACATCTTACACATGTGATGCCAGTCTCAGGGTTCAGGTTTGGGCTAATCACTCTCATTTAGAAAAATTCTTGCTGCAGTGGTGGAGCGCTATAATTCCACTGATGATGTCGACTTGAGCAAACAAATGTGAAATGATAAATTCATCACCATCTGCTCATTTTCAACAACTGTATTAACCAGTGAAATAACACTAGAGGCCCCGCTAACGTGAACACCATTCACAGTGCTCTGTATACAAAACACACCCAAAAACCAATGTGACTTCATTCTTTCTGTCTCTTCCTCCATTCAGGTGATGGGTCTGCTGAACCCGGGGGGTGTGCCGCACCAGCCCCAAAGCGACTACGCCATCTCCCCTCTGACGGGCGGGCTGGAGCCCCCCGCCGGCATGGCCACCAGCTGCAGCCAGCGCATGGATCACATCAAGGGCCTGGAGGGTCTGACCAGCGTTCCCTCCATGTCGGCTCTGCCGTCGCTGCCCAGCTCCCAGTCCTACTGCACCCCCTCCTACAGCTCACCTGGCTACACCGTCGACCACGTGGCGTCCTACCAGTACGGCCAGTACGGACAAAGTAAGGTCAATAGACTCCTCCTTTTTATTCTCACATTTTACTTCCACACTCAGACATGCTCAGCAAACACACTGTATGTAATAAATAACACATTTACTCATTTGGTAAAAAACAATAGAGCTTTACAAAAAAACCCTAAACATAAATACAGCAGCAAAAGGAGTGAAAGCAGTGAGAACGGGAAGAATCACATGATTAAATCCAAAAATGATGTACCTCATTAAAGCATTTGCAGATTTGTGTTTTATAAACATGCATTATGGTAGACAGAGCTTCTCTGAAAAAATATTTTTTTACAGTACATTGTTTCTGACCAAAATGTAGTAGAGTAAAAGTTTTAAGTAGCATAGAATATAAATAGAAAGTAAAACACAAATATCTGAAATTGTATTAAAGCACAGTACTTAATTCTCACCAACTGCAGTTTATGTACAATCTTAAGGTGATTCTTGATGTGCTTTAAAGAGGCTTTTTTTTCTGGTAGGTCCTGACGTAAGCACTTCAATCATATAAAAAGAGGACAGGCTGACGGGGGTCATCGATCTCACTGGGTTTTTTTTTTCGTTTGAAAGTTTTTCATGCAAAACTGGATCAAACTTCTGAGAAGGAAAAAACGGAGCTGGATTTAACAGAAAGTACAAAGCTGAGAGCCATTAGGCAGCTATGTAAACAATTGTCGTTGTGAAGCTTGCTTCAGAGATGATTAGCACAGTTTGTAATGATGCGAATGATTTTACAAAGCTGTACAGTAGTTTCTGACATGCTTGACGTAACTTGTGTGCAAGACTTCAATATATCATTTTAAAAAGCTTGTCTCGTGTGAACACAAAACCAAAGAATTGTTTCTTCAGTCTCTGACGTCATTTGAAGACTTTCCCAGTTTTCTAGTGCAAACCACTACTTTTTTAAGGATGGCTTTTCACTTATTTTCAGTGAGAGAATTAAGATGAAACCACTTGAACCAAGTCAGCCAATGCAGTGTGTGATTGTCAGGTATTGCTGCAGTACAGTGGTTTAAGACACATGTAACTTGTAACTGTAAATTGCTTGCTTTGATTATGCCAAGTGATGTTAAAAAAAAAAAAAGTTGTGTTGCAAGCAGCAGACGACACACGGGTAGCTGCTTGTTGAACATTTGTCTCAAGTGTTGGGGTTAATTGTGCGGATCTGATTCCATGTGATGAGGCCAGCACTGATACTGAAATCTGCGGTCAGGTATGCTGCAGAGTCAGCTCCCATCAGGGGAAAGTGGCCCTCCTCAGACTGTTTGCCTCGCTGTCCAGCAGTGAGAGGGTCTTTTCACTTCGCATTACTGTTACCTTAAGGGTTAAAATCAACTTCAAACAAATCTCCGTCGAACTTTGGAAGGCAGCGTCGTTTTCCGTCACAGCGTGATTACAGCGGCCGCCGTTTCCAATTTTGGTCCACAGGGGGTTGACCAATCAGGTTCATCCACTGACCCCGTGGCAACCTCGAGACAACCTGGCTTTTTCAAAGAGCGTGGCGGCGGTCCAGTGAGTCCGACTGCATGTAGCTCGGTGGGGCGGCAGGTATCAAATGAATATCTGACTTAATATCCGAGAGCAGCAAATGTCTAATGAAATATCTCGGTCAAATATCTTGGAGTGAACAGAACAGAGAATTAGGGCGACACACGTGGAAAACCCTGAGCATGTGGCATTGTGCGCAAACACACCCAGGCACACACACACACACACACAGGCTAAAAGGCAGCCACCAGGACAGCACACGCGCTCGCACACACCTCCACAGCGTTACAAGGCCAAGCAGTCCATCTTGATGTGATTAATCAGTGCGACTGGATAGCCGGTGTGCGGTTGGGTTTGGAGCTGCAGAGGAAAGGTCCTTTCTGGGGGTGGACGGATCCTAATAGCCTCTGGCAGGGCGGCTATTAGAAACAGGTGGTAGGACTGAGGTCAGCTGGGGAAGCAGTGTTGAATCGTGCCGCTCCAGGTTCCAGTGTAGGAGGCCGGTCCACACTGTTGCACATTTTTGACAACATGCAGCTCTCACTGGACTGCCTCACGGAAACCACAGCGGTAATCCATGAAATACTTGTTTGTTTTTATTTAGGTAACGTCTCTGTTGCTAAGCAGGGATTACAGTGGCGTTTTTTGTGCAGCGCTTTGCTGTAGGCACCTGTCCGTCGGTGTGCCCAGTACTGAAGAGTCTTTCTTTTTGGTTCCTCTGTTGGGAAGTTTCTTTTCTTTTTTACCTGTTCAGTCATGGTGGTACTCACATTAGCTGTTAAAGTCTTCCAGAAACAGACACGAAACACGTCACCTCCTGTGCTTCAGCGCAAAGATCTGCATCTGCAATTAGTGTTAGAGAGAACCGACATAGCTCCTTTTTTAAGTATTTACTGTGTACTGCAGCTCAATATCACATTGATGCAGCATTATTATAAGTGTTTTTTGAATATTTACCACTTCAATGCCAATAAATAAGTAAATACAAATTATTTAGAATTTACTCATAATTGTACCCTTAGCAGGTGGAGGAGGCTTTAAAGCAGAAGTTACAGCATGCCAGGAAATAAATAAAATGTAGTGAACACATAACTCAATACATAAAGTACGACAAATCCACAGAGACTTTATTGGTATGTAGTTAAAATTTGGGTTCAATATTATTTTGCGTATACACTAAATTATGCATACTGCATTATCCTATAAAACTCAGTATGCAAGTTCACTGTACTTGCAGATTCTGCTGCATCTAAGAATTATAATTGTTGTAGTTGTGTTTGAGGCATCCTAATGCTTCTGTTCTCACATCTCCCTCCATTGACCTTACACCCAAAAACACTGTTAGCACACGCTAGGCTAATAATAGCCATATGTTAGCGGAAGGGCATGCTAAAACATATGCGCAAAATTTATTGCAGCCATATATCTCCTTTATAATCTTTCTGCCTCAGTTTTTTTTAAAGAAAAATCCCTTTTCACTGGTAATAATTTGCTTCATCCTTTTTTCTTTACAGGTGCCCTTCCTTATCTGAGGCCTGAAATCACCTGATCGTGAGCGCCATAGGGGGACATTTGTGTGCACAGCGATGGAAATCTTTTGATATCTGGACCAAAATTTTGCTAGAATTTGCCAGGACACATTCTCTGTTCTTTGGGACATTATATTATTAATTCTTGGGGGAGACAATGAAAAAAAAAAAGAAGGGACCACAAGAAGGAATATTAGACCAAAAACTGTTCGACTGTGAACATTGCTGCATCAGTATTGTGATGAATGGCAGAGATGTCAGCGCTTAACGTGGGTTAGCTCGGTGGAGCTCCGACTGTCTATGGTGCCACTTTCCACAGAGAAATCCAGTGACCAAACAACCGTCCATGGACACAATGTGGAGTCTTTGTGAGGACAGCAAACCCAAATCTACCATCGCAGACCACCAGCCTTTGAGCAGAAGGAGCATGTTTACATACCACATGAGTACATATAAAATTCCATGTATCTCCAAAATAATCCCCAAATTGTATCTGCTGAAAGGGGGGCAAAAGAAAAGGGCTTTGTTGATTTTATTGCATTTGTTTGAGGTCTCTGCATCCCACACATGGAGATAAATTCCAGAGACAGAGAAAACAAACGTGATCAAACTAATCTGTGGGTTTTATTGTATCAGAAACTCTAATGTACACCACAGCTGTGCTGCAGAGAAAGTTCATTCAAACATTCCTCCTACCTCCTCCCCCCTCCGTCTCTCTTGCCTTTCTGTCTTACTCTCTCTGTCTCATTGATGTTTCGGACGGTGAGGCTCGGATCCTGGCCTTTTGTAGTTTTCAAGAGCAACTCGGAGGAGGTCAGGGGGTGACTTTAAGGAAAGTGACAGATGAGAGAGCAGCAGAGGAGAAGTGGCTTTAAAAGAAGGGAGGGACACGGGGGGGATAGGCAAGATCGATCACAGGGTTAAAAAACCCTTTAAAGATCCTCTCCCAGCGAGAAAAAGCCACCAGGTCACAAGTCACGACCGAGAGACACTTGAGAAACCGAGAGGCCGAGAGAGCGTAGACTAAAGCCAGCCATTCTCCCAGCTGACCAGAAGTGCAATATCATGTATCTTAGAGTCAACCTCACCATGAAAACAATAAAAAAGAATCAAACGTGCCTCTTAAAGTCTTACGAAACACTTTGGATTCAAACTCTGGATCTAGCGACTTTACAAAGGACCAACACATGCGCCTTTGAAGGCTTCTGGGTCCAAAACAAATCTGAAACATTGTTAATATTGCTGTTATAGGACTCTGGGGGAGACTGCGTTTGTAAGGGCTTAAGTGTCACGTCATGAGGAAAAGAATGAATCAAGGGAAAGCCAATGTAAACAGAAAATTACCAGGAATGACAAAGCCAAAACTGTATTTTATTTTATTTTATTTTTTTGTGTTGCTTGGGACCTTTTTTTGTTTCCATCCTGCAGATGCAGGAAATATTAATTAGGTTTCTTATGCATTCCAGACATATTTATTGTCACAAATGTACTTAAAGTCAACAGCGTCATTGTTCAGTTTCCCGCAATGTACAACTGAGTGACAATACTTTATCCATCAAACCACAGCTCAGAATAACAGAGGGCCTTCATACGCACTCTTCTTTTGTACATCTGTCTATGTTAGAATAAACCAGTCCTTTCATTCCTCTGATATATTTTTTTGTATTATTGGACAAAGCGATATGACATAATGTCATGTGTATGAGCGCATTATCACTACTATTTATAATGAAATAAAAATCCTGAAAATAGCTTTACTGTTTTCTTCGTGCTTTGTTCTGATGATGGTAATCATTAAATGGGGTCTTTGTGTTTATTTTCGCCACAACGTGAGAAAAAGAAAGGGAGTGACTGTGATTCACACTATAGAAGAAGAAAAGTGCACTCGGAGACAAATGTGTACTTTTGATAGGCACTCATGTGAACCCTCCAACCAAAATAGGGGCAGCCAAATGGGGATCACCAGACATTAGATTTGACACTGAACACAACAGGCTTTCTCAAGGATGGCTGTAAATACTCAGACATCTGCATTTGGTGTGTATTAATACCCCCACTGCCCCCCGCTACTGTAACAAACTGACTTTTGTTTAACAACCTCTCCGATGAAGAGAACAAGCCTTACAGCGTTTTGGACAAACAGCACACCCAGCCCCTCCAAAAGCTCTGCAACCCATCCACCCTGCTTACACACACAGGGCCCACTCTGTGTGTGTGTGTGTGTGTGTGTGTGTTTGTGCACCACATGCATTCATACATTATGTTCATGTTCACATAGAGTGTTGTTTCTGTGTGTGTGTGTTCAGCAGCCTGAGGGTATTGAGCCTAATTATAACATTCTTCTGATTAATCGTGTCTGCTCGCGGGCCTCGGAGGGGTGGCGCTGCGTGTGCTCGTGCAGCCGGACCACACACTCTATAAATAAAGTCTAAGTCAATAGCAACGTAAGGATCACTCATAGTCTTGTCAGATCTGTTTGCTAAGCCTGAATAATTCAGCCAATGGGAAGGACACACTGTGAAGCATGCAGCAACAAATGCGTGCACACACACACACACACACACACACACACACTCACACACACAGAAAAAGTACGAGCAGTGACGCTTTAATCACCTGCAGCACACACAAACACTCCTGCGGATACACACTTTGGCACTCAGATGTACGCACATTTTGGCACTCACACACACACAGACACACACTTTCACACACACTGTTTGCTTTCTTAATCAGTCCATACCATTAAAGATTAAGACAAATCACACCTGCAGAATTCCAAAGCTGAGACATTACTTTTATTAATGAAGCCTCCCTGCACTGAAAAGGCTATTATTTCTTTAATACACCCCAGAGTGTAGTTAAATGGAATGATTTAAATGGTATTTCATACTGCCAGATAATGACAGATTTTCGGATCGTTGGACCCCTGCCAGGCAGCAGAAGTGCCAACAGGTCTTTTTGCCCCCCCCCACCCCCCCCACCACACACACACACAGCCATTTTCAAATAAATCCAAATGAAACAAACACATTTTTTCCTTTAAATTATGACCTTCTTTCCATTTCTGTGTTCCAAGTACAAGCCACTGGCGTTGCAGACGTGCTTGTTCACTTCACAAATGCATTCAATTATTCTTATTTATTCTCAGCTGTTTTGTTTTATAGCAGTACACAAAATAGTAACATCTCTCACTTGTCTGTCGGCTCAGAGTTCACACCTGTGTGCGTGCTCCAGTAGAGTTTGTTGGCTCTGGGCTGCAGTGCAATTATTTATCAACGTGTTAATTAATTTTATGTTCTGCATCGTGTGAGCTGATGGTTTTAAAGACCCTCCTGCTGAGGCGAATATGCTCCTGCTGTGCCCGCTTCGACTTCTGTGTGAAAGAAATGTGATAAAATGGAGGGAGTAAAACGTTTGTGATGTAAAACTCCAATTACACACACTTGCACAGTAACTCACTTCTCAGACAGACGCACATATTGAGTGAAACACTCAGAGCCTTGTATGACCATGTGATCCACTAACTCACATCTTAGACAACCCCCTGGGTTTGTTTTTTTCCTCAGTGTTGTGATCTAACATGACCTCCAGATCATGCCAGCAGCTGCTTCTGTCATTCTCACTATGTTAAATGTGTGCGTGTGTGTGTGAGAGAGAACCCGTCCTGATTGTCTGTGCCTCTACCATGTGTGCTGTGGCTCTTTGTTAGCTTGTGCACAGAGTCGATAACTTAAAATGATGCTGTCAGAGAGAAACTTGTCTCTGTGGTCAGTACTTCAGGTTTTCAGTTTGAGTTTGTGATGCCCAGCCGTCTGGTGTTTGCGTGTCCTCCCCATGTTCTCCTCATGTCCTCCATCTGTCTGTGTGGGTTTGCTCCAGATGTTCTCATTTGCTCCTATGGGCCAAAGACATGCAGGACACAGTACATAAAATGGAAAGCGCACATTCCTTCTAGATGTGCATATGTTTGTCTGCGTTTGAACAGAAGAGGCAGAAAAATGGATGAATGGACTTTTGAAAATATCATCTATTACATCAAGTTTAGTAAACTTAAATCATGCCCTACTTGTATCCTATCCAACCAGCTGTATGTAGCAAATAACAAAACACTTAATACTGCTGTGTGTATGATTAATAAACAGTTTTAAATATTAATGATAGTTCCCTCTCTTAGTGACAGAATTCAGTTAAAAGGTATCCTGAAACTATTTCCACTTCAAACTAACTATATTTTGTTTGTAAAATATTTTACAGATGTTGGATTGATTGGTCATCACCCTGACAACAATTCTAATATACAAACTATATAGTTCAACAGTAAAACAGTCCAATCACTGGCACTATGAGTCTGATTACTGGCCCCGTCTATTTCTTGGCTCATAACAACAGATGTAAATTATATAGGAACTTCAGAAGTGAGGTGCCTACATTGAGTTAACCCTGAGTTAACTGATTTTTTTTCACTTTGGTGTTTGCACTTCGTCTCATTATTAAGACACATTGCCCCTAAGTATTTCACTCCATCCAACATCCAATAAGTCGCGCTTGCTCTACACAGGAGGTGACCAGGTGGAAGGAAGTGTTTTTGGGGTGTCTCCTTGATACCCCAGCCTGCCATGCAACCCCCTGTACACACACTTAACCCCTGACACTCCCCAGCGTTCACACACTCTGTCATCGCAGGTCCTGGCTGCTGCTGACCTGAGCACTAACACATGCTGGGGACAACTTAACCTCTGGACCTCCAGACGGAAAAACACATCGACAGAGGAGGAGGAGGAGGGGGTAGACAGAGAGAAGGATGAGGGATATCAAGGTGTGTGTGTGTGTGTGTGTGTGTGTTTCTGAGCCTGCATAAAACACACAACCGTAAATTGATATTTCCACATTATTGCTCTTTCTTGTTAAATACATATGTTTGTATCTCTTGACTCGTTCTACACAAAATACCCCTTTTGTCATGTTGAAACTTTACACATAGCAAATTTAGTGGTTAATGTGTTTTCATCTCAACTTACATGGCTTCCTTGAGGTTGACTGTGTGACTGAGGTTTGGAAAACTCTTTCAGAAACTATAAAAGGAAAAGAGAAAAACATGGTGGTTAAATGTTTGACTCAGGTGACACCAGAAGAGGTTTGACATGTAATATCTTCCAGTTCCCATATAGGCCTATTTATTGCTCTGCAGCTGCAGCTCCCCTGTGGGAATCAATGAAAGTTCATCATGACTTATTTTATGTGATCTAAATGAGGCACAAAGACAACGTTTGTGCTTCTTTAGCTTTGTTTTTGCTTTCTATCAGCTCCTGAAGGAAATATCTGGCTCTGTAGTGTAGCTGCTAAATGCACCACTATGTTCAACAGCTCGTCTCTTATACTTTGTCTGTCTGCTGTTTGCTGCTGGGCAGGTAGTGCTCAGAGATCTTTTAAAGATTTTGTGAGGAAATCAGCTGCCTGCTGCTGTTGAAAACAATGAAGTGTACACATTTTTTTTAAAAATGCCTGTTAATTTGCAGGCGGTAAAAAACAACACAATGAACTAGAAGATGCTAAAACTCAGGATGGGTGGCACATAGGTTAAACAGAACATAATAAGTGTCCAAGTGCTGAAAACAAGCATAATTTATAGCCATTATTTTAATTACAATGAAAAGTGGCACAATCCTGGTCACAGTAGTCCTTCTGGCACATATGCAGCCCAGAGCTTGTTAGTATAAAACAGTGGGAAAAGCTAACCTGGCAGGGAAATAGTCCCTCACACGACCACACGTCAAACCATAAAGTGTCTCTTTACACTGGTGTTGGTTTTGTAGATGGATTATATCGCCTCGGGACAGAGCAGCTCTTTCCCCTTGTTTCCAGACTTAATGCTCTTGGCTGCAACTTCATATGCAACAAACAGACACGAGAGTGGTATCAATCTTACCAATGAACTGTAAAAGAAAGATGATAGGCTCAATTGAAAGGAAAAAAAAGATTATAGCGGTTTTAAATATACTGTTTCCTCGACCTGCTCCCTCTTTGGATTCCTCCAGTTACGCCAGAAACTGTAAATTAAACCCTTTGAACACGTGGATGGACATTGAGAAGTGTTTCATGATATAACTATAGTCTGACAATCGTCTAGCAATATTTTGGTACAATGTTTTCTATTATGAAACCTTGTGATCGTTGGTATCAGTGGTCTGAAAAGCACAACTACAGATCTTTTACAGCCATTTTCAAGCAAACACTGGGTGAATGTTTGATGCTCAATGACATTTTGTGTGGAGTTTCACTTTTAAGGGTAAGCCACAGCAGCCAGGAGACTTTTAGGCGAGGCCAAGATACCAACAGAAAGTAGGACTGACTCAATTCACTTTTTTTTATGGAATCACATGATGAGAGAGAAATGATGTGAAGCAAGGAGAGAGAGAGAGAGAGAGAGAGAGAGAGAGAGAAAGAGAGAGAGGAGAGGACCACAGACAACAATATGTACAGTGTTTTTTATGTGTGTCAGCGGAAGCGATGTACAGTATGTGAGCCCCGGCCTGCATGTGTTTCTCTGTAAAAGCAAAAAAGACAATCGGCAGACAGTGACGCAGATCAGAGGGAAAAGGCTGGGGGAATGAAGTCAGACAGGAATTTCTAGGAAATGACGGCGAGCAAAACAAGAGCAATGTGACCGCGCTCTGCCGCTCCTCAGCCTCGCACTGGCACTGCTTTTAGGGGCTTACTTTGCCCAGAGAAAATCACATGTCCTGTGTGTGTGTTTCACTGTTGTGTGCCCTGAAAATGTCAGAGGCTAAAGTCACTTCAGGGCCTCCTGCGTGCAGCGCTGCATTCGATATACAGCGGTAATCTCATGATACAATAACAACGCCACAGGTAATTTTGACGCGAGCAGGTGATGGTGTTGAGCGTTGATTGCGAGCGCAAACAGGAAGGCACAGAAAACATTAGAAGTTAAAACAGACTTCCTGGCAGGGCTTATTTCTTTCTAATCTCTCCCGACAGTCATCTGGACCGACATGGAGACATCTGTCGGCAAAACCCTGCTCATGTGGATTTACTTCTGTCTAAGACGACTTCACCCGTGGCTTCGACTTACAGACTTTTCACTCAGCTTGAAGAAAAAAGCAGCAACAATTCAGATTTAATCTGCATCTGGCCTTGAAATACCCGCCTCTTCATTTTCTTTCAGAAGGTCTCTCTTAGAAATAAAAGCTTCTGGTCCACAGGAAGTGATGCATTTTATCAGTGGGATTTGTTGGAACTCCACGAACAGTAACATTCACGACGAGCAGAAAAATAATTGCATCTGCACCATAAAAATGAACTTAATGAACAAATTGAATGGACCTGCAGGCCGTGTGTAACGTTTACTTAAAGGAATAGTTCTCGACACGGCTGGTTAGCTTAGCTTAGCATAAAGACTGGGAGGCAGGGGAAACAGCTAGATTGGCTCTGTCCAAATGTCACAAAGGTGTCCAGCACTTAGCTAGCTTTTTCATCTTGTTTCCCTGTGTTCTCCAGTCCTGTTGTTATGCTAAGCTAACTAGCTACAGATGTCATTTTACTGAATGGGCAGAGATTGGTACCAATACATGGTACCTGTGTCTCCACCAAAGTACTCCTTTAAACTTAGAAAGTCGAGAAACTTAAAACTCTATTTTTCCACTCCATAGTCCAACTTGTTTGGTTAGTTCACGCTGGAACAACTATTTTACATTTTCACCACTTTGAACATTCAGTCAGTTTGATTTTTGATGGCTTCCAGTTTTAGTTGGGTTCATACTCAGAAATGAAAGCAGGGCAAATCGGATCCCTCATGAGTTACCGTATCAAATTGTGAGCAGTTTTTCTGCATCGCTGGCAGCCACATTGAGGGCAGTATCAGTCCATATAAATGTGAAATTATTACTTAAACGCCTGCGGTGGATGTTATTCTTCATCAGGGCTCACTTATCGCTGTGATTTTGTGAGACAAGACTCATGTGACTCATCTGAGACACACATACAAAGAGACACATAATAAACTTTCATCGTGTAACCGAAGAAGGCTTTCTTTCTCAAAGCTTATGACAGATTGTCAAAAACGATCCAATGGGATGGTGCAGCGAAACCTGATGTTCCTCTGGCCACCTTGTGTAGTCTGCTCAAACAACCAGAAACAATCAGCAGCAAGTGATGGAGACAGAAAGCGAACGTGCACCTGTGATTAAAGCTGCAGCTGCCCTCATCAAGTGTGTTGATAAATACATTACAATACATAAATAGTGAAGCTGTCCATTGAATTTGTTTATGATTACCAAATTTTTTGAACTATAAGGCATGCCGGTCCATAGTCCAAAAAATACAATATGTAATAAATATACAAATGCCACTTAGATGGTAATCTGCATGAGAAATAAAGAAACACAATCAGTTATAATAATCATCTGCACATTGTGATCAATTTGACCTGGACAGATGTGATAATAATAATTATATGTATATATATATAACTTCTGATATGTATTCATGCCAAAGATTGTTACTTTATCAGAACAAAATCCGAGAAATGGCACAGTTTGAAAGAAAGGATCAGGTAATGTGTTTCACAAGGCAGCAAAAACTTGGTAAAAATGTATTTCGCTCAGAATGTGATGTTATACAACACACAGTATTATAAGTTAAGCTGCTAAGACAGGGAGCCTTTGTACGGAGTGGTACAAGCTGTAGGTCGCCTTACTGTCACATCAGCAGATCATCTATCCAGTCCAGTTGTAAATATCCATTCACAACTCACGCTATTTATTTGCCTCTTTGGCGTTGCTGTGTGACGGACAGGGGAGCGCCTGTGAGTGCGTTTGTGAGACTTTCTGAGTGCTGCAGATTGTGCAACAGAATCGCCTACGAGCTCCACGGCCAATGCAGCGAGGTTTGGCCGGGAGTCCGAGGACAAACTGGCAACCCTGTTTTTGTGGTTACGTCATGTTGGCGAGTATGAAAGCCGAAAAGACAAGGGAAGGAACGTGAGCGATTAAGACGCAGAGCGAATCAAGGGGAGGAGAAAGGCAAAACAACACATGGAGGAAAGTTGGTTGTAATTTGCACACACTTCCCTCCACGAGGGCGTGGCACAGAGGGTTTGCGGTAAAATTGGTAATGCCTGGGAGAAAGCAAAGGGAGAGGGCAAAAACAAAAATGGCTTTGCAGATGAACTCCCAGATCAGGAACAAACTGTGATTTCATAATGCAGATGGACAGAGGCAGATGTAAATGAGGGCCAACATTTTTTTTTAAAGATCCTACCTACTGAGAGAAACATTGCGTCTCTGCAGAGCTCGTCTGTCGGTGGGAGAGCGGTGGGAGCTGGGAGGTATGCAGAGTGTTTTTTGGAGAGGTATGTGATGTAAAACGGTGGAAGTGGGATAGCAGCTGAGGCTGTCCAGCGCCCATGAATCAGACTGAGGCACCGTGAAGCTGCGGCCCTCATAGGAGCCAGATGGGCCCTTGGCTCGACACTGGCAGGGATGAAGGAACACACACACACACACACACACAGAGGCAGGAACAAACAGGCTCTTATGTGCACTGAGGATACAAACCTGGACATGCAGACGAAGGCAAATACGTGCATGTTCACAGCTTTTCATATAAAACAGTTTGGGTTTTTATATGCTTGCAGTGCATATAAACCATACAATGTGGCAGAAAATATGCACCTTCACACTCACTTTCATATTTATGTTTTTTATGGTGAAGAATACCTATAAGCTGTGGGGTCCTAAACCTAAAAAAACATCAACAAACAAACAAAACAAGAAAACAAAACAAACAAACAAACAAACAAACAAACAAAAAACTGTCAGAGATTATAAGGCAATTAAAAAAGTAAACTGATTAAATCAATAAATGATAATAAATAATGACAAAAAAAATTAAAACACTTCAATGATCAGGTAATACTATAGGTAAAATAGTAATATAGGTAAAAAATTATTATTATTATTTTTTTAAATAAAAACATTTATTTTTCACTTCAGTTTTCTTTTTTTTTCCCCTTTGGCTTCTGCAACATTTAGTCTTTTGCTTCTTATTTTCCGCACAAGATAACCCCATTTTAATAAAAGCTTATACTTCAGTGAGCTGGGTGTGACTGTGTGTCTAAGGCAACGGTTGGTCCAGTGTTTGTGACTCTGTGTTTTAGATAGTCAGTGAAACAATCACAAGATTTGCGTGGCTAGCTAGCTTGTTTGAGCTGTACTTGGTTTTTCAGTTAGTCTCTACCTGCATCTGACTTTCATAAAACTACAACAGCCAGAGTTAATCATGTTGCACTGACGTAGCATCATTGTATGAAATCTGTCGGCAGCTAACGAATTTTAGCCAGCAAGCTAACGTGAACTAAGTTAGCTTAGTTAGTAACTTAGTAACAAAAAACCTCGATGTTAAAAATGTCAAAATTTAATTTATTTGTGAGAATGAATGACTTAAACCACAAAATATAAAACATAAAACAATAACTTTAAAGACCTAATTCCACTGTGTTCAGTGATTTTTTCCCCCAACTTCTAGATTTTCATTTTGCATTAAGTTAAAACATTAAAGGTGATTCTGACACTTTTAGGATTTAAAAAAATAAAATAACTATGATAAAAACATTTTAAGATATGATAAGATTTTTTTTTTTAAATGTTGATTCACGTGAAATAAAAATTAGGGGAGAACAACAAAGAAAGTAAGAAGGAGTGGTGAGCAGATACTCTGCCCTCAGATCATTTGAGCCGGTCAGTGTTTCAATGGGGCTTGAAAAGTGTATGTTTGCTGCAATGAATGGCTTCCTAAAGCCCATCATCCCTGTCTGCTTGACTTAAGTTAGACGGACTGTGACTGATTTCAACCCATAGTGAACCCATATGATCTGAGAGTACAGGCCACAAAAGAGATGGGCCGAGGAAAAGAGCAGCATTTTATGCACTCTTAGTTATTGCTTAGTTATTTCCAGAAAATACACCTTATAATGGCTGCTTATTTACAGACTTTTATCGACCTATTTAATCAATACAAAGAAAACTTTCAAAACTTTAAATAGTTTAAAGTTCGCAAATTGGTGAAGCTTAAATATATAATTAAAGAAATTCTTTGAATGACTGTTATAATAAAAATCAGTTCAAACAAATAGGCATTAACAATAATATAAACTGAATGTCTATTTTAAATTACTGCTCATATTTTTGTTATTGTTTGGGAGGTGTGAGTAAAAGCCTTTTTCTGGGAGGTCTTTAAGATTCCACATATCCGTTCACTTTTTTGTTTTCCTGAAAATAAGCACACAAACTGCCCTGACCACAGTTTGCATGTAAGAAAAATAATCTCTCCATAAACATCTGTGGCTGCTTGTGATCATGCTCATAAACATTTCCATGATTATATCCACTGACCAAGCCCCATAAAAATCTGTGGGCCTGTCCAGAGACGTGTGCTGCAGTTTCATACACTGCCACTGACTGAAAATAGTCCCAGATAATGTGATAATGTGCTTTGAAATATGTCTATATTAACGTCTTTCTAATTTATGTGGTAGGATTTGGATTTTGTGGTGTCACATATCCAATGAATCCCATCCACGTGAAAGCAGAATAAAGGGCGGTAATTATGAGCAGATCTAAAACTAAATCTCTCAGATGGAGGAGGTTCAGTCACACTGAGCAAAGGCTTGACCCCCCAAAATATCCACGATGAATAAAAAAAATAAAGTTGCCAAACAAATTTTATCTCCAACCGCTTCATCAACTTTTGGAGGAATAACAGCAATATGATAGCTCATCGAAGGTTTTGTAAAAGTTATTTAAAAACTGATTTAATTCAATTATTAAATAGACAGAAACTGCTTCCTTACTAAGGTTTATTCAATTTACATCCACGTGTAATGGTTTCCTTCAGCCTCTCTTTTCTCTAGATTCGAAAAGAATTTCCATATTGTGTTGCCTTAATGTACAGTTGGACATATAACGTCAAGTGTGCGCAGATAACTTAAAGAAATATACCCTACAAGGAGGATGAAATGAACTCGCTCAAACAGCTTACTGAAGTGTGAAAAATTATGTGGAGTCCAGAATACATTTAACAAACTAATGATGAAACTGACTAGCATACTCTCTCTTTTATCTTTTTACACTCAGTCAACGTGTGACAAACTACAACAATTATTTTAACTTATTTAAATCAGTTTTGTTAAATCAGGTGTCTTTTTTGAGTGAATCTGCAGTTTTTAATTTTTAAAGTATGTATAAGGAGACTCATGCAGCACATGTTCACTGTGGAGGAATAGAAGTTTGATTCATTCATAGTTTTTGCTGGTAAATAAATATTTCTTTCAGATTTTAAACTGAATTCTGATGTTGTGAGATGGAAAGTAAAAAATCACATAACCCAGAGAAGATAACAAAGTATCAAAAAAGTCTTCATGATTTTTTTAAAAGCACCTTAATGTGAAGCACATGCAGTCCTATCTAACTTTGAGGTGGAAAGTTACATGGAGACCTTGAATGCAGCATTATCCACAGAAGCCTGTTTCCTGCTGCTGTGGCTGTTCTGCTGTGGAGGACATACACTGCTGAACACAGACCTCTGCTGGTTACGTGGTGTAAACAACACTCTAGTTCACTTGGATTAATACTTCACCCAGCTCACAGTGCTGAGGCTGTTTATAATGATACTGACCCCTGACACAATTTAGACCATCACGTTGAACTGGATTATACAATAATCACCAGTTTTGGTTGACAGTCGTATTCTACATAATCCTGTCTGTGATGCAATAGTGGTGAAACAGAAACCTGTCATTTGTGTTAGTTTAAAATTAAACTACTACATTGTGGTGTTTATCATGCCGCCATTTAGTGACTGACATAACATCTGGTATCAATGGGATATTCCAGTGATAGTAAGGAAATAAAATTCATGAAGCTGAGAGACTCACAAGTGACGGATATAGAAAGGACGGTCAGAGCTGAGACAGCAGAGGCTAACATAACCTGACTTATTTACTGCCTTGTTTGAGTCAAGCCCCAAAATCGCTGGATGCTACATTTCCCGTAAAGCAACTGTGTTTTTCGTCAGGTTCTCCCCAATGAATGGCCACTCAAACGACATAGAGTTACCTCTGCTGGAAGGATGACTGCCAACCTTCCAAAACATATTCGCTCTTCTGGCATTTTAACGATGCTGTCATCATTAAAGTGGGCAGGGATCTGGTGACACATCATTTTGTACTCATCAATCCATAAAGTGTGTCCACAAGATTGCGTCCCTCCTATTTGTGTCATCAAACCCTCCTTGTATTTTACAGCGGGGCACGTTTCTACCCAGTGAGCCCACCAGGTGGCAGTGGCAGCCCTTCAGTGACTGGAGCTGATGAACTGATTAACCCCCGCTTTCCACCCTCAAGTGAGAGACTCCTCAACCTCCACACAGCACTGTAACAGAGACATGAGGCCGTCTTCCTCTGTTTTTGACTCTCACACAGTGTGCTGCCTGACTGCGCTACGGGATGATTATGTGTCTGTGTGTGTGCATATGAAAATATATCTGTAGGTTAAAGTGAGTTATCAAGACTCTATTTTGGCTATTTTTTGTCCTTTCCCCCTCTTTGCTCCTTAAAGCACACACACAGAGACACACACAGACACACTCAGACACACAGACACACACACCTCCTCTTTGCATATTGCTGGTTAGAGCTGTGTGTGTGTGTGTGTGTGTTGCCGTGGTCTCCCGGGCGCTGCCACCCTGCCCAGACTGCTAATGCCCTACCTGCTTCTCATTAGAATGTCCCGTTTGAGTCCGGCCATCTGCACCAGCTGGTTGGCAAACCCTCTGCCAACCGTTTGATGTCGACGAGGAGCTCAGCGACGCGCGCGCGACGGTGTCCCAGCGCCAGACTTAAAAAGGCCTTTTTGCTTTGTAGTTATTTTGAAAAGCCCAAGAAAAGTCCTGATGTTTTCATCTGGGCTGGCAGGCTTAAAGGGGGACCTAGGTGGGTTTGGATGGCATCAGGCGAAGGTGCTTCTCCGAGGTTTTGCACAGTTTCAGCTGCCTTAGATGTGCTGGATTTGTCTTGGCAGATGCTTAAACAGAAAGTGGAAGAGGTGATGTAGTGGTAAACAGAGAGGGGGGGGGGGGGAAGACTGAATATACTAAATGTCTTCTTGTCACTGGGTTGCAGCCTATTTTGCAACATCTCAAAATCTGTCCTTAACTTGTCAACATCCCGTTCAGGTATAAATGAAATCAATAAGGAATCAATGATATGACCTGGAATTATTTTAGCACACATAATAAGCAAGTATTTAAGATGAATAAACAGGTCTGTAGCTTACACTGAGAAGACTGAGGTTTTTTTTAATAAAGCACACTGAACTGCTTAATTAATCAGTGTTCAGTGCTGTCATAGTTAGTTGCAAAGTCTGCCTGCTGTTCCTGTTCACCACTGACTTCACCTTTCCTTCACACTTAATATTTATTTATATTCAGTCTTATGGATGCATTTTGGTGTGTAGTCAGAATGTGTTCAATAGTTTCAGTCGCCGTATCTTATACAGTATTCCAACACCTGCTGATGTGCGAACAGAATTTAAACTTTCATGTTCAGAAATAAAACGTACATAAAGTGTAACTGATTGAATACAATATCCACAGATGTGCTCTGATCTCTGCCTCCACTCTAATAAAATGGAGGTGAGCAGAATTATGTTTGTGGTGCTCGGCACAGTGAAAAATTACATTTGAAAAATTCAGCAGCGACATCTCTTTCCAAAATAAAGTGCCCCTGTTACTCTGAATGATCCACAGTGTACACAGTTTTCATCGGGGCTGTTTCTTTAGCGGAGGAGTTCCAATAAAAAACGCTCAAAAAGGAATGTGTGGGTTTTTCAGAATAACCTGTTTTTGCATGAACTTACTTTGAAATCAATATGCTTTTTTTTTCTCTCCCTTACCGCAGAGGTATCCATTCCTCCTCTAATAAAAGGAGAAGCAAAGTGAGTTATAGGTGAGGTTTAGCATGACTAAATCCATGCGTGCGAGATAACAGCTCTCATGTTTTTTATCACCTGTGTTTGTATCAGCGGCTCTCTGCCCAGAATAAGAAACAGTCGGCGTCTATTTTGGCCCGCTCTGATGTCACACCGGCCCGTGGGACACGTCGAGCCGTCTGAGGGAAATATGACGAGGTTGCCTCCGGATGTCTGCGAGGTGGGTAAACATGTGTTCAGAGATACTGGATACGGGTAAATACAGCCACAGGCGCAGACTGACACATGGCCGAGCTAATCCTGCTCTCAATCTCTTCATCTCTCTCTCTTTCTCTCTCTCCTCCTCTCCCCGGGCTCTCCACCGCCGCCGCTTCATCATCTCCCGCACTTTGAAAACAAACCTGCGTAAACCCGGGGATCTAGACGAGGAGCGAGTGCGAGGGGACGGGAGGACGACGCGAGGAGTGTTGGGAGGCAACTCTTTAAACATGGTAATGGCCGACTCTCCATCATGTGGAGCCTCTCAGGGCCTGCAGCCGCCAGACCCGTGCTGCTAGTGGCTCGCCGAAACATAGAGATGAATTAATCATTGCCCTTTCTCCCATGCTCCTCTTCACTCTGTGTTCCTCCTCTCCTGCGTCCCTGCTCTTTCTCAAACCCTTAAAAACACTCGCCTCCTACTCTTCTACGTGCCGCCATTCATTCTCTATGTGTAAACATCAGACTTCACCTTTCTCCCTCTGCAGCGTCTTTTACTTTTTTGCACTCTCTCCTACCTCTTCCCATCATCCCCATCCATCTCTCTCGCAGCTTAAATCCTCCCCTTCCTCCCCTCCAGCGCGTTGTACTGATGTGTAATGCTGACCCACTTTATCTGACGGGAAGCAGGGAAGAAGGGGGAGAGGAAAGATGGAAGGAGGGAAGGAAGGAAGGACATCACAGCTCTGCTCCTTTCGCTCTCTCCCTCCGTGCCGCTCATGTCCCACAGTGCTGTGTTTAAGGTAAATATTTTTACAGCACCACTCACCACAAGGACTCCTGGGACGGCCCACCCCACCTCCACCAACCCTTTATCACCGCAAGATCAAATATTCTTATGCCCTCCCGTCGTCTCCCTCCTCATCTCTCCATTACCTGTGTGTTTAACCCCCACATCATGTCATCTCTCGTCCTGTCACTCCCACTCACCCTTTTTCGCCCCCTCACAGTTCACGTCTCCGCTCTTCAACTCCCATATCGCTCTCGCCAGCCCGCTCATCATATGCCGTACACGTTCTCATGCATGGGTCACGCTTAACATGCAGTTAACACATCAGGTGGGAGTGATTTGCACAGCCTGTGCTCTCATGGGTATTTCAGGAGGTTCTCCGCTAAGATGGGGCAGCGCAAGACTCAACGACATGAAGTGATGTGCATGACTGATGCAAAATACAGGAATGAAGCACAGTCTTCTGCTTCTCCCTCACACACATGCCAGCTGTCACTCACCTCCCTGTGAAAAGCATGCACCTGCATATTCTGCATAAAACGTAGAGGAAGAGAAACATGTGAGTGGTGACAGTGTTTGTGGTCTTGCACCAAAATCTAGTTTTCAGAACATCAGTATTTTAATTTGTACTGTGCATTAAAAAAACACTTACCGGTTACTGAAAACCAGGGCCCAGGAACGTTTGCAGCACAGGATTACTAGTTGGTCTCTAAGAGAACAATAAATCTGCCATATAAAGTAATAGTAAGCACTTTTTGATGGGAACAAACTGCATACACAATATACAGAGAACAATAGGTGGTTGGTGTTTTTTTTTTTTTTTTTTTTTGGCACCCTGCAGGTTAGTCCAGCCATATCTGGAAAATATAAAGTAAGGTAAGTCATAGTCCACTCCCTGTATGAATATTAGAGTTTTACGGGTTATAGGAAATGAAATATAACAGACAGCACTTTATGATGGAGGCCATGTAAATCACGCACATTGTAAGGAATATACAAAATACATAACTAAAATTTTGAGTTATCTTGAATATTTCAATCATATATGTAAACTTTAGTGGATGTTTTACTGCACTGCATTAATTTTAGTCAAATTACACAACGTTACACAGAGAGGTGAAAATCAGATTCACCAGCTGCAGCATTATGGTGCTGCTTACACATTAATACTTAATAGTAATATATTATACAGCACTGATCAATATCTTTATGTTGAAATGGATAGAATAACTATGTAAATGTACAAAGGGTCATTTATTTCTTTAAATAATACAATATAATCCATATTGCAAACTGAGTGAACTGATGTTGGTTTGTCATTTCAGTGCGTAGTCTGCACCATTTGTGATATGAATATATAAAACCTCAAAGACGATGCACATCTAAGAAACAGATTTAAAGGGGTAAAACATCTTTACAAAGTAGTAGTATGACAATGTTGTGTTTACAGTACAAGTAGCCAAAAATATTAGTCAATACTATCTAATAAAGGATCTGAATACTTCTTTAACTACTGCAAGAGGCAGAGTTTGAACACAGACATGGATATGATAGAAATGTCATACAAATGTTACAATGTTTTACAAAACTACACTTAGTGTGTATCAGAGACACATTTTAAAAAATGTTTCAGTGATATTTCTTTCTGGGTAGGACACGGAGGGGAGGGAGGGAGACAGCATGTCAGAGAGATTTAACAGGCTTCTGAAGAGAGGGATGGAAGTCAGATGGATGGAGGACAGAGGAGCACGTGGCAAACCTGCCTCTCCTGCCTCTCCTGTCTCTGCCTCTATGAATATTTGATGCAAAGGACTAAAACCAGCGCTGTGAACTCTGGAAAAGTGTGACAGCTGAAAATGCTCGGAGGAGAGCGGCTTACAACAGCCATCTAGAAAAGAAGCAGGACGAAGGGAGAGCTGCTACTCTGAGAGACGTCTGAGAGGGAAGAGCAGAGAGACGGCACGTGAGTGTGTAGAAGCATGGCAGGGTCGAGAGACGGGAGGGAAACACACATCTGTAATATGGAAACGACAGAAGAGAATCAGATGGACAAAAAGGGGATAAAAATGCAGGCTTACATATATCCTTTACTGAAAATACAATTAAAAATGACATTTTTATTAATGACAATTTGTTAAAAAAATCAATTTGACCCCTTCTGTTTGACAGTACTTTATTTCCCCCAATTTCAGAATCTTTGCTATTATCTTGTGTTATTATCTCGTGTTGTTAAAACTGAACCCATGCTCTCATTCTAACCTAACATTTAGAGGAAGTGAGAAATGCCACGCTGTCCTTCAATCGCAGGAATTTGCCCATCTTTGTGAGGACATTTGGTCATTATAAACAGCACTGGAACACACATGGAGGCTTGCGCACACTGACACTCTGTGGGCAGGCAGGGCCATTGAAATATTGATGGGGGCTCTCTCCTTGCCTTAATGAAAAATCGTCCTCCGATAAATGTTTCATCCCTCCAGATGCATCACCTACCCATTTTTAACAGATGAGGCAATTCGCTGTAGAAACACAAACACTGGGGAAATGGGCCTCGCCGCAATTTGTTGCCTTCAGCATACAACTGAGCGGGACAAGCTGGGGGAGATTTTAAAAGAGAGAGAGAGGGGAACAGAGGAGGAAGAAGGAGCTTTTTACATTGTAGTTTCTCACACACTGATTTCCCTCAACTGCTTTCTTTACACAGCCCTGGGCTATTAACTGTTCATATGATGGTGTAATGGTCACATTCATAAGGCCAGGTATTGTTTACTGTAATTTGAACCTAACAGCTGCTGTTTGAAGATTCACTCATTGTTCACTGTTTCTCTATTCAGGACCATCGTCCTCTTTGATTGTTCCAGCTCTGCTCTTACTTACTGTCATAGGTGCTATAACTAAAGTGTATATCCAATTATTGGATCAGAAAGGCAAAAGATGGAACAAAAACTGCAGAACACGAAATGTGATATGATGAAAAATGTGATGAAAATCACAAACAGCCACAGTATCTGCAAGGCTTTACTAAGGACCCCTGTGCTTAATGTAATTTTTGTTATTTTTTATTATCTGCAAAGCACTTTTTAAACTTTTTTCTAATATCAGAATAATAATATGCTCACAGTGAATATTCTTATGTTTAGCAGGTATAATATTTACCATGTTCACATTCTTAATTTAATGTGTGGCAAGTATGCTATTTTCATTACCGCTTAACTTTAATCATTGGCAATTATCTTCTCGGTTAGTCAACTCATTGTTTTGTGATAGAATGTCACAAAATAATGAATAGAAAAGTTGATAGAAATTTGCCACATCTCAAGGTGATCTGTTGTTTTATTGATGATATACACATATAACAAAGAAAAGATTCAAATCCTGACATTTGAGAAGCTGGAAGCAGCAAATGTTTGGCATTTTTGTTTGAAAAACACGATGACCACATGATGGCACCAGATGGAAAGTTAAGAGACCACCAAAGTTTTTAATATCACTCTTGGTGGGAATGTAACAGTCCAGATTTTATGACTATCCCTTCAATAGAATTTCATGGTGGTGTTGGATGAAAAGTGAAGTTGTAACAATACATCGTTTGGGCACCATGAATGTCTGTACCAAACTCCATGGCAATTTATTGTAAATTTGTTGAACTATTTCAGTCTGAACCAAAGTAAAAACTAAATTTAGAGGCAATGATTTAAAGGGGGAAATAAATAAACATAAATGAAAAGGGAAAACAGGAAAAGTCATTCTGTCTCAAACTTCATCTCTAAATGTCAGCATTTGGTGACAGTCCCTCAGGACCAAAAAGCACCATTTTGCACAGACATTCAGCTGTCTGACAGGGTAAAAGTCCATTGCAGAAGAAGCTGAGATATCAATTTTTCCAATAAATCCAAGATTGCAATATAGACATTCAGATAGGAACTGTGACTGCCCTCACTTAAAGTAAATGTAGAAAAATTGTTGTGACAGGAAAAGTAAATGTTCTCATAACATAAGAACCTATAAAATGCACTTAATACTACTTGTTTAAAAGCTAAAATGTTGATCAGACCTGCCTGGAATAAGGGAAACCAGCTCTCCTTGGGTCTCAATCAAGTGTCACACTTTGATGATTACCTCTACCGGTGCTTATATCATCCCTAAGCATGCACAGGAAAAGCTCCAGCTTACCGTACATCCTTGCTGACGAGGCATCAACACAGTGTGCTTGTCAGATGATTTGCCCCCCTGAGTGAGTCAGCAAAACTTCTCCTCTTAAGAAAACACCACAGCATCAGGAGAGTGTAAACTCTGAAGATATCAAGGACCCCTGAATAGAAAAGCATGAGTCATTTACCATGGGGCGATATTTTTGTGATAATTTATGCCTCTCTTTTGACTTGACTTTTTCATACTCCTTTATTTTACACAAACAAAAGCACAAAAACGCCCTTTTAGCATTTGAATTCAGCTTGAAAACTTGTGTTTCCTCCCACCGTCGAGTGCGGATGTTTTATTCACTCTTTAGTGTTGCGCACTGACTGACAAACATCTGAGAACTAAAGATAATGAATAAAATGTATATGAGTTGCCAGCGTGTGTAAAAAGTATATGATTCCTATCAGTGTGCGCCTCCGACCCACTAACCCACTTTATACCATACCAGCAGCCCATGGTTTGACCATGCAATGCAGCATCTGCTGTGTAGCTCACACCACCTGCTTGCCTATATTTACACTCTTACATACACTATTTATATATATGTATCTATGCATGCCACATGTCATAACGGCTGAAGTGGCTTGAGTTTGCACACAAGCTGTTTCAACACTCCGACCGTGGCAACATCAATAATTGAGTGCATGATAAAAAAAAAGAATGGATGAATAGTTTTACCTGAGTCACAACAGCACTATGCACACTCCCATCTGTAAATACAGCATTACATCGATGTAGTGGAATGATTGATTGTCCGAAGCCCGATACGTCGTCTGAAGCATGAAAAATAACATGTCTGTTTAGATTGTTCAGGCATGGCGCGGCAGGGTGTGGCTGCTCTGGGTTAGATTACAGCACAGGCTTGTTTGGGACATATTTTCCTCCTCAGCGACTGTAATTAGAAAAGCCTCTCTGCTCCCTTGCTCGTGCAGCAAACGCATACTGTAACTATAACTCCTCTGGGCTATTTTCCCCAAACTCTTGCCAGACTGTAAATGACTGCAACTTGTTTGATTGGCAGTGCACGTGAGCCTGACAGGGAAAGCAGGCACGCAACTGGCCGTATTAAAATGCATCCGTCCTTATTAAGATTCAGAAAGGACTGGCTGAATCTGTCTTTATGGCACTCTCTGTCTCTTCATTGTTATTGAGCGAAAACCCATTAAAGCTGGGCTAAGACTTGGCAAGCTTGCAGGATGCCGCCAATACAACTCCGCTGACATTGTCTGTACCCTTGATACCTCTGCCGCTTGCCGGTCTCATACTGAATGATAGAAATATTGGAATTCAACTGATTTCCCCTGGCTAAGCCGGGGCACTTTCCCAGCTGCAGTTAAACACAATACAAGAGGTGAAACAGCTAAATTGAAATGATAAAACAGTTTCAGCAGGCGTTTTTAGAGACAATGGCGTCAATCAGGAAGGGTCCTAAAGGCATGAATAAGGAACGAGCAATGTCAATGAATTCTTTCACAATGTCCCTCTATGCCGGGAGGCAGGGAGGGACGACGCAGCAAAATGGCTTCACAGCGTTGCTTTTAGCACCGCAGCCGTGCCTATCCTAATAATCTCTGCCGCTGTCGGAAGGTCAACATGGCTGGAACTCCGGGGAAGAACAGGCGGGCCGCGTGCTCCCGCCTGGCTCAGAAGCCTAACTCCCTGTATTAGCGCTGCATTACCAGCCATATTACTATTCTTGTGCAGCTGCTTCATTTTTAATAGTTAATTCAGTCACCTGCGCTTTGGCTGATCTCTGCAGCGGTGTTCCGACCCAAATGCGTGTGTTGTAGTTCATTCAAGCCAGAGCTGGGCCCGCCACCAAGACAAATACATTAATCAATGGTGGCAGTGGTCCACTATCAGCCAGCCTAATGGTCTGCTTATGCTACCCTGATTTGACCACTGATGCACAATGTTGAAAAACAGAGAGAGGTGTCCGTATCACCTGACTCATATCTGTCTTTACACTGATCTCCTTTACATTTTAGAGGTGATTTTGAAATTGTATTACTTTTACAATCTAACCCCAACCAGCCTCAGAATATGTAACACATCTCAAAACGCCCTGTAAGTCTGATCAGGGTCTAAGATGCTCTAAACAGTTACTGCTTGCTGTTTCCGGCTCTAGTTTTCCAGCCAGAGAGCCCCCACAGTCTGGAATGCTCTTTATAACAAAATGCAAAAAAGTACAGGCGTTATTTATTTACTTTTTATTTATTTTTATTTACTATGGTTTTCCTATCTATGGTATCTGTCCGCATGTGTGCATATGTGTGTAACTGTGCATATGTGTATACCTGACAGAAAAATGATAACAGAAAAATGTATTTCTATACATTTTGAGAAACTGATATGTGCTTTGCTACATTTTTCTTTATGCCAATTGAGAGACTAGTTATCAAGATTTAATGAAGCCTTTAAATCACTAGTTTTAGAGTATCAGATCTCGCAATAAAGCTCTTAAGCTTGTTATGTTTCCTGCCCTGAGGGGAGATTTACAGTTGACCGGCCTTTGTGTGATTTGACCCAGAATGGCCTCCAGGGGGTGACAAGCTACAGGTGATCAGAGCAGAGGGGCAAAAGAAGAAGAATTGGACCGCCGCCGCTGGGGTGGAAGAGCTTGGAGAGGAGCAACCTAAGAAAGAAGAGAAGAGTGTGAGTCAGACTTGACCTCATTTTCTGTGGTTGGAGGGTGAAAAGGAAAGAAGTGCAACACTTTAATTGGGGAAAAAAGGGAAATAGCAGTAATAGTAATTGTGTTAATGGGTTTGTATGTATTGATTGTAGTGGTTATAGCTTTGGATGGAATTTTTGTCAGCCTTCTTCGGCTTCCCCCATTGATCTTAAACTCCCAAATGCATTCTTGGACTCTTTCCTGTTTCATTTAAATTGTTCTCACTGAGGTATACCATTAACTCTACTGTAATAAACCATTCTAGGTAAAAGCTATTGAGCTATTGCATTAGTATACTGTACATTCTCGAACTTTCCATTTTCTATTTTAAACCCTGACTGTCCAATTAACGTCAAACAAACTGAGGCAGTCTGTTCCTGTACACGCTGTTCATCTTGATGAATTGTACACAGATCCAATAGTTCAGAGATACAGTTTCATGCCTCAGCAGGTGAAATGGAGTGACTATATATTCAGTAAGAGCTTTATGCTTTCAGACACTATTAAACCTGCTGCATCTTTCAGTGAAATTTCGAAGGTCATAAAATGTGCTTTTCACTTTCAATATTTCCATCAGTCGTGTACTGATGATGACCTTTAACAACAGAAACAAACTGTGTCCATTACAGGACAAAGACAGGAATCTTATAAACATGATGAAGCCTCTTTCAACAGAGTGAGGGACTATTTGTCTTTTTCAAGTCTTTCGATTTATTCGATCTTTTCTTTTTATACTCAGTGATGTGGCTGTCACTTTTTTTTTCCTTTTCATACGTTGATTTTTATGATTGCTCATATAGAATAGAAAACCCTTCCAAAACAGCTTGTATGTGGCTCTCTTACTTAAACATCAGTTGGCTTTGGCCAGCTAATCAGGAATCCCAGTGAAAAATGGCAGCTAAAAGCATTAATTACACTGGAGGGATATTTCACACCAACCTTTATTTTATGGCTAAACAAAGCTTTTCTGATCTCACAAGCTCATAGGTATTTAGTTTTGCTTTCTAACCCCACGTGTCCATGCACCTCATGATGACGTCACTGTGACACCAGTCTTTATGATAAAATGCATCAGATACATAAGCAGAGTGTGCTGGCTATTCAGTAGGAAGAAAAAGGAGATCACAGAGGCCATCTCTAGGCAGACTGTGCCTCTTTAAGTCAGCTGTGTGAGGCAGAGGCAGGTCCAAATGCTTTAGGACTCTGCCTTTTGTCTTTCCCTTCCTCTCACCTCCTTCCTGCACTCCCCTCTGTCCATCAGCCTCCTGCCTCCGGACACCACGCAGGTCAACGCTAGCTAAGGAGGTTAATGGTTGCGATGTGTGCCTGGCACTTCCTTGAAGCCACCACAGCCAATTGAGAAAACAAAAGACGTTTTAGTGTTTTTAAGTTTGCCTGTGAAACAAATGCCTCTTTGAAAATCACCGCCGTGGAAAGCGTGCGGCCGGAACGATAGCCTTTGTAGATGAACCCCGGTGCTGGAGCCTGCTTTTACTTTTGAATTACAGAAACAAACCTTATGAATAAAAACGCCAATCATGCAAATCTGACAATACCCTGTCATTCCATTGTGCACTTCTCCATTCATGCAGCAGCTTGCTGGCAGGCAAATGAGAATGAATAATCACAGGTGGTTGGAACAGACACTGGCATTACCAGAAAGCTCTTACAGCCTGAAAGCACTGTTGTGTGCCACTGCCTTGCGGCATCAGACAGAGCCCATGCATCATAACAATACAGTATTGGCACACTCAGGACATATTGACACAGCAGTATAGCCAGGTTGGCATGGTGGCAATCATGCCCACACACTGGTAGGCCTGGCAGCAACATGATCTGGAAGAAGTGCCGACTGGGGCCTTGGGCATGGCTGTTTCCATGCCTTGGCATTTATAGTGCTGGTGTAATGAGTGTGTGATTGATTGGAAGCACAATAGGGGCTCATGTACTCAGAGCGGTATACAGCGCACACCAGGCGGCTGGCACTCCTGGATTAGAGGCCCCCTGGGCTCCCACCCAGATTAAAGGGTTACATTAAACAGCATGAATAAAAGATTGAAATTATTCTCTTTGGAGCGTACCCGCAGGAGAAAGGATTGGAATGTGTTTACATTTGTGCCTGCTAGGAAGGACGCTTTGGATGAAGCTTTTTACCATTTCCTGTTTCCTCTTGAAACACACACACACTCTTGCTTACAGCAAATGTCTCCTATCTGTAGCTTTATGCATCCAAGGGCGAGCAGAATTTAAATATGTAATTACCAGCTACAAATTGTACAAATGGGACACCCACAACATGATTACGCCAAGGTTAAGGGTTACCTCAGTCATTTGGATAATTACATTTACATGCCTGGGGCCAGGCTCTCCTTGAGGAGGAGAGGCCATGGAAGGAACAGTAGTGTCACCTGAACTGTTTTGGGGGAGGCATCCAGGAATGTAATGTTATCATGCTTTAATGAGGACATTTGTACCCGTGGTCAACATAATTTTACTTAAACCACAGGAAGAAGGACAGCTGCGGGTGCTTTTATGATTTTAATCTTTCTAATTGGCCCTACAGTTCATGAGCTAATGTAATGAAGGAGGATGAGGTGCCTTAATCAACTGCACGAATTGTAGGGAAAGCAGTGGGCAGCGTGGGCCCCTGGCAGGGTTCGACTCCCACCCCCTGCCACACTATTTCATCTTCAACTCACCGATCACTTAGCCAAATGAACAGGCTGCTCACATGTCGTGGTGGTGATATTTCACACGTTTTTACCAGCGTCATAAATATTACAGTCATCCTCCCCACTCTTCCTCACTGTGCTTTGCTAATTATTTATTTATAAACATCACAGCTTAAGCAGTGTTTTGCAGTTTTTTTCTTTTTTTTTTTTTTACAGCGGTTCATACCCAGTCCTGCCAAGACTGAAGTAAAACACTGCAAGATGTAAAAAAAAGAGCCTATAAAATAGTAAGATTTACCACTACATCAAGGGGAATTAGGAAATAAAATCCAGATTCTGTGCCATCCCATTTGGGGATTTATCAAACAGTTTCTATTGATTGGTAATTCATCATTCAATCCAGGGCAATGGGCTAACACAAGCGGAACACGAGTTGGCTCCGGCCTCAGATGATGACTCCCATATAATCAATAGCTGATAATACAGAGGCCGCTCTAACTATTGACGACCAGAGC
Organism: Amniataba percoides; assembly: GCA_037176925.1. NCBI lineage: Eukaryota > Metazoa > Chordata > Actinopteri > Centrarchiformes > Terapontidae > Amniataba > Amniataba percoides. The sequence goes on from JBAJHX010000049.1 coordinate 20,901,776, forward strand.
AGAGCTCCCCTCTGTTTCCCTTTTCAATCACAGATGGGTCAATTAAAAAGCCGTCTCGGCCGCAGACTCTGCTGTCCAGTTGGTTAGAGCCGGCAGGAGTCCCATGGGAGACAGAGGTGAAAGGGTGACCGGGTTGGGGATTTAGGGCCTAAAGGCGCAGCGATACACAGTTGGTCTTTCCAACTACAGAGGGATAAGATGCTGAAAAGATTTACTTATCAGCCAGCTCATCAGTGAACAGCCGCAGCATCACAGGTGCAGCTTGGCATGAGATAGGCTCAGAGCAAAGTCATAAACTCAACCGAGGCAAGGTTACAGTGTCCCGCTCGCCATTCTCTTCTTTTTTCTCTGTCTCTTCTTGAGGTTTGTGTGTGACTACGAGCGTGTGTGAACCCTTGTTAAAGGCATGCTTAGTGGCTTGTGGTTTAAAAACGTTTTCCGTTATTTTGCACTTGGTGTGCTGACAACTGTCTTTCAACGCAAGCATTCCAGACATTTCGTCTCGCTTGTGAGAAACAGCTCGAATGTGAAAAGGAAAAACGCACATCTTCATCTCTTTCTCTCTCTCACTCACACACGCACACACACACGCTGGACCAGTAGGTGATACTTGGTGGTTTGTCAAATTATGTCCGCTGAGAGGTGGCGGTCTGAAATTTCTCCTTCTTCACCACAACACTGAGACAAATCTATCTCATAAGGTCGAAGGAAAATTTATTTACTCAACTACAGCTACCCTCCTTGTAATGTAACACCTCTCACCTCCTTACCTTTACTGACCCAGTCCTGCAGGTGTCATTTTTCTTCACCAGGTGACCCTTGACCTCCCCAGTGCTGTCAGGCGATATGTTAATGGCACAGTGTTGCCAAACCACCAATATGAATGCCAGTGTCAAAACAATGAACGCTCGCAGGGACAGATCTGACCTGGCAACCTCAGGCGAGCATTCATAAAGAAAGCTCTGTTTGAAAAGAAAAGGCTTCAGCAATCTATCTGCTCTTATTCAGTCCCTATTAAAACAGTCATTTATTTCATTAGATGCTCTGAAAAACACTGCGTTTAACCTTAAAGGCTAATTCATTTCTTTTTCAGCTTTGGTCTCATGGATTTGGCCAGTTCAAAACGATGATAAATGATGTACTCCCCAATGTAAGTCCAACATTTACTCTCCGTTGACTCTGTTTGGGCTCCACCAGCAGGTCATGTGACATTTGTCTTTGAGTTTATCATACTGTGACAACATTCACACAGCACATTCATTTAATCATTTGTTAATATTAAAATAGAGATTAGTACAACTTTAAATCTAATGTTATATGTTATATACAATATGTAGTTTGTTCAAAATGTATGCAATGTGAAAAGTGATGTTTTAAGTAAATATGCTCTTTTGTCTTTTATCTTCCTCTACCCCGTCATTCTGTTTGCTGCAGCAATAATCTGGCCTAATTTCACAAAGATCATGAAATTTTGCATGTATCAAATGAAACTGAATCCTATCTACACCTATCTAATTTAATCTAATCTAATTAAAAGGCATCGTCATTTACATACTGATTTTATGTTTCCAGTGATTTTGTACCTGTATATGTCGGTAAAATTAGTGGGTTGTCAGGAATGTCATTAATCTTTCTGATGTGATGCATTTCAATACCATTTCAATGATTAATGCCAGCCTGAGCTGTGATGCCACTACTCTCATCTGACATGTCAGCCTCTAATTAACTCTCTGTGATAAGAAGCGCCGTGTGCAGACAGAATAGCAGCGATCAATCTCTCCTGTGTTGTCAGAAGTGTAAATGTTTAGATGTACAGCCGTGTTACTTCCCATGTTAACACACATCCATTAGACGGAGCCAGTGGATCTATCTAGACTCCCTCTGAACTGCTGGGCCTTTATCAGTGGGAGACCCTGCACCTGGACACTGGATGTTTTGTGTGTGTGTGGGGGAGTGGATCAATGCACAAATATAAATGCGTTTGTAAGAGAAAGTGCGAGGCGCTGATGTGTGTTGCAGTGTGCACTAGTGTACATGCACGTTTCAGCAACTTCACGAACGTATGTACAAGTGTGACTTCCTGAGCGTGAGTTTGTGAGTGTTTTCATGTCACAGGTCAGATTGGGAGAGACTGGGAGGTTGATGGGATCGTGACATAACAACCACAACATGCCTCCTCACACACACACCTACACACGCACACACACGCACACACTGCTCTCCTTCTCGTAAGGAATGCCATTTTTCAGCCCGAGTCTGACTTTCCTGTTTGAATTAGAGGTGCAAACATCAGCCTGCCTTGATAAATGGTGTTTATCCAGGGCCAAAGGATCAAGGCAACTGTAATGTAGTGTAAATTGATGAAGAAACAAAGAGAGGGAGAACAAAAGAGAGTGGGGAAAAACGATGAAGTCAACACTAGAGTCTGTGTGTGCGTGTGTGTGTGTGTGTGTGTGTGTGTGTGTGTGTGTGTGTGTGTTGGGGGCTGGAATGAAGAGACGCGAGGCTGAATGTGGAGCAGAAATAAAGGGATAGATGGATTTTAAGTTGGGTTAAAGAAGAGCAAAGCAGGGGGGCATCAAGAATGTCTGTAGGCCAGTCTTATCTCTCTGAATGAAAGGAATGCACACACACACACACACACACACACACACAAACAGAGCAGCTAAATTAAGATGTGCACTGAAGGAGAAGCAAGAACAAATCAATGGGCAGTTTAAGATCCATCTTCCAAGGGATGTAAAGATACCTTAAGGGTAAGACACAAATGTCTGTGTGTGTGTGTGTGTGTGTGTGTGTGTGTGTGTGTGTGTGTGTGTGTGTGTGTGTGTGTGTGTGTGTGT
>JBAJHX010000049.1:20904718-20940488 GCA_037176925.1 Amniataba percoides
GTGTGTGTGTGTGTGTGTGTGTGTGTGTGTGTGTGTGTGTGTGTGTGTGTGTGTGTGTGTGTGTGTCTGTGTGTGTGCAGGGGACTGCTAACAGAGAATTAGCCTATGTACTTTTAGCTGCAGGGGACTTGGGTGGGAACACACACCCACACACAAACTCAATCAACATCCCCCTTCCTCCTGCCGCTCCTGTACCCCAGCAGGCTGATCCACCCAACTGCCTGGAACCTCTTTTCGTGGGGTGAAAAGAGTGTGTCTGTGTGTCCTGTGGTGGTGGTGGGGGGGTGTTTAATGACAGTCCGGCGGGGTGTCCCTAAGCCACCCGTGGGTGTACCTGAAAGAGCATGACCCCCCTGAATGAGGACTGAACTGTGGTGGCTCTGTTGTAAGCTTAGGCTCGGTGAGCTGGGGTGGGTGGGTGGGGGGGAGCATTATGTGTTGTTTTCTGTGACACAATAGTTACACCAAACTTCATTCAAAACTCTGTCACTTCTTTCAGTTTCACCTAATTGTATTACAACCATGTGCAGACGTGGAATGTGTGACATTCCCGGTGAAATAAAGTGTTTTTGTCATTCAGACATGGGTCTGTTAGATGTTAATGTTCACTAAGGCTTTATTTAAACATGACAGCACATTTATGGAAAGAGCCACAAAGCTCACACAATGTCTGGCTCCTGGTAATGAGATGGAAAGTTATGATATGAGGGGAGAAAAGTGTTTTCTGTTCTTTAACAATGTGCATCACAGTGTATTTTCTCTATGACACCTTAATTAAGGACCACTGTGAGTGCAAAGCACACTTTTTATAGTGAATCCTAACCTGTAATGAGTTTCATCATTTATTAGGAAGCTAATCATGCTGCCTGTTTTATAATATCTGACAGGATGTTAAGATGGGGCTCCTACAATGGGCTTATCCATTTTGTTTTATGGTTTATTTATTTGATTTTGCCTTCTTTGTGTGTAAGAGACGATAACTAATGCATACAGTTATTGCTATTGCAGTTAAATAAGCAGAGAAGAACAGAACAGAGGTTGAAAGAGTGTCTTTCCTCCTCTCTCTGTTCTTTTCTAGCTTTGTGCTGCTGTAGCATTCAAGTTAATGTGACAGCACTGAATGCAGACTTGTGCGGAGCTGAGGTGCTGTAGGAAATCTAAGTGAGTCAGACATTGTAACGTTTCCAATCTGACTTTTATGTAAATTTGGTGCATGTTTGAAACAGGAGCCTGATGCAGCGTGAGACTAGTTAGTGCTGACAATCCATAAAAAAGCCCTTTCTTCAGCCCCTTGTCAGTTTTTAGACTCATATGACTCATCGCTGAACATTGATCGCTTTGCTGGAATATGATGGCAAAACAACATTACAAAGTTTCTCCTTTGGATAAGAGGTACGTTGCATCCACGCCAAATTAAAGTGCTAATCCCAGTGATTTATTGAAGGCCTTAAATGATGTGCTATCAGGTATCTTTGCCAATAATTAAGTTTCAGATGGAGTTGGGGAAAAGGTTCTGGCGCTGTAAGAGAGAACAGTACGTCTTGAGTCTTCCGGGGAATACGGGAAAAATAAACAAGTAATAAGGAAGGTAAAGTGAGAGCTCCATTCCTCAGGTTTGATTGACAAAGTTGCAATATTTGTTCCAAATTCCAAACTTTACTGCATTATTTTCAGATGTCTTCTGTTTTTTCTCCGTAACAAGCCAGTTTCCCCGCTGAAGATCATTAGTTTTCTCAAGTTTCTCAAAGCCAGATACCAAAAGTTTCATTGGCTTGGTCACCAAATGACGTGTTCGTTAAATTACATTTAGTCACAATTTACAATTAGGTAAGAAGTCAGATCAGTGAGGTATGTTCGAATATACCTGAAACATCTTTTATAACGTCGAGTAATTGAGCACAGAACATGGAGTGTAATTCTGGAGAAATTAGCTGATAAATAGGGAAAGAGCCACTTTGTTCTCTCTTTCTTTGTTTCTTTTTCCCCTCTCTCGCACTCTCACACACACCCACACACACACCCTGTCTGACCTCGGCGTTTTGTCATCATCCATTAGTAATTAGGAGCTGTTTCCTGAGTGTGTATCCAGAGGCCTGCTGAATAAAGGCTTTAGAGGAAATGATAATAAATAATAATCAGACTGAACCAATTAAGACTGATTACCCTCTGCCTGACGCTGGGTGCTAAACACTGCTCTCCTCTTACACACATGCTGCATATACTACAGGGTAATGCTGATATGTGAACGTGTAGTCCCACTTGTACACAATTATGCTGCAGGGTTTCTTCCTAAATAAAGTCAATTCCATGCTCCAATTCATAATGTTGCAGTAATTGGGAATCCCCTGAACATTTCACTCCTCACGGGAGCTGTGACTCCAAGAGACCTGGCCTCCGCCTCTCAGGAAGGCTCTAAGCCCCTCTAAGCCTCAGTCTAAGCAGAAGACAAAGGCTGTGTGGCTTGGCGGAGGATTAGTGATATTGGTGGAGAGGGTCGACATCCCAAAACGTGATTAAGTGTTTGGTAAGTGACTGAGGAGGACTCGTGAGATTTAAAGTAACGCACTGAAGACGCCGGGTCCTTTCTGATGTTAAATAAGGCTGGGAGATGCAGCCCAGCGGGGGAAGTGAGGCGACAGGAGGGAGGAAGGTGCAGAAGATGTCAATAAGGAACGTTTGGCCTCTGACAGGGAAGACGTGGTGCTTTTGTTTCTCTGCTGTCCTAAGGGTGGACCATAAGGAGCTGTGATCACACACGCGTCTGTGCCCTTTCTTCACACACATCTTCACCATTCAGTGAAAGGAATACAAACATTATTGATCAGAAAATGGGAATGGAAACATTTCTCCATATTTTCCCCGAGAACATTATAGATTCATTCTGCTACCGCCCTTGCCGATCTCTTTTTTGTCTCCGTCAATGGGTTTTAATGGTGGGTAATTGTCATCTGTCAGGGGCCCGTGGGCCCGTCCCCAACGGCTGGTTTGTGACTGACACCCACAGCCACTCTTCTAAGAAGTGCCATATGGCTACAGTTAACACTGACATATAGGACTGTAACACAGCCACATGGGATGAGAGTGAACAGGATGTGTGGATACAGTGTAATGTGCGTGAAAGAGAGTGAAAGCAAACACACAATAACAGACTGCCTTTAAGGGGTGTCACTATCTGTGTTGAATTATTAAGGGAGTGGCTCTAATTTGTCAGTTTGAAACACTGGAGGATCAGAATGAAGAACCCAGAGTGTGTTTTGTATTATATTTTAGTGATACTTCTCTTTTAGCTTGAGTTTGGTTGGATGCTTTGAGTCCTGCTTTGATAAAAGCAAGAATGAGCCAGTAGAATTATTGAAGAAATAATCAATGATGAAACACAGATGAAAGAAGTTTAATCTCTTTATATATATTCTTCAGATGACAAGCAGCTGTAATTTAGATAAAAAAGCATTTTTTTTGCAGCCTGTTAAAATGTGCTAATTTACTAAGCAAAAAGTAGAAGTGAGATTTTGCAGGTAACCACCCAAAGTGTTGAACAAATTAAAATCATCAAAGTTATTATAATGTATGCTGCGGGAACCATAACTTTTTCTAAATTTCATCCATTTTATGGTATTTGGGTGAAACATTTTATAGTTTTTATTGCAGACGTACACTAGCAGTAAAACAGTAAAAGGTTATGGCATAGATGAAGGAAGTGAGAGTACATAGTTGACTCAGTTCATGTTAACCCGAAAAGGTATTCAACTCATGTGACAGGAAAGGTTAGGGTGAGGGGTTTTTATATGTGTTTTACCAATAAACTACTTTCTTTAGGAGAGTGCAATTTTTCCTGCAGGTTTTCCTGTTAATGTCCCAGCAGAAGAGGCAGAAGCCTTGTTACTGTGGAGATTGATAGGATGCCTGACCCGTCTCTACACTGGATGCAAAGAGATTAAACTGATCTAAAAATTAAATACATTTTAACAGACTCTAAATAAGCAAAACTTAAAAAGAACAGGTCATTGACTAAGAGATGTAGTTGATGGATGTAAACTACTTTGTTGTAAAGAAAAAAGATAAAATGTTTATCCTTTATTTGAAAAGAGGGTTTGCTGAGACCTGTTAACATCAGCATTCTTCTACTATGCTGCTATCACCCTTTTAGAAATAAAAACAGTTTTCACATGCCCAAATTACTGCACTAGTATTGAAGTAAAAAGTAAAAAAAAGGCTGCACACAGTGTCAACCATTCCCTGTTTTACATTTAACTTCAAGAGCTACTCCTGCACTCACTGATTATATACTGGAAGTGTGGACGTATATGTGCGAGAGTGTTCCTGCCTGAGTCATTTGCCATTGGCTTAGTGTGATAAATATGACCTGTCTCTGCTGCTCTGGGTTATGTGCCATTGAGGGATGGCGGCTGTGTTTTGTAACACAGGAATGGGGCAGGAGAGCGGGTCTACTAAATGACTTTAACCCTGGCAGAGAGTTGGGTTATCATTAACAGAGGCGCAACACCGTGGCACTGCTGTCAGAGCTCTAACCCATGACACAGACGTGACAAGGACATGAGATGTTGTGCTACAGCTTTGACCTTGTGTCATTTAAGAGCGGCTGCGTCTTTGGCAGCTCAGCTGTGTGGTTGGCTGCTTTTCTTATTTTTGTACTTTTTAGATTTATGTACCTTGCATGCCTATGGGTTTCAGAGTGTCCATGGCTGTGAGTGCAAGAAAACATGCTGACACACACACGCACATAAATACACTTGCACATCCGCACACACACACACACACACACATTTCCTCAGTGGCTGTTTGTCAGGTTTAGTTTGTGGGTTCCTTCGCTGTTTTAAGCGTGCCATCCTTTACAAACTGCTCTCACGTCATAGTAGAAAACTGGTTCTGGAGGCCTTAAAAAATGGTTTCTTAGTGACCCCTCACTGTTCCCTTAAAGCCACACACTATTAGAAGAGTATTATAACATGGCTTATTATAACGTGGCTCTACGGATGGCAACATTGGCTGTAATCATAAAATCTTAAATGGGGACGTTTGGATAAAGTGTTTTGAGCACTCAGTTCCTTTAATAGTTATCTACAGACAGTCTGACCTGACACTTACATTTTAGCTCAGCTTATAGTACCATGCTGACATGATAGATTAAGACAAATATACCTGCTAAACATCAGCATGTCAGAATGATCAGTGTAAGCTAAAGTTTGCTTTTTATTCCCCCCCTGTACAGCGTCATCCCTTGCATTGCTGTAGATTCGTAGTTAAAACAAATGACACATTTCTTTATGCCGGCGCATTGTTATAAAACTGTCTTGATCAAAGAAACACAGTGGAACCTTTCTTTATCTTTGCGTAACCCACCTGTCTTCACTGCACGTAAACCTCTGTCACCGCAGCTGTTGTCTCTCCCTCTCTTCCTCCCATTCTCGTGGCTCTGTCCGACTCCCCAATCAGTATGTCAGTCCGTCACTTTCTAAATAGGCTAAGGCTGCGCGGCATTGTTGTTGATTTCATACATGTCATACGACACAATTACGTTAATGGCTCCATGAATGGATTTCATGGAGAGTCGGTCGGATTTGTTTGGGAGGCAGTTTGGAGACACAAAGAGGCTGTCATCTCTGTTTGGCCATCAGCTCCAAAGCTCTTATTAGCAGATGAGAGATTTGACAGTCCTGCTGCAAATGAAGTGATGATTTCTTTATTATGAGCACACTAGTGAATTGTTAAAGATTAGTTCATGGTCTCTCCTTTTTTTTTCTTTTTAGCTGCTAGAATGTTCATTTACATGTGTCTATATTTTAATGGTAATTTGATTAACAGCTTTAAAACCACAAAAGGTTTTGCAAACAAACTACATTTACAGTGATGCTGCATGAGTTTTGTCATCGGTTTTATTTATTTTTGTCCACATGAAGGTGTGTTTAGATATGTGCTGTAAGTCTGGATTTAATACTCATTGAGCTACAAGAGGAAAGAGAAGCCAACTCTCTGGAAAATATGGGCTTCTGTCCAGCAGAATATGCAAACACAGACTGCTGGTTTTGGGGTTTGGCCAGACTGGTCTGACCTTAGTGACCCTTTTGTAAAAACTGGAGTCGCCTTTTGCATCTTCTTTTAAAGTGTTGATGCTGTGGAAACTCATTTTTTGCCACACTAACGCTGATCCTGCTTCACTGCAGTCACTGTGACAATAATCAGTGCTTTCATTTAGCATTTAAATCAACTTCACCTCAACCCCGCCTTCCACCAGTAGGCTCTGATTGTAGCCTGCAGGACTGACTGCATGTGCTTTTATTTAGCAGGTGTTTGTCAAGGATGTTGAAAAAAAAGACTGAGGCACCTGCTAGATATTGCTCTGTGTCTGCAGCTATTGGCCATCACCATATTTACTACCTGCATCCTTACCACGCGGGTAAGGGTAGAAGTTTAGCTTGGATCAGATTACATCCTTCTTTTGGCCTGTTATTACAGCTACAAACTGCATTTATAAGCAGCTTGCCAATAAACATGCGCAATCAACAGAAGAGATTAGATAACTTTTTATCAGAGTCGAGGCAGCACTGAGTTGCTGTCGCTACGACAGAGGCACAGGCTCATTGTGCGGCGGCCTGGCTAGCAGCCACTACAGCGGCAGGCCTGCTAGTCAGGATGTTGCAGATGGCCTGGAGTACTTGTGCTTTCAGTGCCCACCGTGCCAACCAAAACTGAGTCACTGCGCTGCATTCAGTTTCACCGTAGACTGTTAGTTTTTGTTGGATACCATGGCTGACGCCGGCACAGGGGAAAATCTGGTGTGTTCGACTTGAAACCACATTTGTCAAAGATAAAGACACAACTGTGGCCAACAGGAAGTGGGCAGCTGCTTTACGTAACCTAATTCTATTACTGTGTATGAAATCTCTCCTTCATTCACTAGCTAGTTCCTAAATGATAAGCACAAATTATCGTGAGTAGGAATTTATGAATTGTTATTCTTCTGTGTCACCCCTGTTACGTGTAATGTCTCAGAACAGTGTATGAGAACCACATCTGAACAGCAACCTGCACCAATATACAGTAGAGATCAAGTAGAACACGTGTTTTCATTTGGTTTATAGATTAGAGAAAGCGAAAGACTTAGTGTAAAGAGTTTATTTTTATCTGTTTCTTTTCAAAGAATGGGAACAGGCACCGGAGGCGGCAGAACTTCTCCTTCAGTATTTAAGTGGCCACTGAAGTGGTTATAGAGTTAATGTATTATATAGACTACCAGTGGAGACGTCTACATAATTAGCTACAAAACATTCCTTTAATGGCTCTGAGCCCGCGGTTATATGTGAGAGTTCTCTCTCTCCCTCTTTCCCTTTTCTCTCTCTCTCTCTCTGGCTAAAAATATATTCTCTACATTTCTGCCCAAAAATGTTTCTGTACTTTACTATATGTTTTTAGAGTAGAGTGAGTTCAAAGTGAATATTTGTCTCTTGAATCTGACAGATGTATCTTTTTGGATGTTTAATGTGGCTTACTGGTATCCCTCGCATGTAAAAACTTACCAGCCACTAAAACCAGTCCTGGTTCTGTGGTAGGTGACTGTTGTGGTTTGCAAATGTGTATGTGTGTGTGTATATGTGTTTGTGTGTGTGTCTGCAGCTGACAGGGTTTAGGGTCCTTCCTGCTTTGAAATCCTCTGTAATTACTCTATTGTCTCAAAGGCCAGATGCCCAAAGAGCCCTTCACCTCTCAGCATTAGCTCAGCTGGACCCAGCTGGGACAGTGGGCAGGAGAGCGCTGCACTAAATTAGCGTCCCTGCGTGTGCGTTCACCTTCAGCATGGTGGTCGGGGATGTAGTGGAGACCAAAACAACAGAGCATTTTCAATCTTTTCGTCCTGTAAGAAAGCCTCTGCACATAGTATACAGTACATACGGTGCAGAACGTGCACATATGTGACGTGCACCTCTTGTTTTTCATTGAACATTGCCTGTAGTCAAACCTCTGCTGTCACTGATGCATATACCAGCTCCAACAACAGACCAGCTGTAAACTAACATTATGATTATAATTATTGTTAATTATAATTATTAAATTAAAATTGGTTTTCTTAGCTTTACATGGCATGTGAAAACAGCATGCTGGGTCTTCAGTTTCCAAATGGACCTTGAGGTGAATGAGATCTCAAGAAAATACTTTTTGCTGATCTTTAAATTAAAAACCTTTAAAATGAATACTAATTATTTTAAGAACTGAAAATGCCAAATAGAGTAAGCATAATGTATTTTCTGTCCAATATCTGGTGTATTTGAAAACTGTCATCCTCTGTAAAACCAAGAAATATTCAAGATTGACACGCAGCAATATGGTAAAGTGCAGTTTTATTAATATTACTTTCAAAATGAGTGATGTGGAAAAAAGAAATATTATTTCTTTCTGACAAACATATTAGAAACTTTAACCATCGGTCTTTGAAACTGATTTGCAATAAACTGGGAGAAACGATAAAGTGGATGGATGAGTGGAAAAGATTAGCTTACAGTTTGAGTAAAACCTGAGCACAAAGAGACTGCAGGACTCAGAGGAATGGAGTGTGTGTGTGTGCGTGTGTGTGTGTGTGTGTGTGTGTGTGTGTGTGTGTGCGTGTGTGTGTAGGTGTGTGTATGTGTGTGTGCACACTGGGCAGAGGTGGCGTTAGATGAAATGCTTGCCTCTCTGGTGACCCCACTCCCATCCGTCATGGTAGGTAAACAGCCCTCTGTCACCCGCTGACACTCAACCAGGACCCTGATCGCCTCAATGTGCCAAGTTACGGGTGGGCTTCTGTGGAGAGGAAGATCAAGGACGCACACAAGCTGACGCTCACTCAAAGAAAACAAACTTTAACATCTTTCTTCTTGTTTCTTCTTCGGTTTCAGTATCTTTCACACACATTTTCCAGGATTCAGGTAAAACAAAAAAACAAACCTTCAATTGTCTGTGTGACACACACACTCCAGAGGAGATCAACACACACATTTCCCCCTCGTTGTGGGATCAGTGTGGGGTGTGAGCTGCCTGGCAGTTTGTTGTCACATTTCTGACAACAGTGATGGGGTCTTCCACCACCTGGCTTAGATTAGCACCCATTGCCAGATGTATTTTTTCTGCAACACACACACACACACCAAGCAAGTACTCACACAGACTGCAAGAGAAAGTGCATGCTACAGGAAGAGGGGTGGCAGTAGAGAGGCTGAGCTTGGCAGAGGGGAGTTCTGGTCGTGACATGCATGATTGAATGAGTGAAGCATCTGCTCTCCTTCCCCGGCCTCCTGCAATAACAAAGCCTGATTTGAAAATCCGTTGCCTAAGGCCCTGGTTCATGCTTCATATGTGGCTCAGTGTGCAGGAGCTCTATACCTGGACTGCAAACTCTGGCTTCCAGTGCTTGGCCGAGCACTTCAACTCGTTTATGACAAATGAAAGGAAATTGAATATTCTAGATGCCACACTGAGGAAAAAAAAAATCTATCTATCTCGCTGCACCTCTCTCAGGTTTAGTGATTTAAAACCCCTTTCTTGAAAGTTAAGAAAACCTGAGGATCTATTTAATTGATGTTTTGGAGCTTTCGGTCGTACTGCATGGTCTTCAACAACAGATTGAATTAGCTCATTTGTCATGGAGCTTAAAACTTTCAAACATTTTTCAGGACATCTTGTTCATCTGCTGACTAGGGTCATCTAATGTGACTGAAAGTTCAAGAACAGCATCTGAATAGACCTGTATTGTATTGTATTGTATTGTTATCTGCTACTTCCTCAGTTAAATAAGACAAAAAATAAAGTACAATGAAGACAGGTCAAATGACTTCCTGATTTTACCACCGATTTAACACATGGCTGTTTTAAGTCTTTGTGTGAGCTAAGCTAACCAGCTACAGGCTCCAACTATACACTGTGCAGACACGAGAGTGGCATCAAGTGAATAAGTGTGTTTCACAGTATGTCAAACCACGGAGCGTGCAGATAGCTGAATGACCCCTCTCACACAACCACAACGTCTCTCCCTTTGTTTCCCGTCAGCCTGTTTCTAAAGACTAACTTAAAAAGGCAAAAGTGCCCCAGAAAAATATTTTTGAAAAGATTTGAAAGGTGCTTACACTATCTTTAATAAATATTTAGCGTTCTTTTTTTGTCTTTGTCAGTTTGCCAGTGGAACAGATTTATTTAAAGTAGTGTGTCACACAGACATATCTTCGACATTTGCATGTGCTGTTGATATTATTTGACTATTTGACCTCAGTGCTGGCTGAGGTAAAATAGTCAAATAATGATATTAAAAACCAAAAATTTAAAGGAGATCATGTGTGTGTCTCTGTGTATATGGATGTGTGTGTGTGTGTGTGTGTGTTACACCCCCACCCCCACATGTTTCAGCCAGCCTGACTGTGTGTACTGACACCAAAGTGAGGACACTGTCTTCAAATGATCGACTCTCACCTGACAAATCCATGAATAAATAGAAAGACAGTAAGAGGGGGAAGCTTGAAGGTTGACAGAGGAAGCAAAAAACTTCAAAAAACAGGGGAATAAAGGTTATTGTGGGACTCACAGTTCATCTCCAATCTGGATTCAAGCAGTTAAGCTGCTTTATATATTTATATTTCCTCATGGGCCTTTACTCATTCCAAAGAAAAGACAAATGGCAATGATGTCATGCTGCTTAATATTTTCAGAGTGGAAACAGAAATATAAATGACCAGCATTACCTCTTGTGTAGCAGTCACTTGGCTTTACATTAGTCAGAAGAAAAGCTGATTTCATACATTACTCTCCACAGAAAAGATAGTGTAATATGTGTTTTCTTTGAAAATTAATGAGCTATATATTATGCTTTCAAAGCAACTTTTCCAACAGTTAAGATGAGATAAAACTTTAATGATCCCTCTGGGGAAAGTGGTTCGTTGCAGCAGCAAAGAGAAGGTTATGCTGTCTACCAGGGGAGAACAAATACATACTTCCATTGTTTCTGTAGCACTTTGGTGGGATGGAGCACCGCTTTAGAGAAACTCCAAAGAGAGTAGCTATTGTAATATTTACAGAAAGTCACGGTGCATCTTCTTGGGTTGGGATGGTACCAGACTCACAGCAGGACACCTTTACCCCAGAGACAGTCTCACGCCAGCCAGTTCCCCGGGGATTCAACACCCCCCCACCGCTGCTCTCACACCAGCTCCAATGCTCGACTCGTTACTGAGCTGTTAGTCCTCACTGATCTCCAGCAGCTTCTGTCTAAACCCACCTACCGCCTCCATTCACCCTGCAATAAACATCCCACTGATCACAAGTGGCAGTCTGACCCAGGATCAGGTTAGTTTTACTTTTAGGGAACTAGTGGAAATCAACTCTGGAACAGATGTGCAACCTAACAGACTTTATCATGTCCCCTAACCCTGACTGATGAGCAGTAGTGGAAAACATATTCAGATCTTTTGATTAAGTCATGAAGTGTTTCTACAACACTGAAAAATACTTAAGTAAAAGTCCTGCCTTAAAAACATACATTTGTGTAAAAACGCAAAAGTATTTTGATCCAGAGCCTCAGTGCTAAAAGTGCTTGTGTCAAATACCCCATGCTAGTATTATATACTGAGTATTATAAGACTATTATCAGAGTTGTGTTGTAGTTGGTTGAGATGGGGCTATTTGTAAGTGTCTGCAGTTTAACCTTAAAAAAATTATAAATTATTTATATGAAATTTATGAAAATGTATTGAGTATATTAAGAATAAAATAAAAATAATGTGACTGAAGCATAAAAAAATTAAAGAGTAATGGGTATTTTTTTTCCCCTCTGAGATGTAAAAGAAGTATAAAGTAACATAAAATATAAATGCTCAAGTAAAATGGAAAACTTAAATAAGGTACTTTTAAACATAATGAATCATGTTCTACTCTTGCTGATATATCAGCCTGTGGTTCAGTAAAAGTGGGTAAATGCCTCCTCTGAGGTCAGTTTAATAGCCTCATTTCTCCCAATAAACATCCTCCAATTAGCGAAGCGTAATTGTTTGGATTGTAACCCAGAGAGATGCTAAGCAGAGCCCACGTTTGCCACAGGAAGACAACAGAGCAGGTAACACTGCCTGTCTAAAACTAAGAGTACAGTTAAAGAGAGTGAGAAGTAGCAGGTCGGACCAACAGGCTCTCCCTCAGCCACACACCCCCGTACGAACACACTGCTCTGCTGTCGTTATCAGCAGATGAAGAGGAGATGGGAGGTCTGGGAAAGGGAGGAGGGGGTGAAAAAGTCCTGAGATCTTGTTGACAGGTAGTTGCCCGACGGGGCAGACTGTGTCCGACAGGCCTGCCCGGGAGCTAGTGTTGACGTGTCTTGTTCTTTGAAGAGACAGGCTGGTTCCCGCGTCGCGGTCGTCGGCGGAGGAAGTGGATGAGCATCTCTTACGATGCCACGGTTGTGTTACAGGAAGCCCTTGACATGTTGTGATGTATCACATTGTCTTCTTTTCGGACGATTCAGCAATACAGCACAGAGAGCGAGGAAATAACATGACATGCAATTTCCCGATTGTCAAAACTGGACAAAACAGGGATAAATGTCATAGGAAAACATAACCATATGGAGCGCAAACTCTCATCTCTGGTGCGAGCTCCAAACATCTGCTGTGAAACCGTTTATGTTGTAATAATTCAGCCAGTGAGGAGACGAGGAGAATTAGCACATGTGCTGCAACCTCAAGTGCCTGCGCCTTAACATACTTTCTAATGGTATTACTTCTTCAACGGGGCTGCCACTTCGCAGAAACATAGCTCTATCATTTAGCTATTTCTGCACTGCTGCACACAATCTCACATTTTTATAAACGAACCCACTCATTTATTTGCTTCTTCTGAGCGCGGAGCGACCTTGAGTGTACGGTTGGTTGGTTTCTGCACCGGCGATGACGGTTGTAGGAGCTCTGTGGGCCGCGGCGCTGAAACCCAATAGGGGCTCCATATTAGCGGGCACTGAGTGAAACAGTCAACAGCAGTGTTTCAGGGAAGCAGTGGAGCTTTAACACCTACTGTAACGCCCTGCCCTGCTTCCTGCTCTGGATTACATCTAGGCTTACAGTATATAGGACACACACACACGCACACACACTCACACACTCACACAAATGCTGAGACTTTTTCTCAATGTCGGCCTCTCTTTCCCCTTTCCCACCCACTCATATTCACTTCGGGGTTATTATTGCACCTACTCATGCTCACCTACTCTCTCTCTCACACACACACACACACAAATACATATGCAAAGACATCCAAGCTATTTCCTACCCCACTTAATACGTCCTTGTGATAATCTGTTTGTGAGTGTTATGTTAATGGACAACCAGAAAAACACCGAAAGCGCCGAGCATTAACGATACAAAACACACCATTTCGCAGCCATGATAGGCCTTCACACACACACATGCACACACTCACTCACACACACACACGCACACACACATCACATGCACCCTTTTGTTACATGTTAGGGAATTGGTAATGGAAAGCCCCCCTCCTAGGAGTGCTGGCCTCATTTTAGTAATTACCGTGCGGAAGGTGTAATGGAAGCCTCCCCCCCCAGAGCAACACACAATGACACACGTGCACACTTACATACACATTCAAGCAGCCACATAGTTGAATATGAGCGCGTTGCGTATTTCCCCCTGTTCATCCTCGCTGCTAAACATACATCGAGTTAAAATTCTTCATCCGGTCACTCGTCTGTCCACCCTGTCAAACACGCACACACACACACACACACACACACGTGCCATCTGTCGAACGGCCGGTCCTATCTGTTATCAGCATGTCTTGGCCTCTCATACCTGCCTGTCGTCTGCAGCCTGTGTCCCAGAATGCCGACAGATAAGCCAGAGTGTGTGCGTGTCTGCCGGTCGAGCATCAGTGTGTGCTCTCTGGATCTCGCACGCACTCACTTTTAAGGGGTTCCCATGTTCTGCCGGGTTAATCTCGCTTTCAGCTGGTCAGCTATTAAACCGACCAGACGCACTCCAATCGTGAACAAAAAAAAAAAAAAAACAGTGGACAAAGCCTCACCTGTGATAACGCAAACGCATCCACAAACACACGCAGGCGTCCGTGTCGCTGTCGCACAGATGCAAACATGGCCACGTGCTCATAAAGACGGGCACAAAGAAACACTGTGAGAAGTCACACCGCAGAAATAGTTGCAGCAGTGAGACAAGATGCTCACTAAACCATGACATCAGTTCAGTGCAGTGTTTGATGGCGTAACTGAGCATGAAATAAGGCCAGACAAATTGAAACAGCTACATGTTATAAGGCGCGATGACGATGAAGAGGAGATTTTTTGCATCAGGATTTTTGATGTCAGGTCTGTTTCGCTGAAACACGCCGAGGAGTCACTGTTTAACAAGGAGACAGCCTGTGAGGTCACATAGCAGAGACGGGCTGATCCAGCAGTGATCTGAGGTCGACCAAACAGGCCCAAAGAACTTAACTCAGGAACAGCATCAGGAGGTTGTTTGCAAGTTTATGTTTCAAAGGAAAATTAGTCTAATAAGGGATTGTTTGAGACAGCACTGTTTAAAAGTGTTACTTGAAAAGAGAAGCACAAAGGTGGGAGGGAAGATTGGAAATACAAAGACGTCTATCTCCAAATTAGAGAAGATCTGCTGAGTGTTTTTCTGCTGATTTTTTCTGCCTTAGTAAATGACTACATTGGCAGCTTTAATTAAGTTATATTGTCTGTAATATCTTTGCACTCTTTCTCATCACTGATACTAGACACAACAAGTACTTATAGTCTGAGTAAATGTTGTACCCTACTTCTATCTTTATGGAGGCCTTTGAGCAGTAGAGTAAATTTACTGCCTGAAGTCAGATTCAGACTCTCAGGGCAGCAATTCGGTCAAAATTGTATACTAATGAGTTACATGATCCAGCAGTGCATCATAAAAAGTAACCAACAGGCTACGGTCACTAATCATGCACCGTCTGCCATGTGGAGTCCAGTGTTTTATTTTTTTTTAACGTACTTTATTATCTGCTACATTGAATTCCTTATGTCATGAATATAATACACAACACAGGCCATACTTTGAATAGACTCTCAGGGATACACACACACACACACACACACACATGCACACACACACACGAGCTGAGAGCAAACAGGAGGGAACTGGAAGACATAGTGGTGCTTGGAGGTGGGTGGCACTCCTCAGCGACTCTCAGTAATAAAAGTCGAGCGCGATTTGAAAAGGCCCTATTGTGGCTTCATTCTGTTTTTCCACGAGGGTAGCATTCCTCCCAAATTGGACAAAAGAATTTTAATGGGGCGGCTAATGGACTGTGATTAGATAGGAGGAGAGGGAGAGAGAGAAGGAGAGAGCAAGAGAGAGAGAGAGAGAAATAGGTGGGCCTTGTTGGGAGTGGGCAGGATGGGGGTCTAAACGCTGCGATGGGGGGGCTTGAGTTTCATCCATCCAGAGAGAGGGGGCGATGGGCCAGGAGATTACCCCATTTACCTGCAACCTCTGAGGGGGAACTGGAGAGGAGGACAGGGGGGTTTATTGCGGAGGTTAGGTTGCGCAGGGGGACACAGGGGACTCCACTCCAAAGGTATATCTGTACATATAGTGGTGGGACGGATGGAAGCCCACCTGCTTTTAGCTGTAAGTGGACTCAGTGTGGCTCAAGTGGTTTAATGCAGGGCTTACTCACTGTGGTACAAAGAGAGACTGGAGGACTGTGCAGCAGGCTATACAAGGATACTAAATATAGGACCATTTTTTTGAGATATGAGTGCAAATTTGAACAAATAAGTTAGGTTAATGTATTGAATTTTATTTTTAAATGCAGTTTACACTAACACCACAACAAAGTGCTTTCTCCATAATGCCTGTTTTATATGTTAATTTGAACTCACACTATGATTGTGACTGTTGTGGGTTTGAGTTGCATGACAAGGACTCCACGCTCGAGTCATTAATCTGATGAACTGGACTTGACGAAACTGAAAAAGACTCAACTACACAGGAATAACAAGATGAGGTGCACCCGAACATTATCTCTATATATTTCTATAAACACAATACAAACTGTATTCAAGTTTTTTTTTTTTTAAAAAGTGAGAAAAGCAACACACATGACAACTTTATTAAGACCTCAGCTGAGATTTGAGACATACTAGCAGCTTTCAAGACACTTATTTTAGTCTGTCTCTGCAACTACCTGTTCATGTATTAAATGCAGTTTATTGGATTTCTGTGAAAAAGATGGCCAAGACTGTGCTATGAGGTCTAACTTTTGTATAAGACCTTTCTCCTTGATACAGATGTTAAATTACAGGCTTATTGTACAGCACTGTAAACATCATGTTAATTAAAGAATGGCCAATCTATTTCAGTTTCTGCGTAGAATTAAGATACTTGATAAATTAAACATCATTGTAAAAATAATCTCAGTCATGTAATTTGTTAATGCAGTCTGTTGTGACCGTGGTCGTATGAGAAAGGTCTTGGGGTCTTGGCTGAGGTGAGAGGAGGAGGGTGGTATCTCATTATCATCCACCTGTCTGAGCTCAGACAAACAGAAGCCTGTCAATTGTTAGCCAGCTACTGTTGACTTTTTGCCCCCTAACAACAAGTGTGGAGTGAAGGTGCTGGAAATCAGACTATATTGTGAGCTTGTGTTGCGTGCAGATAATGGAATCCTTTCAGCTGTGCACAAAGTGGGATATTATGTTGTTTGTTAAAAGGTGGATGGATTTTTTTTAGTTAGTGTCTCATGTCATCTCAACTATTGCACGAACTGGTGTCAAATTTTTTACAGACATTCATGATCCCCTCAGGATTAATTATAAGAACTTTGGGGATCCTCAAGTTTTCAAAATTGTATTGTGCCTTGTACTTTTGGTTGCTGAATGAATATCTGAAAAACGTGAAATTCCCATCAGACTCAATTAAACTTTGTATTCAGTGGTAGTTAGCAAATGCTAACATGGTAATGTGCTACAATGGGAAATTGGTCGTTGCTTAAATGCTTTAATTCAGCTCCCTCTATGTTTTTATAGTTTAATAAATGCACACCAGTCTGACAGGCAGATGCACAGAATCAAAAATTCTGCCTGCAAAATAACCCAAAAAAAGAAGAATCCCATGTTTGTGGTAGCAATGCTGTTAACATTAACGTCAGCGGACTCAAACCTTGTAAATGAAAAAGTTGTAACATTTTTGAAATGCTGGAGATCATCTTGATATAAAATCTCTAAAGCCATTCCCACCAAAAAAAGTATGAAAAACCTCATTTCAGAAAGGTTTCTTTTTTTCAATAACAAAACCCATCTCTATCGTAAATGTATGGATCGCTCCTCCACGATCTCCTTCATCACATCTTGGCTGTCTGTCTGCCTCCCAATTCCACTAGACTGAAATGACTTGAAATAACTTCGCTCCTCACACAAACACACACTCTACTTTTTACCTTCATCCCTATGCAGATAAACCTCCCGGCACACACACACTCAAATACATACTGTCATTCTTTTCCAAATTGGATAGAGACACTGGCATGCGATATTTACATAAGTAATAACAGGCGGCTGCTCCAGGGGCCAGCAGCTCCTATCTCACAGCACAGGATGGGTAATTGCTATTTTGGCACTGAGGTGCTACCTGTGTGTGTGCTTAAGTGTGAATGTCTGCATGTGTGTGTGTATGTGTGAGGAGGGATCATCTGAATAAGAATCAAAGTAAGAGTGGTGAATTTATTAGGGATTTGTGTGTGCATGCATGAAAGTGTGCATGTTTGGATTCTGACAGTACACCTCTTCTTTCTCCTTTCATTTGCAGCACATGTTGGGATGACTGTTTGGGTCCGGTGGGAGACAGCAGGCTGCATCTGTAGCCCAAAGCTGCGCAGCTTGATATTTGGTGTTGGGCTGGCGCAGTTTGTCATCAGCACATATTGTCCCATGCTGCAAGTGTGCTGCTGTGTGTTTTAGATGGTCGGTGTGACTGGATCTTTCTTCCCCCCTCGTTTGCTCATTCTCTCTCTCCCCATCTGTGTGTGTGTTTGAATATGCTTATTTCAAACAAATATGTGAGCACCTGCCAGTTGCTCCGGAGGACTCTTTCTCAGTGAAACTGTTTATTTTGAAAGGGTTTGTTTTTTATCTTTGCATGTGTTTCTGAGCATGGACTGTGTGTGTTACGGCTCTGCTTTGCTACTAGTGTGCCAGTGCACAGTGTGTACTTTTACCCTTACGGGAATGATGCATTGCATGCATTCAAATGCTAATAAATATTTTATCCATCTATTTTGTTCAAGGTTTAGATTTTGGGTTAGGGTTAGTAGTCATGTCAGAGGATTAATGCAGCTAACAGGTCTCCACAGGTATAGTAAGTCAAACTGTGTTGAATGTCTATTTGTGTGTGTGTGACTATGTCTGTGTGACTGCGTGTGTGTAATCCTCGGTGCTCTCGACAGCTCGACAGCTCTCTCCTCCTCTGTGCAACTCAATAAGCTCTCGCTGCTGTCACTGTGCAGCGGCGGGACGCCATAGCAACCAGCCCACCTTCAGGTGATTACCATGCTCAGCCCTACCTCACCCACCTCCTCCATCAATACCCATGGTGCAAATACAGCCCGCCCCCGGGAGAAGGAGAGGAGGAGGGGGCGAGAAGGAGAGGAAAAGAATAGCTGGTCTGAACAAAATATTTCACCTGAGCATCTCTGCATCTCTGTACAAGATTAGATAGCCTCCTGTGCCGTGGTTTCTGCTGATGTCTTGTCAGAATGTCAGATGTGGTGATTCTTCTGCTTTCACTGCGGAAAATGGAGCATACATGATGTTCTGCTTAGAATATTTTGAAACCTCACTGAATCTATGAATCACGATATGAATAGTTTAAAAGTATAAAAATATATAGATCATTTTGGAATTCAGTTAATTTTGCTCATCTTGGGGAATAACATGGGGATTATAATGTTGCTGTATTCTTACTGTTGCAGGTAACATCTGAGTTACAGTATGTGTGGTCGACAATAAAAGCATTGTTATCATATGGAACTGCTGCAATAAGGAGTTATCTGATTTTACTGTGAAAATCAGAGCATATTATCTTGAATATGAAGCCAGTGGTAGCTATTTCCAAATAACTATGTCTCATTAATCATGCAATGCTCTAATCATGACAAACACTGCTAAAAACCTCTACATGCTTCAAACAACGTGCTTGTTGGATCGTCCAACATGCCCTTCAAATATGGGAATGGTGGGGTGTGCATCCAACACTTATCTTTTTCATTGAGCTGCAACACATCATTATTTTTTTTTTAAGAGATAGTCCAAAAGATCCACATTGGTACCATTTATTGAGTGTTCTATGACAGCAGAGATTTTTTTAAATCAAACTGAACTGACTGTCCTTCATCTGAATCATCCCTTGAAAAAATAACCCAACTAGTGAAATGTGATATTGCTCGGCTTAAGCTTGATTTTGTTGGAGAGTGTTGCAGAAAATGGACTCAGACATGAATGAATTTGGAGACAAAGTCTCTTTGAAGTGTGCTGGCTCCGTTCTGAAAAATCTTTACTGTCAAGCAGGACAGGGCTCACCTGACAGCACCATTCAAAGACTTTTCCTGCAGCAATAAGAAAGCACAGAGAGGGTTCGATTTGTGTTCTCTAATCACAGTAAAGTTTTCAATATACTCCACCACACAGATGGACATATGAGAGGCATGACAAAGTATTACAGATACCAGTGTTAACACAGTTATTCAAACTGAATAGCATCTTTATTTGCTTTTTTGGCCACGCCATGGTTTGTTCCAACACTAAGTGCTATGCTAAATCCAAACACAGCTGCTAGGCTCACAGCAAAGATACCAAAGGAATTATCTGGACAAATGTTACAATGAAACTTGCTTGAAGGAGAAAAGAGAAACTCTGTTCTAATAACAACACTATGCTTCACAATATTGTTGCATTTACAGTAACTGTCCTGTTGCCTGATGGTCTTTCAGGTTGTGTATGAGAGGAGACTCTGCTAGTCATTTTTAATATTTTACTCCATCCTGGGCATCAATCTATGTAATGAATAAACTGATTTATGAATTCAATCTGTAAAAGACAGCACAGTACGTGTCGCCATTTAACATCAATAAATTACTGCCACATTCATTTGCTGGCCTCTTGCCAGTTTTGCTTGTCACTTATTGTGACACTGGGCTCTATTTGGCAGAGATGTTAGATTGTTTTATGGCTAAAAACAGGAAGAGGGGGCTGTTTTTAAATAGTGCTTAAGCCATTTTGGTTAGCATCAGTCTGCGACTGGACGCCACTGCAAAATGTGATCTTAATTTGCTAAACCACCAGTTAAACATCAATAATACCACTGGAATGAGACCAATCTACTAACGGACCATGAGTTGACTTATTTACAACAACAACACACAGTTCTTCACAAAGCACATTTCATTTGTGCCAGTTTGTCTGAGTGTAACAGCTGAGGGGCCAAATGCTCATTGTGCCCTTATAAACTCCCACTACCTTCTGTGCCGTCTCTTTACTCTCACTGAGTTAGGAGATGACATCAGCCGGAACGCAAACTCCATCACCAACTCACACCGCCGAGTTCGATGGTTCAGCCAAGTGTCAGTTTGTGTGTGACTGTGACGCTCGTGTCGACATCTGCACTCTGAGTTGTAAACTGACAATTACAACATCTCGCTCAGAGGGAAGAGGCCTCCACATGACTTATATCAAGGCAATGTGACTGTAATGGATGCATGTTTAAGTGCATAAATAATCCACGTGTACATTCACCCGGGCAACACACATGAACACACAGCGTTACTAACTCGCACAAGGCTTGGGGTAATGTCCCTCACTGAGCTATACATGCCCTCCATATCTTCCACATGCATATGCTTGCTGTCACTGCACCACCTCCTTGTCTTTCTCTGAGTATGGGTGATTAGGAGGTGCTCCGAAGCGCCATAAAATAACTTTGAGACACCTTAAATCATCTCCCCTGGAGTGCTTATTCCCTTTTGCGGCTGCCAAATGTCTTTCGCGTGTAATCTTTTACATAAAAAATCTAAAGCTGCCTTGAGTTGGAGCTGATTTGTAGCTTGTGTTGATGCTTAAAGCAGTGAGTGAGTGCCCCGCCACAGACATCTAAATGCATCTAACGGCAGCAGCTTAATCTGGAAGCCAGATGAGAGTTTGCTGGATCGTTACCCAGCCCCCTAACAACCAAAAACGATGCTTCTACAACAAAACAGTAGGATAAGCGAGTTTTCATGGGGTTACAAAGAGTAATTTGTGACTTTGATACAACTTTGCTACCTTTACGCCTCATAAAACTAGACACAGCAACTTGTAAATCATACACCTTAGTCACAGGCTTAGAAATAAAGGTTTCCATGAAACGTACAATTCAGTTGCGCTCTCTATTTCTTTCTACCAGACTTTTCAGAAAAAGGCATGTAACCTCAATATGTCTTGATCAGGGAAGCTGTATTACAGTGTGGCATTAGAGCACCTCTCTGTGTGAGCGTGTACCTCCCGCTGTCAAGTCTCAAACCAGTGGCATTTCCCGGAACAACAACTCAGGACTGGAAAATGAAGGGTGGCAAACAACAGGGTAGACACAACAACAGTCCGCTTTGAAAACCCTCAGGTAATTCTGAAATGACACAAAGGGTCTCTTGCCGCTCGGTTGCTTTTCCACAACCGCAGAGAGAGCCTGCGCCCGCTGGGCTCGACTGCCGGACCTGCCGTGATGCTTATTGACTGACACACTGCCGTCAGGGGGTAGAGCTGGGTGGCAGGGGCACGAATAGGTCAGGTTACAGCCAGCGACGTGGCATGGGGCACAGGGATGGAGACTGCGTGGCAGACGGATGGTGGAGGGTTGCAGAGTTAACATGACTATGCCGCAGAATGCTTTTTTTGCAAGCGCCGGTGATCTTTTTTTACTTTTTATTCACCTGTATCACGCCGGCAGAGATTTGCTTATGTGGTGTCTTCATGTAACAACATGGCTGCTTCTGCAAATACGGAAACATGATTCAGAGAGCCAGCTGACCGCTCACTGAACCCTGCTCCCAAACAGTAATTGTCCAATCAAAGCTTAGCAACCATAACAAGGCACAGCAGGCCCGTCCAGCATGTTGTGGTGGTGCACACGGGACCCTGAAAACAGTGATACTCAATATCTAAGGAGTCTGCTGGGTGGTGTCTTGTTTTATCAGCTTTCAAAGCCAAGAACACAAGAGCAAAAGTGTAAAAAATGAAATAAACTGCATATTTATCTGACTTGCATTGCAGTGTATTAGCATTCCAAGCTAACTAGTGTCCACAGGTAAGAGGCATTTAATCAGCTAATGATTTTAAGTGAGGTTACAGATTACATTAGAAAAACTACCACAGGAATGTTTTATCGATTTTGTGGGAGTCAGTGTGCAAGGATAGTTTAGACAGAGGCCATGTTCTGCTTTTTATTTAGTTTCAGTGTTACACATAGTGCTCTATTCTGCAACAATACAACAACGCTGCTTCTGATTTTCACATTTTCTCAATGGATCTTCTGCTGGCGTGGCGAAGCTAAAGTTTGGCCACATGCATCAGCCTCAGTTTTGTTTAGCACTTTATCGTGTGCACATCCAAGACCCCCTTTTCAGCCTTTTCCTTTCAAAACAAATTAGCTGAAAAACATTAAAAGTACAATCTAAGACAGAGTTTGCAACTAACCCAGTATCAGATTTATTTCATCTTTACATACCAGGAATTTCCCTTGGTATGTTGATGCTTGACATATACACATCAGCTACAGCTGACAGGCAACACTTGTCATTTCAGCTGACAAGAAACCATTGATTCAAAGCAACAGCAACATTTTTATTATTTCATCATTATGGGCCATGTGAGTATGGAAAACCTGACCGTTGTAGCAACAGTAACTAAGAAGGACGGAGCGCAGAGTGATCAGCTGTAGGCCGACAGCCATGCCTACATCAGTCTGTTAAGAGATGTCACAGGACGAGACGTCGGCCTAGAAGTGTAGCAAAAGAAAAGAAGAGCCTTTTTTTTATCTCTACAAGTCCAAACACCACAGGGAATACAGGGAGAACAGTCCATCTGATAGTTACCAAATGTCTTCCTTAAGTCAAACTGATGGTGTTGTCTTAATCCTGAACACTGGGCAGGTTTGTACATTGCTGCGACAACGCCAAATGCCTTACATTTAAATGTAAAAGTAAAAAGAAGAAGCAACATGACTGGCCAAGCAGCAATTTGGTAGATAAACACAGAGATATGATGTGAGTCCGACATTACATTTCCAAATGCTGTCCAGAGGAGATAAGGAGTAAACAGTCGACGGGTGTTATGAGTGCTGTAACTGTGAAATTGTCAAGAAAGTGTAAAAAAGAAATGCTGAAAATAGATATATAAGGTATGTAATAAAGAGGAAACTTCAATAAAGGATAGAGCCATGAAATTAATAGATAGTTCAGGAGATAATAGTAACTCTGATGACAGATTTATAAGGATCATCAGCAATTCACGATATAATAATGGACTTTAAATGAGTTGGCAGATTTAATGGGAGATTTATGTGACTGCAAAATGTCCCCAGGAGATTTGGATGATTACAGGCAAAGATAAAAACATGCCCCATCATGTTGTAATACACAATTTGTTTGTGTGAGCAATATTTCCAGTCCAGTGGATTTTATCTCATCTCTGACATTCCAGTTCAGAGCTGCTCTCCTGCTGCTCCTTTGATCTCCTCTTCCTTTCTGCTCCGGCCTGCTCTGACTCCCACTCGCTCTGACCTCCGGGGACCGTCTTCCTGACGTGAAGCTGGGGGACACGAAGGCGGTGGGCAGGGCCCGTAGCCTGGGGGGGACAGCAGGAGGGACTTCAGGGGCTTTCGTTGAAACAATGACCCGAACTGTATAATGGGAGGTGGGAGAAGATGGGAGGGGGGAGAAGGGGTTGGAGGTTTTTGCTTTGTTGACACTAAATGTGTGGTGTCCACCCCGAAGACTGAGCACTTTGACAGACAAAACACAAATTATTTCAGAAGAGAGTGTTTCGATTCCAGTTTAGTGTTTAAATTGGTTACCACATACAGTATATACAATTGCGCAGATACAATAATGCATCCAATATATGAAAAAAAAAATCATTTCAAGTTAAGTCTTGTATATGATTAAAGGCATTAAAAACAATGCCTTTAAAATATTCAAATAGATTTGCATATTCATCATATTGTGGTTACATCTTCTTGTTGATTGCAGTACAATCCTGACGATAGCATACATGTGTGCTAGTGTATGCAAATAGAAAATACATCTAAATTTGCAACTCTCACTTTACAAAATGTTGGATTTCATATTAGTCCTCTTAGTGTCACACTCTGAAGTGTAAAAGTACCTCGGCATGTTGCTCGGAAGGTCGCTGGGTGATTTGCCTCGCTGGAATACCACTCAGCTTTGTTCATCCTGCAGTTTGTAATACAGCTCCTGTGTTTGGTTTTTCTGCTTCCCTATGCTTTTCATACATCTGTTTAATTATATCATATGGTTACATACAGTGTGGACACATTAGAAAGATACAAACATACTAATGCATTCTGACCAGTTCATGTTTGTAAGGCTACTGTGGAATTTTTTTAACACATTTTCTTAAAACTGTGGCTTTCCTCGTCACTATACTATTTCTACAGTAAAACTGGTCAAATGTTTGTTCAAATGTGTATTAAAAGTTAATCTACTCAACACACCCT
Source organism: Amniataba percoides (assembly GCA_037176925.1). Lineage (NCBI taxonomy): Eukaryota > Metazoa > Chordata > Actinopteri > Centrarchiformes > Terapontidae > Amniataba > Amniataba percoides. Next base: position 20,929,522 of record JBAJHX010000049.1, read on the forward strand.
CACTTCTTAGTATGGACAGCAAGTTAAGACAATACAGGGTGAACATTTTGAAAGTTCAGTGTTTTCCCAACAGCTTAGGTTGGAAAAGACTCTGAAAATAAAACCCCATAACTGACAGATATTCAGTTTTTTTATCAAACACGATAAGAGTCCCAAATATCAGCAAATCGGTCGATAACACAAGTTTGTGTGAGTTAATCTGAGCGAGCGTGTGTGTGTGTCTGCTCAAACAAAGGATTTGGAGTCGGTGTGCATGATTGGCACACAATGCAGATGTGTGGGCAGCAGATGCCATCTGGAGAGAGCGGAGTGGGCTGGTAGAGGAAGGCAGTGTGTGTGTTGGGGGGTGCACCCTCCAGAATAAAAGCCGGTGGTTTGACAGGAAGATAAAGGAAACGATGGGAGTGTAATCAATCAAAAACACTATGACACGAATAAAGGAAGACAAGAGACACAGCCCGCCCACTCGCACCCTGTCCTGACCACCATCACTGCCCACCACCACTGGTCCATGAAACCTCTTTGCCATTGGTTGAAAAGATCAAAAGTGCCCCTCCAGGTCCCCTTGTGGCCTTTTTAAGGTTGCCAAGCTTGTCGCCAGGGGAGGAAACAAGGGAAAGTGCCCTTCATCTGGGGATGTGGCTTTGGACAATCAATGTTCCGGGGCAAATTGGCCAATTTCGGAAGAGCACCAGGTGCTTTGCTGCTTCATTACGCCGGTCGAGATACTTCCACAGGATCTCTCCATAACCCCACAAAGGCACAGTATCCTGTCCCAGAAGACTCACATAAAGCCACACACACTCTCCATCCATTCCTAAATCAGCCTCATTCTTCTTGATCTGACATCATTTCCAAGATCAGGACTCCGTAGCTGCCCTCTCGGACCAGTCCTGCATTAAAACAGTCTACTGTCTCTTTCTTTGAGTGGCATCTGTGAGGGTAAGACAAAGCCACACTATGTCTGCAGGGGCCTGTGAGACAAAGGCAGTTCTATTCGCAGTGAGATCGGCCCTATGAGAAAACTCCTAGATGTCTCCTTGTTTGGGCTGCAATAAATATATTGTAGCCAAGTCTCGGACGCCTGAGGTTGGTGTGACAGCTACGAAAAGGCATGGGAACTAGAGCGCATGGGCTCCGCTAAACGTGGATGCTAGAGGTTACAGACAATATTTCCACACAAAGACACATTCATATACTGTGTGCATGATGCTGTAATGAGATGAGAGAGAAAACGGCTTTCAGACACCTGCTGAGTGTGGAGAAAACTTCCTATACCGTGCACTGTCTTGACCGACTGCAAATGAGTTTTTGAGGGAGCTGGCTGGATCTAAAATGCAAGCGGCTTCATTTAAATATTAAGGATAACAGATTTCACACTACAGGAATTACAATATTGAGATTTCTCCATTCAAGTGATGGAATTCTGTTTTGACGTCCGACCCTGCAGCTGATAACAATCCAGTGACTTGCCCAGGGACACTTTGCCAGGCTGCGTGTTTTCCAGCTGAATCACTTCCTCTGTAATCTGTGAGAGGCCACATTCCACCCTAAAGGAGACAATATTATAAAGGTGCTGCTTGTGGTTGTGGAAACCCATCTGTAGTCACCGGCAGCAGTGTGTGGTGATGCAGAACGCCCTAACCTGCCCACACAGTGACAATCTCCTCTGCAGATCACTGAAAGGTTGCCTGCCTGCCGCTGCAATGGGCACATCTCATGGGAGCAATAGAGGACCTGTGTAGGAGGACATAAAAGAGCGAGAGCACCCCGGGCAAAACCCCAAACCTGGACACAGCTGGCTTTTCTCAAACGCGAACAATGCAGCCTTTGTTAGAAGAAAAACTGCAGAAGTAACATCGATTCCTGCAGGTCGTTCACCTCTGCAGCCCCACAGCACCAGCTCTGCTCTGCAAACCTGCGCTGACGGATCTGTGCGCTGCTCAGAATAAATACCCTTAAAACCTTTATGATATTAGAATAACAGCAAGTGACAATAATCCAATACACGCTCGCCACCGATCACAAAACGGGCATTGTCAATTTCACAAAGTGCAATACCATGTAATGTTGGGGAGGTCATGCTCATGCTTGTTCTTTAATCCAATTTTGGAGGCAGAACAGGCGTCAATTCCTCCGCTAGGTGGCGACCTTGCTCTGATGCGGCTCACCTTGGACAGCGCTGCGCTTGACTGGAGCCAGACTACATGCAGGATCAGCACAGTGTGACTGCCGAGGAGCACCGAGGACAAAAAAAACTGACGCATTGCATTTTCGGCGTGTAAAAATGTGGTTGAGGAGCAGTTTCTATTTTTCATTTAAAGTTGAGGAAGCTGTGGCTGCAGCAGGCTTTATTTTCCAAACTAACTTGAGTGCCCTAGATGGTTCCTGGGCACACACACACACACACACACACACACACACACACTTTCCCATTCGTTTTCACTGTTGACTAACAGGACATGCTCCCCTCGCAGTTTATTCTTGTAATGTCAATGGTGACTCACAGAGTCGTGGTGAGTTGTGCGTCGCCTTTGTACCTGCACGGTAAATGTCGTGGAGACGCGCCACCTCACACCATCAGCACCGCGTCCTGTCTGGGACTGTGGTGCCCGCTGGTAAATGACGGAGTGAGTTGTACTGGGGTGTGCAAGCAGGGGGGGTAGGTAATGATTATTTGCGCCCCCCTCCTCCCCTCCACCACGTTTCCTATTTGGATGGTCGGGGTCCGCGTCAGAGCGCACAGAGTGGACCCGCCTCCTGCCTGTGGTGCGCTCTCTGCGTCTCTCTCCCCTGTCCGCCTCACATCCATATTCCACTGGGAAAGAGAGAGAGAGGGAGCGAGAGAGAGTGAGAGAGAAAGAGAGAGAGAGAGAGAGAGAGAGAGAGAGAGAGGGAGAGAGAGAACAGGATCTGGGAGAAGAGCAACGAAAGAAACACAGGAGAGAAAAACGGAGCGACGACACAAATGGCACTCATGGCAGGGATTTTGTTCGCGGCCACCTTTCTCGCTTTTGGGATTTCTACGTTTGTTTCCCCGGCACGGATATACCCCCCGAATGAAGGTAAGGCTGTTTGGGGAGAGAAGAGCCGCCGCGGACTTGTGACTCCAGCCCCGCTCCGTGTCCGTCTGTCTGTCCGTCTGTCTGTCTGTGCGCCGCGGAGCGCGAAACACCGACGGTCACCTTTACGCAGACTTTGGTTAACCAGAGTGAAACTGTCCAACTGCGGATCGGCCGCCGTGGTCTCTGCTGCGGGGCTCGGACAGGAGCAGGGGGGATCTGTAGAGCCGATACGCGCTCCTCTCTCTGTTTTGGAGAGAAGGTCAAGCCGATCAGTGTTTACCCCCCAAAACCACCCTACAAACTGTTTTAATTTGCGTCATATCTGCCTGAACCAGACCCGTCTGAACAGATAAGAAGTCCCGCACGAGCCGCTCTTTATTTCTCCGTTCAGAAAGGCTCGCGGTGATCTCCGCTGTCACGCTGTGTTTGAGTGAAAGCTCATTTAAAGGGAGGAAAATATAAAAGTTTCATTCTGCAGCTCGGTTTGAAATAAATAAGGCTTTCCAGTGATTAGTAATAAAAATGTTTCCAACACTTTTGTAAGAGAGCAGAGCCGGTGGAGCTGCGCGTCCTGCTCAAAGCTCGGGGGTCCACTCTGAACGTGAGGCCCGACACAGGTCACACTGCACAGACCCCGGTGAATAAAGTTATTGAGTTTAAAATAATCCCAGTGGCTCTGTCTCCTGCAGGTTTCTGTGGACGTTCCTGCGCCTCTGCGCGACGACGCAGCGCGGACTCATTTAATTTCAATATGAAACATACTTCACATTTAAAAACGCATCAGTATTGTGTCTAATAATTTATACCACGCACTTATATAACGGGCTCATTTATTCATTTATACCGGATATTTCATGTAGCCTATTTTTCATGCATTTCATGATATTTCATGAAGCATTTTTCCCACTCCGAATTCCAAACAATCCTTAAATTGACATGGATGTTCCCTCTGATATTTAATTCCATCGGGCAAACTTTTAATCAATCATTCACAGGCACTGAGGATGAATTTTCTCGGGAAGAACTCTTGTAAAACGGCCCGTCTGTCTGTGTAAACGCGTCCTGCTCCTCCGCGACCAAGTTTACGCAGACGGCTCCGTGACTGATTCCGATCACATCAGACACGCTTAAAGCCGACTCAGAGCAAAAAAGAGAAACGATTCCTCTGTCGGAATACATTTGTCATTTTGAGAAAAATCAATCAAAACGACCTGCGTTAAGCACGCGCAGGCAAACATTTACTGCTCCATCATTTGTGAGACTCAGTTTTTATTCTGTGCGCGCTGACAGGCACCGACAGGTGTTTTTCTATGTGATAAAACGCTATAACAGTTATTTCTATTCATAAAGCCTTATTTTAAGGGGATAAAAAAAGGAACCTATTTTTCATCCTCGTGTTCCGCCTAAACGGATTATAAATGCCGGTGGCTGGTGTTATGTGGGGAAATGGGGACTGAGGCTGGACGCTCACTTCTCACTTCTTGTTTTCCAGTCACATTACTGGACTCCAGATCTGTACAGGGGGAGCTGGGATGGGTCGCCAACCCGACAGAAGGAGGGGTAAGTACTGCAAAGAAGTGTCCCCTTGTTAGGACGCATGGTCCCCTTTTGAGCAAAAAAAATGGAGAGATAATATCCACTATTGGCAAGAGCTCTGGAGTGCACCGCCAAATAGATACACAGCCTCCTTTGATAAGATTTAGTCCTGGGGAGGCTTTTATGGGAATATCTTTGTTGATGATTTATTGTGCAGCTGTCTGCACTGTAGGGATGTTAGGCTCAGGGTGAGATCCAGGCATCTTTTGCAGCATTTTACACTAAAATATGGTTAAATTACACTTTGCCATTTTGTTGTACACAGAGACCCTCTGGAACACCCTCCAGGGCCCCATGGGGTCCCCGGAATCCACTTTGAAAACCATTGGTCTATAGGCACCCCCCCCCCTCGCCCCAGCAACCCCTGCTCCCCTTTCTCCTCGCTTCCCTTCTCTCTAACCACTCTGTAATGGTCAGATGCAGGGGCCGATACTGCAGCGGGCGTCAGGTTTCCTGAATAGACGGTGGATTGAATCGGTCTTTGTGGGGAAACTTTATATCCCTTTCCACCATTGAGTCGGAGAGAGGGAGAGAGAGGAACTTGGCAGCTGAGAGAGGGTCCTCTGGAATGGATGAATAAGGGGGAAAGTGCAGTGGGGTTCAGCTCTTGCCGCAGGACGACTAGATCTCACTATAAAAGCACCGGGGTCGACCAAATGCGTGAGCCCGCGGTCTAATTGGGATATGTACAGGGGCTCTGATAAGAGGAAAAATGGGGGCCGCACTCGGGCCTACAGAGGCTGTGGTGTGCCACAGGCATTGAGGGTTGGGGAAAGGTAAGGCACATGCTCTGCCTTAATCAAGTCTATTTGATCACACAGAAAAATGTATCCAGAAGTCCTCAAATCAGTCTTGACCTAAATAAATAATTATTCACATTAAACAAATATCAGTGTTTGGTTAGCAGGCTCCTCCAGTTGTTCTGTTTGCAGAAATCTGATGAAGCCTTTTAATTCTTTATGAAAATTAATACAAATGAGCAACAATTATGTCAACTAATGAATGCAAACCCGAGGGAACAGAATTTCACCCCGTGCAGCTGTTGCAGGCTCTGCTCGCAAGCTTCTCTCCATGAACTTGGCCGGTGCTGCGATCAGGTCCTCCCCTCGGCCATTTTATCACAAACAAGTGATTGACAGGGTCCTGGCAGCGGGGAGAGCCTGCATTCACCCTCTCATTACGACCAATTGGCCTTATTCTCCCTCTTCCCTGCTATCGGGGAAAGGTGCGGCCTTATCTCAGCGCCGCTTGATTTCCACAACAAAAGGGGGGCTAAAGGAGGTGAGCGGAGTGGGAAGGAACAGCAGGGAATGATAGACATTTTCTCAAATCATCTAGCCGCAGCTATGTTTAGCATTACCCCAGCCCTCCTCCTCCTCCAGGGATATAAGGCTTTAAACCAGATTGTTTATGATAAGGCGTCACATCAAGTCTGGCAGCGTAAAGCATATCTCCCACTGCCCCATTAGGATTTTTTTTTTCCAGTTTTCTAAATGTTTGACGCTACGGCAGCCAAAGGCCTGTCCGCTCTTGTTTACAGCCCGGCTCAGTCAAAGACTCTATTTAAAACACCGGGTGAAAAACTTTGGGGAGCACATCGCTTTGAGCCTCTCAAGACATGCTCGTATTTGCCCAACAGTGATCTGTCGAGAGGGGAACTTTATCATAAGTAAAACAAACATTCCCTCCCGGCAAAAATAAGCCAGGCTGCGCAGGATAACGTAATCCATGCGCCCCACGTCAGCGTCTCCCTCTCTTTCTTTCTCTCTCTCTCTCCCTATGAGTTCATTCTAACTACGGCGGCGAACATGTGTGCCTCTTTTCTCCCAGCCCCCATCACGTTTGCAGATGTAAAGCAGGCACACATTAGATCATTAGCATTGATTCAGAGACCTTTAGTTTTTTGGGTGCACATAATCCTGTTTTCATTCTTTACAGCCTTACAGGTCTCTCAGTGCGTGTGTGTGTGTGAAAAGGATTTTGCATACCACTCCCCAAGTAATTGAACTGTAGGCATTTCTGAGGCATAGAACTAATTACAAATTTCCTTTCTCGCAGTTGAGGGGAAGCCATGAATATTAATATTTTTATGATTCTATATTAGGACCTAACAAGTCTATTAGGTGCCATTCATAAAATATGCATTAAGTTTAGCCATCAATTAATTGCTCTGCTGAGACTCACATATTGACTAATCTTTCTCGCATGCTCTTTTGCACAGTATCTCTCTTTCTTGGCATAGACTGGCAGCCAGTCATGTGTGTTTACTTACGTAGTCCATTTTAATTAGGAGAGCGTTTCATTTGTACAGTTCTCTCATGTTATTAACCCTTAACAACCCCACCATGATGCCGTTATGGCATTTTCCAACTGTTCTGAATCTGATTAAACTATGGTTTGGAGTTGAACACAAGTCGTTCATTAGCAGATTAAAAATGCAGAGGTTTAAGAATATCCTTGTAACTTTTTTAATGTTGTGTCCTTTCCCCAGTGGGAGGAAGTGAGTATTATGGATGAAAAGAACATTCCCATCCGGACGTACCAGGTGTGTAACGTCATGGAGCCAAACCAGAACAACTGGCTCCGCACTGACTGGATCCCGAGAGGCGGCGCCCAGCGGGTCTACATTGAGATCAAGTTCACCCTCCGAGACTGCAACAGCCTCCCGGGGGTCATGGGAACTTGCAAGGAAACATTCAATCTTTACTACTACGAGTCCAACAACGATAAGGAGCGCTACATCCGCGAGAACCAGTTCGGCAAGATCGACACCATCGCCGCAGACGAGAGCTTCACCCAGGTGGACATTGGCGACCGCATCATGAAGCTGAACACGGAGGTGCGGGACGTGGGCGCCTTGACCCGGAAAGGCTTCTATTTGGCCTTCCAGGATGTTGGAGCGTGCATTGCGCTTGTGTCCGTCAGGGTCTTCTACAAGAAGTGTCCTCTAGCGGTGCGCAACTTGGCCCAGTTTCCCGATACCATCACTGGGGCCGACACCTCTTCGCTTGTGGAGGTTCGTGGCTCATGCGTGGATAATTCAGAGGAGAAGGAGGTTCCCAAGATGTACTGCGGGGCTGACGGAGAGTGGCTGGTGCCCATTGGAAATTGCCTGTGTAACCCTGGATACGAGGAGCGCAATGCAGAATGTCAAGGTAAAGAATTGACATTTGTCTTGTGTTTTTTTGGGGCTGACTCTTTCTCTATTTATAGATCACTCTCTCCCTTCAAACCCAGTCCCTGCAGTATCCTACCACTTTAATTTCCCCCCATCCTCCTGCTCAGTCTCTTTGTCTTTATCCCTCACATTTCGCTCCCTTTGTCCTTCCATATCTTCCCTCCCTCGACTCGCTCGCCTCGCACTCTGTCAGATTTTTTTTTTCCTCCTGCTCTCCCGCTCTCTACAGTTTTCTTTCCTGTGTCTGGTCGGGTGATAGAATCCATGATGATTGTAAATGGAGTAATTAGCGGGCCCACTGGGAGGTGTTGAGCAATAAGATGCATCCCAGGAGAATTGGTGACACCGGGAGACGAGGGTAGAGCTCCAACTGGTTCGCACTACCGCTGCGTCTTTCACCCCCACCTGCTTTTTCCTCTTATTCCCAATGGAGCCCGAAGCTGGGTAGAAGAGATAGACAGCTTTAGAGGAGGGGAAGGAGAGAGAAAGAGTTTATCATTCCAAGCAGGTAGGAGAGGAGTGAAAACACACAGCTGTGAGATGAGGTTGAAATGGTGCTATTTGGTAGGGGGGGAATAGCCCTTAGTGGACGATTATTCTAGTCTCAGCTTGTGATCCTATACCAGGCTGTTTGATGAGGTTTTAAGGTCAGTGCACAGTGCCTCCTTCCAGAGTTTTTTTTTTTTTTGTAGGAGCATGATTGATCCTTTACCATATTGGCAAATCCAAAACATTGCCAAGAAGTGCCCATTAAATGTGGGGGGAAAAAACAATAAAAGCCAATATAGATATGTTTTATTTTATTTTTCACTTTATGACATTTCAAGCTAAGGCTCTTACAGCATTTTTGATGGACTCCACTCTAATTTTACTGTCTTGCACAGATTAGATGGCTGGTTTATGGTATGCAGCAGTGTACTGTGGACAGCATCTCAGAGTACTCAGCAGCTGTTTTGTGGATTACACGCAGCATTTTGCCAAGCCGAGGCGCGGCTGTCAGCTGGCCAGTCGAGCGGATGCCAGCTCTGCCGCGATGGTTTATTGGTGTACCCCACCCGCCACCCACCACCAGTGCGCACAAAAAGCAGCGAGACACAGCAGCGAGGGGTCAGAGGCTGGGCACGGGTGATTAACAGGGGGACAGGACCACTACACCTCTCTAAATTTATGAGGGAGCCTTTATCTTGGAGGACTAATTGCATGACAAACAGGTCTGGTGATTTAGGAGTATTGCAGGCTGTTTGGGGGTGGGACTGCAGGGAGGGTTACAAGTGGGCTGCAGGATTGAGGGAAGGAGACCACAGCGTAGTTAGTTCCAGACTTTAGGTAAATCTCCTGTGGATTGGCTCTCTATCTTGCAATTTACTGTAATAACCTCTCTGGTTTCAAATCAGAATGAGAACCCTGATCTCATACTGTATACTGTGACTCTCATTTGCCTGCAACATCGAAACAGACTCCTTATCTCTCCTCTTTAATTTGAGTTGAGATAAATAGCTGTTACTCTCCAAAGAAGGCAACAAAGGATTTAAAACCTTGATTTTTTTTATGACTAATGCAGTCTCGCAGTGCCTGCCAGCCTTTGAGATGGCAGTATTGCTTTTCAAGCCAATATATCCATTTAGTTCACATATCACTGCATCTGCTTCAGTTTGTTTAAGTTTACAGTGCCAGCGCATCAAGACCATTCACTTTAAGCTTCAATTACACTGTTTAAAAAGTTTCTCAGCATTTCACTTCCAATTTGAAACTGGATCACATGCGTAGGGTGGGGCGCAGACTGGCTTCCTGAGGCGTCAGTGTGTGTCAGCCCCAGTGACCGAAGGGTTAAAGGGTGCTGGCCACTGTCAGTCTTCAAGTGCACTGATGAGCTGGTTAATATTCCCCAATGTGACAGGCTCTATGGGAGACTGGCTCTGACCATGTTGACCAAGCGACACAGACGGGGGCTGGTTTTGGGGGCAGGAGGGTAGATTTTGAGGGAGAGTAATGGTTAAAGGTGTGTGTGCTAATTATTTTTTTCTGTCATATTCAAAAGTGTTACCAAGTGTATGAGAGTGTGGTTATACTGTGTGGCTTGGTTTGGTCTAAAACATTTCTTTTTAAAGGGTTTCTATGGTGCACACAAACCCAATTGTATGTGTGCGAGTGTGTGTGCTCGCATACTTGTGTGTCTGTGCTTGTCTTGTGTTCGTGCGGGGTTACAAGGGCACCTTGGCCCCTGGTTCCCAGCCCAGGATGAATGGGCTCTCTTCCATCATTGTTTGGGGCAGCAGCGGAGCCGACCGAGGCTGGTGATGTTTGGGGGGGAGAGAGGTAGTGAAGGCGGGAGCTAACGGGGCACGTAGGAGTTGTATTCTCCACCCCTGGCAGAGGTCAGAGGTCACCCCCTTCTGCATCCATCTTGCTGCTGCATCTGACAAGGTCGGGGATCCAGGATTGATTAAGACGTCAGAGTTTTGACAGCTGCAGTGGGGGTGTGTGTGTGTGTGTCTGTGCTCGAGGTGGGCCAAGGGTGGCCAGGGTTTACACCCAGGGCCAAGGCGAGAGGGGCAACCAGGGAATGGAGGGCCAAGGGGCCCCCTGATCTAAGGAGAGGGGACTCTGTCTGTTTGCATTTGGGATCCCTTTCCCTGTTAACCACCTCCCCCCGCACGCTCTCTTGGGGAAGGGTGGGGGTCAGAGAGTCCCCTCGCTCCTCATCTGGTGAGGGGGTCCCTACTGTTGGGGTGGGAGGGAGGGATTAGTGTGAACTACGTATGTCATTAGGGGAATATGATAATTACCTTAACAGTTTTTTCTCTTGTCGAGCGAATGAGACTTTTGAACGACAGCAGTCTTGCCTCTGTAGAGCAGTGATGTGTGTTTTCAGAAAAACCAGCAATTTGTGTGCGTTTTTTTGCCTTCAAGCTGTATTTCTTGGCGTGTGTGTTTGTTGAGGATATAGGTTGGCTGAGGCGTGAAGGTGACAGACACTTTTGACACTGCAGAACGCTACTTCATGGTTGAGCTGTTAACTGGCACCCCACAAGCTATCATCACCACCAATCAACACACAGACACACACACACACACACACACACACACACACACACACACACACACACACACACACACACACACACACA
>JBAJHX010000049.1:20942501-21009570 GCA_037176925.1 Amniataba percoides
CCCCCCCCCCCCCCCCCCCCCCCCCCCCCCCCCCCCCCCCCCCCCCCCCCCCCCCCCCCCCCCCCCACTCGTAATTCAGCCGTCATTAGCTGAGGTGCTGAAATGTTTTTCCTGCTTGGGCTGCTGCCCTGCCTCTGTGTTTGTTCCCATTGCAGCTCTCAACACTCATCACCCCTCTCTCTTTCTCCTTGTGGTGCCCTGTTCAGGGCAGGAAGCCACCGGTGATCGAGCATGACCCGGGCTGATGGCCGTAGTGCTTCCACAGTGCCTGCTGTGTAGAGATACGCTGCCATGAATATCCATCTTTAAGTCATTTATCTCCCATTGCATTTTAAAAGCTCTTTTTCCCCCTATGAAAATCAAGCACCCTTTAACAATTGTCTGGAGCGCTGTGCTTTATTTTGCGCCATTCCAAGGAACTGACAGTGATTTCTAGAAAGTGCCAGAAGCATGTCAGACTTCATTAGAAATAAGTAGAATCATCCCAGCCTCAATTGTTGCGTGGAAAATAAGATTTCAGGACTGCATATAAGGCTAAATGATATGTGACTTTTTATAGACTGCCCACTAGAACACTTGCACATACTGTAAACAGCAAATAGTATGATGCGTGGCTCATGGCAGATATGGGACTCCAGAAAATATCTTTCATTGTATCATTCAAATGTTATTTAGATTCTTGGAATACTACACTGTGAATCATCTTAACTGATTTGGCAAAATAAAAGCTGGCTTTTGTTTTTCAAAACTACAATAAAAAACACATTGTGTCCCAGTCAAAAGCAGCAAAATAAAGCATATGTAAACGTGTCTGTATGCTTTCAAAATGTATTAGTTTTTAGACTCTACTGTTTATGAACACTATCACCTCATAATGCAGCGTGCAGTAGAAATGAAGGAAACATAGAGCTGGAAAAAAAGAAATTGTGAATCGTGGTGAGACGTCTCCAGGAACTTTGGATGAAAAAGAGTAAAAATTAAATTTATTTCAATACTGAAAATACAGTTAGTCCTTCAGCTAGGGTTTTATTAGACCGTAAGGTAGATATTTAATAACCTACTCTTATTAAGTAATGTGGAGTTCTGTTAAGATGAATGTTGTTACAGTGCTGCTAACATGGTTGTCAGCCTGCATCAAGAACATATAGCTGTGGTAGCAACAAAAAGGGTTCAACAGGATGATAAAAAATGTTTTTCGCTCTCCTCTCCTATCCTATCCTCTCCTTTCCTTTCCTTTCCTCTCCTCTCCTCTCGTCTCCTCTCTCATCTTTTTGAAAAGCATCCTCTCTTTGAAGCCCGCGATGGGAAGAGGGAGCGATTAAAGCAGTCAGCAAGCAAATTAGCATGTCAAAAGGCCCTGAATCAATACCCCAGCTCTCTACCAACACAACCCTGCAGTCCTTTCACCCCCCTCCCTCTATCCATCCCTGCCATTCCCCCATTCCTCCGGCTGTTTCCCTTCTTCTCCCTCCATTTTCTACCGCACTCCTGCACACTCTCCCTCTTGCTCTCTTGCCCCTCTCTTTCTCTTTTGCTCACTTTAAATTTTTCCTCCCCGCTTCCTCCAAACCCCTGTTTTCTCTCTCAGCTGACAGACAGAGAGAGAGAGAGAGAGAGGGAGGCAGGAGTTTGTAAAGAGAGATGGACGGATGTATAGGCAGAGAAAGGCAGATAGCAGGAGAAGTGGACAGCGATCAAGTGGGCATGGGTGGACTGTTTCGGAGAGAGGGGTTATGAAAGAGAAAGAGGGCCTCTGCCACCCTCTTTGTGCTGAAAGAGAGGGAGAACAGACCTCTCTCACCGAGGAGAGCGGAGGAGATGGAGATGAGGCAGGGAGGGAGGTAGAGAAAGAGAAAGAGACAAAAAACACGGGGGGAAGTGAAGTGGAAAGAGATTTAGTTCCAGTCTGGCAACCGTGCTTTTTCTACACTTCATCCGTCGGTTCACCATTGCACGGAAATCCCTTTGATCTGGGGCAATGTGTTACTGATCGCGAGGGCTGTGTGCGTGTGTGTGTGTGGACAGACAGTGTGTCTGAACCATTATCTGTCCTATATTTATTCTGTGCATCTGTCGCAGCAGGCATATCACATGCTGTATCATAAACTTCTATTAACGTTCCAATCGCGTCGCGCGATCTCAGCCCAGAGACAAAGCAGCCCGGCAGCTCTTCAGATGGACGGCCAGCTCTCCCTCAGTATCTGACAATGGGTGGCTGATTGCAAACACCTTGAAAATGTTTTATCTCCCCTCTTTTTCTCCCGCTGATCTCTATCTTAAGCTCCCTCCATCCTGCCCGAGCGATAGTAGGTGGTCTTTTCTTCTCTTTCCCCGTCATCCCTTTTCTCAGGGGGGGCGCAGAGTTCAGTGGCCAAATCAAAGGCTGCTCCGTGGCAATCAGTTAGGGGTTATGACAAAAAGCCTTGCAATAAAGGGCCACTCTGTAATCTGATGTGCCCTGAGACTGGACACACTGCCCATTTTAATGAGCTGAGATCCCCCTTTTCTAATCATGGTGGTGGAGGAAATGGCACACTGGCTCATTCTCCTTGGAGAAACACACAGGCTGACAGAATGTGTGATCTGTATGTAGGACGGAGAAGAAGAACACAGGCAGGTTGCTGCAAGCGAACATAGTTTTGTGGGCAACATCTGTCAATAGATTCGCGGAGTGGGAGGACGTTTTTCGGGTAGTCCTGTTCATTACCTGCAAGGACAGTGTTAGATGAGCTTGGAGCACTTCTAGGGCTCGAATGGCCATAAAACTCCTCTGGATGAATCGCCACCACAAAAGATTAACAGCTGCATTAGAAAATAGCTGAGTCGTTGATTAAGGTACAAGCCTGTGTACATGCAAACATAAGGAGAGAGTTCAAATATGACTATCGACATGCAGTTTGATAAGAAACACCCAATCACAGAGCTTTAAATTCTGTTATGTGAGCACCTCACGGTGTGCTGATGCTTTGTAAAAAATATATATTCAGCAGTTTAAATTAGTACAATTTTTATTTCTGGGTCAATTTTGAATTAATCCCGCCACTGAGTTTTACTCCCAGTTTCAACAGCGCAGCATTTAAAATTTGCTACTGCTCCCACTGCGTTTTTCTCCATAGCAACAATGGTACACACAGTCATGAGCATAGTATCTCATGTAAAAGCAAATGAGTGTATTCCCCACAATGCTGAACTACTCCCTCAAAAGAAATCCATGAAATGGAAGTTCACACTCAGAACTGCTTGGCAACTGTGCTTGCCATTTTACATACATGGACATGGACTTATTCCTGGATACAGCCCAGAACTTTGAGATCAGGTGGCTGACCTCTTGCTGTGAATACATGTGTATGCACACTGGCATGCAAACGACATGTGTACCGAACTCACCATGGGGTAGCCTGTGAGGTGTAACCTCTCTGTGGGAGAGCTGAAATGCAATTTGGGGATGTGGAGGTCTCGCAGCACCAGGGATGTGAAGCTGCGGGTCTCCAGCCAAAAGCAGAGGTGTGTCCATGCTAGGGCACGTCTCTGGGATTAGAAACCTTGATCCCCCCTGATCTGCAGCTAGCTGTCAAATACTGCTAGAAGGAGAGGAAGAAGAAGGAAAAAAAATGACGAGATCCCTTGAAGGAAAACACCATGGAGGGAAGTGAGGGGGGAAAGAGAAGAGAGAAATCAGAGAAAGACAGACAGAACAGGCCCATCCTACCTGATAGAGGCTGAGAGAAAAGGAAGTGACTGAAACGAAACGGAGGCACACAGACATCCAAGAAGAGCGTGAATGTGTGTGACAGAAGGAGTGTGTGTATAGAGTAAAGGAGAGAGAAAGATGAATTGACTCCTGTCTAGCGGCTCTGATAAACGGCCGGAGATGTGAAAGGTGAAGTGGGGGGTTATGGGTACAGACGGTGATCGCTCTTTGAACAAGCCCAGTGTGGTCACGTCACGACCTCTGGCAGCTGCGGTTGAGATTAACGTCAATACCTCTACCTGTGTGAATAGCAGAGTTGTTTCACCTCACTTTGAACTGCTTTCATTGGAACTACTTCCCACTGTCCGGAGCAATGGAGCGTACACAGAGAGAAAAAAAGAGCTACGTGTTGGTGCCATATAGATTCTTTGTGTTTGGTGTGTAAAAAATACAATATTGGCAGGGTTAAGCGCGAGAATAAAGGAAGTCATGAACACATTTTTGGCAGCGTTGTGGGGCCTCCGGTGCTACTCGATTCACAGACAACGTTGCCAAGTATGGCGCATCATCTTAAGTGCTGAAAGAAACATAAAGATGAGAGCAGAGAAGAGAAAAGGCAGGAAGAGAGCAGCAGACATACTTGGAGTGAAAGAAGGCGAGGAGTCCAAGAAATACAAAACATAACCCAGAAACTCGACTCTGGCCCTCTTCCAGTGGTGCCCACACACACTTACTTCAAAGCTAACTGTGCATTTCGATCTCACAGCCCTTTGTTTGCCTCTTCCCATCATCGCCGTGCCTGTGCGTCTGTCCTCACATCAAAGCTAAAGGCTACAATGTTACACATTAGCAGAGTAACCCCGTCTAAGCAGAAGCCATTAACCCCAGGCTCCTGTTACACACCCTGCAGCCCCCCTCCAAGGCCAGGTTCAACGAGCCTGAGGTTAGGGAGGGCAACGCACGCACCCGACGGCAAAGTTTGCAGACACACATCTATGCTATTAACTTAGGAATGCATACACACATCGTGCCATGCCGTGCGAACAGGAGCTGACACAGTTTCAAGTCGGAGGGGGTATCACTTTCACCACAGCGATGACCTCGGTGCTGTTTTGAGAGAGGGAGAGAGAGAGCAGGGGAGAGCGGTCTGGAGAGAGTGAGGCCTGAGTGACACCAGGAGAGGTCAAAGGTTGTGGAGACCAGCGGACCGTCATTGGGCTGACATGAGTTGTTGAAGAGCTAGTGACCCAGGAAAGTTTTTATGTACTCTGACTGAGCGCGCGCACACACACACAGCGCGTGTGACTGCCTGTGACCACGCACACAATGCAGAGACACGATGGTGAGACACGAGTTCTCAGGGACGCACACCCTCGCGCACACCAGCATGCACAATAGAAGGTGCTTTGAGGCCCCAGACAGGCTGTCGTCTGGGAGCTACATGTAGATTACCTAAACAAACAAGTTAAAAATACCTTTTCTTTTCACTCATATGTCCACCCTGTCCAACTCCTTCTCATAACCCACCAGGAGTTGGTTTCTCAGAAACTGACAGGGCTGATGTTAAACTTGCCCCCGAGAGCAAAGACTACGGGGTGATTAAAGTTTTTGTAAGCTCCTGCGCACACAAGTGTTGACATGTGTGTGAGCACCGATTATGTCACGTGTGTGAGGTGTGTTTTCAATGTGTTTTGCTTTTTTTACATTTACGACAGGAATGTAGAGGAGCCACCACAACCCACTTTTTAATGTTAATGTTATATCCAAGAGGCTGTTTAATAAGCACATCCATGCATTAGGGCACAGTTTTTCCTTTAAGATAAGGATTAAATATGATATACTCTCCAGTGCTGCAGATTTTAGTTTGGGGTGGTTTGTCTTTTTTTTTTTTTTTTTTTTTTTTTTTTAAATGTAGATGTTTTGGTTTCCATATTTATCTGGACTGCCAGGCTACTGTATGTTATATGGAAGTAAGGGTTTATTCTCCCTCTGAGGTGTATATAATACGTCTTTGTGGTAATGCTGTCATACTGTAATAATTTTCTTGTACAATCAGAGACACCTGAGCTCACACAGCTGTGGAAAACAGGTAAAAAAAGGGTGGAGACATTTAGAGGGAACTGCAAAAAAACTAACAAAGTAAATTTACTTCTGTTTGAATTTTCAATAAATGTTGATAAATGGACAATGAGCACCCAAACATGATAATTAACTGGCCATTCTGTAATTAAGTGAGGCGACTGGAGAATAGAAATGCATGCACTGATGCATAATAATTTATTATTCTGATTATTTTGATTACATCTCCTTGCTGATTAGTTAATTAATTGAAAGAGGGCAAAACAATCATGTTAATTTAATAATAGTTAAATCACTTTAGTTATTTAAGTAAAATACAACTATTCCCATCCCTCTCAGTTGTGTGAATTTGTTATTTTTTTGTCTTATTTCATAATAATTTTTTTTTTCTTTTTGTGGGTTTTTTTTTGTAGACCAACAACAAAAAAAGTGTTACAATAATTGACAAATAAATCAACACTTCAATCAATCAATACATAATTTTTTATGCCAGTCATAAATATATAATATTTTATGCTAACTGAATTAAAGAAAAATGTATAAATAGAATAACCAAATTGGAATGATAAATTTCATGTGGGATCTGGGATCAATAACCAAAGCTTACAGGGTAGTGAACCTCTTATCACAAAATCTATATATTGATTTATCGCTCGGCTCTGGAAAGTGTACATTGTATTTTAAAAGTATGATTAACACACATTAACGTGACAAAACTATTGTGTTGTCAGCGTTGCATTGTGGGGGATTTCAGTGATTTGTTGTGTATTTGTAAAACAGCGCGACACGTGGTTTGTACTTGTTTATAGAATTGGATTTGAGGCCCCATTGAGACTCCTTCCCTATCGCTTCCTTTTCCTCTTCACCTATTCTTAGTGTACGTTTGTGTGTGTGTTTTCCTCACACATCCTCCCTTTTCCTGCCCCATTCTCCTTGACTCGCCGTGGCTAGAATAGTTTAACTCTCCCAATTGTTTAGTGGTGTGTGCCGGTCTGAGTGTCCCCTCGCACAACAACATTAGCATACTCCCCCACCTCCCACCTCTCTGCCTCTTTTTTTCATAATTGAATTGAAATGTGGCTTTTCATTGTAAACAATGTCAGGAAAGCATGCTAGATGCACGGCTGAGTCCAACACACACCCGCAGACGCACACACATGTCCGACGTGAGACGCGAGCCCCCCTGGAGACCTTGGGCAAACTGGACCAAGACAATACCTTGACTGAATTTGTTTACTTCCCATCGTCCCTGCTGGGCTCAGCTCCCCGCGCTCGCTCTGCGTACACAAAGCCTGCTCAGTGTGTGTGTTTAGATACATGCATGGTAAGTGCATCTGTGTAGTCCAGAGGGCCTTTGAAGGGCTTTGTGTGCATACCTGAGAGTGTGCAGGTGTGCTGAGGTCGGTGAGCCTCTGTTTGTGTATGTATCTCTGTCTTGTTTGCCTTGAATTACAGCCTATTACCCACCTGCTGTGCAAATCTTAGGTCACAAAAGGTCCTTAGCGGGGTTGGCGCCGTGCCCTGATTTGGGTGGTGCCACCCTCGTGGACCTGGCATGGGTGCAGAAAGTGGAATCTGAGCAGTCCCCACCCAAAGTAGCCAAGTCAAACAGAGTTTCATCAGACAAAGATGGATCTGTTTGCTGCCTGCACCTCTCCCTGTTCTGTCCATCCTTTCAGCTTTCTTTCCTTTAGTGTCTCATTCTTCTCCTCACATTCACCTTCAGTACCCTGGTCCAGCTTTTTAAGGAGTGGTCTCGTCTATTCAGAAGTGGCTGGGTGGAATACTTGAGATTTCTGTGATATAGCCATTGTACTAATATTCCTTTCTTAAGGCCAGGCTATGAGGAATGAGGGAGGAAACTGAGGCCTACGTGTCAGTTAGAACGCAGAGACCTTGGTCCTCAGGAAGTCCTCAGAACAATATTTCATTTTTTTTTTTCGTTATGCAATCCAAACAGTAACAATATAGGTGGCCTGAAAAAATATGCGTCTATATCAAAGCAGGCGGGCATTATTATCAAATTTCAGGTAGCATGCAAGAACTCAATATAAAGGGACAGTGATGTGCCCTGAAGTATTTTGATAGCTTTACAGTGTTACAAAGTCTTTAGCTAACAGGGTCTACTTTTGTTACAGTTTACATCTTGACATCATGTTTTGCTCATCTGCTCCTTTGGCTGGTGCTCCTATGTGTCAGGTACAGACATTTTAATTAGGGCAGTGTCTTGGGTGGCTCCGATCTGATGGATCAGCGCTGCTGAAAATACAGTTATAAATCATCTGGCATTTGACAGACAAACTGCTGGCAACTCTTGCTCCCCATGGCTCCTGCCGCCGTTAGCAAAGCAGCAGTGATTGTCAGCGAGGCTGGCTTGTATGTTATTAACATCGTTAGCCTCGCTGGCTTTTGTTCTTAGCCTTCATTAACACCAGTAAGGATGTCATCCCAGATGTCACCTCCCTGACTTTTTTTGGTTTTACATTTTAATGGATGGTACCGTGAGCGCGGGACCTTTTCAACCTGGGTTAAGGTCAAGATGTGTGACGAGTGGAAGTCATCAATCATGGTGATCAGTTTCGGTGGCCGTGTGTCCCTCATCCATCACGCTGATGGGTTTCGCCGGCCGTGTGGCTGTGTGTCGCAGTCAGGGCCGGAGGTAATTAATAACCCCCAGTGACGGAATTAATGAGTTAACCTGCTCCACTCTCCTGCTGTTCCTGTGACAGATGCTAACGGTCAGCAGCTAGTTATCCCTGCTAATATGCCAGTGGCTCAGGTGTATTGATGGGGATGGTTTTTTATTGTCTATATTAATGTCTGGGTGACTATAGACAGTATGTACATCCAGGAGTTTTTCTTTTTGTTCAGCTCAGCACTGCAGCCGGGGGGTAAACAAAGCACTCTTGGAATAGTAATCCTTCTGAGCAGGAGTCCCACCTGAGCAGCAAACTGCACTCCACGGGGAGAAAAAGAGAAAAAAACAGATAGAGGAAACACAAAGGCAGAGGGATATGTCAGAAAGGCAGCTTGAATAGCGATCGCTGGCTCCTCAAGGTGCAGGAGAAGGAGACTCTCCTTGCCCTCAAGTCCTGAAAGCCGATCGCTTGGTTTTTTGAAAGAGCGGCTTTGTGAGGACGCCTCTGACTGCTCCTCTGAAGAGCGCTCACTGTCTGTTATGACTAAAAAAGAGTGACCGAGTTTTCATCACCCAAAGAAGATAAAGCGCAGCCTTGAAAGGAGGGAAAATGATGCAGTTTGAACTTAATTCTCTTTTTTTATTATAAGAGAGGCAATTGTTCTGCCTGGGCAGGCCTAGTTATTGTGTGCCGTGTGCCTGGGTGTTATATTCCTGGAGTTTTTGGATGGCTATTGTAGCACAAGTTTGCTCTCATGCTTTCGGTCCCCAGTGCATCGGATACTTTGTTGTGTAGGCTGCAGAATAGCTTGCCTATCAGGCTTTGCATGCGGGTCACTCAAGGTGGGCTGCAGTGGGTGTGTGTGTGGGTAGATGTGGTTTTTTTTGGCTGGAGTATGTAGGGAGCATCCACGGCTGTTCAAAGCCTGGTGTGTAGGTTGTTGCCACTCGGAGGAAAACTTAGCTGGGTTGGCTCGCGTGTGGGTAGCTATCATTGTATCATTAGCTTTTTGTGCACTTTTTTTTTTTTTTTTTTTTTTTTGCAGATGGCTGCGTCGACGGTTTTGTCTTGAACACAAGTTCCCGTTTTCCCCTCCCCTCACGCGGCGCGAACCAATTCAGCCAGCAGAATCCCCACCACACGGACAAAACTACTCATTAACTCCCACAACCCTCTCCCTCCACCCCTGTTGCCCCCTTTCCCCCAAACGTGCTTTAGCTCAGAGACAACAGAGATGGGGATGGGGCGGAGGAAAGACTGACAAAAGGGGTAAAAAAAAAGACTAAAGCCAGAGAGGAGGATTGAATGAGTGAAAGAGCTGCTTGGGGAGAAAAGGGGGAAGAATGCGATGTCCTGGTCTATGAGGGATTCCATTTTTGCCTTTCCAGAATAGAACAGTAAGTCACCAGTCTCTTTGTCTGCCTTTGATCTCTCAGCTCAGGGATTTGGCACCTGACAAACCCCTCTCTGTCTGAAAGGAGGCCTGTCGAGAGATGGCCTAGGAGAGTGGGAGAGAGAGATAGAGGGCGTACGAGAGTGAGAAAAAAAACAAAACAGGGGAGTTGGAGAGCGACGGGGCGAAAGAGGAGACAGTATATAAAAAAAGGAGGGAAAAAAATGGTGTGGTGTGGAAAAATTGGGTTAGACTTTTGAGAGCCGTATGAGAGGATATGATGAGGGCTTCTCAGCTCAGACCCCATAAAAACTAAATACATGTGTGTTCATGTGTGTCTGTATTTGCGCCCGTGTGTGGGTTTGCCAGGGCTGGCCCGGACAGTGATAAATCCAACGAGTCTTAAGGGAGATTCCTCTCCGAAGCCACGGTCTCTTGGACCACCCAGTACTGCGGTCTCTTCCCTCAAACACACACACACACACACACACACACACACACACACACACACACACACACACACACTCCTCTAATAGGAAGCAAATTCCCCAGCTTTATTTGGATATCGACCCCCCCTTTGACTGTTCCTTTCTGCGGGGCAGTCGCTGCTATAAACAAGCGTCTCATATGTTGACATCACATTTTCAAACACAATTTCAGAAAAGCAGAGTTTCAAAACCGCAGATGGAGATGCCAGAGGATGACTATGGCGAACAGGGTCTGGGAAGTTTGGGAAAAGACTTGTGGGACGGCCTGTGGGGACTCTGTGGGGTCAGCCTGGGACAGCTTAATAATTGATGAGTGAAAAACTCATCAAGCGCGCACAGTTTGAGGTGGCCTGCTCTTAGACTGTGTCTCTTTTAAGAGGCTCAGGCCCGAAGGCTGTGAAGCATGCGACGAAATTAACTCTCCCTCCAGCTTTTAGCGAGGGGGCACCGTCTCAAACAGCTGGTTGACCCCGCTCTCAACTCTGGACACTTTCCTGGTCAGCGCACACGTATAAAAACCCCACAACGGCAACTTTGTGTTTTGTCACCTGAAGCGGTCACCACCTCTTAAACAATACCCACAAATCCCAGTGTCCTCCCGTCTATCCTGATGAGACTAGGCGTTGAAAGATTGCTTTAAAGATAGAGAGATAACACAAAGCGCCTCCTGACTAATCTCTCCTTTTTTTTGGAGAAAAGAAACGGAGGCTTCACGCACCCCTGCAGGCCACAATCAAAGGGACCCTTAGCTTAACGTTAGCGAGTGAAGCGGCAGGGATTTAGTCCTGATTGACTGAGTGGGAACGGGCGAAGAATGGCTCAGCAGGTAGCAGCTAGCCCGGCTCGGTTAACGCCACGCCGCGCTAATCCAGCCGCAAGAGAAGAGCAGCTGCGGGGCAAAGAGCCTGACTTTATTACGCCTCCAAGAGAGGGATTTCCCGGTATTTTAGGGAGTTTGTGGATTTCCTTTTCTGTTTGTATGTGTGAGCATGTTAGGCGGTCGGTGGAATGTGTGTTTTTGTTGGAGGGCTTCCTCCGTGCTGCGGCGTACGCAGAGAGGCAGTGATTTGATTTCTAGTGCGGTGAACACATGTGGGAGTTTGTTTATGCGACTATTCTTTTGTATGTAGGATCCCCTGATGTATTTATGACTGCGGCATTGAAATCTGTGCCTTTCAAATGCACTTTTAGATCTGGGTTGTGTTTGTGATGTGTGCAGGGGGGGAGGATGGCTGTACCTCTGCAGACCATGAGTGTGTAATTATCTGATTTATATTGGGTATGAATTTACCCGTCTGTCTCCAGTGGGCCTTTTTACATCATAACAAGGCAGGGAAACACACACATACACATTCACACACATCGCCCACTCTACCAGGACCCAAGCCACCGGCCCTCCGGCCTCAATACCATTCGCCGCCCACCGTCGAACACACGGCAGCCTCGTTGATTGACAGGTTATTTGGTCCAATCGGTGTTGCGACTGTCTGCACCGCACCTCTCAGAGAATTGCTCTTTTGTCCTCCTCTTCTGGTTCAGCGCTCAGAGGCTGAAATATAACCCCGCTAGGCTTCCCTGGCCATTATAGAAACGGATAGATGAGGGAGAAACTCCTTGAAACACGAGCCCTCCAATCAAACTGTCACTCAAAAGAAAGGCGAGCACTGTCGCCAAAAGTAGGAAAAGTGTCACTTAGGTTACCACTTCAGACGGAGGTGTGTGTGTGTGTAGGTGTGTGTTAGGACCACGGAGGGTGAAAACAGTCTGGTGAGAGTGACAGAGCTCCTGGTGTGCCAAGTGCAGTGGCATTTGTTTGTTAAATGGTCTGAAATGCCAGTGGCTCTGGTTTCATTGTGACTCCAAAGTCTTGCCAATAGAGCATAGCTTAAATTTGTGAGAAAGACAAGAGGGGGTTATTTGATCTTCTCTTTTTGTCAAAGGAAACAGTGAAGTCCTTTACTCCTGTTCTGTTGTTTTTGATAAAAGAATGCAGGTTCGTGAGAAAGGAGGAATAGTGAAGATGGAAAATGATGACAAAGGAAGGGGAGATTTGGGAGAGAAGTGGAAGCCTCTGGGCAACACATTGTTTTCTTGTTGCTAATTGGAGGAAAAAAGAAAGATCATAGAGTTCTCTTCTCCTCTTCCACTGGAAAACAACTATTTGGTGTCAGACTCAGTGCTGTGGCAGCATGCCCTTTTTACCAAGACTTTACAAAACGCTTATATCAACCTCATTCCCGGTGCTTATCCTGGTTTTATTATTATCATCCTCAAATGATTTCCAGGGATTTTTATCAGATTGGAACATCTTTCTGTTGCTCAGTCAAATAAAATATCTGAGCAGATTTTGGATGGATTGTCATGCAGATTTAAACCAACGTTCATGGTCCTCAGAGGATGAACCCTAATGACATCTATCATTCCTTGACTTTTCCTCTTGCTCCACCACTAAGTTGGAATTTTTGGTTTTGAGTCAAAGGCCTCGACAACTATTCAATGGGTTGCTATAAAATGTAGTACACACATTCATGTTCCACCACAGTATGAATTATAATGACACTGGTGATACACTGACTCTTCATGTAACTAAACAAACATTATATATGCATGTCAGGTTGAATCTCTGCATGTTGCTTGTTGACGTCACATCTAACGGATCCTCTGTATCCTTGCTTTCTTTCAGCCTGTAAGATTGGTTACTACCGCGCTCTGGCCACCGATGGCTCCTGCTCCAAGTGTCCACTCCACAGCTACTCCGTCAGGGAGGGATCCACCTCCTGTGTCTGCGACAAGGGATACTTCCGCTCTGAAACGGACCCGGCATCCATGCCTTGCACCCGTAAGTACACCCGCAAGTAATGCATACAGCACGCTGTAATGCAACACGTACAGATGCATTTTGCCAGCAAGCAATGACGATGTGAGTTACAGAATTTTGTGAACAGAGTAAGAGAGTTATGCTGCTTTATACTGTGTTAATAACACAATGCTGTTATGGAAAAGAACAGCTAACATACACAGAGTGATTGCTTTTGACTAAACATGGTCATGGATTCTGTGTCTCTCTGTCTCATACAATGTCAGCCTGTAGTACTCCCTCACACACAAACACACACACAGAGTTTTCTGTGTGCACATAAAGCAGGCAGCTGCTGGTTTAAGAGGTGTCTTTTGATTCCAGGTGGTACTTAGTGATCAGTCATGGTGACAGGGAACTAATGAGGGCATAAACCGCTGCATCTCAGATCCAGCCTTCCACGGAGAGGCTGCAAAACAGCAGAGAAGGGCGAGAAGGATAGAGAAAGACAAATAGAGACAAAATGCTAGCGGAGACACAGGGGAAGGGACGAAAAAAGATGGAAAAACAAGGGCAGATTGGAAAGCTGGGGATGTATGCGGAGAATGAGAAAGATGTTGTGATAGAAAAAGAGGGGTGAAGTGCCAAGAAGAAGGAGAGAGGGAACTAAGTACATGAATGCATCAAGCTGAAGGAAGATGTTGAGTTTTTTTATTTCCATCCGGCGGTGTGAGTCAACTGCTGGTGAATCTGGTCCCTCCACTCCTCCCCCCTGACTCACCATGACTGTGATAACAAATATTGTTAACAATCCTGCTGCCTAATGATACCTCTTCCCTTTTTAGAGCTTATTCCCTCTCTGAGTCATGGAACTGGGACTTCATACTGGTAGAAATACACAATGACAGAGAACAAACAGAAAAAGCCCACATAAGACGAAAAAGCTCCACAGTCTCATTTCCCAGGAAAAACAAAAAAACAGCATCCATTCGCACATGTGATGGATGTTTGTATGAGAGAATATGTGTCATAAAAACAGTTTTAACAACCCAAACATCTGTTAAGTTGCTGAGCTCATAGTTGGCTCGACATTTGGCCCCGATGATCCGTCAGGTTCCTGTGGATTCATCACTCAGCAAAACAGCTTATTGAATCAGAAGAGCAGCTGAGCCCCCGCCGCTCAAAACTCAACTGTCTGAGCAGCAACAAACCTCAACGGCTTCTAATTATTCCCGCGCTGTACCGTATCTCTGCGAGATCGTAAAAAGTGCTCCACTATGGGCTATTCTTTTATGATCAAGAGTAAATGTTGAGCTCAAACAAGATCATAATCTGCAGCAGTCTTGATTGTTACATTTTGGTTAAATCTTTGGCGCTAAGTGCTGATTGCTGAGCTATTTCTGCACAGCTCCTCCAAGTGTCACTAAGCACTGAAAGAGCTTTCTTGGATTGGCAAATAGAAAAGTTTTTATAACTTGTGTCGTATAAACTGGCAATGAAAAGCAGCTAAATGGGTGTTTGTTTGTTTGAAAATGCCCCAGGAACATAATAGATTAGATTAGAATTTATTGGGTTTTTTTTCAACAGAAATTGAATCACAGCTTAATTATGTTAGTGAAAGTTAATTCATTATTTATGTCCAGTCTATGCAAGAATGCCAAAGATTTCATAGTCCTGGCATTACAATAAACTAAATCAAATATCTTTGGGTTTTAAACATGTAAAGATACCTCTTTTTTTAAGTATATGTACTGATAAATATGTACACACACACACACACACACACACACACACACATTTAACTTTAAACTTTAAAGCCAGCAGCAGCACAAGAACCACAGACCACAAACTAACATCAGGATAAAAACACTTGACACTTACAACTTCTTAAGTTTTAATACATTTCCAGATATCTTTTTTCACAATAAGAACATAAACCTTATGATGTCACAGGCCTACAGCCACACTTCACTATCACATCACTAATGTATTGAGTTACTGCCCCTCTCATAATGAACGAGCTTGGAACTCATCCCTATTGTCCTGTTAGTCAGTAAGGCATGTGAGTGTGGCTGCTGCAAGCAACAGCTGTCAAAGCTCATTACTTGGCTTATTTTATTAGACCCTGCTATGCCGTCTCCGCTACGCTCCCAACGCCGCAGTCAGGAACTGAACATTAGCTGGACTCTCTCGCTGACCTTTGGCCTGCCTCGTCAGCCGTCCAACATTTGATCTTTGAACTCTCACCCTGTCTGTCGTCTGCTGTTTTCCTTCCGAGTACATTTTTTTTTACTTCTCACCCACATGTTAGAGCTCTGTAATTACAGCTGTCACTCACACATCCCTCCTCATCCACGTTTTCTTTTCACTCTCTTTCTCTCAAAACCCACTCAGAGTCACGAACAGAGCAGATGAAGGAAAAAAAAAACCTCTTAAAGTCATTTCCCAGTTTGCTGAAGGTCAGGCTGGGAGAGAGCCAGCATCTGTGGTAATTGGGGTGCATGTCTGTGTGTGTGTGTGTGTGTGTGTGTGTGTGTGTGTGTGTGTGTGTGTACGGGTAATTGAAAACGCTTTTCCCCTCTCTTAGCTCGGAGTCTAGCGATGCAAGATGATGATTAAAACTGGATGTTGTATAATTCTGTTGCTTACGCTGTGCTCTGTCTGTCTGTCTGTCAACGCCTTTCTTCCATCTTTGCTCCTTTCTCATTTGCAGCAATTGTTCTTTTGATGGGCGAATAATGTGCACCACATTCGATCAAAACACTGCAGATTAGAAACAAGAGACAATCCAATCATTTGCCTCCCACACTTTGGATCAACCTGCCTGGCAGGAAAAAAATGAGTTATATTACTTTTAAAAAACAGATTTTGGGAGATTTTCTTTTCTGTGATGAAAAACTTTTTTGACCCATTTTTGAAAGCTTTCTGGTCCTCGCTTTTGTTTTTCCTGGCTTGCCTTCATTGTTGCTGTCTATTTTGTCTTACTTTTTTGTCATAAACTTGCAGTTTAGAAGACAATATTGAAATATGTCCAGGGTAAAAAAAAAGGCTGCACACATGAATAAATGTGGGTGAACATAAATACACACGCATACACCACAGGCAGTAATGAGGACCAGGGACAGACACCCGTGGGAGCCGGTTGCTCCACTGCGCTCAGGTTAGAAGGAGGGGGGTGTTCTCCATTTTGGGGTTTCTGTTGGCCCTTGATGTGTTTCTCAGATTTTCTCCAGTTTTCTTAGCGGCGGTTTGGTCATGAAAGAGGGAGGGATGGAGCGGGGAACGAGTGCGGATCGGGGAGGACTCGAGGGGGCCGATGAATGAATCCCAGCCGGATGGTAATAGCGGGGTCGATGTTCTGGCCAATTTAGCCCGCTCTCTACCTCGGCCCTGCGCAACACTTGGCTAACAATTACTGATAGAAAGAGGCAGAAGGAGAGAGGGATGAAAGAGGGGGAGAAAGGGAGGAGGAGAATGGGAGACAAAAAATGAGAGAGAGAGTAATGAAGGGGGAGAATGAAGTGACAGGAAAAGAAGAGATAAGAAGTAGAGAAAAGAAAAACTCCAACATCTTAAATGAACGTAAAAAAAGAGGAGGGGAAAAGAAATCAACTTTGCGCAACTTTCTAAGTCTCCCTGCGGGTTCCGCCCGTGAGGAGTGTGAATTTTAAGGCTGTGTTGTTCTAACGTTGTGCGAAGGTTGTGTGAGCGTTGCGCTCCCGTCTCCCCCCGCCGTTCTCTCTCTTAGGATTAATTACCGGGTGTCAGTCACAGCCGACGGCTCTCCCACGCTCCCTTGCTCCCACTGGTGCATTCTGGGAGTGCGACAGGTACAGCCAAAGGTACTTTGTATTTGTGTGGAATGCAGGAGGGAATGCTGACATATGGAGGAATGCGTTTAAGACTTTACAGTCATAAAGTTATATAGCGCTGTTGCAACTCCTGCCATGGCAACAAACAAACAAATAATCGTACACATGCTTGCTGACACACACACTCTCAGTTATCTTTGTATATTCTGAGGACATTACTATCACATAAATTTAGTAATGTTTAATAGTATAGAAGAAAGAGAGAAAGAGTTACTTTTATCTGCCCATAGGAAATAAAAGTCTACCTACAAGTACTTTTCAAGCTCACAAATGAACAAGTTACATCATCTTTATCAATGTGCTCCCTCTGCTCTCAGTCTGCATGTTAAGCTCATATAACTGTCTTCTGTCTGCCGTGTGATACTTAGCGAACAGACACGAGAATGGTATCGATCTTCTCATCCAATTCTCAGCAAGAAAGTGAGTAAACGCATTTTCCAAACTACTGCTTTCATTCTCGAAACCTCCTTTATTGGATGGACATTTTTGTCTTTTTACCCTTGCAGGGAGAAGAACAAAGGAGAATGAGAGCTCACACATTCTCAGACAGTGACTGGGAACATTAATATTACCTTTGTCCTGTTAGGTTTATGACACCATAAGTCGAGATAACGGCCGAGTAATAGCTTTATAGTGGATCTACAACCCACGCGTTGTTGAGTATTGAAAGGGAGTGGAGGTTAGCTGAACCCAGCATACTGACAAAAGCACTGGTGTAATGATGGCTGGGTTTTGGCACCTTAATTTAGAAACCCCATCCGTAACTTGTGCTCATTGTCTGGGAGAATGAGGTGAAAGAGCAAGGCAAGAAAAGTGGGCGAAGAGGAGAGAAAGAGGGTGGAAAAGGGTGGGAGACAGTGCTTTATCATAATTTTTAATGAGAATTTATTAATAGGTTTTCATCGAAGGCTGTGGTCGGTGAGGGGAAGTTAAGTGATGCTAATATTAACACGGTGCATCATTTCATCTCGCTGCTTATGTCTTATGCTGTTAGTGACCCTTTAGGCCATTCTCAG
Source organism: Amniataba percoides (assembly GCA_037176925.1). Lineage (NCBI taxonomy): Eukaryota > Metazoa > Chordata > Actinopteri > Centrarchiformes > Terapontidae > Amniataba > Amniataba percoides. The sequence goes on from JBAJHX010000049.1 coordinate 20,960,477, forward strand.
TCAAACACACACACCCCTCCTCACCCACCACGGTCCATTTCTGCTCCCTCCCTCCCTCCCTCCCTCCCTCCATCCATCCATCCATCCATCCAGACTTGCTCCCTCCATACTAATCAGTGGCTTTCTGCTGCCTGGATGAACAGACGGTGTTTGTCTTCTCCTTCTGTCCTTCTCCATCTCCTTCCTCACAGCCTTAGCTTCCCCTCACCGCTCTCTGCCAGACTAATGCTGGCGTGCGCGGGTCCAGTCCACACACATACATACAGTAAAGAGTGTCTTGCGAAGACGCGTGCATCACGGGTAAAATTGTACTTCCACATCTCCATTAATACAGTAACACTCTGCGCACAAAAAGCACACTTATTCCTCCTCGGGCGACGACGTGCACACACTCCTACACACTGTCCCCTCTGCTGCTCTCTGTGTCTCTGTGAAATCACTCATTGCCACTCTGCTCCTCCAAAAATAACACTGATAATTAATTTCCGTTGTGAAATGATTCGTCTGTGGATGGACCAGCTTTCATATTTCACCCCGCATCGATCCCCCCAGCCCGCTCGCGTGCGCTTCATTAGTCAGAGAGAGAGAGAGAGAGAAAGAGAGAGAGAGACAGGGAAAACACAGGCCGGGAGAAAGATGGAGAGAGCGAGAGGGAGAGTTAAGTCAATTACTGTCGCTTATGTTTGAAAGCAACGCAAAAAAACACATTAATTACAATAGAGCTGACATGTAAATTGGGATTGATGAACAGGGGAGTTTGTGTCACATATCTGCAGAGCTGCTCCTCGTAGAAAACTTCAGTGGGTAGGCCTTACATCAAAGCAGGAACTTAATAGCAGGGTCCAAAGCAAACTTTGTCTGAAGTTATTGAGTGGGTGCCATAAAGCCCCACTGTTAGCAGCGGGCTCGGGCGCTCTGCCACCTCCAGCTGATTCGACATATGAATGGGAAAGAAATCTGCTGGCCTATTGGATTTCAGTTAACGCGCTGAATTAACTGAGGTGAAATTGGATCCTCCCTCGCTGTAATGGACAGGACATTAAAAGGGAATTCAAGAAGCCTCAGCTCTCAGTAAAGGGACAACCCAGTCAATTACGCATTTACATGTTTCTTATATGTATGCGTGGAAAAAAAATCAATTACCCAATGAATCTGACTTTCTTTGTGGTTACCAAAAGATTATGGCTGATATTATGGCCCATAATTTGTTGTATTCTTTTTTAAAGCTAAAAACAAGATGTGACTCTCTTTCTAGTTTGACCAGTAATCACAATAAATATTAGTGTAATTCTATACCAGCTTAGCATTTGGCTCCGAAACACTTCTGGTAATAACATCAACTCAATCCTCTTTCTTTCTCCTCCACAGGCCCACCATCTGCGCCTGCCCACCTCATCTCCAATGTGAACGAGACCTCGGTAAACCTGGAGTGGAGCCCGCCCCGGAGCTCAGGGGGACGCCAGGACTTGACATACAATGTGGTGTGTAAGCGCTGCGGGCCCGATGGCCGGCGCTGTCAGCCCTGCGGTAACGGCATCCACTTCAGCCCCCAGCAGCTGAGCCTGAAGGGAACCAGGGTGTCCATCAATGAGCTGCAGGCCCACACCAACTACACCTTCGAGGTGTGGGCGGTGAACGGAGTTTCGCCTCAGAGCCCTGGGCCGGAACAGGCCGTGTCCGTGACCGTCACCACCAACCAGGCGGGTAAGACAACCAGTGACAGTTTGAGTGAGCGGGTGATTGAGAGAAGGTTAGTGGAAAGGAAACGGTGGCAAAGAGGGAAAAGTGTTTTGTTCCAGCAGTTAAAGGGAGTCATAACAATGACAGATATTGCGGCAGCCTGCCTGTAGCCATCAGAACCAGTACTGATTTGGACATCTTTGCCCTGAAGTGCAGCTTGAGTTGGTTAATGTTTGTGAGAATCCAATAGCTTGTCAAAGTGTTAAAGACTTTCCATGAGTGACCAATAGAGCATTGATTAATTTAGAAATAAATAAGTGTCATGCCAATTTGACTGGAACACTCATGACCCGATTTATTGACACACCAATATGTTTTCTAACCCTATTGAGCCTTTATACGAGGCCAAAGATGACTAACAGTTCTGTCAACAGTTCTCTCTTGGTTTACCATTATATTAAAATGTAACTGTGGGAATCATGATTACCTCTAGACTGTCAACTCCTGAAAGTGAAACACAAGCCGAGCTGTGGTTTTAAATTTGTGATAAAAGGTTGAATCTTGACATAAGAAACAAAAGTCACAAAATCTTACCACAAGGTCCATTCACATTTATTAGCTGTCGATCAAATATCTTTCTCAGCACTTAGTTGAATACATTTCCAGGAGTTTGCTTGCTAAACCAAGTTATTTTTGAGACTTGTCTGTGTGTGCATGCAGGGCAAAGAGTGTGTGCTGGTAGAGAAGCTTTGTAGTTGTGTGTGGGGGGCTTATATTTGATGCAGAGCACAGGTTTGTGTGCTTGAAGTAGTTTTTTGGGGGCAATCTGCGTGTCAAAACATGTTTATTAAAGCTGCAAATAATTTGGGTGAAGGCTGGATGATTACTGAGGAGGATGATGGATTCTCTGCAGTGGGAAATGATTTTCTGCAATATTTCACTTGAGTTTTGCATAATTAGGCATGAGACGCCGAGGCTGAAGATAGGGGCAACGTGCTATATTTAGCTCTGAAGCTAATGAATTAGATGAGTTGTATTGATCTGTGGAGGCTTCATTACAAATGCTGCTGGTTTGTGTGCGTGTGTGTGTAATTATTCTAGTAGAGTACACCCGTGAATACAGCCTCTCCTTTGGACCTGGAGAAGAGCCCTCTTGCCCAGGGGTGCGTTCAAAGCCTCCCGTTGTTTTGTCATTTAGCCATTTTGTAACCGGTTGTTGTGCAAATGGATTTTACGACCCTGGCCCTTTCTCTTCATCCCTCCCTGCTCTCCTCCACTTATAGACGATCATTACCTTGGTCTTCTTTACTGCTCTGCTCTTGGGTGGCAAGCTAAGTGCCTTTTTGTGTCGTTTTTTTATCACTAATTTCCATCCCCGGGAAAAGCGAATATCTTGAATAGGGCTTGGACCGGCAATTTAGGGGCACAGTGACTTGATTTATCAGCTGGGGTCAGGAAGATAGAGATGAATAGATGTGCTGCCTGTGGGAGAGCTGCGGGTCTTTGCCAGACAGGCATGTGTGAGGGCTGTAACGCAGCACACCCCAGAGTCCAGAGACGCTCAGTTGCACAAAAACACTTATGCACGCTGTCGCAAAAGGGTTCATACAAAGACATAGGAACACACACTCACACACACACACACACACACACACCGATGTCCCCCTGAGGTTGCTCGAGGCTAATCTGCTGACTTCAAGTTGTAAGATATAGATGATGTTGCCTTTGGCTCGTCACTGGTGCATGTTTCACAACTGTTCCCCAGGATTAGTTATATGAAGCCTGCAGCTGGAAGCTCTATCAGATTGCGTGTGCTTGCACATGTGCAGAACCGACTGCGTGCTCGGCTAAAAGCGAGAAAATGTATAACACAGAATGTTTGTGCGCCTGTGGATGGAGATGGACTACATTAGCCTCTCAGACAATGTCCTCTATGTGTCTCCGGGCGTGCGTGTCCCTTCTAATTTGTGTGCATATGTGTGTGTGTGCATGTTAAAGAGAATAGCTCCAGACTGATTGGATTTCTTCCTGCTAATGCTCGGTAGGGGCTTTGGAAGCTCTGGTTTCAGCCGCTGGTAATCCAGCCAGTCATCTGTGGCTGTCCCTCTCTCTGTATCGCCTCTCCTCATCCAGACACTGTGGATTACACATTTATTATGATAGATTTATTAGGATTTATAAGTGCTGTGGAAAAGACAACCCCCACCACCGCCTTTCCATAAAAGTTCAAATTTCGGCTAGAGAGAAAGAAGTGAAGTAGGCAGGTTGGAAGGGAGGAGCTGTTATGTATTTTTGCGTGAGAGTAAAAAGGATGAAGGTGCGGCAGAGAAATGTGCCAGGAGACAAACATTAAGACATAAGTGTCGTTGATTGTATGTGCATGCTTCTGTGACCAGGCATGCATTTCTGTGTGTGTGTGTGTGTATGTGTGTATGAAGAGGTCAGATTCCATGTCTCGCCATGAACAATTCCACTGTCGTAAATCAGCCGGGGTGTAACCCTTTCACCCGGACTGCACAAGGAAAGGGAGGGGAGAGGGGGGATGTCCAAGCTTTGAACTGACCCCTGGCTGTAAATGGATGTTTTTTCCCCCTTTATGGGATCAAGCACTTTGTGTGTGTGTGAGAAAGGGGGAAAGAGAGAAAGAGGTGTTTATGTCTCGATACAAAATACTTGGCAGGCTTAGGTGACTAAAAGTGAATTAGTGCATGAGAGGGAGTGTGTGTGGGCACGTCTGTCAGCGCACATGTGTGTGAGTTTCCATCTCTCTGGCAAATCGGACAGACGTACATGTGGAAATGCGTTCGGGGAGCTGGAAGCAGGCTTTACAGGCGGGGGGGGGGGACTTGTACGCAGGAGCCATTTTCTCGACACCCTGAAAAACGGTTCCCTCCTCGGCTGTTTTTCCTTGGCGGCAGCAAAATCGAGTGACTCCAATCTGGCAACCAGGCTCCAATCTGGCAACCACATGTGCACCGCCGCCCCTGTCTCTTTTAATGTCAAACTGTAATCGACCGCATATTCGCGCAACTGTTCGCGCCGACCACAGCTGCTCCTCGCAAACACAAATACTTTGCGATGAACATGCTCGCGCAAGACAAACTCTCTCACTTCATGAACTGTGTTCCACGCAGAGACAAAACCTCACAAACGTCTGCAAAAAACTAACGCTCAGCCTCCGCTATCGTCCTGGGAGGATGATTTTTCAAACCAAATCAAAACCAGAACAGTTTGCCTGTGCCAGGTTTTTACTCATTACAATGTGGAATGATTGAGTTTTTTGCTGTCTGTGTGAGATAATGGGTCTAGGTGTGTTTTTCTCTGTGAATTTCTATCTTTCTGTTGGTGTAATGAGGTCCTTTGTGTTGCTGGGTATGTGTGCGAGTGTACTTGTGTGTGCCAGTGTTGCAGGCTGTGTGAAAGTTTTTTTGGAGCGCGCAATTCTGAAATGTGATCTGAATATTCATTGCATCTAACACTTATTATTCCAACAGCGTTTTTTTTTTTTTGCCCACGCGTTCAGGAGGCAGTAAGAAATTACAGATCTGCCCCACATATTTAAATTCATCCACAGAGGTGCCAGCTTGTCTAGCATGGTCTGCCCAAGTCGCAGCCTCGGGTTAAACTTTTTTTCATTTCATGATAGACGTGTCAGGTTTAGTCTTGCATCTGCTCTGTACACTTTGTGCACACACTGTCTGATGATATTTTACATTTGTCTGTGTATCAGTTTGCTTCTTAGTTATTCCTCTGACTAATTTGCCTTTAAAAAATCTTGGCCTTATGTGGGCTGATTTTAACCATGCTGCCTCATGCTGGGAAATTCAGAAGGGACCACTCAGAAAATCACTCATCTTTATCCTCACGTTAGTCGAGAGAAAAAATAAAAATGCAACAAGAGTAGGTGAACACGATTAAATTCCCATATCTGTCATCTTTGGAGGAAAGATGGATGTGCGGGTTACCTTGGGGGAATGAAGGCCTGTGACCCCTCAGGAGTTTTCTTTCTGAGCCAGAGCGTCCTCGGTCAGCCCCAGGAGGGCCTTCAAATTGGCTCTTGCTGCCGGGTAAGATTGATCGGAGGGATACAAATGGCCGCCATCTAATTGTTTAACGGAGACGCAACACATTAGGCCAACAGGATTACACAACCTTGGGTTAATCTATTTACCAAGAGATGTCTGCAATCCCATCCTCTCCATCTCCATCTCAACCCCCACCAGTCACAAACACTCGCCCCCCACCCCTTCCTGCTGCTTCTTCGCCCAGCTGAAACTCAATCTGTGGCTAGTGCTTGAATTCCAGGCCTGTTTGAACTCAATCCCTGGCTAAAAGCAGGGTTTTGTTAGCGTTAGCTTAAAGGCTAGGCTCCCTGGAGCCCCTGGTCAAAGTGATGAGAATGTATATAATGTCATAGATAATCCAATCATAATCGGTGGACCGCGAACCCCTCATTAATCATCCCACTGTAATTTTTTAAAAGGCAGATGGTCTTGAATGACTAAGGTTACAGTATCAGAGGACCAGAGGTCAAAGATTCACTTCTTGAAAGTGCAGTCGCCACAAGGAAACGCTACCTGGACATCAGTGGAGATGTTTTTTTCGTGCAGTGCTTTGTTCTCGCACTGAGTAACGTGTGAGGTTGTTTGGTTGTTGAATGCACTTGTGTGAATATTTCAGAGGGTTTAAGCTTCTACAGACACTTTGATGGTGCTAGAAATCTCAAACTGCTGGAGAAGGTGTGTGTGTGTGTGTGTGTAATTGGTTTTGTCCCAAGTCTTTTTGAGTCTGAGTTGCGTGTTCATCAGTGTAACCTTTTTATTCCTTCGTCTATAACTGTCTCAACATATATCCTCTTGTGTGCCTAAAACTCAATCTCAACATGAGTATTTCTCTGTTTACAACGCTATCTCTCCCACACTTATGGATTTCTCTTTGTAGCGTCAGGAGTGTGTATGACCCAATTTTAGTGTTGTCACACTCCCTGAAGATAGAGGTTTGATTTGTGCAGTGGTGACACACTGGAGGGAGGGGACAAGTGTAAGCCATTATCTGTGCTTTAACCTTCACATGTTAAAGGCGTCTGAATGCAGATAGCGCGGCTGCTTGAAATATGGCCTCATTATCAGTTGCAGCAGAAAGGGCTTGAGATAAGATCACTCTCTGGAGCTTTAATGAAAACCAATTGATTTGCTCTCTAGAAGTCAAAAAAAAAAAAAGAAAAGCCATTGAGCTCATTTCGAGCTTTCCGAGGCGGACTTTGTAGCCGCCTAAGGTTTCCCAGGGTGACCTGGGTATCTACAGAAAATGAAGTTAGACATTATTTTGCCAGCTTGTAGGAAAAGTGGCTGAGACGCTAGCGTCAGCCGAGGGGAAATTGGATCAGTTTTATTGATGCCAACCATTAGTTCAGAAACGGAGGATTGCCATACACTCTAGCTTTGGCAGCTCAGCGGTGAGGCCGTACAGCTCTGTAACGCCTCAGAATTTGAATGGAAGCCAAGTTAAAAGACAAATGGAAGTAATTGCCTTGTGGCCTGGCCCAATGTTTGACTTTCTCAGCAGGAGCAGAAAGTGGGGGATTTTGGAGCGCAACACAAAAGAGACTTGATGTGTCCAAGGCTGAAAACAACACGGAGCACTGGGAGAAAGTTGGCTAAAATAGTTTTCTCTTCTTTTTTTTCTGTCCTCCTTTGATCATCTCACTAGCTCCCTCGCCAGTGACTTCCATCCAAGCGAAGGATATCACAAGACACACCATCTCACTGGCCTGGCAGCCACCAGACAGAGCCAATGGAGTCATCCTGGAGTATGAGGTCAAGTACTACGAGAAGGTGAGGGGTCCTATGTGACAGGTAGTTTCTGTAGATGAAGTAATCTTCTGAAAAAGGTTTCAACAGACTGTAAGAAAACTGCTTTCTGATTAGTGTTTCTTCTCCCATTGCCTTCAGGACCAAAATGAAAGAAGCTACAGAATCATAAAAACCTCATCAAGGAGCACTGACATCAAGGGTCTCACCCCCCTCACTTCCTACGTCTTCCACGTCCGCGCCCGAACGGCGGCCGGCTACGGCGAATTCAGCGGCCCCTTTGAGTTCATGACCAACTCCGGTGAGTTCAGCCTTGCCACTCCCATGCTGCTCGCTTCAATGGCATCAGTGTGTTGCAGAGCTAAGGAGCCAGCTTTGTCAGGCACGCTTCGGTGGAATCCTGCAATGATAGCATCTTTCACGAGTTTGTCTCTTTCATTGTAAAGTCATTAATCAAAATAGCTGTCGTATATAAAAGATAAATGATACTGTGCTCCAGCACCTGACTGGCAACTTGAGTAGCTTCCATTATTCAAGTTGCAATGAGTCTCAGTGGGTGTGCCAGCGAGGGTTCAACCTAAATGGGTTTTTGAAGAATGATACAATTTCTGATATTTTTAGTCGGGAGATGCTGATTCTTTCTGCTTTAGTCACCTTAAATGCTATCATTTAAACCCCCAAATAATTAGTCAGTGCTTCCACCAGACCCAGACTCTACAAAACCTTGAGATAATAACCATAAGAGCACCTACGTGGATGGACTGTGATCAAAACTTCAAATTAGCCTCTGAAACTGCACTGACCTGCCAGTAGGTCAGTCATTACCGAGTCACGCAGTGCAGCCAAAGATTGTTAAAAGCCACAGAACTTTATTTTAAATTCTAGCAGAGATCCCAAAGCTTCCACATATTTTCATTTGGTGCAATGGAGCATCTACTAAATACACATCATCCTCAGTCAGGCTGATACAAATAGCAATATTTTAACGGCCTTAGAGCTATCTTAGTGGAAAGAGAAAACATGAATGTTGGAGAAAGAAATTAATTCAGGTGAAGAGCCTGGACAAATACTCATCAGTTTAATGACATGTCATCAAATCAAAACTGTTTTTTTAAACATATCTAATTTCCTCTAGTGAATATCATATACTTGTATGGAGGATTATGACATGGAGGGTTGCGGAGGTGACCAGGTGTCCTCTTTGTAATGCAGATAGAGACAGCAACGCATGATAATGACACGGTCAAGCACACATCCTAATGAGCCGCCATTGTCTCCCAGTGTTGTGGGGAGAGAGAAATAGGGAGGAAGTGGGGGAGGGAGGTCAATGACTTTGACAAACACAGAGTGTACACTGGCTCTTTCATGGGCAGTGACTCGATTGAGCGCAATGATATTGACTTTGTCTCCTTTGTCTCTTTTCCACTGTCCTCCCTGCCTCTATTTCCCTCCCTCACTCTCCTTTTCTTTCCCCCAATGTTCCTCCCTTTTTCCTCAGTCCCAGCTCCCATTATCGGAGATGGGGCCAACTCCACGGTGTTGCTGGTGTCAGTGGTGGGCAGCGTGGTCCTCCTCATCATCCTCATCAGCGCTTTCGTCATCAGCCGAAGGTGAGCTTCACTCCTCTTCGTCCCTCCGTCACTTCTGCTTTCTGTCTCTCCAACCTGTCCTCCCAGATGAGGGATGTCTTGCTTAGTGCCGGAAAAAGTAGCTGTCAGGAGAAAAAACACACACACACACACACACACCAAGCCAGACAGCTACTGCAACGCGCTCACGTCGGATGAGTGATGACTCGCCACACCGGAGACGTGATTGACAGCTCCGACAGCTGAAGAGATGCAATCAGCAACCCCTCGCTCCCTGTCCTCTGCATCCATCCCCGCTCCTCGGATCCCACCATCCCACTATCTCTCAGCTAGTGGCTGTAATCCTGGCCGCTAGTTATTTTCTCCTGCTGCGCCTTGCTGACCGCCGTGAAGAGAATGAGAGAAAGCGAGAGGAGTAAAAAAAAGAGGAGAGAGGGAGGAAGAGGGATAGGAGGGTGGACAATGAGATAAGCGGCAATGAAAAGTAGGAGATAGAATACAGAGAGACTCAGACAGAGAGGCATCAGGTGGATTTTCAGTGACCCAATCTCAAGGTGTTAACCAGCGAGCAGGACAAAGCGCTGTCACACAGATGGGATTACATGCAGATGGGGCTGCCTCACCTCGGGGTGTTAACCACACTCACCCCCCCCCCCCCACTGCATGCGTGTGTGCATATGGGTTGGGGGTGTATATGAGTGCGCACATCCCTATGTGAAAGGTATTGTTTTTTATGTCATGTGTGTGGTGGCACAGGGGGAAGGGAAGTGTTAATGGTCTGTGGGTTGATTCCTGCGTGTGTGTGTGTAGCTTTTATGGGCATTCGTTGAACCCTTAATGTGTGAGTGTGCCTCTTTGTATGGAAACCAAATCATTGTTTGCATGTGTGTATTGGTGTTGGGAATACTGGGGAGTGGAGGGGGCTGTTGATTGTGTGTGTGTGTGTGTGTGTCCTCTCTTTCCATGTGATTGCCTCTCTACCCAGCCAAGCAGGTGGTTGTCTCTGCCTTTTTATATGCATGTGACGGCCACTGTCATTGTGCTGCTGCGGCCATCCTGTGATTGTGGGGAGGGACTGTAATCACGTAGCCGTTTTACCATCATTACACAACCATAGAGGAGGACAATGTCTCGCACATCTGGTCATTTCCACCACTGACCCGACACATCAATATAAGCACAGGTGTCAGGCTGCCTGAGGGATTCGGAGGGATTTAAGTGCATCTCCTCTAGGATTGATTTGCTGCTACATGCTCAGTGCCCTTCAGAAACGCTCAGTGAAGGATACTTTTGACTCAAAGTAGTAATGCCACAGTGTAAAATTTTAAAATGTAAAAATACTTCAGTTTACTTATATGAATGTGCAGAATAATTACCAGCACCATATACTTAAAATACCCAAAGTATTCATGCTATTAAATATGATATCTTTGGATTCTTATAACTGGCGCATCAACATTCAAGATTCCTTTATTTGTCCCCAGCTGGGAAATTTATGACAGCGAAGAAATTAGAATAGTAAAAGGAATAGGAATAGTTTTGGGGAAAAACGAAATCCTTTTCAAGCTTTTACCTTCATAACTAAGGGAAAATACAATAACACGCATTAGGTTAGCATTTGAAAGCACTTTCGTAATGAGTTCCCTTTGATAAATAATGACTATGAAACAAGAATATCAATGTCTCATCAGTAATCAGTGATTGTGTCGCCACTTCACTTAATTGAATTGATGTGTAAGTGGATTTGGAGTCTTGGTTAAGTTTTAATTAGGGTTTGCTGAATCGACACTCGTGTTCCATTATTATTATTATAATTTATTTTTTGTTTTTACACGAGAAGCAGATGCTTTGCTTTTTATTCTGACACTTCCATGCGCCGTTGCCACTGTGACTGACCGTCCTGCTGTTTTTGCCCCCAGAAGGAGTAAATACAGCAAGGCCAAGCAGGACTCCGACGAAGAGAAGCACTTACATCAAGGTAACTCATAGTCAAAACTCTGCCTACACACTGGTTGGGAGAAAAAAAAACTATTTTGAAGTTAATGTACTTGCATCCTAACATGCTCCAAACACCTCATTATCAAGTCATCAGCGTTGTTATTTGCATCCCACAAACATTTCAAGTTAATGAGCTCCATCTTCATTGGAGTCAGCCGTGGTGACATGAAAAGCAACAGAGTTAGTGTGAAGCGAGGTATGGAGCGAAGAAAGGAGGAGGAGGAGGAGGAGAGGTTCCACAGAGGAAGGCGATATAGCCCGCAGCATGATGGAAATAAAGAACAGATGGAGTGTAGTTGCCGGAATGAATTAACCTTCACTTTTCACTCCCTTCTTTTTTTTTTGCTTCCTTCCTTCCTTTCTTTCCAAACTTCTTTCCTCAGGAGTTAGGATATACGTTGACCCCTTTACCTACGAGGATCCAAACCAAGCCGTCCGTGAGTTCGCCAAAGAGATCGACGCCTCCTGCATCAAGATTGAGAAAGTCATTGGCATTGGTGAGGCGCTACATTATGTTTTTTACCCTGTGACTCACTATAAACACAGTGGTATGGGGAGCCTTTGCAGTGAAGCACACTGTAAAGTTTCTCTGGATAAAAACATCCACCTAATGGGATAATAGTGTATTTGGTATTTGTTTCATGCAGTTTTGCTGCCAGCATATCTTTCTCAGTGATTCATGTTTGTGTAAGCTCTCATGTTTCTCGGACAATGACATTCGTTCTGCCTCTAGAGAGGTCAATGAGTGAAAAAGAGAAATAAAAAAAATCAGGGGAGGCTAAATATGTTGTCCGTGCTATTTCTGTGGCCAGAGAAAAGTCATCCAATGACAAAATAATAAAGAGAAAGAATCAATATCCATTTCCCCTCTCTCTCTGCTCCAGTGGCTGAGGGGAGGAGGGGAGTGAGGGATTAGAGACCCTGATCAATGTTTAAAGTGGACCCCTCCTAACCTGCACACTTACAAACACACACACACACACAGAGGTACACACCATCACCTACTCGCCTTCTTGATGTGATTTATGGTCTGCACACTGTAGTGTCAGAGTGCTTGTGTGTCATCCTTCTACATTTTCAACCAGACTGCCGTGTGTTTTCAGGCGAGTTTGGCGAGGTCTGCAGCGGCCGCCTGAAGATGCCGGGCAAGAGGGAGATCTGCGTGGCCATCAAGACGCTGAAGGCCGGCTACACCGACAAGCAGAGGAGGGACTTCCTGTCCGAGGCCAGCATCATGGGCCAGTTCGACCACCCGAACATCATTCACCTCGAGGGAGTGGTCACCAAATGTACGTCAAGCATGTGACTTTGTTCCTTTTCTATACATAGAAAGGTGTAGGATGAGAATTATTCCATTTCTAAATGAGGGAAAGAATGTAATTTGGTGCATAATTTATTTGCTATTTGAGAGACCTTAAACCTTTGGAGGTATGAAATTGCTACAGGAAATTACAATAAAACTCAATTCACACACACACTCACACAGTGCCTATTATATTATAATAACACAGAAAGGACATTCATTTCTGTTGTCCCCTTTCTCCCTTAAAAAAAAAAAACGTAACAATAAATCATTACAAACTACGTCTGCGGTTTTTGGGTGACTTTGGAGAGAAGGTGAGCATAGGGACAAGCCAGTCTTTACTGAAGGTGTGTGTGAGTTTTAATGCCTGTGCACCCACAATGTCTAAAGATATTTCAGCACCTATGTTACACATTTTCTGGGATACCTGTGTTCGCACACATACATATCCGTATTTGTGCATGTGTGTGTTGTCCAGACGTCCATCCGGGGTATCCCCAGGTGGGCTTTGTCCAGATGGAAGGGGTCCAGCTTTGGTGGGGCGGGGGAGGTGGAGGTAGCTGGGCAGTAAGGAGGGGGTCTAATGGATCCAGAAACAGGCCCTGTAGCATGGCACCAGGCTCATTAATCATGGTGTCAGCTGTAAATGTGTTTGGGGTTAGGGAGCGATACCCTATCCCTCCTCTATCTGCTGCTGCATGGCTACAAAACACCGGCCAAACCTCCCCCTCCCCCTGCCCTTGGCACTCTCTCCTCTGTTTCTCCCTACCTTTTACACCTTTCCCCGATGCTATTTGTTAGGCTAGAGGTGTGTGTGTGTGTGTGTGTGTGTGTGCAATGTCTTGTCAGCACATGTCGGCATGTGCACCTTTGATTGCATGCATGTGTGCGTGAGTGTTACCATAGCTGATGGCCAGCCTCGGCTCGGGTTAGATGGATGAAGTGCCTTAATGTGTCGTGACACAACAGCCTGGCCCTATCTGTGCTAGATAACAGCGTCTCTCTCGCTCTCGGACACACTGTAAACACACACACACACAGATAGATGCGCACATAGCACACTTAGCCCGGTCGGGGCTGAAATAGAGCAGCGGCACCGGCAGAATTGCTTATCACCTATCACACCTCTCACCACGGGGAATGACCTCTCAGACCTCGCAGAGACAGAGTGAGAAAGACAGAGAGAAGGCGGACAGCTGGACAGGAGGAAGGGAAAGAAATCGGAGAAAAGTGGCAGACAGGGAAGGTGCAAATAGAGTTGCAGAGGGAAGGAGACAGGGAGGCGGTTAGGAGCTGATGGATTCGAAGAAAGACAGGGAACAACAGCAGGAATGACAGAGAGAGAGAAAGCAGAGGGTGGTGGAGCTACTGAACCGGAGGCTGAAAGAGAAAGAGATGCAGCGAGACAGAGGGAGAGAGATGAAGGAGGAGCAGACGAGCTACACAGCAGCGACATGAAAGGATGGTGAGCTAAAGCAAGAAGATCATCTGATAACTCCCACTCCACCTCCTTCCACTCTTACTTCTGAGAGCTTGACACAAGGTTTGGGCAAATTAGTCCTTCACACTTGAGTGTGTCAGTGGAATCTATTAAAAATCCATTATTTGAATTGCACTCCCCTCTCAATTACAATCAAGTTAAAAGGAATTCTCAATCTGGCCTCAGTTTGCTGGCATGTCCAACAGAGCCAATTAAGCCTCATTAATTATGGAGGGACTCCAAATAGGCACTAAAATACATAAATGTTCAAAAATCTCTCAGTGAGCACTGCTGGCTGTAGTCCACCATCTTGAAGCATGTATGTACTTCAAGCTTCTATCACACTAGCGTGTAATTAGAATCTCGCCTCCATTAGAGCTCGAAATCAGACGTGATATGTTTAACAGCTGATTTACATAAAGTAAGAGCGTGCTAATTTAAAAAAGACCTGCGTTTAAAAGCCAAATCTTTGTTCGCTGCAAACACCAGGGCCATGGTGAACGTTCCCTGAATATCGTCCTGCTGTTGCGTCTTTTTTCCTCTTCCCCTGTTTTGTTGGCAGGTGATAATCGGCCCACTGGCGGGGCCCTTGCCCAGAGTTCATTGCCAAAGGCGGCAGGGCGTATTCAGTAAACAAGGAATTAGCATGCAAATGGGAAGGGAGGAAGAGGGCGGGGCTGGGAAGGCGAGAGTTTAAGGTCGCAGGTCAGACGCTCCTCAGACTTGATTGGGGAGCTGTCAATCACCGGCAGCCCCGGGCCAGAGGCGGGCAACAAAGGGAACAAAGATGGCTGACAAAGAGGGCCCCCACTCTCCCCAACTTTAACTCCACTTCCTCTTTTTGGGGCATCGCCGGAGTGCCCCGTAATTAATGGGGTGCCAATCACGCGGCGGGTATGGCGGTGACTGACGGCCTCTTGGCATGGCGAGAGGCCTGCTGTGGAGTGGAGGAACTTCACCTTCAAGACCTCGGCTGCCAACCGCTCGGCTGGCTCGCTCTAGCTGCTGCTTCAGGCGTTCTGCTGGAGCGCACAAGAGATCTCATACAACCTCCCCGCGAGGCATTAGGTTTAAGTCAGCACTTCTCTTCAACGCAATAAAGCTTTTAAGTCCACCTTAACTGTGCCACTTGAAATGGAACGCAGAGAACAGCGCTGTTCTAGGAGGAATTTGTGGCAGCACTTTTCAGCATGTGTTGTTGCCATGGCTGGTTAGGCACCAGCTTGCTGCCATTTTGGGACAAAAACAAGCCACCCTCCCTTCCTTTCATTTCCCCCTCTCCCTCTTTCTCTCTCGCCTCCTCTCCTCATGCCCGCTATCCCCCCTCATCCTGAGGGACAAAGACAGACAGAGACCCACCAGGGAACGTCCACCCTCCCCACCGCCTGCCCCGGCTCAGATAAAGACACAGACGCTCCCCCAAGAGAGACAGCGAAGGGGAAGACAGAGGGATGGGGTGAAAAAGGCCAAAGAGGAGTGGCAGGGATCGCGAGGGAGAGAGAGTGAGAGCGAGGGACGAAGAAAGCAATAGAGGGAAGCTAGCAGGAGAGTGACAGATGCGACGAAAGTTGGCAGAGGAGAAAGAGGGCAAAGGGACAGTGAGTGACATAAATAGCAAGTCAGAGGGTGACTGTGATGAGACTTTGGATAAAGCTTCCAACGTCAGTTCATATTTGCATAAACACAAGATGGTGTGTGTGTGTGTGTGTGTGTGTGTGTGTGTGTGTGTGTGTAGTGGTGTTTTGTTTCAGTGGAGATGCCTTTGCATGTGCAGGGAAACAAGGGAGACGCCAGGGCAACCGTAACACTGAGCTAATTAAATCACTACGGGACAGAGATGGATGGCCTAACACACACACACACACATTCCCTCGAGAACCCCCTGCTGTGTCGGGCTGTGATGTGGATCGTTTACCTCCATAATCATCTGCCTTTCATTCTCTCACTCTTTTCTCCGTCTCCCTCCCTCTCTCTAGGTAAGCCAGTGATGATTATCACGGAGTACATGGAGAACGGCTCGCTGGATGCATTCCTGAGGGTCAGTCATGCGTTTCTGTCTGCACACGTGTGCATGTGTGTGTGAGCGTGCGATACGACTGTGGCGTGCTGATCCCATCTTATCTGTGTAATGTCATCCCCTGAAATTACAAGCGTTCGTTCACAAACATTCGCCCTAATCTTCATCCTCCCCTTGATCGACCTACTGTTTTTCCGACAAGGGGGTTGGCGCAGGTTTCACCTCTGTGTTTCCAGGGTTCACTACACTTTGTTTTAGATGAAGTTAAGCTACAATAGCCAGTGAATCTGCAGTGCTACATGCACATACATTTTTACAACACACACAGCACATGAAAAGTTGTGCTGTCTTTGGCACAGTAGTAGTTTTAGGAGGATACAGGGGCGTGTGTGCATACATATATGTATATATGTTTTTTAATGATAACTCTCATTTATGACTTATCTATAACTGGTACATAATCACTTAATGCATGTTAAATAAGACACTGTAAAATAGTTTTAATGTTATGTTACTTATAACAGTTTGCCTTAATAAACAATCATAAACCTGCCTGTGAATGATTCTTACAGGCATACAGACCGTTAACAAGTTCTTTATAACACAATGTAAGCTTTCTTATTAATAAACTCCTAACAATGTCTTTAAGAAAATATTCTACACTAAGAAATGTCTCCTTTGCTTACAGCTACATTATAATGTGCAGTAAAAAGCATTTTTTGCATTGAAGTCACTGATGGAGTTTGATTTTAAACACTTTCCAAAACATATAAGATGACAGTAAGACACCATATTTTAAACATTTCTTTTTTTCTGCAGAAGAATGACGGCCGCTTCACGGTGATCCAGCTGGTCGGCATCCTGCGTGGAATTGCATCAGGCATGAAGTACCTGTCAGACATGAGCTACGTGCACCGCGACCTGGCGGCTCGCAACATCCTGGTCAACAGCAACCTGGTGTGCAAGGTGTCCGACTTCGGCATGTCTCGAGTGCTGGAGGACGACCCTGAGGCTGCGTACACCACCAGGGTGAGTGCGTGTGTCTATGTGTGTGTGTGTGTGTGTATGTGTGGGCTGAGTCAGTGGACTGCGTGTCACCTTACTTGTCTGCTTTGTCAGCTTTCATTAATCAGACAATCTTTCAATTACAGGGAGGGAAGATCCCCATCCGCTGGACGGCCCCGGAGGCCATCGCTTACAGGAAGTTCACTTCGGCCAGCGATGTGTGGAGCTACGGCATCGTCATGTGGGAGGTGATGTCATACGGCGAGCGACCATACTGGGACATGAGCAACCAAGACGTAAGTCAGGAAAAATTAAATTTTATGCAGACAATCATAAATAGTATGCAGCTTGAATTAGGGAGGAATATTAGAGCTCAAATGATAATTCCCAGTTGCATGTGTGCTGTCAAACATTTTTAAAAGACACTTCATCATTTTAACTTGGTTAGATAATCAAATTACCTGCAGGGGTGATAAAACACCAGCAGTAAATTCCCTTTTCTCATTACACATTGAATTCACATTTCTAGTGCCACTAATGATGATAAAGAACTTAATTTGTGCATAATCAAATGTCTGCGTAGGTGCCTAAAGTGAGGTGATTAAAAATTAAGCTATGGCTGTAAAAGTAGGGGAAAAATGACATAGCTGTAATCAAAGCGCCTTCAGTTTTTATTCCAGTTCAGCTCTCTTGAGACAAAACAAAGTGACTTACAGCAGCACTGATCTCCCGTCTAGGTGATCAAGGCTATTGATGAGGGCTATCGGCTGCCCCCGCCCATGGACTGCCCTGTGGCGCTCCACCAGCTCATGCTGGACTGCTGGCAGAGAGAACGGGCCGACCGGCCAAAGTTTGGACAGATCGTAAACATGCTGGACAAGCTGATCCGCAACCCCAACACTCTGAAGAGGACTGGAGGAGAGGCCACTGTCAGGTGGGAGGCCAGGATACATACACACACAAAATATGGTGTTAATGCTGTTAAAGAGTCAGGTCACACAAAAAGAAATATATTTTCTCACTGACCTGTTATCTCTCTAGTCATGCAGAAAGTTTGGGTTTCTATTTGTTACATCCCAGTGCCAAGTTCCAGTCCTAGTCCATGCCCTGCTTAGTCTGGATAATCACACACTACAAGCCTAGTTTGTACTGTATTTTATTATACAAGAGTATTATGTGTCTCCTTTGTGTTAATTACTGTGATTTTAACCTGCCTGTGCTACTAAAAACAACACAACCTAACCAGAAATGAGCTGTGTGGCTCCGTCACTGAACGATCCAACTTTATAAAGCAGCTGTGGAATTTCACATCAGGTGCACAGTGGAAATAAGTTGTGGTAAAAAGCTATTGTGCACTAACACACAAGCAGCCTATTCGCTGCACGGTACGTGACGTATGCTGTATCCTACTTTTCACACCAAAACAAACACACACACACACACTCCTTTTCTCTAGCCGATGTTTACATTGACCATTAAACATTATCTACCAGCAACGTGTAGCTCGTTTCAGTACAAACACCTCCCATAATGGATTTCTCTGTAAACTAGCTTTAATGGTGCTGTACACTCAGGAATGTAGCCGCTTTAACAAGGGTGGGGAGAGAAAATTACAATGTAACACCGACTTCAAAACAAACATGACCCCGCGACTCCGACACCATTACTCTTGAGCGGCTAAACGTGTTAAGAATGACCCACGTGTGTTTACAGACTCGACGCAGGCCAGTAGGAGTCTGTTTGAGTTTAACGAGTGTGTGAGCGCATGCAAGCGGGTTTCACACACACGCACGCACTCATGTAATGGGACACAGTGAGAGCGGGAGTGGAGCCCTTGTGGAGTAATTAGCAGAACTGAATCCTATAAATGCAGCTTTTACAGTTACAAGAGGGAAGGGGAAAGTAGAATGTGTGTGTGTGTGTGTGTGTTGGGTGAATGCGTGTGATGAGTGTGAAAAGGGATCCCTGTGCATAGTCTTTTCCACCTACTGAGCCGAGATGACTTATTAAAGAGTCTGACATCCTGTTCTCACAGTTCAACTCAACATCCCCTTTTTTTAACAAAAAAAAGAGAACAATAAAGAGAGATAGAGTGTGAGAGAGTCACCAGAGTGGGACGAGACCGCCACCAACTCAGACTCACAGGCCCCCGTGTAAATGTTTCATGGCCGACGGCGCTGCTGCAACATGCAGCAGTCAGGAAAGATAGAGGGAGGGAGAAAATCAGAGGGAAGTGAAAAAAGAGGGAATGGGTGAAGGTGAGGACGAACTGCACTGTGTGGTGAAGTTCACTGAGTTGTGCCAGCGATGTGTACTTTCTGTGAAATGAGGATTAACTAACTGTGTCGGTCACACCCGGGGGGAGCGGTGTTTGACTTGGCTGTGGTTCTGGTGGGACCGAGCCGAACAGGGACGCAGAGCAGAGCTGAACCAGACCTGCCCAGTCCAACAAAAAAAAAAAATGTGGGTGGCTGGAGAGAAATGTAGCATGGTGCTTTTACAGCTTGTGGGTGGCTTTCTGTCATCGCACAAGACGCGTCATGCTGCTGATACCACTGAGCAGCATCATAGTCAGGAATCAGGGAAACTCTTAATTCTCGTAATGCTGTCGTTGCTACAGCGGTCATGAATCGATGTTCCGGACTGCGAAAGAAAGTGGATCATTACCTCTCAAGTCAAAAGCACTTAAACAGAATGTAACTTTTACTGTCTGTCTGCACAGACAGTTGCACACAGCGTGGTTGTGGGCCTAAAGCCTTTGTGCTGGACAGCAGCTTCAAACACTGACAGCAAATACAATTTGTAGAACCTGAGAAACTCCACCTCCATTAAATGAACCGTCCACTTCCCTCTCCTCCACCCACCAGGCCTAACACCACTCTGCTGGAGCCAGGGAGCCCTGAGGCGTCCTCGGCTGTGGGCACGGTGGAGGACTGGCTGCAGGCCATCGGCATGGAGAGATACAGCGACAACTTCACCGCCGCCGGCTACACCACTCCAGAGGCCGTGGTCCACATGACACAAGAGTGAGTATGAGTGTAGTGTAGGTGGAGGAAGCATACAGAAAAAAAGGCGAGAAGTAAAAGATAAGGAATGAGACAGTACTATAATTCCAAATGCTTAATAGAATATATTGTCATGGATACCTGTAATGTCATGTCAGATTTGTTCACTTGTGATTACTTCAGCAATGACGGAGGAATTCCAAGATAAAACTTTGAATATTGATTTAAAATAAACTTTGAAATATAATTATCTTATGTAATGTGCTTAGGTTCACACATTACTAAATTAACCTGTGTATAAATAACTCTGAATTTTTTCTTTTTTAAATTCAGAACAGAAATGTAAAAATGATTAGTAGTTTCACAGAGAGTTAAGTGTTTTGTACAGTGCAGCAGTGTTACATGTATCTTATGTAGCGCATATGAAGAAGTGGTACTGGTCTTCTCTGTCAGCAATATAAGTGTATACTATAATCCTTAATGTCTATTCCTTTATAAATACAACAGAATCAGCCCGTGAGATGTGTCTGTAATATTTTAATTTTTCATCTGTTTCATCTGTTAACATTAAAGGATTAGCATCTCCGTGTTGGCAGGTAGAATTCCTCATTCAGCAGTTAAGCTGTCGGGCCTTTTTCCGATGGAGGGCTGTAAAATTCATCATGTGGATCAGGCCTACGTGTGTTTGTTATTGTTGCCTCTGGTCCTAAAAGGCCTCTCCACCCCCCCCACCCCTCCCCCCCCCCCTCTCCATCTCTTTCAGGGACATGGCTCGCATCGGCATCTCCTCGGCAGCACACCAGAACAAAATCCTGACCAGCGTTCAGGGAATGCTGTCCCAAATGCAACAGATGCAAGGCAGAATGG
The DNA here is from genome assembly GCA_037176925.1 of Amniataba percoides. Taxonomy (NCBI): domain Eukaryota; kingdom Metazoa; phylum Chordata; class Actinopteri; order Centrarchiformes; family Terapontidae; genus Amniataba; species Amniataba percoides. The sequence goes on from JBAJHX010000049.1 coordinate 20,981,231, forward strand.
TTCCCGTCTGAGAGATCCAAACAAAGAAAAAGGAAAAGGAAGCAAAGCGACTTCGTTTCTTATGAAAAAAATAAATAAACAAAAAAGATTAAATATAAAAAAAAAAGAGAGACAAATAAACTATGAAGAAATAGTTTACCTCATCCATGCACTTTAAATTGGATCTAAAAGAAAAGATGTTGATGAAGAAGAAAAAAAAAGTGGTGAAAATGGCACTTTTTGAAAAAAAAAATTTAGACCTTTACCTTGCCCTTTTTTTTGTTGTTTTGGAGAATGGGACACTTCTGTCTGCAGCATTTATGGATAGATGGAGGGATGGCTGGAAAAGTGCTTCCGAGAGGCCAATCTGGAGTGCCTTTAATGGTCTGGAAGGAAAAGTGAGGAAGGAGAGGGGGTGCCGTACCTTTCTTCCTCCTCTTGGGCAGAGTGTTGTTTCTGGAACTGTCTTTCTGGAATAATCCGCGGAGCAGATTTTTTTGATTTCCTGTGACTGTGTTTATTGTACATGACTTGTTTCTGTGGGACTCGCAGGCTGCCCCGGCCACCATTGTTCTCTCTCAGCTGGATCTGTTTGATATCTCGCAGACAAAATGGAGGATCCCGACCGTCACATGTATAAACAGTGAATCTCTGAGAGGTTGAGGGTTGGATTCCGAGGGGAGATGGCGGTGCAGGGAGGGCTTATTTTGAGGAGCTTTTTTTTTTTGCGCTTTGTTGCTCTGCTCTGGCCCTGTTTTTCTCCCAGAATGCCGTATTTTGTTGCCCTCAGGACATTGCTGAGAATGTCTTTGATCTTCCAGAGGAGCCTTCCCACTCCCCTGTCTTCCCAACAATGCCCTCCTACACCTCAGATAAACACACAATTTGGATTCTTCCATTCATCTCCCAGTCTGAATCAAAGCCCCCCCCGCGACTTTTCCTCACCACCTCTGATGGACAGCTGCTTGGACCAGCTGAATTGGCTTTTTGAATTGGATGTGACAATGAAGGAATTTATTGGCAGAGTTTATTTGGACAAAAGGATGCATCAAAGGCAGTACGGATGCAGAATGAATCACAATCATAAGCATCATCATTGCCAAGAAAATGAACAAGAAAACACAAGAAATCGTCATCAAGGTGAGGATCAATTGTATTCTTTCTCAGCATGAAAAAGCCCTTTATTAGATGAAGCCTCCCTTTGTTTTTGCTGTATGCTCCTAATATCAACTATGTGTAGCAGCAGAGTGCCTAAAAGATTCATTAGACCCCCCCTTGCTCTCATCACCGGCCCCTGAGCTCCAGAAACTGTGTTAATTAACAAGTGGGTCGCGCCACCTCAGGCGGCCGGAGCAGATCAATAGCCACTGGTCTGTGATCAGTCTGCAGGCCTGGTGCTGCCGGCATGGTAATGAGAAGAATTAATCAGCCGCTGACTCCCAGTCAGCCGAACAGAGCCCACCGCTGCTTCGAAACACTTTCCAGGGAGGAGGAGGTGCTTTTGGGCGGCACTTTGAGCCAACTCACCTATGTGTTGTCAGGTTTTTAGAAAAAAGTTACATTCTCATATTGATTCATTTACGTATGTCAGATACCACACATTGTTTCCCCTTTTTGGTAAAGCCTTGATTAGATTTTTCTTTTTTTGCAGGATTATAATTTATGCATAATCATGAACACATGGCCCATAAGGAAATAATTTTAGCTCACTCAGCAAATTCTAGACTGATCTCCCCCACTTAGAGTCAGTTTAATTTATGTGACGGCATTGATTTATTTGATTTATTTTATAGACTTAGTTGTAGTATAAAACTAGCTAAAACTAATGCAGTTCAATACAACAGCCCTGCAACAAATCCCTTATGAAGATTTTAATGTTTCATTTGTGTTGTTTACAGAGGTTCGAATTAATTTTATGGTCAGGTTGAAATTTATGATGGTGTTGAATAGTGCTGCAACCAATTATTGCAGACAGTCAGCCTTATTAATTATTTTCTGCCCATAAAATGATTATTCAATAATGAAAAAGCCTTTATTTTAAAGTCACAGAGCCTCTGTGATGTTTTCTTTTTTTAATTCTATTCTTTTCTATCTGACCAGAAATTATAAACCCAAAAGTGAACAATCAGCTACGATAAATGTTAAATAAAAGCGTAAACCCCCACGTTTAATCAGCTCAAACATCAGGACATTTTTGGTTGACTGACACAATGAATCAGTTATCAAAGTAACAGCAGATTTTTTTCCGTAGATCAACACAACACAAGTGGTTTTAATATTTTATTTCAATTTAGTTTTACATATCAAAGTGAGTAGAGTAATTAATAAAGAACAATATAAATAAGTAAGTACATTTTTCATCATTCCTGTAATGCAAAAACACAAAAAAAATGCTGGAGGAGGCAGCATGAAAAAACACCTCTATTAAAAATGAAATGTAATGTTGATGTTTTTAATGTAATATTCCCGAGGCCTTACAAAGGATTTCTTCCAGTTGGCGGCACAGAAAAGCGCGCTGCGGTTCCACTGGCTGTTGAATCTATACGCAGAGTGTTTATCGAACACACACGCCGGCTAAACGATCATTGGTGTGCTTCTGATGTGTGCCAAAATAATTCAAGGGCATGTTTCACATATTGTGTACACACAGCGGCATGTGGCGCACACAAGTTAATGCATCCTCGCCACGAAATCCATATTCTCCCCCTGTAGGGCGGCCGCTCGCAGCCCCTGGCTGCTCGGGCGTTGGCATTGGATTTTGTTTAGCAGATGAGTCGAATGTTCCATCGGCTGGAGCTGGAGAGCCGTATTGTTGGTCAGGACTGGATGCCAAGCAGAAATTGTTTATATTCAAAACCACCATGACTGATGCAGCCTTTCTCTCCCTCCCACCCCCCACCCCTCCTTTTTCCCTTCTCCACAGCTGCTGCCGTCCATCACAAACAGGATCTCCTCGCTCGCCACGACCGGAATTCTTCCTCCTCTCCCTCCTCGTCTTCCTCCTCCTGCTTTCCCCTGCTCTCCTTGGAGTCTCCTCCGACGCCGAGATGACTAATCCACCCCTCCAAGCGTCTGGGACGTCCGCTGTCACAACACGTCAACTTGACAAACTGGCCACCACGTACTTGTGGCCGCCCAGCAATGTACTGGAATTACTATGAATGATTTAACAACATAAAAAAAGAGACAATAAGAAGAATGTAATATAATTGAGAAGCCCTGCTCCAGCGGATAATGTACTTTTGTTCTGAAAGTTTCATTTTATTTTGTGATTTTGTTTTTTTTGGTTTGTTTTTTTTATTGTTTTGTTCTGTTTGCATGTAAAGTAACAAACGTTTGATTTGAGCGTGCGAATGTGATGACGTGTGTGTGTGTGTGTGTGACTGAGTGCAGCTGTATGAGTGACATCGTCTTTGAAGTACTATCAGTAATTGTGTCTGTTTTCATGCCACTGTGGAGGAGGAGGAGGAGATAACAGAGATGTATTGTTTTTGACATAAAAAAAAGAAAAACCCCGGACTCTTTTGCTTTTGTGTCGTCTAAAAAAACGATGTAGGGTGTGTTGCTCTCCCGCCGTGCGAACTCTACTCAGCAGCATTTATTAAACAGCTTTCTGGATTGCAACCCATTTCTGCTTTTGGCAGTAACAGCAGCTTGCAAATGGACACACGGAGACACAGACCAGTGTATGTAAAAGCCTCCCGTGCATAGAAACACAGCGGACGCTGATGAGTCTGTACTCTCTGAGCTCAAGACAAGTGAAGGAGGAATCGTTGGAACCATCTTTCTACACGTGGAAATGTCACACCTGTACACAACAAAGGATCGGAGAAGTGAGGAAAAGGTGTTTAAGAAGGGAAAGGTGGTTATTTTTATTTCTTCCCAGAGCACATCATACAGCTACAGGTTTAACCCAATGGACTATATTATTTTTGTTCATTTTCCTCTTTAAACTATACTTATGTGAATGTTTTCGAACTCGCAAGTGACGCTTCATATAATACAAGAACACCTCCGTCCTTAATACAGCTCTACTGCTCTTTCCTTTTTTTGGCAAAGCGTTGTTCTTTTGGGTTTTATCTATCGAAAAGGACCTGTTTGGAAATATGCAAGTCATGTTGGGAAGGAGAAGGAAACCAGAATGTACTGTAAAATACTTTTTTCCTTTACTTAAATGTTGGACGATTTGAAAAAAGAAAAAACAAAAAACAAAAACGCAAGAGTTAATGTTTGTCATTGTATGCCTTCCGATGCCATATGATCTAGCCATGTAGATCTAACATTCGCTCAATCTTTTTTTTGTACTTGTTCTTTTTCTTTTCTTTTTTTTGACATGATCATCTTGGGGTTTTTTTGGCCTTGTTTTTTTTTTTTTATTTTGTTTTATGTCAAGGAGCTCTAGGTACATGTAACTTATGTCATTTATTTATGTCCTTTTATATCTAGTTTGTAAAATAATAGCCTAAAGTGAAGAAAATAAAGGGGTGCCAAAGTGCATTCTTAATAAAGTAGAAACCATAGGACGATCTCCCTGCCTCTCATTCACTCACACACGCACACACACACTTAAAACACTGGAGTGTCTGATGCAAAGGCCATCAGCATTTTCATCACTTACTGCAGTCATTATGTGTGCAGAGAAAAGCTGATTACCTAACTATCACGCATTGATTACTGCATTATATGATTGCGTATAATGGAGGGGTTACGTAATAGAAGGAAGAGGCCAAGGTAGCACATCAAGCAGTTCCTTGGCCTCATTTTCACTTCCTATTTTTCACTGTCGCCCCATGAAACACGCACTGAATATTTTAAAAAATGGGCAGTCTGCTGGCGGCGTGCTGAGCATGTGCTGCAGAGGGAACAGATATCATGACTCTGGACTCCGAGACTTGGCCCTCAACTCCTGTCAGGCCTTGAAGCAGCAGCCACTCACTTGGCACGGAGCATGTGTGTGTGGATGTGTGTGTGTGTGTGTGCGTTTAATCAGAACAACATCTGCTTCCTGCACTCATTTCCAGCAGCGATAAACCGCTGATTGTCCTGAGTCTTTGATAAGGGCCCGGGAGACAGAGAGGGAGAAAGGACAGTTTTAGAAACGGAGCTCAGGCGAGCGTTGAGCCAAATGGCGTTTTACACGTTTCCTGAGAAATCACCAGCACAAGGCAGGCATGCACTGCAGCACTGAAGTTTGCAGTCGGAGATGCTTATCGGCCTCGAAGGGAAAGTGTGCCTCCTTCGCAGATTGTTGGCAAGCGTAGAGGGGAAGACAAGGGAAGATTAGAAAGGCTGAGTTTGATAAATATGCCCCAAACTGAGAACAATAGTTTTTTAGACTTCTGACAACTTGGCACACTGTGTTAAAGCAAATGAATGAATAAAATACATTATGCATGTTAAAGGAAACAAATACACGGTTTATTTCAAGCATGCATGCCAATTTATGAGCTTTGAAAGCCTAATTTGACAAAACACGAGTATCTGTACATCATTTTATTCCAATCCACCCTATAGCTAAGGATTTCATTTCATTATAATTTAGCCTCAGGGGAGATTGAAGGGAATGAATTTGTGGTAAATCTGTTGTACATTTCATAGCAATCCATCCAAAAGTTGTGAGGATGTTTCTTTCAGAATCACAAACGCCTGCCTCGTGGTGATGCTCAAAGAAAAGTCAGGGGATCACCAAAGTGGTTCTTCTGGGGACCGTGAGGAGCTGTGCCAAGTTTCCATCCTGTAGATATTCTGGTCTGAACCAAAGAAGAAGGGTTGTATCCCTGACTGCAAGCAAAAAGCAGCACAGACAGAGACAAAGCGAGAGGAAGAAACCCAGACAGCAGAGAGTCTGAGAGTCCAGCTCACATGGAAAGGAAGCTGGCCGTCTGCTGGACTTGGCCAACCAAAGTATGTTGAAAGTTCAGGTAGTGACCACTACTGGAATGTCGTGTCTCTCTTAACAAAATCAGCACAATCCAACACCTCTGTCAGTAAAACCTCTCTTTTTACCTCAACTTCACAGGGAGACAGCCCACGAAAATGGGCTCCCAGGCACTCCAGCCTCTGATCCTCTTTGAGGGTAGAAATAGAGCACAGGTGGTGGAAAAGGACCAGTGTTTGTATAATTGCTGAGTTTATCGAGCACTGATGTGAGGCATCAGATTTGCAATGAATTCCAAAGAAATGTGGCTTTGTAGTGTGATTTGTGGTGGTCAGGTATCGCAGGAATTACTTTCATATTGGACAACTCCTCAGCTGATGACGGTGCCAACATTCAGGGTCAGTGCTGAAAGCAGCGCATGTTCACTGCACAGGGTGTCTGCGCACATTTTTAAATCAGATTTAAAGGTTCACTCATTTAAGACCTGGGAGAAAGGAGGGGAAACCAAGTGTTTCAAAACCTAACCACAGGGAAAAAATACAGCATGCTCAATATAGTACACTACACGCTAGTACGCTACTTCAGTGTTCTTCTACTTTAAATACATTTATTTCTGCTGTCCTCGGTAAACACATTTGGCATTAAAGTGCATTGCTGGATGAATTAACTTCTATCTGATCTCATTTTCATGTTGTAGCTCAAGTGTGCATTGGGCAGCTGTGTCATTTGGGGAAAATTTAGTGTTGGATGGGAACAGTACTGGCAGATACCCAACATCAATGTAAAACATGAACATCAGCCACAATTAGAATTTCCCATAGCCACAATATTTCCATAGCCATAGTTGCAATGTGCCACTGGACAGCATGAACTGTGGAGACTGGCATTGAATTTCATCCTGGATTTAACTTATGTTCCTGACGTGCATTAGAGTTGCTTTATGCACTTTATTTGTGGCTCCTTGAGATCACCTTAAAACTCAGCAGTGATATCTCAGTCAAACTTCAATTCAGTGAACACAAAGGGGCTAAAATGAAGACAAGGTCAAGAGACAACAATCCCATCACTTCAGATCCTCTTTAACACACACCCACACACGAAGACAGCTAGAAGCCTCAGTGCTTTTGTCAACCGATCTAATTAAGAAACCTTCGGGTGAAGTGCCAGCTCTTCAAACTGGCTTAACCCCGGCGGCTCCATACTGTCACTGCAACCCTTTTCATAGGTCACTTTGTTTCATAATGCAATTTCCTGATTCGAAAGACCAACCCCCCCCCCCCGGCCCGTCATCTAAGCCAATCACAATGGGGCACCACCCTTCACACTGACATCATGATTACTCCATCCTTTGTGTTGTCGTTCGTAAGTACCTCCTTAACTCTACACAATATTATAATCCATAATCCCAACGATTCTTTCCTAATCCCCAACTGCTTCAGACAATTCTCAGTCAAGAGTTTTCTCCTCTCAACTCTCCAGGTGAATGTCTGACATTTTTGCTGCGGTGAAGGACAATTTAAGAGGAAAACTGAGTGCTGTTATGACGTACGGAGAAATATCTGACAGGGATAAAAAAAAATAAAAAAATAAAAAATAAAAAATTAAAAAAAGAGAGAATAACTGGGGGAAGAAAACAACGCGGGCTGAAAGCTTCAGTGGGAAAATAGCTGGGCAGAGCCTCTCAAACGTCTGAGCATATTGATCGAGAGGCTTCCAGCATAGAGTTGACCTTGTGTCTGGTCTGTGAGGAATTACTTCTGAAGACTTTCGATGGACAACACATATGCAGTGATATCCATAAAGGGTCTAAAAAACTGCCTACGTTGGAACAAAACAGGAGCAAATTCTGGCTGCATGACAGAATGCGTCTTAATTTAGCTCCGTTTGAAATCGCTCAGCTCACAGTCAAACGCCGTCTGTGTAGCCGTCAAACAGAGCTTTGGTTCAGCAAACACTAGCAGCAGAAACTATCGCAGACAAACACCCGACAACATGAAAAAGCACTTACAGGAGAGGCACCCGCTCTTGGTTGCAACCCGGCCTAAAGGCAACTGTTTTTTTCCCCCCCAGAGTCTCCTGTGAGTAATGGAAATGAACGAGAGACGAATGAGAATCAGAGAACAAAACAAACATGGGGGAAAAAAGAGATGGTGCAACTAAGGAAGAAAGATAAAGGAGATAAAGGAGAGAGGAAAGTGAGTGACGATTGATGGGTGACAACTTTAGACGCAAGGCTGACTAGGGAATTTTACAGGTAATTGGCAGCAGATCTGAGAAGATTTACTCAGGGATACTGGAAAATAATGAAAATATATGCCTAACAGACATAAACTGCATGAGAACACTGAGTGAAGATTTTTTTAAAGAAAGCAGATTTCTGCTTTGGTTTCCACGGGCAACTTTGGCAACTAAAAGATGGAAACAATAAAGAGAAACATGGCTCTCTGATGGCAATGTAGGTGTGTACATCAGTCAGTGTACCCATAACATTTGTCCAAAGTGAAATATCTATCTATAGATGGATTGATATTTGGTACAGATATTCATGGCTCATACTTTACATTTGCTTTAGTGGGCTTTTTTTTCTATATTTTTGTTTTAGTAAAATATTGCTATAGCTACTGAATGGATTTCCACAAAGTCTTAATTATCCCAGTAGTCCAATTTATGCAATTAGTTACGACTATACTGAGGCTACAGCTTCACAGAGCTGCCATTAGTCCAAACTGGGAGTGAGACATGGAGGAATGCTAGAAGGATTTTGGGGGAAGATCTGGATAAAGAGGCGGAGAAGTTTCTTCTGTTTATGAACTTACTATTCAGCACCTCATAAAATATGGCTGTTTTCACATATGTTTTGGCCCTGAACATCTGTCCCAAGGTTAGCAGGACAAAACAAAACTGAAAGACACATTTATGGGAAAGCCAAACTATGTGTTGGTTAAACACGCAACCAGTCGAGGCGTACTGCAGCTGCTTTTCTGGGAAAAACAAAATCCATTGTTTGACTGTGACGACTGCAGCAAACCTAAATTGGTATGTTTTCGCTCAAGGCTGAAGTCATCAAACCAATAACAAGAAGAGCCTTTAAGTAAGTGGCCTTTGCATCTCTCCCCACCTGCTTTGTGTGGGAAAGCGTCTCCACGGGAGCATAATCCTCAGTGATTGTTGGTCTGTTGGGAGAACGTGGAGCTTTATCAGCCCCACCAGACTAATCTCACCTCCGGGCCAAAGGGTGCCGGCGGGTGGCCTGTTCCCAAATGAAGGCGAAGGGAGGTCACCTACTTGACCACTCAGTTGCGTCTTATCCAGATCCAGCGGCCACACTGCTGGTCCCACCTGATAGGCTGACCCCTGACCTTTCCAAACACACACACACACATGCACACTACAGCCAAACCCACACACACAAATACAAACATGCTAATCTCGTGAGCAAACCGCTTTCCCCGGCCACCGGGTCTCTCGTCTTGGACTCTTCTGTCTCCGAGCTGGAGGGCTGGGGAGGGAAAGTGCGTGTGCGAGCGGGTGATGTCAGCCTGTGATGTGGATTTGGCTCCCATCTTTGCCAGCGAGATGAAGGTTAATCAAGTCAACCCGCACCCTCCTCTACCCCCAACCCCGACACCCCCTCTGTGTCTAGACGGCGGCCTGATGAAGGTCCAGCAGGCTATCAGCTCGAGCAGGAACCAGGTTATCACAGTGAAAGCAATGTTCAAAATCCCTCTGATAACTGCCTGATGGACGGGGACGGACAGACAGCTATGTGTATATGGAGAGACAGGGATTAAAGTGGGAATGAGAAACAAAAAAGAAAAGAAACCTGTTAATGAAAGGAGCAGTTGGGAGACAGCGACGTGATTCAATTTAAACTCCAAACCTCTTCTTGAAAGCTTATTTTATTTAAATAGTTGAAACAAAGAAGGGAATAATGGAGTGAATGAAAGAAAGAAAGAGAAAGAAAGAAAGGTCCCCTTGTGACACAACAGCCATCCATCATCTGCTGGTTTTAGCCCGACGGTGAGAAAAAGGAGTCCAGATTAAAGGAGACAGAGCGCTCAGTAATGCTGCAGACAGAGTCGGGCTCGGGGATTTTCTCTGTTCAGCGCACTGCTGGCCTTTGGACTGTTGACAGCAATAAGATTCCTATCGCTGCTCACATGTGGGCCACAACACATGCAAGCCACCATACACACACACATAAACATGTGGACATATACATGTACACGCACACACGATCCACACAGGCTTAATCCTCACTTTTCAACAGGCTGGAGAATGGAATTAAAATAGCACCCATGCCAGGGGATCGTGGTACAACATTTTGTGATAAGATCGTGAATAGAGGAGTGCAGTATGAAACAGCCCCGCCCTTCAGTGTGTAAGATTAATTTGATACTGGGCACATTGTTTTTAGCAAGGGATATGTGTGATCTAAGATAATGTGATCTCGTATTTCTCATTAAAAATGTATTGCAACCACTACAATAATACTAACAGAAATTTCAATATGGTTGCTTTTATTTTTTCATGAAAGAATAAACTCTTACAATTCTTTGAATAAATAAAATAGATAAAATGATAAAATAACATACCATGAAACACAAATAAAATATATTATGCATAAAATTGAAGCATTATATATATGTATTAAAATAATAAGTAAAGTGCTGAAATGACTACTAATCCTCTTACCACTACTAAGGGCCCTTTTTACACAACAACCAGACACAACAACCAGTACAGTTGGGTATTTTCTTGACCTTGAAATTTGCTTTATCCATCTGTATGTTATTTTAGTGACCAGTGTATGGTGCACATGTGGGAGAAGTGGCGTTACTAGGTGAGAGGTTCATTTGGTGGACTTTGAGCTGAGAGCAGACGCTTCAGCTGAGAGCAGATGTGTCTCGTAAATAAACGTAATTAATTAAACACCTATCAGCCAGTAGATCCATTTAAATCAGGATGCAAAAATGATATTTAGTGTGGATAAAGCAAGAATGCATGCAAATCGGTGCATTTATCTGTGATAAAATGATTTTAATTGATTCTTAGTGTATCTGCTGTCCACAGCTGCTTTAAACTGTATGCAAAGCTTTTCCTACAGCTGATTAAAGCCCTGCAGACATCTGAAGGCAGTAAGACGTGTTAATAAATCTGCAGCAGTCCCATTACACACGGCTGTCCACCATCTTTATCTTGATAAAATGACATGCAAACAACACCAGGCTGCTACAAATCAAGCCTGTAGACCTCTGTACACATCATACCGGTTTATCAGATTACCGCGTTCATTGATCCTGTGCATCACATCCTGTTGCAACTTTTTACACAAAGAACTGGCTGTTCATGTTTTAATTTTCAAATGCATCACAAGATAACTGCTCTTTTTAAAAAAATAAAGTGGAAAGTAGTAGAGAAAAAGCAGAGACACTGTGCAGAATTGATGGGCTCATTTAAATGGCTTCATCATTTTTTTCCATTTTCTATTGTCATTATATTAACAAATGTTGATTTAAAAAAAAACATATTTGGCGTGTGTTCACATTGTGCACCACCGAGACGTTAATATGATTTCCATTTGTGGAAACGTTGTTGTCAAGCGTCAGCTGTTTCAAAGCAGTACGACCAGTGATGTAATTGTCTCACAGTGCATTTATTAATCACTTCCTATAAACTTCACCCAGTCCCTTTACATTTTGTGCAAGTTTGAAATGTCAGATTTGAGCCTTGTCTTCTCTTACGACTCATGCCAGAGTCCTAACAAAGCTGATTAAACGTTACCACATCATACCAACCTGCTCTGTGGCCTCGTGTGTGTCACTGATTCTCCCTCTCATCCTCCACCCACCCTGTGGAGTCAAAACTGCACATTTAGTGCCTGTAAAGAGCTGGTTAAACCATTTTGTGTTCTCCATCGCTTTCACCAGCATATTAAACACATAGAATTATGTAAAGCACTTGAATTGCATTTTTGTTGCGAAATGTAGTGCATACTAAACAAGCTTGCCTTGCCTTTCCATCTCAGGTCGAGCCCTCCTAAATGTTAATCAGGGGGCATATTCATTTTCTGTCCTCATATGAAGCGAAGTAACCACTGGCCGCTCTTAGCAAAAATATTTTGCCTAAGGGAGGCCGGTGTTGTTAAATCATGACCAATAATGCCTCATTTTAATGGAGCTTTTAATGCGGGTGCTTCTCTAGTTTGTTTTTTTCCTGGTTACGGTATCCTCCGGCAACCCAAAAACATGCAGGTTAGAGACTCACATACTAATTATTTCTAATTTGTATTATCATTAACTAATCATATTTACAAAGAATAAATACACATTCTGTCTTAGCTATGTGATAAACTTAATACTTAAACTTAACTTAATAGACTTAATAAATTGATAAATATTCCTCACTTTATTCGGCTGACAGGAGATCAACAAAAACAACTGAAGTAGAGATCATACAGAGTAATATAATCCAGCGCTAGGCAGGAGTGTGTTTTTCAGAAATAACAAAGCTCAGCGTGCGCTCTTTGGACAGTGAAAATTGAGAACTTAATAAAGCTGTGTAATAAGCAGGGCTGGTAGCAGGCTGCTATTCGCCTGCTTATTTATTTGTGGCTCTTTCATCCAGCCTCGCTCTGCTTGCCTCCTCCTTACGTTCTATTTAAGACATCATTCAATCTCTGAACCCTGTTCCCCACCATCCCGGCTCCTCCACCCCCCTCGGAGTGAGGGATTCTGGGGCTGGGCCGGGTTCTTCACCCATACACGACCCCATCGACTGAGCCGCTCTCCACCGGCTAAATGATTGATACTAGCCTTTGCTAACTAGACTCCTGAGTCCAAAAACAACTAAGGCTGACTGGCCAGTCAGCTGCATCGTTTCTGTGTGTGTGTGTGTGTGTGTGTGTGCGTGTGTGAGTGTGTGTGTGTGTGCAGGCATGTATAATCAGCCCAGGAGACTCAGTAAAAATATGTGTGCTGGAGTGAAGCGCAGTGTGTTTGTGTATGTTTGTGAGATGTTTGTGAGATGTGCTTGCGGGTATAAAAGTTTAAAATAGCGAGCCTTTTGAGTAGTTAAGGTGTGTATATTGGAGGAGTGTGTGTTTGTGTATTTCGAGCGAGCGTGTGCTTGTGTAAGGCACAGCGCTGCTTTTTCAGGTTCGTGTTTGCCCTCAGAACGTGTGCGTTACGCGAGCTTGTTGGCGTGGGAACGTGTGTGTGTATGTGTGTTTTTTTGCATATAAATTTGACTGGTTGATTTAAATTCGTTGGGACCACACAGTTTGTACTGATGGAGTCGGGACTCGGTCATAATAAGGTTACAGTTAGGCTAATTGAATGAAGTGCTTCGTGCTTTGGTTCACCGGTTAGCCTGCTAACGCTTTTTGAACCCATGACACCAATCGTACAGTCCATTAAGTAGCTATAAAGGGCCGAAAGCAAACATGGCATGAGGTACACAACAAGTAAAAAAAGAGCTTTACCTGGAAATGTGAGGGCACAAATCTTTCCAAGTGACATTAACGAAATGCCCTGAAGTCCACGTCCCCTGAAGATTTAAAGTTTGATTATCAGAAGGGAAAGCTTTATTTTCAGCTCTGCTCTGTGCGCGTCCCTTGTTATCCCTGAAGCTCTGTACCTATTAATAACTATTATTGCCGTATCTCTACCATCATTACTGCAGGTCAATGAACCTATCTAGGGAACTTATGGGTAGACTATCACCATGGAAACCAAAGTCTTGTCTCTTATTAATTGGCAATTAAACTGGGTCAAGAAACCTTTCTTAACAAATCATGGAGGTCCAATAACTTAAATCTCCTTCCTGTCCAGCGGCCGTGCTCAGTCCTGTGGATATTTGTGATATTTCGGTCAAGTACAGCTCGCCAGTGAACTGTGAAGACAAGGTTTGGATTTCAATGAGAAGGGGAACGTTTGAGGAAGAGTTCAAGAGAGGACAGAAAAATGTAGGAAGATGTGTAAACGAGAATTTTACCCAACTGCGCCCCTTTCTTTCTCTCACTCACACACACACACACACACACACACACACACACACACACACACACACACAGCATCTTAGCTGTGTGTGATCCTTCATCACAGAGGGGAAACTAACTAAAGGATGCAGCTAATTAATGGAAGTCAAAAATAGCATCACTTCCGTCTGATATATATCTGCTTTTCTACTTTACACAGTGACACACACACACACACACACACACACACACACACACACACACATACACACACACACTTAACACTTGGCAGGCTGTTGCACCAGCCATGTGCAAGCTCAAATACAGCTTGTTTAGGAAAAACAGGTTGTACCATACAACTTAGTTACAATGTGAGACAAAACATCAGTAAGTGTCAGTAATTCTTTTTTAACTATTGTGATAGTAAGAGAAACATGTTTTTCTGTTGTGCTGCTAACTTCAGCTGATTTCTTCCACCAAGATGAAAGTTTTCCACAGACTGTTTTTACTATTTTCTACAGGTTTTATGTGTGAGACAGCCACCATCACCTTAAAAAAAACATTAAAATACAAGAGACGCTGTTGATAAATGACTGTTGAATTATTCACCTGTAAGTAATCTTAATTTTGGTCACTAATAGCTTTCTCCCTCTTTTTATCAAGTGTGACGCTAACTAGTTACCAGAAAGAAATTAATAATAACTTTGCATTTGGACTTAACGTGAAGGTTGCGTTGCTGTAACAACAGGCTGCTGCTGTTCTTTTTAAATAGGATAGATCCACAGTTTCACATGTTGATGGCTTATCAAGTAAGTTCCTGTATATCATGTTGTTGTAGCCAGGGTTCTGGTGTTTTTCAGGTTTTCAGTTCACTTGAAGGATTACATGGTTCCTCTGCGGGTCAAGAACAGCCTACGACCCTCAAGCTGATGAAACACTAACAAAACCCTCGCTGGATACACCAGACTAAAACAAACAAGTTTTTCTTTAGTTGTCAGAAACTTCACATTCAAACATTTTTCATCCAGGCAAAAACATGCACATGCATCGATTAATCAGTGTGATGAATTTTATGCTAAAATTGACTTTTTCCCCTGCCATGCATTTCCCTTCACCTCCTTCACCCATAATGCTCTCCTCCCTCCAACCTCTGCTTATTCTCTCTCTCTCTCTCTTTCTCTCTCTTTCTCTCTCTCTCTCTCTCTCTCTCTCTAGTCTAAATAAAGTGTCTGAGGGGGTAACTCAGTCCCTGAAACAGTGGAGATTAACGTGTCCATTGGGGACAACAGTGAGTAGAGGGAGAAAGAGAAGAAGACAGTGTGCTCACTGTGTGGAATTCAGTCCACTTAAAAATAGACCCCTGGCTTTTCTTTCAGCATTTGAGGGTCACAGTTTTGCCCCGTAGTTTTACCATATTTATTACTGTATCTTAACAGTGAAACTCAGTTGACAGTGTTTGTCTTAATGATACTTATAGAATATTCTGTTGATTGGTTTTGATTAATTGGTTGATTATTTGGTCTGTTATTCATTATGTCTTCCCAGAGCCGGGGAGACTTTTTAAAAATCGTGTGATTTTGAGTGACCAAAAGCAGCAAATGTTCATATTTGAAAGGCTGACATGCTCCCTTCAGGATGAATTTAATATACTGATATGTAATAAATATGAATGAATAAATATAAAATGATAATAATGATATTCATCAGCCGTCCTCAGATATACTGTTGATCAGCAAATATTAGTAAGATAAATTTATCTTGACTTTTACTTTCATATGACAAGTGATTATAAACAGATTGATTATAAAATCAAGAATCAAAAATCTTTATCTGTTATTATGTTTTCACATCATGAAATTTAGATTGGTGTCTCCCAGCTGTAAACATAAATAAATATATATGTAAATATATGTAATATGTGCATAAGTAATAAATAAATCAACTGTATTGTTGATGACAAACTGTCAGTTATTTAATCTATTTAACTATTTCTGCAATAACATTATTATTTTTATTATTTGATTTTGAGAAATTGTTGACCATTTATAGCATAATTCCATCAAAACCTGCCCTGAGAGTAAACTCAGGTTAATGCTGACCACACACAACCAATCAAAAACTTTACAGTAAATGTACTTTCAAGTTCATAGCATTCATGATGTCATAGATGGAGAGTCCAGTGGAGGTATCATTTATAACCAGCACTACTATTAACAGTATTAATCTGGTCTAATGGTCTAATCCAGAGACACACACACACACGTACAGTATGTAGACACACGTATTACCATCACATTAGCGTGGTCACATTTCACTCCTCACATACTCATTGACGCGATCACACTTTAGAGCTAAGCTACCGAACATAATGACACTTTCCTGTGGCGTTAAAATGTAACTTCAATAGGAGAGGAGCGGGCAGGAGGGAGAGGCCGTTACTTCCAAGCCAAACACTCCCAGCCATCCGAGGAAATCAAACGGGCGGCCTGACAGACAATCCTCCAATTTATTTGGCTCGCAGCGTGCTACCGGCGGAAGGCGAAGCTAAAATGGAAACTCAGTAACTGACCTTTAATGTAATACGGCGCCGATGGCTCACCAAAGAAAGCCTCTGGAGTGGCGGCCGCTGTGTGACTCTGGGTGTGTGTGTGTGAGAAAGTGTGTGTGTGTGTGTGTGTGTGTGTGTGAAGAGTTATGACCAGCTCTCATGTCGGCATTTGGGAAGTTGAGAGCCAAAGCCAGGTGGATTAGGACAACTCGCCTCTGTGAGAATGGGTTTAAGAAAGTAGGTGTGTGTGTGTGTGCGTGCGTGAGAAAGTGTGTGTGTGTGTGTAAGGGTACAGAAATACACATCAGAAGCAGAGACATAAAACTCTGCCTTAAACAATAGAAAGCAAAATAAAGAAAGCAAACCACTGGCACTACACGGAAGATAAAACATGTAAAAAACAAAATCCCTCTGAGAGAAACTAACCCAGAAAAAGTGAAATGCGGCTGCACAGACTTCCTCTGCCCCCTCACTTGCAGGTCATGACCCTGCTGACCTCCAAAACAGGTGTGTCAGCGAGGCCTTACAGAGTTCCTTTGTTTGCTGGTAACAAATGATACTTTAAAAAAAAGAAAGAAAAAGGAAGGTAATGGTGGTGGAGTGGAAAAGAAGTTTCCACTGACTGAACTCGCAGGAAGACGGATTGACCTGAGAACATTCCAGGAGGAAAACACATTCAGCAGAGTGAGGAGGATTACTTTCAGACCCAAATGTTTTGATGGTTACTTAATGTAATCCCATGAAATATACTGTGGACTCTCTAAGTGAACATGTCGTGTTGCCTCCATAATGTAGAAAATATGCAGAAAAATGAGTCTTCCCTGCTGCAAACATGGTTGAGAGATTCAACAATATCCATTTAAATTAGACAAGTGCAGTCGAATAACAACAAACTCTTTGCAAGTTAAGTAAACAGTAAAAAGGCCATTAAAGCAACATCATATCAACAAGGCGGACTTCAGAAAACCGCTCATCCAAACAACTTGACACTCGACACTGCACTCCCTTGGGTTTTCAGTGATACACACGTCAGGTCAGTCAGATGAACTGTTGTCAAGATAAATGAAGGACAGACATTCAGAGACTTCTTCAATATATAATGAAGACAATAACATTACTTTATCTCACCTACAATACAGGCGCTCCCTAACCACGTTTGCTGGTTTTCAGGCTAGTTAGCTGAGTCGCTTTCTCAGCCAACAGGTTAGTAGGTTAGGTTAACTGGTGACCTCTATTTTGGCTCTTCATTCCTTTAAGGGTCGGCACAATCAACACAGCGGAAAATTTAACTAAATAATCTGGTTTACTTTGTGCTTTGCCATCTCAAGGAAATAAACCGTTCACAGAGGTGTGATTAAAATCAACTGGTCTTGCTCCAAAATGCTGTTTTGAATGATGGCGTGAGCAGACCTCAAGTCACAAGCTTGTTTGAGAAAGCTTTCCGATCGTTACAGCACATGACCCCCCGTATCCTTGCACCATTGATTGGGATAACAAAAGCTGCACAGAAAAACCTTCAGAAAACAGCAGGGAGAGCAACAGCAGAAAGAGTGTTCCTCTTGGGGGAAAAAGGACATGCAAAAGGCATTACATGAACAGAGTAAAGAATTACAGTGTAGAGAAACACACAAATGTGTTATCAAAACAGAACAGACTGAATTACATTTGGAATTTCATATATTCCAAATGTAATGCAAAGCAACTTTAAAAGTACCATATGTACAAGTTCAGTACATCATTTTTTAATGTGTGTGTGTGTGTATCTCGAGCACTTCCAGGCTTATCAAGAAAAACAGAGGTCAACAAATATGACAAAAACGTTTAAAAATACTTTGTACAAGTGAGTACTTTTGTTTATTGGGATTTGAATTTACGATTTTCAGCCTTTGTTGTAATCTAGACATGGTACTGTTGTTACACGCCATTACATCAGTTTCTCTCCTTTCAGAGGAGACACTCCACTTTCATAGTGAGGGGAGAAAAAAAAGAGAGCTCCAGTCAATGCTTGTTCCCCTCTTTTTCCCTTTCAGGCAGTGAATAGAATTTACTTATTCATCTGTTTATCCGTTCCAAGCGACACATGAATGCATTCATCAAAGACACTCTAATCCTGTGCTTTGCTCACATGTGTTTTTGTAAGCGCGAGTGATGTTGCATTGGTAAACATTATTATCCCGGGACGAGGTGTAAAATGACAGCGAGACACGGAGAGGCAGAGAGAGAGAGAGAGATGAGGAGGCTGCTTAGGGGAGATATCATTTGTGTCAGTCGAAGTGAACACCTATCGATTTACATCCAGCGCTCCTCTGCGCGCCACAATGAGACCTCATGTATAATTCATGCAGGACCTATGAAAGAGCCATAAATACAGTCACTGTGCTCGTCAGCATAGCACACTCTCAGCACTTATGGTCACCCAACACGGCTAGTTAGCAGAGGAAGTGGGGAAAAGCAGGGATGAGGAGGAAGAGAGGGTGCACTTGAAACAAAGATTAGGATGATATAAAGTTCTTGCTCCATCTCCACCAGCTTGTGTACATTCACATTCAGTGCAGGGGGCATGCTCGGGCACCATATGTGAGTCTTTAATAAAGGTGTAGCTGTGGGGGGTGTTTAATGGTCGCTTGCCGTCTTTTGTTTAAAGTCGGACCCCAGAGTCGCCGAGGCCTTCTTCAGCACCGGCCGTCGCTGCTTTGACGACCCAGAGGATTTACATTCCAGTCTCCGCCGTAAAACAGCTACTCGCCTTTCATTCCCTCCACCCCGCCTTTACGACGTGGAGTGGAAAGGGTGGCTGAGTTATGAGCTTTGTTTGGGACAGAAGAAAAATAAAAATGCTATACAGCCGCAGCATGTCAGAGATGTCAAGGAGGATTGTCTGCCTCGCATGTGTGGTGAATTTAGAGGGGACTGACTGCGAATGAGGTGGTGTGTGTGTGTGTGTGTGTGCGTGTGTGCGTCTGCAGTAGATGCTGTTGCACGTGTGCGATTTTCATCAGAGCGTCATTACATCTAATTAGATCCCCGAATAAATCAAGCAAATGCAACACATGCACACAGCGCTGAATCAAATATTGGTGCTGAAAAATCATCAACAACTTCACTGGGGAGGGACAGGCGGAGGACGGGGTTACTGAAACTGGAGTGAGGCTGCGTGTGCACTTCTGAAAGCGAGCAAACTATGAGGTTTAACACAATACACACTCTGTTTGCCTCTGTAGTGGCGGAGCGGGTGCTGTCGAATGACTTGAAATACACACCGCTTCATTTGTCAAAAGAGCACGTCGCCCTTATACACTTCACTAAATCTCCACACTACTGAGGTCATCACCTCACAACGGCCATCCCTCTCTCGTCATCTATCTCCTCAAGCTCTGCGACTCCCCCCCCCCATGAAGTGCACTTTCTCACACAAACACACACGCGCAGACACACACGCACGCACAAAGTAGAACAAACCTCCATTTCAGCCCGGCTCCTCTCCACCGTAAAGCACCAAACGACTGCTCTGTCCTTGAACGTAAAAGTATTAGGGAGACAGACGAGGCGTAGGAGGAGGAGGAGGAGGAGGAGGAGAGGGAGAAAGCACGAGAAGGAAAACAAGGTAAAAGAAAGGGCTTTTTCATACTGACAGTCAGCTTAATGAAAATGCAGTTAGGGCTCGTATATCTGCTGGCCCCAAGGTTCAGCCGACCTCTCTTCCCCCAGTAAGAAGTGCTGGGCCAAAGCAAGCTGCGTTGTGCCGGGCCGGGCCGGGCCGAGGAGGGCCGAGACGGGCCAGTGAGGGTCAACCAGGGCCAGGGAGTGTCGGGTCGGGCTGAGGAGAGCTGAGTCCAGCGACGGAAGGGGCTGTGGGAGGAGCGGTGTTGGCCTTGAGCGCGGCGCAGTCGGCCACATCAATCCGCCCCGGCAGACAGGAAGGATGGGACATCAGTCACCGGAGCTGCAAACCGCAGAATGCAGCACAGCGAACACACAGTTACACACACCGAGGAGCGCAGACACACACGCACAGGCACTCACACTCACACAAATACTCCCTTCCTCTTCTCTTTATTCCTCTGCAGCTTCAGATCTCTGCCAACTCGACTCTCCCTAACGCTCGGCTCTGACAGTAACTCACGCACTGCAGAGCAAAACCCGCAACGGCTAATTAGCGGCTAAAGATTAAACCCAGAAGGTCACTAGCAGCGAACTACACAGACAAGCTATAAACCTTTTCGTTCAGCGCTACCTCAAATTTAACAGTCTGACACGCTGTTTTTTTCCCTTTCTACAGTGTGAATGATTTAGTCGGTAATGTTCAACAGCACGTGAAACGGCCTAAGTGGCTGCCATGTTGACGTGCATGTGATGAGCTGCGGATGAACTGGGCCAAGGGTATCTGCTGCAGTCAGATGAAAAGCCATCCTGTACACAAGGGAGCCTCTATCCACAGAAGAGCAAACTCATTTCTAGGCCAAGAAAGTTATCGGTGTGTGCGAGGGAAATCAAGACTGAGAGGGCTTTTGCGGGCGAGCGGCAAGACCTGAGGTACGGCGGCGCTCGCATCAATAAAGCGCGTGTTTGTGTGCGGATGGCAAGGTCGGGATGGCTGGTTTGAGGGGTAATTAGTGCACGCAAAAGTCAGACAAAACAAATAATATAGTATCTGAATGTACAATACTTCGCCTTGGCCTCCAAACTCCAAGGTCTGAATCCATTTCATCAGCGTGGGTTATCTCAAAAGTATTTCCACCTAGAAAAGACAAGGCTATGCTAAACTAAGTGGTCCAGGAGCTCGGAGGCGTCCTTTCATCATTAAGGTAAATACAAACTGCTGAGGTGGATGCTGAGGGGGAGCTTGAGGATTTTGTTTTTCACCCGCTGGCCTTGAATGCCTCTCTTTATCAAACACATACCATTTGCAGGCAACGATAAAGAGAAGCGGAGTGGACGGTAGCAGACAGGTACGTCTGGAATGCTCTGGGAAATAAATAATCTCTTTCTTTTTAATTCTCAACATCTCATCTTACCGATCTATTTATTTCCATCCATTAAAGGTCAGGGTACCTCAATTGCAAAACCATTTTCTTACTTACCTCAAGTGGAATCTACTCATGCACACAGTTTTGGGTTTAATTTAAAGGGATTTAAGATATCCATCTCTGAACGAATCTGCCTTTACTCCAGTGCAAGGAAAGTGAATGGAACTTTTAAAATTAGAATCTTTTTTCCTGAATTAGTTTGAGTTCCTGTAAGAGTTCTGTTGTATGCATGGGTTTGTTCATTTATCTTTTTTTCTGTCCATGCCAATTGCCTATGTCCAATGCCATGTTTTGCAGATGAATATGAAATCAAGACAGAGCATGGTCAATGGATCACATGGGCCAACCACACTAACTTTTACCAGTGGATGAAATGAACCAAACACATACCCTCCACTCTTTCAGCCTTACCAGGAGACTGTCGTACCTAGAAAACGACATTCAGTGGTTCCAGAAAATTTCTCAAAATTACATTGTATGATCTAGTGATGAAGACCTCTAGTGGTGGCAAAACTTTTGACTCTTACTTGTGACGGTTGCAAACAAAGGCAGAAGTAGAGTGACATTATTTTAGAGCTACGAAGTCCGTCGGATGGGTCACCTATTTTTTGACAGTAGAAGTAACTGTTTGTTTCATGACTCCCACCAAGAATCAGAGCTGGTTGAACATGTGAAGAATGCTGAGCAGAGTTTTTATGAATGGAACACTGTGTCGTTGGAGGAGATAACTACAAGCATTTTTTAAATTTAATTTGGACCGTTGGATACTAGTCAGGTTCATCTGAATGGGTTTAGATGTCAGTCTTAAGTCAGAATTCAAGTTCCTGTTTCTCTGGTTAATCCACTGAACACTATGTCAGTATTTTTCATAGGCCATTTCTTCGGTAGTAAGTGGTGCCAGAAATTCCCTTCATCCCTATTGTATTGGGTTAGGCAGAATTTTTGGAGATGGTTATCTAAAAGCATGTGAAAAAAGCTGATCTGCATGATTAGAAACCACTAATGGAAATCTTTTGTATTTTTTATGTGTAATTTGGTTGAAAAGACCCTTTTCATTTTTACTACTTTCCCTCTGATGTTCCCTCTCAGCTCTCTCTGCTCTGCCTCTTTAATTCTGTTTATGCACTGAGAATGTCAGCAATGAGTTTTCCATGCAGACTCCTGCATAGCAGCCCATTTAATAAACAGTGAATTTCAGCCCGGGCCTTTGCCCCATACGCGAGTTATGAAAACGTAGGAGTGTAATAAATGTAAGTGCACAATAATAAACATTGAGTACATGTGTGGGTTTATGCTCTGCTACTGACCCTGGAACCTGAATGTGTGATAAGACGTAATGAATTTCTCTGGCCTGACATAAAACACAGAGTTGACTCAGTGTTTACCCTGCAGTGGAATGCCAGATACACTGAGTCGCTCTCTCTGAGGCCGAGCTGCTGCTTATATCGGATGGCTGCCATCTCACACCAACACCAATAAGAGCTTTTAAATTCATCACATTTTATTTATAATCTTTACGAGGCTGTTAAACTGAGGACAAGGTGTCTGGACATGTGTCTGTGCATATGAGTGTGATTTTTGCGCTGTACATACAGTATATCTTGAGACTTTGCTTCCTTTTCTGGAAACATTTCTTGCAAACTGTATCCTTATCCACATATGATTGTGTATACTATTGTCTGAAAATCAATTTGCCTGTGAGTCGACCTTCAGAACTTACTGTATGTACTTTTTCCCTGGTGCCAGGATTGATAACTGGATTAGAGGCTCAATAATTGGCTCAAAAAAGTACACAATGGCCTTCTTTGATAAGAGGAACACAGTCAGAATGGGAGGCTGTGAGGGGAAACTGTGCCTCATAGAAACCACAGTGGATTACTAAATAAAAGAGCTATAAAACACGGCCTTTTGGCTCTAGCGGAGGAAAGCTTATGCTAACACACAGCGGTAATGATTTTAATATCTGCGTTTAGAGCGAGAGACCACACGCTGTAAATTTCAAATGCACCTAGTGCTGTGAGATACACCCCTCCACCACTCCGTGACTCCCTTTTATCCGTCTGCTCACTCTGCCTTCCATCACCTCCCTTCTGGGTTTCTTCCTTCACTTTCTGAAGGAAAAATATGCAGAATCAGCTCCGGTGTTTCTCTTTTCTACTCTGGAGCAAAATAAGGATTTCCACATAGCAATGCAGGCAGGAAAATCTGACCTTTTCTTCTTCTGAGCAGTTTTCAAAACATCAGTTGTGTAAAGACCTAAAATTAAATTTTGAGTTTTCTGTATTAATGTGTCCAGTGAGACTTTTTTTTCCCTTCTTCTGTGATCAGGAGCAGCCCTGTGAAAATGATTCTATTTAATTCTTGAACACACAAGAAGCACAAATCTTTGAAATCATGGGTCCACTCTGCATGCCTTTCAGGCATCTGGCAAGTCACATCAAACACACTTCAAGTGGTCCAAATGTTTTGTTCCAAGATGCATTCTATTAGCCGACCATTTTGCCAGAATATGATAAGAAGTGAACTCACAAATGTAAGAACAGCGCCTCTGCTCTCTGCCCCCTATTTTCTGTCTCTGCATCTGTTCACAGTTAGGAAGATAATGATTCCACTAAACCCCACCCACCCCCACCGCTTTATGCTAAAATTATTAGCCAACATTGCTCCTATCCAACTGTCCGGGAAATTTCAAGAAGATTTTTTGTCTGGATCCACTGGCGGGTTTAATGGAAATAAAATAATGGATGTTTCAAAGAACACATTCACATGAAAAGTCCTTGAATTGTCAGTTAGCACAAAAACATTAATCAGTGTGTTGGCTGCAATTTATCACAACCCCAACTATACTACACCCCTCTGTCATGGGTAGAAAATTCATAGTGTTTGTTCTTTTTTTCTTTTCCTTTTCTTTTTTTGGCAAATCTTTAACATAGTCACTTGATGCTATTGTTATGTGAAAATACAAAAAAAATCTTCTTTTCCATAATCTGAGCTAATTAATGGAAAAGAGCATAATAATAACAACAATAATGATGATAATAAAAATAGACTTGCTCATTTATTGTCTTAATTGTTTTATTATTCGATTTATTTCTTTATTGTTCTTCCAAATTGTTGACTTTAAGGGCTTTTTTAATTAAACATTGCTTTTTTTTGGGCCCAACTTTTTTTCAAAATATATACATATATTCAGTGAAACAAAAAAATCATGTGCTACACGATGCTCTGCATCAGTGGAAGCTCTGGAAAAAGCACGTGAGCTGAGTACCACAGTCAAGGTCAAGAATGGATGTAAGCTGAGATCATCATTTGGGCACAAATGACAACACGTGTGTTCCTTTAACTCGGAAAGTTTGATCACACTGTTACTGTACAATGACCCGTTTCCCTCCCTTTCTCAGTGTCCACCGATGCGTCCTCTGATGCACACGCCCCCACACACACTCATCGACACAGAGCCACTAACAAACACACATAATCTCACTCACAGCGTGGCCGTCCTCTGGCTATATCTGTCAGTAGTGGTTTATAGTGGGAGCCAGGCACTTCATTAGTGGACAGCTGCTGCTGCTGCTGCGCCTCCTTCCATACCTTCACTTCCTCCATCTCTCCATCCTCTCCTTCTCTTAGCTGCCCTCACCCTGAACTTATCCTGAGGGGGAAGACAGGGAATGAGGGAGGAATGGGAGAGGGAGGAAAGAGGGGAAGAGAGGGGGAGGGAAGGAGCCTGAACTCTATGTGGTCAGATTGTTTTGTGTGTATCAAGAGAGGGAATGTGTGTGTGTGTGTGTGTGTGTGTGTGGGAAGGCATTCCTTTTTTTTATCTGTGTGGGTAAAGGTCCATTGAAGTATGATGATAGTCTGTCTCTTCCCTGTATGTATTTTGCATACTGCTCTGATCACAGTGAAGTCTGTCAAACCGAGTGTTGTCACCAAGCTGACCTTTCTTCAGACCTGTTGATCCACCATGATGTGCACACACACACACACACACACACACACACATTCAAAAGAAAGAAAGTACGGACAGAGACAGAAGCTGCTAGTGTGTGAAAGTTACAGAAAAAGAGAGAAATAAACATGAACTTTCTGATATGAAATATTATATCAGCCCAGTATCGTGTTTTCAGCTACATCCATCTGACAAAACACTTATCTGTCCCATCTTGCGTATCTTTTTCACCACTGGAATAAATCCAAGCTGTTCTGCTCTGAGAGCTTTTCACCGAAATCCTCCCCTGAAGGGCCGGCATCAATCCCGGCTCCTCTTTCATGTCTAATCGACTTTTACAAGCCCTGTCCCTCATAGGCTGACTTTTACAACTTTTGCTCCTGATTGGCCGGATGACTGAGTGTCGCCGAGCGGCACAGGTGCAAAGCATTACTCCCCTAATAAGAGCCAATTACAAACAGGTGTGTGTGCGGCGCAGGCAGGGAAGGTGACTTTCTAAAAGGGGAGCAGGCAGCTTCTGAGGCAGGGGAACGGCAACGCGACCGGACACACGAGGGGGGGGTTTCATGAAGTGAACGGACTGCTTTTAATACGCTCTGCTCATTTCAGGCGTACGAAACAATCTTGGGTGGCAGCCAGTTCAACGACAGCTGTAACTTGTGCTTTCATCCAAATGTGGTCGGGGGCAGATTTAAGGTGCCTCTGCTGTTCGTGCAACTCAACATCATGTATGACAAATTAAAGTTGAGTAAAAATAAAAACAGGAGGATGGAAAGACACTTATTTATATCCAGCGGAGTTGGTTTCGTGTCTTGCGGCCTGATTCTAAGCCGACGCTCTGATTTGATGCAGAGCGTTCGCCTGACTCGTCCCTGGTAGTGTTGATTAGGATATAATGCTTCTGCCGTTGGTGGTCGTAGAATATTTATGAAACTGCATTATCAGTTCATTTGTTCTGCATTTATTAAGGACACAATGTGTGCCAACGGCAGTTTGTGTCACTGATGATTTGAATGATGTATTCCCGCTGCCTGCTTTTAAATTGTAGTAGTACATTACATTACCACTAAACCGTAGAAGACTCAACTTCCATCAATGGGTCTCGCACTCGCTGTCTTTCCTGCATTTCAACATACCTAATGGCCACAAGACAATTTTCTAAAAACAAAATAACATATAGGAGAGACATAAAAGCCAAAGGCTGACTGAATATAAATTGAAAACAGGAGTCAGAGCCCTTAAACAATCACATTTAAATATTTGGCTCGAGACTTGACTATATGAATGTTTTAAATGCCGTAAAGATGTGTTTCTCTGTTTGGTGCTCCGTACAAGACAAATCGCTCCGCTGTAAACAAGTCGGAGAGATAATTCTCCGACAGGATTCAAATGTCAATATGATAATGACACCAAGAAAATTCCCCAACATTGTGAAAACATCAATACTTATGTTGGTACAACAGGCAACACAGGCTTATCACTCCAAATGCCTTTGAAATTTTTCCTGGTCAAGGAAACTGTGTTCTCATTGGTTGGTCTTTGTTAGGGGCCAGTGGAGCCAGCAGAGAGATGTCAGGCATTGCACAAATCAAATACAATCTTTTTAACATAATCGCTGCACCCAAATGTCCAGTGTCGGTCCAAACTAACTCTATCTTTCTGTAATCTGGAAATGAGTTGCGATGGCCAAATTGTGGCCGTAAGCTGCCAGAAAGATGTACAGCTTGTTCCTTTTAGCACTCCCTGCCCGGAATGAGACATTTACGGCCAAAGGATGGAAACAACTGTTTATTATGGGTTTGGACAGCACTCAGACTTAAAGACAAACATACCTTTAAATCCCAGTGTAAATATACTGAAGATGCACCATCAACCAAATCATCTGTTGATGCATTTAGTGTCATGTAAGTGGAAATAAGCTTTGTCGTGTGGATCCGAGCAGGTGACAGGCAGCTTAGTAAGGAAAACACCCTTGTCAGAAATGGATTGTTGGGATAATGCAACAGTCAAGACGAGGTGTTTACTGGCACTTTTACAGCATGTAAATATTAGGAGCAGGAAAGACATAAACAGCAATCTGTGTGTTGGCGAAGGAAGCAAAAATCCAATTTGACTATGTTGGAGGGAGATCTGAACGTCGAGTGAAAACATAATTCAGCTTAACTAGACACTGTCCAGATGCAGCACGGGACGTGTGCTCATGCCAGATAGAGACGGGACTAATTCTCAGGAAGGAACCTAAAGTGTTCTGAATCAGGAGAGCAGTCAGCGTACATATGTGAAGGCAGTACATTACACTTTAATACAGACAGAAAACAGTTAAAACAGTTAACTAGGGAGTTATTTTAAGGATTTTAAATAGCCTTGTGTGTGTGTGTCCTGCACTTCTGCCAACGAGGAGCCAGTAAGGAGAATGGCTCTCTTCAGTCAAAATGCTAAAACCACTTTATTTATCATCAAATATGTTCTCTAGTAATGAAAGTGTATGTATATACATGATAAACTACGATGGTCATTTAGGTGCTTGAAGTAACAGGGTGTAATTAGGATAATTCTTAGGACCATCCCATTCTCAGTGATAGTGATATAGTAGGATGTGAAATGATTAGCCTGGACAGTATTTTAGCTGGCAATAAAGAACACAGGTTTATTGTCTGAAGGGGCAAAAGCAGCCTGATTGAGTGGTTACAGTCTGTTCCTGCTGATAGTGAGTGTAGTTTGAGGGTAGTGCCAGTAAGAAAGAATCAATCCCACGATTTGGTTTGAGCAGGAGATATGTAGGCCCAAAGCCGACACATCCTTGTTCTTCCTTTATGAGATTATGAGATTTAAACTAACCCATATTTTCAATTTATGACGGCATGAGCAACCTTTGTGTAGGATAAAATAGGGTGGTAAGGAATCAGAGAGATTATAACGTGGCCACACAAATGCAAAGAAACAACAGATGGTATGTGTATTACAGCCTTTCTAATGTA
>JBAJHX010000049.1:21009709-21027928 GCA_037176925.1 Amniataba percoides
ACAGAATGCCACGAAAAGATGAATCTTTTTCCCCAAAACTCTCTACTGAACACTAAAATCAAAATGCTTCTTTACTCTTGAGTGGTGCTGATTCTTGAGAAACTCAAACTTTACCATTACC
Organism: Amniataba percoides; assembly: GCA_037176925.1. Taxonomy (NCBI): domain Eukaryota; kingdom Metazoa; phylum Chordata; class Actinopteri; order Centrarchiformes; family Terapontidae; genus Amniataba; species Amniataba percoides. The sequence goes on from JBAJHX010000049.1 coordinate 21,009,831, forward strand.
TAATTACTTAGGTACGATGGTGTAATTTATTATACAGCAGATGTTAAGTTCCTGTTTCAGTCTTTCAGTGAAGCTCATGTGGAATCAAACAAACAACGGAGTGACTCATTCGCTGACTAAGGCCTTTGGCTGTGTGAAGCATAAGCGGTTTTACAAGATTGATTAATTCTAATTCCTTCACCCTGATCCGACGGGCTTTTAACTCAGGTTTTACAGCAGATTCTTACAATGGTGAATGATGTGAAAATGAAAGCTACAGAGGACTCTGTGTGTGTGTGTGTGTGTGTGTGTGTGTGTGTGTGTGTGCTGCTGTTTGTAAGGCCAAAGGAGGACGGTATGCTTTACACAAAGATCATGCCAGAAACTTGTATAAACACAGCAGCGGCCACAATTGCTCCCCTGCCAAACACTGGATTTCTCATCAACCTCAGCGAGCCACACACAAACACAAGCGCACAAACACACAAACAAACACACAGGGAAAGGGAGACAAAGTGAGAATTCAATGCAAATATGCCCATAAACATGAAAAATACAAGCAGACAGGAAAAGATACACAAAAAAAGAACAAAAAAACAAACACACATGCGCTAACAAACTGACCTTGTGACTCACATCCCATTACATTACAGCTATGTGAGATTGAGCAGAAGCCGAGCAAATCACTGTCACAGTGGATCCAAAGAAAACATGAAACCGCATCTCTCTCTCCCTCTCTGTCTCTTCCTGACCTTCTGGAGAGCCATCCGACAAAAAAGCACAAATATACACAGACCCAAACGTCAAAATGATCCAATCTATTCTCCATTTTGCACACATTGACTCAGACAAAACGGACCACAAACACCACAGCGCTAACAGGAGGGAGCAGGTCCTGCAGGGGAGAGGGCTCTGAGTGAGAGACGAGGGGTTTCCCCTGTGTGAGGAGTGAAATATGGGGATGGAGCAAAGGAGGATGAGGAAGAGGGAGTTGTTTGGGGGCTGATATCCATCCAGCAAGTTCCTGGGACGGGGAGAGAGAGAGGCAGGGAGTTGGAAGACTGGCCCTCCTCCACCTTGACATACATCCAAACTGCATCCTGGCTTGGAGATCAGAGTGCAAAGTAAGGTTGGAGGCCCACAGGCAGGGACTGAGGCCTGAGTGTGCATGGCCAATGTCGGGTTCATCCCGGTGGGCCTGACAGCTGGGAGCGGTGGGGGTGTCTGGAGGTGGAGGTGAGGTGACGATAGTTCGGAGTGGGTCCACGTCCTGCACTGTTAACTTTTACTGCCTGTGGAGGGAGAACGGTTGGCAAGTGTGTGTTTATACACGTGTGTATGGGAGCTCGTGTCTATTCATAAACTTTTTTGATGTTGGACTCACCGTGCAAAATGCCAAAATGGAAATTAAGGGATGACTCTGGTTTATTTCAGCTTGGGTTTTTTTCCAATAGTTTTAGTTACTATTCCTGTTAATCCTGATAAAATTCTACTCAGCAACATAATTGCTGAGATCTGGGACATCGCAACATCACATCAGTGGCCAGATGATCAGACACAAAAGTTTGCTTATAAGAAACAGTTGTAATCGACCAGAATGATCCTATATAACAGTTTTCATTATTGTTATTAACTGTTGCCTCTACCATTCATATGAAACCAACACTTTCTGATTTCTGTTCAAAACAGTTTCTTCTGCTGTGTTTGGCAGCTATGTGCCGATGCCACAATGTAATGTTGTGAAAATCTACTTTCAGTGAGCTCGGTGTTGAACTTGGCCACTTTCCGCACGTCACCGTTTGTCAAAAGCTCGCAGGGCTGAGATGTAAAATGGAAAACTATGCTCTTCCCCCACTCTCCTCCTTCCCCTGGCTAGCACCGCTCTCTGTCTCCCTTTCTGTCTCTCTTTTCTGTCTGTCTTCCCGTCTCTCCCTCTCACTTTGAGCAGTCGCAGGCAGCTCTCAGAGGAAGTGATGCAGTCCATCTGGGGTGGTCGTTAACATGCTCAGCGGAGAGCGAGCGTCTGGCAGGGGACACATGAAAACATCTTACGCACTGAATCCACAGCAGAACCCAGGGGTGCATTATAATGGGGAAAATCATTTTGGGGGAAAACGTCTGGAAAGACAACAAAGCTGTGGGAAATGTTTCTGAGACAACCGCGAGACCGCTTTATTTTCTTCTGGTTAGTTTCAGCAATCTGGGTTGGGATTGTTCAGGGGGAAAATCAAATCATTCATAAAGGATCATTTCTCCAATGTCTTCTCTTTGTCTGTGAAAATGAGGCTTAGATGTTTATGTGCCTCTTTTCCTCTGCCATTCCCTCCTGATCCACTTAAACTCTGCGACAGATGCACTCAGCATGACTTTTTGGTACAGTAGCACTACGTCACTCACCCGCAATAAAACGCCTACAGATTTTTAACACCGCGCTATTCAAGATCAAATGACATAGCGATGACCATTTCACACTGACAATTGCACAGGCACACATAATGTCATTCAGCTGACTGAATCGAGTCAGACGCTCCTGGAAAGGTGATCTATGATGAGGTCATACGAGTTAAAGTTCCCTTTCAACTCGTATGCAGATTTATGCTTATTAAATGGGGGTCTGCCTACATAATGAGCTCAGTGGTGTGTCATGCTGTGTGCCCGTATCTGCCATCATAAATCCAGCACCGCTCTAAAATGCAAACCACCGTGCCACACTGCTTTCAAGGAGAGGGGATGATCTAATGTTGGGCTTTGGGTTTTGAACTCCATCTCAAACACTAAAATACAAATACACACAAATAGTAAATAAGAACACAGTTTTAAAGGAGCAGTTTGACATTTTAGAAGATGCACTCATTCGTTCACTTGCCAATAAGAATATTGATTCCACTCATGTCTTAGTCAGTAAAACTGGAACTACCAGCAAGCTTAACTTCAGAAATACTACTGTGATGATAGAAACACATGGCCCATGGTAAAAATGGCAAATTGTCATTGTACACTTTAATAAGCACAATATAACACGTGAAATGCTAAATTTAAGTGTAACTTTGTGTGTAAATATGTATCTTTTTATTCATTTTCTCCTTTTCTCTTGTATCAGTTGCCTTGTCTGAAATATGTTGTATGAAATATTTCCAAAAAGCAAGTTACTCTTTACTACTATACTTTTTCTGAAACAGCCTATATACAATAGTAAAATGTTTGTAAAATGTTTTTACTCTAATGCAGGGGGTCAGGGCCAATCCATGCTCCCACGGCAGGTAAAAGAAGGCTAAATGATACGTATTAAAATGTAAAACAGGCTGGAGTATCTATTTATATGGGCTAAAGCAGCTGTAACTGCTAGCTAAGTGATTCATTAAAGCCTCCATAGGAACGGCACTTTCTTAGCCCAGGGGAGTGCAGTAAATGTAACATAAGCAAGTGTGTGTATGCGTGCCCGCATTAACACGTACCCACAGACACACACACACACAGACACACACACATAGTCTCATTCCACGGGAGAGGCATTTGGAGGTGTACAAATTAACCTCAAACTATCATTAGTCACAAACAGCACATTTGCACAGTGCTACCGAGAGCATTTGCTGATTAATTTGTTCCTTCCGTCAGAGTAAAATATATAGGTAAACACTAAAGAGCGAGGTTGTGGGCGGCAGAGCTGGTAGAACAAGAAGAATCATCCTCCATACTGTGTACTCCCCGGGGAATCTGGTGGAGGCTAACGCTAATGGGCCAAGTTATCAGTGTCTACTCAAGGCCAAGACCGCTACTACTGAGGATGTTAGGAGGCATGCAATAACTTTCTGCATATGAAGTGAACACATCACACAGTAGCGACATACCACACACATGCATTTTAATAAGGAGTTGAAGCATTGTTGCTTCAAATCCCTGGACCAGGTGCAGCACTGGATTAACCCGCAAGGGAGCTCCGGGGCAAAAATTAGTTGCGGGCCCCTATTGACATCCATATGTCTATACTGACATCTGATCACAAGCCCTTGCATCTATACCTGGTGTTAAATAGCATCCTTGTTTTCTTGATTTTGGCTGCATTGCGATTAGATCTCAAACTTTGAAACCAAAACATTCAGACTTAGGTGACCTTTCAACTTGTTGGGTGGATTTTGTCCATTAGGGAGATCTTTAAAGAATACTGACATGGTGTAAGGACACTGAAAGGTAATGGACATAGTTTTCCCTGTACTGTAAAGTGTATACAATATAAGTGAGTTCTGCAGTATGGGCATAGTATAAAGGCTGATTTTAAAAAATGCAAACCTATCCATTAAAAAACGTTGCCAGACACTACGGATTGAATTTACACCAGGCTGACATCCAGTCTCAGACATGATCTGGCTGATCTGACATCATTCTGATGTAATTCAAAATAAACAGAAAGCACTTACAGTTAATGCCGTATTTAAATTCAGGTAACATTTACTGTGTGCCCTTGTGTCTCCTTGTGTATGTAAGCACTCATCAGGTACAGTGCAAAGACTACATATGGCATCTTCATAATGCATTTTGCTCAGGGACCCTGAAACCAAGCATGGCTCCTTTCCTGGAACACAGTGTGCTGTACGCAATGTTCACTGAGTGTCTGCTAGTTTGTAGTCATTTTATTAACATAGAGATATCAAGGAATGCATCATTTCATCGACTCAAAAAGTTGGTCTTCTTAAAACTACATTTCCACCAGACAGATTATGACTGTTCGGTTGTAATAATAATGCAGGAGCTGCCTGAAAAGACCTGAAAAAAAATCTGTCTGCTCCTTGTAATTTGGCTCCGCATGAACACAAAGTTTGCTGCCAAAGCTCAAACTGTTTTGGTTATTTCACATGAGAGATTTGTGTGATGTTTGGTCTGAGCTCTCACTGATTTTAAGTGGGTAGTGGGCTGAGTTGGACAATGGGGATGTCACATACTTCTATGCTACAATCACGATTTGGCAGCATTTTAATTAGACAGTTCAGTTCAGTTGCGAGGGGGTGGCTTACGTTGCCAGGCTGTCAGTTACATCAAACCAAACAGATATTTAAAGTTTCAGTGTATATTTTGTTTTTGTGATGACGAATTACACAGTGAACCCTCGGGGGCCCCATGAGGGTATGGGTTGCCTATTTTTTCAGTAGTGGTATTTCAGTTTTGACCAGGTGGAATAGTAGAGCATAAACATGAACACATGCACGAGAAGCACAAACATAGCTGGATTAACTGCATGCCCACAAAGTTTTACTTCAGTGTGCTTCTTTTACAGCAGGAACATCCTGAAGCAGAAAATCCTTCCTTTCACTCTCCTGTCCTCTCTCTTCCTGTAAAGTCGTGCTTTCTTTGGGTTTTTTTTTCCTCAACATCAAGCCCAACATTTCTATTCCACACCGGCTTGAACAGGAGCAGTGAACAGGAAAAACTTCAGCCTTAATTTACCACTTAGGTTTTGTCACATATCCTCAGCCAAATCCTTAAGTCTCGACTTTTTTTTTTCGTCCACTTGCAGCCCCCTCCCCAAATGGCTCGGTATCATTTCGTAAATCCATTTTAAAGCTAGAATTAGTCCGACTCCGTTTCAAGCAGGAACATGACAATTTGAATTAAATCATTGCCAAACGTCTCTGTCATACCCTTTCCCAAATGTCTTTGTTGGGTTTTTTTCTCTCTCTGTGTTTATTAGCTTCCACACCCCCACCGCTCCTGCCGTGGGCTCAATAATCAGCTTAAAAACCTCTGGACTGTGCTGTCTTTGCAGTGCGACCAGCCATGGCCAAACGCACCAAGACAAGGGAGTGGGGGGTGAGGAGAGACTAACGGGGGTGTCTGAAATGAATCTGGATTTGTGCAGGGGGAGAGTGCAGATAGATTTCCATTTAAATACGTCTCACTCACAGGATTTGGCAGGTTGTTCCCATGGCAACAGTGGCCCATCTTCGGATTTTGTGTGTGTGTGTGTGCCCCTGTGTATGTCTTATTGTATGCGTGTGTGAGTCGTGACCTCTTAGCTTGACACCTTTAGCCGGTTAGTTTCGCTGCAGAGGCTGGGGCCGACCAGTCGCTCTCATTTCAGAGGAGATTTCGCCGTTGCTCTCCTCCGCCGACATTAAACATTACTTTCACTTCGCCGAGCTTCGAGGTCCTCTCTGAAATATTTGCGATGGTGCAGTTGCAGCAAGATCTTACTGTTCTCAGTTTCGACTACACCTGATAAATACATGGGATTAGAGGGTTTGATCAGATCTGGGATTAAAACTGACAAGCAAGAATACAGGCAGTGAACAAGATGCTGCACCGAGCACATATAAGTACACGGACTGCAGATAGATGCACAGAAATATGTCGTTTTTTAAGATTATCTACAAACAAATATCACATTCATGCTGAATACAAAAAACATGACAAAACAATAAAAGATGTAACTGTTATTATGTGTGACAAGGTTCAAAGATGTTATTCATTTGTTTTAATTTTCTATTAATAAATATTGATAATATTCCAATTGTATTTTCTATTTGCTAATTATACCTATTTGGGAAAAACATATTTTCAGAAATTCATATTCATTTTTTTCTTTTGTTCAATCATGGGTGAATATCACTGCTCATGCAAAACAATTGGTTCTTCAGAGTTTTTTTTTTTTTTTTTAGTCACAGCTTAAGAGACAGAGTCGTCACTTGTTGTGCACCACAAGTGTTTCAATTAGCAAATGTAAAACCTTTGATAAATTGGCTGTAAGTAAAATCTCTATGTCGTTACATTAGTTGGAGAAAGCAGCAGAACAAACAGTTGTGTATCTAAATACACACAACTCACAAAAAAAAGTCTTTTTCTGACGTCAAGAAGTAGTTATTGTGTCTAAAGTTAACCAAACCTTATCCGTGTCCAGATAAGAAAACATTCATGGGTGTCATTTTGGAAAGCAGCGTTCTCCTGTTGAAAGAGATTTAGAGGAGAAGACACTCATAAATTCTCTTTTGGAGGGCAGTGTGCTTTATGATTTATGCAATGTTTATTTAATGCATCATTTTCCTTTAACTGATGTTTAAAAGAAGACAGGTGCCGTATCTGAAGCGAGATGTACAGCTGTTTAGAAACAGAAACATCTAGAGTGGAAGAATCTGCACTGTGATGATGCCTCATGCTTCATTCCTGTTGTTGGGAACCGTTCTCATATTTGGAGCAGATTATGCACATTCCAAGAATAACAGTCCAATCCAGCAGATGTCGGAGCATGTAACAGAAATTGACCTGGCTTATTCACAAGCCTGACTGAAAAGACTAAACCAGCCGTGTGCTGATCAGTTCAGCCCCGACGCCTCTGAAACCCACGGCTGCGAAATCATGAGACACTGCGACGAGGGCAGGCGGGAGGGAGGGAGGGAGGAGCGTTGCGATAAAGCCACTAAAATGGAGGCCGCGTGCATGAGCTAAATGGATTACTTCCCCTCAAATTGAGAGATCATTGTGTGTCAGGAAACTGGGACCCCATGCTGGCTTTCGGTCCAGGGGGTGCATTGAGGGCTGGGGTGCGGGCGAGCGGTTGGGTTCACTGATTTGCAGACGGAGCGGGGAGACAGAAGGAGCAGGATCTGACAGACTGCAGGAAGGCAGAGCAGGGAGGGAGCAACCTGACAGAATATCTCAAACAGAGGAGAAGCTCATAGAGCCGGCGCTGATTGAAAAATCCACAGATCCCACCCCTGCTGCGCGGGTGCAGCTGTGGTGGCGCATGTTAAAAGACTGGCGAAGAATTGGGGTGGGATGGGGTGAGTTTAGGTGTCAAAGGGAATGTGAGACGAATGTGTGTGTGTGTGTGTGTGTGTGTGCGTGTGTGTGTGTCTGTGTGTGTGCCTGCCTGACTGCGTGAGCTCACAGCACCAGCCAAAAGAAGTGGTGCAGCAGACGATTATTTCAGTTTCAGTAATTACGTTAGTTTCAGATTTGAAAAATGAGCTGCGAGTTTGGTTATCATTGCCTCTAAATGTCAAGCTGGAGCCAAATGATCCAAAACTATATGCTACCCTCCTGCTCCTTCACCCTTTTCCTCATCCTCTCTCATTATGCTCAGACGGGCTGAGTCTCTTGAGGCGGAAGGATTCTCACTATTTTAATTTTAATAAGCGAAAGGATGGAAAACAATGATCACGGAGGACAAATCTAAGTGCTCATGAAGGTAACAAAACAATAAAAAAAAAGTCATGCATTGCACTAATGAGCAAAATACCACTTTAATAACACTTTATGTGAAACATTTATAGTTTCCAGACAGCCAGAAGAATGACATTTCAGTCAGTGGGCTATGCTGCTGATGCTTTACAACATTTCCTTAAACAATACATTACTTTATTTCGATGAGTCACTTTTAATAATGTATGATAAACTTTGGTCCTGTCTTGCTTTTTCCGTCATATCTGTCTCTTACATCAGTTTTTTTTAGCCCTATTACATTGAATCATAGTGTTTTTGAACAGATTAACATTTGTTAAGAGCAAACTTTGAGCTGTCCCCTGAACTTCTCCAAAAACTCAAGATGATTAAATGTAATTAATCAGGTACAAGTAAGTTATCATATAATGTGTATATAGTGTGTATAATCAGTGTTGAGCAATTAAGATAAAGTTAATGACTCATTAGATATTTCTTGTTTAAAAAATAATTGCATTGCAGCTGGGGAGTGTTCAACACCATCATGTTCATGTTCATCATGTTCACCTCCAGCCAGTCTTCAGGATGGGCCTCTCTGGTGTGCCCATAGCTACAAAATTAATATCAACTCTCCATGAAAGTCTTGGTAAGCACAATGTACAGTGTGATACAAGGACATGTTGTCTTTCCTCCAGCTGCTTCCTCCCAAATATTGCAGCATCTGACCTGACAGCAGACTGAGTCAACCTCCACTCCTCCTCAGGTGACTGACAGCTGTGCGCATCGTGGAAACAATAGGGCTCCAGATAAACGCTGTGTGTCCTCGGCGGTCACGGGGTCAGATCGAGGGCCACCTGTGCGGGCTCGGCTGTGCCATTTCGTGCTTAGCCCCGACACGCATGTGCACGTGCACATGCACGTGCACATGCAACAGCGCTTGAATGACATGCTTCTCTTCCTCCCTGGAATGGCAGCAGACAGCGGTAAATTAAAAAGCTCTTTTCCTAATAATTAGCCCCTCGGCAGGGGCGACCTTTGTGCCTCCCTCAGCAGGAGAAGCACACAGGTAATTAATGCCCCCCGACCCCACCCTCTTCTCCTCATCATGGCGCACACACATACCCTGCCCTGTGGGGCGAGGGCTACACGGGCCAATGGGTCCCCTCTGAAAATGATACCCTGTCCTCCGTGCCCCCTTCAGGGCATCTTGCCTGGGCATCCATGGGCAATGGTGAGGAAACAGTGTGTATGTGTGCATGAGTTTGCTGTGTTTGTGCAGGGAAAACACAGAGGTTACATGCATGATGGGGTTGTTGTACAAATAACTGTGGTTTGGGAAGGGAAATAAGGTGTCTTCTGCTTCTGAGTGTGTTTTTGTCCGTGTGTGTTTGTGTGCGCAGGCATTTGTGTCTGTTCATGCATGCATCCATATGGTTTGTGTGTGCATATAGAATTTGTCTTTGTGCATGCTCAAACAAATCTATTCAAGCGTGCATCCATATGGGTTGTGTGTAAGTCTATATGCTTTGTGTGTGTGTGTGTTTGTGTGTGTGTGTGTGTGTGTGTGCGTTTAATGGTGGGTTTTAGGCTGTCAGAATAGCTGTGTAATGGTGCGTGGTCCCTTTTGATAAGTCTTACAGTTGTGACCGCGGCCCTGTCCTCTTATCTCCAGAGGACAATGTTGCACTCAGAGCAGCTGCCGCACAAGCACAACACACACCACCTCACACACTCCTGCCGCTTCACAGGCTCCCATTCATCTCTACACGCTCAGCCTCCCACAGACATGCAGACACAGGCACACACATTTTCGCAACCACAGAAAAGAGCGCAGACATTCACATGACGCACTATGAGCCCTCACAGTCCAACGCTCCAATGCAACAAACACACAAACGCACACGTGCATATGCACTCAATCCAGGAACACACACATCCTCACAGTCTAAACAACTTAGCTCTTATCTGTCCAACTCTTTCTGACTTCAAATTACTGCGTCATTATCTAGCACTCACCTCCTTAAACGGTAATAATTGATAAAATGAGATTGATTAAGCATGCTATTAGTGCAGGATAATTGGCTTGATAATGAGCAGATTGCCTGCTAATTGCTGAACAGATAATAAGCCTCAAATTTGCTTCAGGCAAAAACAGTGAAATAGCAGATATGCACTCTGTGAAAACTGTCAAACTACTGGAAAACATGGCCAGATATTTGCTATAGATTACCAGTTTGCCTTCCAACGTCACTGCTCAGAATGGACCTGTATCGGTGTTGGAACTTCTGCAGGTTAACCAGAGCGAGTCACATTTTTATGCATAACAAAGACAAACAAAGAGATGGAGTGAAAATGATATCTGCACCAGGCACTTCTATGGATCATTCACATAACAAGTATTCAGCAGTAGTTTACAGTTTCTACTGACTGTGCCTCAATATGCTTTTGCTATTAGCAAGTAATGTTTAAAACTTGCTACGTGGAAGACGAGTCTCTCTGTCTGAGATGCCAGTATGAGCACATGATTCGGCACATCTGATTGGCTAAACCATCTCACTAACTAATCCTGTCAGATGTCTTAACGATTCACCAACATCAGTGCCTGAGCAGTGGTGAAAACTCATTTCAATCATCAGCTGTTCAACTTGGCTTAACTAGCAACAAGGCAATGTAACTTCACCTGGCAATGCTGGTAGATTACTTTGCAACGCTGTATATTTTGTTTACCTTGCAATCATTGCAAAGGATAGAATGATTGTTGCTATGATAACTTTCCAAGGACCTTTTATACAAAACCAGTGTGTGAACGTTCACAAGCAACTGTCACTCAGATACTGTAAATGTGCGAGTCCTACAGTTCAGTTACAGCTCGCGAATGGGCCCAAGTTTGAGGTTTCTTTTTATAAAATAAAAGTGTTAAAATTAGAGAGAAGAAAATATCTCATGTTACAAGTCGCAGCTTGCACTGTGCAGTGTTTTGAACATCTGATAATCCTTCGAATTCATGGCTCTATTTCTCAAACTGGTTTTTCTGTGATTGTATTTTATCATGTCATCAGAGCCTGCTGCAACACTCTCACACCAACTCTGCCCTTGTGCTTTTAATACGCAGGATTGTTATTGGTCTGAACACCTGGTAAAGCTGCATTCAGACATTAGCACATAAAACTAAGACACTCGTGCTTCTTTTGCTGCCAATTCTCACATTTGCAGAGACAATGGAGAAAACTGCTGCGATAACAAGTTGTAAAATCCTGCATGATCCTGCCGGTGGAATATACAAATATGTACCTTTAAACTCTTTGTGTTACCAAAGTGTGTTACTCAGTGTTGATTTCCTGGTTTTTACTGCATTTCATCTTCTCACCCAGTCCTTGGACTCTTTAAAACACTTAATTGTTGTTCACATGAGAACATTTTTGAGAAAAAAATTATGTGACGCTTAAACTGGCGACCACTTTGTTTCTAGTAACTTAAATATGAAAGCAGACATGTTGGTGGCATCAAACATAAATCCACGCACTGTGACCTATCTTGTGGTTTGAATTGACGTCCATGTTGCTCTTCTTTTTTTCCCCTTGCATTTCCTTTCTTTCCCCTCTTTCTTTTTCTTCCTGTCCATTGGAGGTGTCTTTCAGGACCCCTGTCAATACGCTGGCCATCAATGGCCTTCTGTCCTCCTGCCTGGGCCTCTGTTTGCCTTAGGGCTCCCCCCTCGCTCCGAGCCGCCTCCCTTTGTGTGGGAGAATCACGGGGGAAAGAAAGCAAAGATGACAGAGGGGGGTGTGAGGACAGAACAGACAGAGAGTTTGGTAAACAGTGGACTGTCACAGCTCAGCGGGAGATGCTATAGCCACTGCCTCCTCCGCCGCCACCGGGGAGAGTCTTAATCGCTGGGGCGTCTTAAAGAGCCAATCAGACAATGGAGGGTTTTGTGTCGCCTCTGCAGAGCGCGCTGGACATTAACAAACAACTGTGTGAGAACTGTGAGATGTTTGGGGTGGCTGAGGGGGGGTCTGCTATGGTCAAGAGCGGTCTGATTAATGTCTGATGTATACTGTACTGACAGATGGGCCGGGCAGTCCCGACGAGCCCGCTGAGAGGGGTTTGGATGGGAGTCACCTATAGAAAATCTCTGAATGTGTCACGCTTGAGAGCATGCTGCGCTCTGTTGCAGTATCAGGTGGGCAGCAGGAAAAAGGCATGTGAGCTCCAACAGCCGTCATCCGGCTTTTATCAGACACAGCATTTCCAAGTCGCTAAGAAAATAGGGCACTTGGAGGTGTTTTTTTTTTTTTTCTTTTTTCTTCCAGGTTCATCCAACTTAAAGCAGGATAATATGAGGTTGGAGTTGCTTAGAGCTCATCAGTGCGCACAGACAGGAAGAGGATGTCAGATGTCCTAGTCTGAATTCCAGGCGTGTTCCCAGACACCAGGCCACTGTGGCCGACACAAGTCTCCACTGTCATTAACCTACATCGCTCTAAATTACCTCCTATTCCCAACGAGGGGAGAAGTGTGTGGGGGTGCAGGAAGAAGAAAGAAAGAAAAGAAAGAGAGAGAGAGAGAAAGAAAGAAGAAACAGAGGACAAAGGAGTAGGGAAAAGAGGTAGAAGAAGTAACACTGGCAGGAAATTCAGGAGGTGGAGGCAGGAGAAAGGAGCCCAGGACAGATGAGGACAATGATGGGAGCTGACAAGGAAGAAAAAAAAGGAATGAATGAGAGAGGTAAGGCCTGAACTATTAGGAAATGAAAACCCAGCATAAAACTTGGTCATATTTTGTCACCGGATCCTGCATTAAATGTGAAATGTGTGATTTATTAGAGTTGTGTTTTCAGCATGAAGATGTAATTCATTGGATTGTAAATACTGTGCTGCCTGCGTGTGTCATTTTCTTGACATTTGGGAGTTCTGGCTTTTAATTAAAATGCCGGAGAGGGAGACAGTGCGTCCTTGTGTGCGTTTTCATTCTTCTGCCGGCGTGTTGTACGTGTGCATATTTGCATGTACGAGTGTGCGCCCGCTGTCGTGTTTTTATCAAGTGTAATTAATGTGCTGTTCTATTGGCCACCATGCTCAAGCTGTGCACAGTTTCGCCACTATGGCCAAACAATACACACACACACACACACAATGGAAAGAGAGGAGAGGCAGACAGATAGAGTTGACTAGACTGAAAAGAAAAACACACTCACACACTCCACTGCCTCAATTACCAAGCAGAAAAGAACGAAAATGATTATTGAATTCCAAGACAATTGCAACTGAGGCAAACAGTAATAAGTAATGGGCATGTTGTGCAAATTGATTATGGGGAAGAAATGGCCATGAAATTGAAAAACAACAGTAATCAGAGAACATAAAAAGCTGAAACAAAAGAAAGGCCTGTTAAAAGACAAAGAAAGGAGAAGAAAGCTAGAGATAGTCGTGAGGCTGAGCGATGTGATTGGCAGCTATTGACAAGGTGACTGACAGGTAATGAATGACCCCATATACCTGAAACCTCAGGGCAGGTGGGCGGGAACAGGAGCAGCTCAGGTGACACTCTGAAGTGGGAGAGGAAGATCTCAACCATGATATAAGTCACACAGATACTGACCACACAAGAGGGGTCACAAATGCTCACACACTCCTGTCTGCTCATGTATGTCGACACACAGATCTTTCTCCGTGATGGATTGCAAGAGCAGCATTCACATCAACAGTCGAGATGAGAACAGCGATATCTCACGTTGGGATGTCCAGACACTGTAGCAAATCAACAAGCAGTCGACCAAGTAGAAGAATGAAGAAGAAAAGATGACGTCCTCGACACAACAATAAAAGCAGCAGTGTGTGCAGTGCAGGAAAAACATGTGATGCACTGTTCTCATCATGTCAAGTCAGAGAATCGTATCTATAATATCATATTCATCATATTCATCAATATCATTATCACAATGTCATGGTTGGTGAGAATGGAAGTGTTTCATAAATAGCCTCTTCATCAGATGTTATTTTCTCTATAACTATCCATAATAAAGTTCTCTATTTTCTATCCAACAATGGAAGAATTCAAGTCGATTAGCTCCATTTTAAAGACACGTATCACATTTGAATTGTGTTGGAAAGAAGCTGAAGCAATAAGAGCAGATGTGATGTCTTTCGTTGATATTAGTGTGTCTTTTTAAGCACTAAGAGTTTGCGCTGGAATGGGATACGAATTACAACCAAATGGATATAAACAGTTTTCAGAATCTGATAGGAGCAGCACGTGGAAATGAATGAGAGGGCCTGCACACAGGGGAAGATTCACCGACTGCACATAGACATAACACACATTCGCACATGCAAATAGTAAATCAGACACAGTTCTAAAACTTTAGATTCAAACTAACCTTACTCTCGTCATCTATGAGAAGCACCATCTCTCCACCTGTTTGGAGTGGATGTATGCTGTTGGACTCGTATCAACATACGGCTAAATGCACTGAGGAGCAAACGTCTGTCTGTGCTTCAAGAGCTGAGTCCTCAAAGTGAGCAAACACCCCTCTGGAGGATAACTCCATATCCTTACATCTCTCTCCCTCTAAACAACATCCTTCAAAACAACTTTTCATCCTTATCCGTCCCTTCTTCCCCTTCCTCTCCCGTCCTGACTCTCGCCTTGTACTTTACTCAGGGATGCAAATGAAAAACAGTTCTCGCCCTGACGGCGGTTCTAACGTTACACTGAAGTTCTTTCAACCTCCCCTGCCGGCGTTTTGTTCCAGGCGAGCAAGGGAACTCAGCAGGACAACGTTTCTTACTAATGCTCAGTAGTTAGCTCATGCTGAGGGTTTGGGGAATACCAATTTGTGGGGGTTTTTTCTCGCGTGCAGGATTTGTTTTTGTGCATGGTGCAAACTGAGGAAATGCAAAGATAAACAAGAACATACAGAGTGGGAGGAAGAGATATTTAAAATGGAATGCAAGCACACAAAAGTCTGATTTTATGTTTGATTGTCCCCCTATATCAGCTTCAAGGAGCCATAACAAAGAAAAGGCAGCCATCGCCTCAGCTGTATATAAGAAAACAGGTGCCAGCGTTTAGCTATTACTCATATATCACACAGCATATGTGCAAAGGGAGGGCAATACCAGCCCCACAGAGAACAAAAATAAGAACTTTACAACAAGGTTGACAGTTTTTTTTCACACAAAAAGAAAACCCCAAGTGTCCTGAATCAGTCACATAAACGAATCTGTTTGATATTTGGCACACAGGTAGAGGTATAGTGTACTACAAGCTGTTATTTGGACTGCTCTCTAAAAAGGGGGTCATTGGAGATGACAGGTGGGGCCTGTAAAAAAGTCCATAAGGAAATGAAGAGCAGGGAGGAGGGATTTCTCCTTGATAGGTGACTGTTAGGCAAACATACCTGCTGTAAAAGCGCCCATAAATCATGACCACGGGTCATGGCCTCGGCAGCGCACTGTACACACTCAAACAGCCACAACGGGACTCACCTGCAGCTGAAAGTATGGAGTGATGAGGACAAGTGTGATGGGAGAGACAGGGAGGGGGAGAAAAAAAAACAGAAACACACAGGCAAAGATAAAAGCAAGACGAGGAAAGTCAGAAACATGAAAAAGTTTATAAGGATACCAGTGTTAGAGGGCATCGAGGGAGAGGAGACGGCTACAAAAAACAACAGACAGCTGGTTTGATTGAGGAATGTGGCAGAAGAAGGGTGAGAGAGAATTAAAGGAGTGAGAGGACAGCAAGAGGGGGGGAAAGGGGAGGTAGTGATTGATGAAAACCCTGAGTTACAGGCCCTTGGAGGAAGACAGGACTCCTCACTTCATCAGAGTCACACGCGCATGCACACACACACACACTCGCACGTCTTCACACTCACACCCGAACTCCTCAGAACACCCTCGACACTCTTTGATCCCACACACACCTCAAAAGTCACCATCAGTCAGCTGAAGACATCCATCCAGACGCACATCCATTTCTGTTCCCCGGCTGACCCCGGACTAACCCCTGTCCACACATAGACATCCTCCAGGAAATAGAGGTGTTGTCAAAACTAATGACAATCTCGCTTGACTCAGCAGGACTCTGCGTTTAGAGCTCATGTTAGCATGCCGACACACTAAACTAAGACGGTGAGCACGGTAAACATTTTGCCTGATTAAAATCAGCATGTCAGCATTGTCATTGTGAGCATGTTGACATGTTGACGCTTGCATTTAGCACGAGCCACGATCATGGCTGTAGTCTTGTTTACAGATCATATCTGGGCAGAGTCGGGATGCAGCTTTTTATCTATGTTGATGCAGGATTTCAAAAGTGGCACACAGATATTACGCACAACAACACAGACTCAGGTAAAGAAAGTTTCACCTCTGATATTGTCTTTTTTCAGAGTATTGAAAGGGAACCTTGAATTTTGATATAAAACTGATGCACCACAGAGAATATAAAGTTTATAATATAATATGAAGTTGTTAATATTGTTTATGTGTATTTACCCTCCAAGTCAAATATTTCCAAAGGGAGCCTGAAGGCAATATTAAATTATTTGGGTGACTGACACAGTTTAAGAACAACACAATAAGTCTATTGTTGTAAGCTGTGTTAAAAATTCAGAATGTCCCAAAGCGGCATTGACACATAGAAAACTGAAAGCACACACACACACACACACACACAAACCTTTGGAGCTGGCTGACCAGTCTAATGCAAGATCAAACCAAGCAGCATCTTATCTTGTCTTATCTTATCTGTGTACCTCACAAAACAGTCATCTGATCCACGTGGAAACACCTCTGTCCCTGCTTTCTGACGCTTCAGCTAAAAGAAAATATACATCACGGTGGTCAGCAGACCAAGAAAAGAATGCAACCACCACATCATGTTTTGCGTTTCTCTGAAAACCCTCTAATGCAGGGGTGTCTTTGACATATATGCTCTAATGGGATTCTCATGACTGTGACAATAGGAAGACACTCTTACTGTATATAGGTGGAAAGCAGGCGCGGAAAATCCAATTGCAATGGTGACTTGTGGATTGATTTGCCTATTAGACAGGGACAATGCCTTAGTGTATAAGACGCACACACATGCTCTGTCTGCCGATGCTCCACATCAAACGGCGTCTGCAGACAGGTAATGTGTATGCAAAAAAACACTAAAAAGGGGCGCGAGTGCACGGAGGAGAGAAAGCATCGGAGGTAAACAGTGTGCGGGCTTTGATGTCGTTTGATGTCTGCCGCATATTGCCCCATTCTCTTTATTAGACAAGAGAGGGACGAAGAGACAGACAACATGAAAGCATCATTAGACAGCAGTGGATTTAACCTCTCACAAAAGGCATATCCACAAACACAAATCAATGCCAGCAGATGTGAATGCCACACACTATTGTACCTTTGGTGATGTAAAAGATGTCTCTCCACTCACGCTGTCGCCTCTTGTCAGCCTGAAACATCAACAACCTGCGCTGGGAAACTGGTTAAACTCATATGTGTGGTGTTTAAACCGGATCTAAAAAACATACTGTAGGTGCATCTTAACAGCAAAAAAAAAAAAAACAAAACTACTTGATTATCAACTGCAGATCATCACTCAGCACTGCGAAGCTCCTGGAACAGATTTGTTATTTTTCTAACCTTCACCCAGAAATCAGTTACAAAACGTTTGTTAAAAGCTACTGGACACCTCCCTCTTCACACACACTTCCTTTCATCCGAGCACACACACACACACACACACACACACACACACACACACATGCACAGCGACCCTTTGATCCCAGCGTCAATCCATCTGTTAACAGACCCGGTTGACCTCCACCTGACTGTTGATGCATACACAAGAGCCCAGAGATTCTCAAGGCACAAGCTATGCCCTCTTCCTCTCTCTCTCCCTCACACACACACACACACACACACACACACACACACACACACACACACACACACACACACACACACACA
>JBAJHX010000049.1:21028028-21070718 GCA_037176925.1 Amniataba percoides
ACACACACACACACACACACACACACACACACACACACACACACACACACACACACACACACACACACACAGTATATTGGTACAGTGAAGGATTAGAGGGGTGTTAGTGATGTAGAACATTCCTGGCCTCTATTCTAAAATAAGGGACCTCGGGGTGGACCATAATCCTCTATAGGGTTTCTACTCAGACCTTCTAAGCTTTAAGCTCGCTGAGGTTCTGGCTAAACTCACTGTATTGTACTGTACGGGAATCTGGTGGTGGGAAGTGTATTATGGTAATCCAAGTGCCATACTGATTATGAAATAAGGGCCAAGAACACAATTAGAGCAGGAGAGGAGAGCGGGGTCATGCAATCATTGTACACACACACACACACACACACAAAATGGACTCGCAAATTTATGCACAGATGTGATTGCAACAAATGAATTCCTAAATGTAAAATTTGATCACAACTAATTTTTTTTTAAATCACCAAAGTATCATGAGATTTCTAGCATTGAAATAGGCATGTACAGATTAAGGAGTCCTTTGATATTTGGTCAATTACCACATTTTGATATTCTCATTAAGGTTGATAAAATACATATCTGATACTGTGAAACAATGGCTTCATCTGAATCTGACAGAGCTTATTTTTATGACACAAAGGTTTAATATTGTTTATATAATTATTATGATCATGTAGTAGTGGTGGTAGTAGTAGTAGTCGTAGTAGTAGTAGTAGTAGCAGTAGCAGCAGCAGAAGCATTAGTATTAGTAGTAGTATAGTATTATCATTATTATTATTATTATTATTATTATTATTATTATTAGTAGTAGTAGTAGTAGTAGTAGTAGTAGTAGTTGTAGCTATCACAAATTCAAAATTCTTTAATTCATCTATTTGGATTTAAAAATTAAATAAAATTCACTCTTACACATTGGTTACACCAAGAAGTCATTCATTTTGACCGAACTTTAATTTTTTAAACCAAATTGTGCCAATCTTTACAATTTGAATATAGTTTTTCAATTGTGGGCACGTGAATTATCGATTATTATAGAAAAATATATGTGCTGAAAATAAAGCATGCTATTGTACAACTAATTGTATAACTAAAACGTTCAAAGTGATAGTTTTCAAACTAAAATAAATTAGTTTTATACATTCTGTGGTATTAATTTTATGAAATCTGTGGCGATTTAATTTCATATTTAGACATTCAGTTGCTAAGATTCAAATCTTTATGGCCATTATGTTCCTCCAGTCATTTGCATATTACCTTTAGCACAGCGCCACACTTCTGCGTGCGCGCACACACACACACACACACACACACGCACACCTCTTGACAGCCCCCCTGAGGTCTGCAAACTCTTCTCCTCCTCCTTATCAGCAGCCGATTATCAGTGCCTACTGTATTGTTGCGAATGGGCACACCATTCCAGGCCTAATAGGCTGCCTAAGTGATTTTGTCTTTGTCCTTTTGTGTCCTTGCCTTTCAATCAACCCCCACTGATTGCAATCTAGCCAACCAGGTGAGTGGATTCGTCAGGAGAGTGACAATTGGCTGCCGAGATGGGGCAGATCCTTTATCTCAGTGGGACTTCCTGGATTAATTGAGACTGGTTAAGTGGAACAGAGGTGAGAAACACTGCGTGGAGTTGAAGATTGCAGAGTTAGAGGATGGTGCTGATACGAGCGCATGGTTCATGTGGAGGGAAGGAGATGTCATGTTTCAGCAGTTCTCAAAGAGAGGTCCTTGACGGGGTTCAAAGCAAAGAAGGAACAAGGAGTAGAAAATTTTCACTTGCATTGTGTTTTGTCATCAGTTTATTTTTCAATGTCTCTTGTTCTCTCTCTGGCACTCTCAACATGAATGTACAGGAAATAAAGAAGAATATAGAAAATAAAGATTTTCTTTCTCCTTCTAACCAAGGTTGAGTGGCTTGCCCATCATTCTGCTACTGTTATTTTGATTTGAGTCTTCTCTGCAATGTCTTGTGAAACTGGTTTTGGTCCTATTATTTCTCATATTATTTCTCATTCTCTCAGGTGAAAACATGGTGTATGCAGCGGAGAAGGTTTCTGCACGAAAACATGTCGATGCAATAATGGACAGTGCAATTCAAGAAAAAGTTTTTTAACAGCCATTTGTCTAGTCTCGGTTCAAGTTTTGCACAAAAAGACGTGACCGAGGTGGATCCAAGTTTGACTCACAGTGTCACAACATTCCCACCGACCAGCTGAGGAGCCTGTTACATGATGTGTGAATGCATGAGGGTGCTGGCTCATGGGAGAGGAGTAAAGGTGTTATATGTTAGTGCACGTGTGTGTGTGTGTGTGTGTGTATACCCAGAGAGTCATCCAAAACAGCAGCAGCAGAGGGGAGTGTGTTCTGAAATAGCATGCGGAAAAGTCATTTCTAAACTCTCCTCTCCCCTATGTGGCCTGGTCGCCCTAAGGCTGAGCATGGCCTGGCATTTACATACTGTTCAGCACATGCTCTGGGACACAGTCCTGGTACAGAAATACACACACACACACTCACAGACGCACACACATGCAACCATGGTACAGTATATTTATCAAGGGAAATAAAAGCCTCTACATCTGCTGCAGCACACACACACTCGAGTGCACTGCCATAGATACATCCAGGGAAATAATCCCATGCACATCTGCTGAGGCGCGCGCACACATCATGCACGCAAAATGTCTTAACGGACAAACTAAAGGCAGAGAGCACAGACGCAGGATGACATCCCTGAGTGAATGAAGGAGAAAAGAGATCACGTTGTGGTCTCCACTGTTGCTCCCCCTCTGTCATTCTTGACTCATGACAAATGGTATGTCGCAGGCCACAAGTTAGCACATGCCTGCTTCCCTTCCCAGTCCCACTCAGCTCACAGTGTCTTTTCAGTTCTTCCTTTATGTTCATCGGTCTTCTTTTTCTTTCTGTCCGCTCCTCTCCCCCCCGATCTTCCTCCACTCGGTCTACCGGAGCCCTTGACCCTTCCAAAACCCTGTAAAATGCACCAACAACACGTCCCCAGCTCACATGCAACGTTAAATCAACTCTCCTCTGTCATTGATCCAATGTTTCCTTGCTGTTCCCACAGCCCTTGTTTAATCCCTGGCTGGCTTTACGGGGCCCTTCTGCTTGGCCTCTCATTACACCCTGCGCCCTATCGTGATCCACCTCGGCAGTTTAAAGACGGGCCGGAGACCCTCAGCGCTCTGCTCCTTTTTCATAGACAAATCAGCTGTGGATTAATGCTGTATGTTTAGGTTATTGCCCAGGCGAGGTCACAAGCGAAGGATTCGTGTGTTTATGAATGTGTGTGTGTCCTGGATGCGTATGAGCTGCCCTTACCGTGCGGCGCATGCTTTTGAAAGTAAACGTCACCCATGACTCACGATCAATGGTGTGTGACAGTCACGATCTCATGTCTTCCATTTTTAGGCGAACCGCGACGCCTCGACTCTTCCGCTGGCCTCCGTCTCCCCTCCCTGGCTCATCCCAAAGTGGAGGCGCAGTTCTGACCTTACAGCAATAAAAACCATGGCTGACATCTGTTCCAGCGCGCCCGTGGCTCTGTTACAGAAGTTTTATGCAGCAAAGTTCAGGTACAAAAGACTGCAGCCAAGACTGAAGATATGTGCACAAAGGCCAGGATATAATTTCTCACCATGGAGTCTTAAAAGGATGCACCTTTTTTTATTGAGTGAATTATCACCGTTTACAATCTCCTGTCCTTCATTCAAGCAAAGAACATTCATAAAATGTGTGACACAAGTCACGTGCAGGCTTATAGCATAAAACAGTTCCCCTAAAATATCCTGCAATCTGAATATGAAACTGCATAGTTTGAAATGTTAAAAAAGTTTTCTTAACTTTGGAGAACTTAAAACCATTAATGTAAACTGCTGAACAATAGCAACAGGGAACAAGGAGAAATGGCACCCCTTAAACGGCCTCATAAAAGAGGAATTGTTTGCAGACTTTTGCACAAAGCTTTTAAGCGATTTCTCTCTTCAACAGAGAATCCTTGGGGTTGGGGAAAAGTAGACTATTACACTTTTACACATTGTATTATTATGACCAAAATGTATAAATCCAGAGCTGTTGGCTTACAAAACAGTGAGAAATTTGTGTCTTTTATCACTGAAAACTTTACCTTTTAACTATCAGTAAGGAGGAAAAACAACACCAAGGCCTTACAATCCCAAAGTTGTTCTTATAAATGAATGAGACCTAATCTATTATGTATTAAAAGAACAATTCATATCGCCCTTAAATACAACCTATACATTTTTTATAAAGAGTGACTCATTAAAAAACAGCACCATCTTTGCTTTCTATCTGCAGAGTTAGCGCTGTCTGCGATACACCAAACACACTGCTAATTGCCAGCAAAAACCTGCTCCAAATCATTTCCTAAAATCATGGCTGCCAGACAAAGCAGCTTAGCATAACACCTAATTCACGGAGAGAACAATAGAACAAAATGTGCTCGCACACTGCCAGATTAACAGCAGGAGAGACAAAGGTAGTGGAGCAGCCGGACCAGTTGACGCCAGCTCCAGCACACCTGGTCCCCGCGACCTCTCACCTCGGCTCCAGACATCATAGCCAAAGCCAGCGAAGCAGGAAGTGCAGAAATTACGACTGGCAGGAGGAGCGACGATCAGAGGGAGCTGCAGCGACCGACTGCTGAGAGGGAGGGAGCGGCAGGGCTGAGGTTTCATCTGGAGCAAACAAGAGCAAGAGGCATAAAGACAAAAAATAGCGCGAAAGATGTCAACCATATCCGCACGCACACACACTGTATCGCATTGTGTAACGTCTGTCAAAGCGTGCCCTATTTCTGGGAACCTTCGCATCGAATACCAGGAGGGATGATGTATCGGAAAACAAGCTGCGATGAGCAAATGAGTGCGGCAACGCTTGTAAACAAATTTCAATGCATTTAAGATGGGTGAGAAATCCTCCCTGAGCGCTGAGCCAACATGTGCCGCGGCTACAGCAAACACACGGCTTACACACACAGACGCACGCACGCACGCACACACACACACACACACACACACACACACTGGCCCTGATTTATCGCTGGTTAGGTCAATATAGAGATGGATGACAGGAGCTGGTGAGAAGAGAGAAGAATGGAAGGATAACAGGTGGAGGAACGGTCCCTCTGGCTACGTTGAACACACAGAAAATGCTCTAGGTAAACACTGGCACCATGCCAAGGCACGAACATGAGCACGTGCATGAACACACACACTCCAATATACACACGGACAAATGCACTTGTATAGGGGCGCCAGGATACACGCTCATGAGCACACACACACACACACACACACACACACACACACACAGAGCCCACTGTAAAGCTGTCATATGCTCGGCTCTGCCGCAGTGCTGAACCCAGCAGCCCTCTCTTCTTTGGGCCCATCTGTCATTCTCCCCTATCTCTCCTTCTCACTTTCTCTCCCTCCCTCTCTTCCTCGCTCTCCTCTCTCCCTGCGATACCTCTTAACCTTTCTTACATTCCTCCGTTTCATTCTTCCCTTCTCTTTTCGCCGTCTCTTTTCTCGCGCTCTTTTGACTAAAGCAAAAAAAAAAAAAAAATCCCAGATAAAAGAGACATGAGAGGAGAAAGAAGGGAGGACGAGGGAGCGTTAGAGAGTCTCAGAGCTCATGTCAAACACTGAGATGTAGAACTACTGTCGGAAAGAACCCCAAAATCTGACACTCTTGACATCAGACACACAGACGCTCTCATACACACTCGCTGGGAATACTGTGAGGAACGAACTGCATTTTGCCCTTTAGCGCTATGATCCTCCCTTTGAGTCTGCTGTGGGTTAGTTAGATGCACATCATTTGTTGTCATTAAAGTATGATCAGGCCTTTTCCCCTCTGATTACCTGATGAGTTTTTGTAGATGTTGCTCTTTGTCTCTTTAGGTCAGGTGGACAGTTCCTCTTTTATTTCAAACAAACCACAAACTAAAAAAGCACAAGACACTGCAAGACACCTGACATTTCAAACTGTGATATAGACTGGCTATTATAAAATGAAATATTAATAATGCAAAAACAAATGGGA
This sequence comes from Amniataba percoides, assembly GCA_037176925.1. Lineage (NCBI taxonomy): Eukaryota > Metazoa > Chordata > Actinopteri > Centrarchiformes > Terapontidae > Amniataba > Amniataba percoides. The sequence goes on from JBAJHX010000049.1 coordinate 21,034,134, forward strand.
AAGTCCATTTTTAAACAAAACATCTAATTGTAAGCTTTATTTAAGCATCAATGTTCTAAATAAATAAATACGGTTTCAAGGTCAATACAGCAAATCAGCAAAACAAAAGAGACAGAAAATGGAAAATAAGCTTTAATGAGGTAACAAGAAAAAACAGAATAAAATTTAAAAAAGGCTACAGCTGAATTGAAATGGGCACAGTAAAGAGGCATGATAAAAAAGAACATTTTTGAAAAGTTTAAAATGTAACCAGAAGACTCAAGCAGTATGAAAAATAATCTTTTTTTTTAAATGTAATCTTAAATGTACATGCAGAGAGATAAGGATGGGGATGATGGGAGTTGTTTTACTGGTAGCCAGATAGCAGAAAATTAGAGATGAGCAACTAACTTATGGCTGAGACCAGAATAAAGGGGGGATAAAGGAAAAAAAGAACAGGAGTGCTAGCTGTTTCAGCAAGTGCCCTAAAAACAATAGATGTTTATATTAGGATCATATGTTATTATACAGCTGCATAAGGAGGAGGCTGAGGTAGAGTCACCAACAAATCTGACTTTAAATCAAGAGCCTGCTGTTGGGTACCTGTTTCATGACATTTTTGTCATTTAGTCTGTAAAGTATGACCACGATCATTCCTGAAAGCCACAGACTTAGACACCACTGTGTTGTATCGTTCAGCAACAGATAGTGACTTAAAAGATATTTATGTATTTTTTGTGTATTTATGTAAATCTTCAAGATTATATCTTTAACTATGCACCTATTTTAATCTAAGCCGTGATCCTTCATAACGTTTAATTAAGTTAATCAGACTGTATCAATTAGATTGGTAATGCCTTTGAAAGGCAGAGACAAAGTAGAGTATGTAAAATATACAAAATATAAAAGAGTCAGATTTCAGTTTTCAAGTGGAGAGAGCACAACTGAACCACTGTGACCACTGTTAACTCAAATAATAGAGTCATCTTCTATTCAGACTTCAGGGTTTAAAAAGAAGACAGTTTTGTCTGTGGACATGCAGCAAATTTGAGCCAATAACCATATTAAAATAGACCTGTCATCACCACTTATCAGCTCTCCTTTATCTGGCCATTGAACAAGCAAACACTTCTCACAGACTCACCAACAGAGCTGCATTTATCATTTTGATATTTCTGAATAAAAGTTAGCCTGAATGCATCAACATCGTGTTCAGCAGTGGAAACAGAAAGTTAGTCAGCCAAATGAAGACACAAGAGTTTTGGAGATTTTCTCTGGAATCTAACCTCAAACCACACCTGAAACCTAACCCTAGAAATGAGCAGCAAAACGCTCTCATCTTCACCTTTCTACCCCTTTGAGGATGTTTTGCCCTTTTAAAGAGAGAAATACAAGAATGCACTCACACAGATGCAAACTCAGTTTACTCCCCTGTCAGATACAGTATCCCAGATAAGCCATGAGGTACATGAGAGGGGGTGACTGTCCATCTAGATAAAGTCCTGCTATTGATGACATGAGGAAGTCCCAGTGACAGGCTGCTGACAGGAGGGTCAATAAGGGAAGGAAGGGCAGGAAGGGTGGGGGAGGTGGAAATGGGAGGACATTGTCAATCATTAGGGCTAATGATGGGGGCAAACACACAGGCACACATTAACATACTTACACACCATGACATGGACACAGATAGGCTACACGGCAACGTCGGACGTTGAGAGAGGTTGTCCGACTGGCTGGGCAAATTATTGATTTCCAGCGGGAGGGAATGATGTGGTTAAACACCAGGTCACATCACTACATGACCGTATTGGAAAGCTACACAGGAGGCATCCGGGGGGGTCGTGTAGCTGACACTTTAGCTGTAGCAAATTATGCAAATTTTTGTGAACTGTTTTGTGAATTCATTTTCAATGCAAAACATGTTTGACAATAATGAACTGATGAAATAATTGAAAATTGTTGTGGAGGATTTAATATATTGTTTTTATCTGTATGTTGCTATGTGTATGTCTATATATTTCTAAAAACAAATATCCCTCTGGGACAATAAATCTTATATGTTTTCTGTTTTTATTCAGTGTTGTGCCTTTATGGATACCTTGTATTCATACATTAGTACATTTTTACATATACTTTTCACAAATATTTTTCTCCATTCTAAATCACTTGTAAAATCACTTGTACATTGTCTCCTCATTAGATCTTTTTAACTTTTTTTTTATCTCTGTGCAATGTTTTTTATAACTGCAGTTCTAATCTAAAAAAAAGACTGCAGCTGTTTTACGGTAATTAAAAAAACGAAGTAATCAAAGTTAGACTATTTTTCATTTTTAACTTTATACTGGTGGGCACAGTCACATTTCACTCTTTCTGCACTGTTTTACCATTTTGACTTGTGCTCTGTTATTTTAAACATCTCTAGTTTTCTGCAATTACTTGAATTAATCAAATTTAATGGCACCCGATGAGAAGTAGTCCCACTGGCTGTTTATCTCGATGAACCAACTCCTAATATCTGCGTAACAGAGGTAAAAGAAAACACGTTCATTTCCATTTCTTTTACCAATTTAAAAGAGGCTCTGGCAAAATATTCTCCTAATCTGGCAGCCTGGTTTCAGTATTTTGACTTTAGCTCCTTGTATGGGTCACGCATCAACAGTGGGTCCTACACCTCCCATCATCCAACTTGGCTGCAGCTTTACTCTCCCTGGTAAACTCTGCATCTCCTTTTGAAGAAAGGATGTCTGAAAAACTATTCCAAAGTCAGTTGTATTGAAAGTCGTACTGAAATCTGTGGACTGTCCCTTTAAGTCACATATTTGTTGTAGTCTACAGCATCCCCTTCTTATGTGTTGTGATGAGAGTGGTTCAACACCAGGTGATGAAAGATGGAGTTAACGAAAGAAAGAAATGCAATGATGAAGGAAAGAGGGAACAGGACGGAGATGGAGAGCGTGATTTCCAGCAGGATATGGGGAAAGACGTGTAAAGAGAAAAAAATGGACTGAATGGAGCAAAGGTAGAAGGAGCGCTGACAAGGAAAGATAAGCACAGAGGGGACAAGGGATAGGGAGGGAAAGAAAGAGGTGGAGAATTGGTAGTGACAGCAAGGTGAAAAAGGACAGGGGTGGAGAAACTGCAGAAAGAAAGATGGTGAAGTGTTGGAGGAGAGGAAGCGAAGTGTGCGGATAGAGTGACAGAGAGCGAGGGAAAGCAGAAAAGTCAGAGGCAAAAGTATGACATTAATTGTGACAGGTGAGGAGAGGAAGTGTGTGTGTGTGTAGGTGCAAAGGTGTGTATAGGCCTGAGTCTCTGAGTGAGTGTGCGTGTGTGTGTGTGTGTGTGTGTGTGCGTGTGTGTAGTAAATTGGTGCTGACACGGCTAGCAGGTTGTGACATTAATTAGCAAGCCTCAGAGATGGCTGAAACCTAATCTCCCAGAGAAAGGAGACACCAGGGGGGACACATCAAAACACACACACACACTGTTTCTTTGCTGACCTCACTTCCTGTGACTGGGGATGAGGAGTAGACATGGGTAGGGTTACTGTCTTAATGTGGACAAGATGTGTGAATTTCTGTATCTGCATTGAGTTTGTCTTCGGCAGATTCTGAAACTTCAATTCCATCCAATTAATTTCAGTTTAGATCATTCAATTATCAGAATCAAAAACAGATCTGTCAAAGTATTTGGCACAAATAATGAGCATTTTATGGATCTGTTTTCTCTTTTTATTTGTTTGTGTGTGTGTGTGTGTGTGTGTGTGTGTTGATGTGACTTCCTGTACGATGGCATCATATTCTAGTTACTTTATCGTGCCTGCGAGAGGAACTTGGGTGACAAATGAGCACATGAATTTGTCAAAACAAAAAAATTAAGATACAAAATTGCTGGGCTTAAAAACAAAGATTATAAGTACTAAAAGTCTCCCCATCACCCCCCCTAAAGTTCGTGAACTGCCTCCCATCCCAACCCAAACCACACACTGAGTATTAACTGTCAATCTGGAAATGTTTACTGTTCATTTCGAAGCAACGGACAAGATGTTTGTCTGTCTCTTGTTCACAGGAGGATACTAAAGGGAATTGACAGTATTCATTAACCAATCTTTCTCTTGTTTATATGAACAATGGTCATTGTCATGACACGCTTAGTACTACTAGCACTGCTTTTGAATAACAGTGTAATGCATTCCTATTGCTACCACTGGTCTCCTCCATCTGCCCTCAAATGGACAGGACGCGCCTTCATGATTACACATAAAATGCACAAATCAAAACACAAAATGACTGCCTGTGACCGTGGCTGTCATAACAACATTATACTGACCAACTCAGTTATAAAGGCGTGGGAAGTGCAGACTCCAGCATCAAAGACAGTTATTGGAGCAAGGAGCAAGGGACTCCTACTAGTTAGAGGCGTTGAAAAATATCCCCTTTGAAATACCTGCTACGAATGTGATGTTATTATGTATATTAAAGCCTTTAGCTACAATTGCACTCAACCTTAATCATAGTTAGTTGCAGCAAAGACAGAGTGATGTGCCTCCATTCATTTTCATTTTGGTAATTTGGAAATTTGCAGGTTGCATAAATGAGCACATGAATTTGGCAAGTATGTTACGCTGCAGGTTAACCAGAAAGTGGATGTACCATTCAGCCTTCCAGCCGTAGTGAGATGGGACACTTTGCCAACGTCAGTGCAAGGAGAACAATTGTGTTTATGGCAAATAAACTATGAGAAACAACACTTACTTTATACGCTTTTACTCTTGCGTCAGTACAACAGTTGATGCCCGAGTCGGCGTTGTGGTTGATGTATCTGTGCTGGAAGCAATCTCCACTCCTCTTGCGGAGCTGAAGAGTAAACAACTCGGCTCTTCTGTTTCTGCGGGCATTAGAGCAGGCATTATTGGTTGTCACTCACATCGCATCAGAGCACGTGCTCTGCATAACGTCAAGCTTTCCTCAGCTCTCTTCTGTCGCGTAGGCAGATAACACCATATGTCCCATTCACAATGAATCTGTCCCAGTTTGCTGAATGTGTGAACAACCCGAAAATTGTTATCCTTACACTATCTGTTGAATTTCTGTTTTTGTGGAAATGTACAGAAAGGTCTCACTCTGGGTACAAATGAATGTTTTTCTCTCCAGACCCTGCATTGTGAAATCTCTGCAATATAGTGAGTAAAATGTTCTCATGACCAGTCGTCACAATGGACAAAAATACAAGATAGGACCTGAAAAATAACAGAATTTTCTTTTTACAATAGTAGCTGACACTATCATTATAACTGTGCCTGATTAAACTTTAGCTCGTTGTCACAAAACTCCACAGAGTGATGCATTCAAGGTGGGGACTCGATGCAGGAAATGAGCAAGGCCAAACTTAATGGGCAGACACACACACATTCTTTGTCCTCACCCGACTTACAGTCAACGGTAGTGGCCGACATTGAATGTGTATAACCTTTAGCCTGCAGGGATCACATGTCACAGACTTACCTAAACATGCGTGACAAGAGCACACGCTTGTGACAGCCCGTATGGAAAATCGGGTCAAAGGTCAGCAAAGACACAAGAGAGACACAGAGACAGACGGAGAGAGAGAGGGAGAGAGAGATAGAGGTAGCCTTTCATTCAGAAGTCTGAGAACTTGCAGGACTCAGACATACACGACCGGTTAGAGCTGTTTACAAAAGCCAGCAGCAGAACCAATGCGAACCATACCTGGCGCGCAGACACCGGGGAGAGCGAGCTGGAGCGTGTGTGTCTGTGTGAGTGTGTGTGTGCTCTGCCAAAGCAGCAGGTCTTAATGCAGCAAAAGCAAAACAGAGCTGATGTTTTTTAAAACGCGCATACCTCCTCCGAGAGCTGAATCCAGCTCCCCTCCCTCCAGCTTCCCCGTCTTTCTCTCCTCTTGCAAGCACGTCTGGTTTTGGTTCTCATCTCCTCAGCCTTCCTGTGGGTCCGAAACCTCTGCCACAGTTCGCAGACTCTGTCCCCGCCGCGCCATAGATAAAGCTGTTTTGAGTTGGCTTTCATCACGTCGGAACATAACCCGAGCAGACAGGAGGGGAGAAGAGTCGCGATGCACAGATTGCGGGGTGTTTAAGAGCTAAATATCATATGTGACAACACGGCTGTAATAAATTAACATTCAGATGCAGGCGGGTTGAATGGAGTCAGGAGCTGGTGTGGATTCGGGACAACGTGGAGTATTCACTGTCGGTATAGGTGCACACGGACAGAGCTAAATCTTACTGTGATATATATCTCAGGTTTAAGTTGCATGATAAGATTCATCCAGTTTGAAACTGCAGGAGTTTGTCAAGAACTCGGTAAAAACCGATGGAAAAATGATGTGCCTGAGATTCAACAAACTGTATTCAGTGGTGCCATAATGGGTCCACTATATCTGCAGTAAGGCAAACAAAATGACAAGCAACACTAAACAACACTCTACTTACAAAGGGCCAATATGATCTGATTTTAGAAGACACGAGATTGGTTTGGCACAGGAAGCAGCAACAAGCCACTTCCCTAACCCCGCTATGAGGTCAGGCAAAGGATGACAAGCTTACCATGACCATTATTTATCTCTTTGGTGTTGGAAGTCCATTCGTTGATGAAGGCCACAATAAGCAGACCCTGTTATTGTCAAGAGAATCAGATTGAACCAAATGGCTTTGGTTGCATAAACTAAACCAGAGGCCAAAGTAAAAAAAACTTAAGCATCAGTCTAAATCTAATCTAAATGAGGACATTTTCGCATCCTCTCGCCTATACACTAAAAAAGCATGATCCCAAATGTAACACAAGCCTCATGGAGAATTTCAAGGTTGAAACACAAACTCTGTCCCAAATCACAACAGCAGAATCACACTGCAAAGATGCTGCCTCTGGTACAATGGCAGAAAATCAGCTTTGCTCAGGCCGCAGCTTTGACTTGGTCAATTTCACGCTTCTCTTTTCTGGGGAGAGCGAGAGAGCGGGACCTAATTCAAAAGTGTTTGAGAATGGCCTACATTGGGTGTAGCCGCTGGTTCAAACGCGGGGCTGAGATCGGCTCAATTTCAGACTGCGTGCGCGTGGAAAGTCTCTTTGGTTCTCTCTGTGCCTGGCAGTTCATTTCTGAGGTACTTGGCACTCATTTTTTGTTCTCTCCATCCCACTCCCATACTTCTCAAGCCTTGCTTTTTTTCTGCTCTGTACCCTCTTGGCTCTGCTTACTCAAATCCCCCCCCCTTTACCACTGTCACTGCTTCATTCCTCCCACCTCTACTGTTTCTTTACCTTTTTTCCCTGTCTTCTCCTCTTTCACTCCCCCTCAGCCTACATCTATCTTTTACCCACTATCGCTTTCAGCTCTCGCTCTGTTTCCTGTCTTACCTTCCGTCCTCTGTCGCACTATATTCCCAGTGGACTGGTCTTATGGATGGCAAGTGTGGTGTGTGAGTATGTGAATGTGTGAGAGAGAGAAATGAAAGAAGATAGGATGATGCTAGAGATGTGTGTGTGTGTGTGTGTGTGTGTGCGTGTGAGTGAGTGTAAGTGTGAGAGTAAGGAAGAGGGAGGATGAGTTCATCATATAAATTATCCTCATGTGGGTTTGTCTGTGTGTGTGTGTGTGTGTGTGTGTGTGTGTGTGTGTGTGTGTGTGTGTGCATGTATGCATGTATGCATGAGTAAGGGAGAACAAATATATTGGGTACATTATTTAAATTATACTCATGTGAGACTGGCTGTATGTACATGTGTGTGTGTGTGTGTGTGTGTGTGTGTGTGTGTCTGTCTCAGTTAGCTCTCCATATGTTCCCTGCTGAATGAGCTGAAATACAGTGACAGATATGAGGCAGCTGCCATCTAATGAGATATGAGATGTGTGCGTTTGCTGAGGTGAGTTTATATTTACACATGAATAGCTCGCTCATACACTGCTGTATGTACTGTGAGTAAAGTATTGTTCATTCTGTACATGTGCGAGTGTACTGGACGGGCCCTTCGGCTGTTTGCAGCAGTGTAGCAGTATTTTAGCAAACTGCATATGGAGGGAGAGAGAGACATCTCACTCCCCTGTCTGACACTTCAGCCAGGAGGCAGGACGGAGGGAAGCTGACACACATAGAGAAAAAAACACACATGCACATGCACACGCACACACACGAACACACACATCCTAACTAGACCCAAGAGGCGGAATGTGGGAGAGATGAAGTTACACACAGTGAAATGAGTCTAACACAGAGTGAAAGACATAGAGACAAATATATAAGTAAAGACATACAGATATGTTATCATGATGACACACTGCAGTTCAGTATGAGTGGATAAGGGCTTTAAAGTCTTATGAAGCTGATGCAGTCAAATACTTTGATGAATTTATCATTTTTTTTGTTTGTTTGCTTTTTGACTTACTTTTTATAATTAATATGTATTTTTTTTTGTTCTTCATACTAAAATCACTGTGATGTGACATTTTGGAAAGAAAGGATCTTCCCACACATGGTGGGCATCTTTGTGGGTGCTCGAATTACAGGTCAAAAAAAACAGTTGGCATGTTTGTCTTTGACAGGCACTGACTGGGGGGTGAAAGGGAGGAGGTCACATCATTTGTGAGGCAAAATACTTTTCTGTCTTCCTGTTATGCCACAAATTATACCTCCACATCCACATGGAGAATGTTTTATTATAACATCTTGAATTCTGTATTCTTTAGCATAATGTTCCCTTCTAGAATATAATGAAAGAGAATGTTGTAACCCAGAATAGAAGTTTTTATCTTAGAACATCATGTTATAGAACAGGATAGTTACTGTAGATTAACATATTATTTGTATTATTTTTTTAGTACAATAAACCCTGGTCTAAAATAACAGTCTTTTAGAGTGGAATATTCCAGATTGTAGATCAGAATATTTTAGAAGAGAGCTCTTCAACTCTAGAGGACCAGGTTCTAATTTAGAATAAAAAAAACATTCAATCACAGAAATTAAATAGAATATATTGATTATACTCCAACATAGAATAATCTAGAAAAGAATCTAGAATTGATGTAATTTTCCATAATAAAGTTAATTACAAAATATACAGACTTAGTTTCCAAAATGGAACATTTTAGAACAGAGAGATTAGCATTCTAGAACATCGGTGATACTCATTCAAATGAATAATGCAGAAGACATTCTAAAGAATACTTGTTTGGTCAAAGTATTCTACCACATTAAAATCTGGGATAAAAACACCTTTTACCGTATGTCCATGCAAAGATGTCCTCACATACTAGAAACAGTGACAGAAAGCCTCATAATTCCATGTTTAACGGCAGATATCATTTCTGCTAGAAAACCCATAAATTAACTGCTGTCATCTTTTTGTGTATGCAGGTACAGTTGCCTAATTCTAGAGACATTTTCTTAAGTCATGTATTTTTTTTAATATAATCTATGTGATTTAATTTAATTACTATTTTATCGTAGTCATGTCAAGCGTTTCTTGTCATATCTGCTTGTCATTTCAGATTATTAACTGTCTTATCTGCCATTTATTTCCAGCATGTGTTTTTTGCTGTTTGCATTTCATGTCATCACGCTGAGACAATCACAGTGCAATGAATATTCAGCTCTGTTCAATTCAAATTTAATACATGAATCAATTCAAAGGATGTGGTTGGCTCATACCTCTTCAACCATGTAGCCTAGCTCAAGTTAAGCTTTATTGTGATAGCGTTAATCATATTTACCCTTCATATGCCCTCCTGAGCATCATGACAACGCTTGCCGCACACTCCGCCATCAGCCTCGCTCTTACCTATTGTTCTTCTGTCGGTACTTATCCTATTCCCTCTATTTTTGCCCTCACCTTCAGCCATGTCTCCAGCTCGTCCCAACGTCCCACCGCTTATCCAATCTGTCCAATCCTCTGTCCTGGCTCTGCTCTGCCAGCTGGCCACGGACAGCGCCTCCCCGAGGGGAGAACAGGTGTAGCGACACACACTCCACTGAGCACACAGCTACCTGTGGCACGGGGCGGGCATGCACCCAACAATGAGCAAATGCATACACAAAAGGTACGCTCACATATGGACACGCACACGCAGGCTTTTATGGATATACCTTATATGCAGAAACACAGTAGGTAGCTCTCAAGGTCACAGTGACTACACTTACTTTGACAAAATACTCGACAAGTAAAACACAGAGCAGTTGCAAGCTTGCACATACTTCACTTGGCACATTTTGGCTGACTAACACATGGAGATGAACACAGGGTAGCCTGGCACACACCGATGAACACATGTAATCAGAAACACAGGTAGAAATAACTGACAAGTCATCTTCCACTCGTACTCCGCTTACGGTGCAATTGCACGTCTAGTTAGAAACTTCATTTGCTGCTCCTCAAGGCATGCGGATGCGCGGAGTGGCAAATACCTCGAGCGATTTGAATGATTGCAACAAAAATACTGATCACATGGCGATACTTGCTCCCGCTGCCTTCACGTATTAACAATCAGCTCCATCGCAGTCCATCACGAACACCATCGCTCCTCCCGCTGTGAGGGAAGATCATTGTTTGTGATTCATTTACATTCAATCATTCGGGAAAGAGAGAGTGGGAGAAAATGTGGAGCGTTGTGGGATCAATGTGTCTGTGTTTACGCCCCTCTGTCTGTCTGGGTGCTTCTGATACTGCCATCAGCTGCCTTCTATTAGAAACGGAGAGCAAAAACTAGGAGGAGAGATGAAAAGAGATGTTTGATGTGAGTGATGGAGCAATGACCTCCACATACAGCACAGGCGATGCACAGGCTGAGGGCCCGGCAGGTTGGAGCATTTCCTTGAGTTGCTCCAAAAGTGTTTTTGTTGTGGAAGTTCACTGTTTTCAAAAGGCATATAGTTTCTCCATCTCGCATTCTTTGGAGGAAGAGTACTCTTTTTTTTTCCATTTTTTGAAAACTATTGGATTGTTTTGTTTATTCTTCCATTTCAGTCGTAGAAAAACATGAAGGCTTGTGTGCATCCAGATAATCAATCATGATCTCTCGCTAGAAGGAGAAAGATTGATTTGTTATGTCTTGGAGACGCCGTTTGATTTTCCTCCTCTTTTTTTTTTTTTTTTCAGAGGCGGAGAGAAATCCTTGTTTTGTCTCGCTTGTCTCTTCGGCTCAAAGGGACGCTGACCTCTAACAAGTCCAGTCAGCGGCCCTTGACCTTTCGACCTGGGGAGCCATTGATCATTCTAGCACAGGGATTAGCAATGCACCATGGGATTTGAAGTCCCCGAGCAAAGATATTCCTTCATTCCCTGAAAGGCCTTTTTCTGTAGGTTTAATATCTGGCCACATGGATCTTGTGGGAGTGGGACAGCTAATCTAGAACAAATTAGTGTCATGTAGCGATAGCCACCGCTTTTGAAGCCCGCGTTAATTACATTTGCTGTGGTAAAATTAACGATATGATAAAGGGAATCTGCTGTTTGGGAATAAACGTTATCTTAATTGCTGGGCAGGATCCCCTTTAGGTTTCATTTTGATGTGGATCGCTGAAGCCCACTGTTTTTTGTGGATACATAATGAGATCTAAGCAGTTAGCTGCAGCAGGGTTTGTTTTTGTAAAGGCGGTAATGTGATCGGAGTGGTAAAGGCAGGCGAGGCTTATGGGCCTTTTCAATCCAAAGTTAGCATGTGCTGTCATGAGGAAGGGGGAGTGGGGTGGGCGGAGTAGGGGGTCATTGAAATGGATGTGATGTGAATCCACTCGAAGTCTCTAGGGGGCTGAAAGAGGGAAGAATTAGATTAGTGGGAGAATGCAATCAGTGTGACTACATTACCGAGTATGATGAGAGAGGAAGAGAGGGGAGATGTGAGTGACAAGAGGCTGGGCGGCCAAAACTTCTCGAGACAGTGCTGCGAACGCCAAAAGCAGGGAGAAGCGGGAGGGTGGGGCGGTGGACGATCCATAACCGCAAATGTGAAATATCTCAAAAACCGAAGCCAGAAAATCGATTAAAAGGTTCTTTAAATATATATACATCATCCCCTCTCCCTTTCCCTTTCCTGTGCCCTTATTTTCTCAAAAATCAAATTACCCAAATACCCGGGCAGGAAAAACACATGGTCTTACCAAACAACATTATGGAAATTACACATGACTTTGAGGGAAAAGTAAGCCTTTTTATGACAGCCGATCAGAGGAATAGACGGAGGGTGGGGGCACGGAGGGGCTGGCACAAGTTTCAACATTTTGTCCTCTTGGTTAAATAAAAGAATAAAGTTGGAGTGAACAGGGAGAGATGGCTGTGAGTGGGAAATATCTTGCTGAATGTGCGAGGGGTTTCCTTTTACACTATTTACCCTGACTACAAACCCAATTAGCTCAAATCAGATTCAGTGTTTACACTAGCATCAGGAGATGATTAAGTGAAACCTAGCTTACCAGTCTCACGTTCCCTCTCGTTGTCTTTAGACTGTCGGTCTCTCTCTCTCTCACACACACACACACACTCACTCATATAATAACATCTGAACCAGCCAGCCAGTCCCCTGAAAAAAAACACACACACTCTTTATAAAATGGCGCTATATACTTCCAGGAAATGGGAAGATTGTATGAAGCATCCCATTCCCATGTTATTGAACATATTTGTCCAACTGAAACTGTGGTGTTGTGCTGGAAATGACAGATCAATCCTCCTGAGCAAAACACAAATGGCGTCTGAAACAGCAGTGAGTGGCACTCTGTCCGCTCTGCACACTGGACTCGTCAGCGTTTCATCTTTTGCCTCCTTTCGGTCCTCTTCTGTGTGAGTCATCACAGACAGGCCAGACTGGTAAAAGTATGTTTTCTGCGTGAAAGCTGTCTGTCAACATTGCTGTCATCTTTTGACTGTCTTGGTAAAAGCTTTACCTAAGGTAGCTGCAAAACTTGTATTTAGACATATTTTGTCATATTCGGGTTAAAACATTATCACTGTTCTCTTCATACAGCCACGTTTAAAACATGCAGTGGTATGTCTTTTGAATATTTAAAGGACAGTTTGTTTGGATGCATCGCTTTAAAGCTGCAAATATTTTTGTATTAACGATGGATCATATGAACACGTCTAACGAGAGTCTTTTGTCAAAGTGACAAACCCACAGAGGATTAACACTTCAATCTGTGGTTCACCTCATGATTTTAGTGTGCTATGAAACTGGTAAAAACCTTCACAATTCTGCTCTCCCACGCCTCCAGACACGTCATTGTTGCTGTTTTCATTAAAGCACTGTATGCCTCCTGCCTAGCAACAAAAGACACACAGACAACTAGCGACTGCCTGGTGAACACAGTGGAGCAGTTGGCGGTTAAAGAGTCAGATATTCCCCTCAGGGGTCAATAACGAGACCAAAAACAGAGCTAAAAGAGAGTGAATATTTGATTTAAAACCATCAAGTGGATAAAAACCCAACTTGATATAAATGCTCTGTGTGTGCCAGATATGTAAAGAGCCAACTGTGTGCAACTGTTTGCTGTTTGGAGTTAAAAAGGAATAATATGCACAAATGGTGTGCAGCTTTTTTTGCTATTTTTGCTTTCCCCAAGACATGCAGTTAAAGTTTAAGATCATGCTATGTAGCACACCAGATCGATGGAAAATAACCTTCATCCTAATTCGCAGGTTTGTTTCTTTATTATAAACAGATATTCCTTTGAGTCATTACATGTAGAACCACCACCCTGACCAAAATCCCTTTAAAAACCCTTCGCTCTTTATGTACAGCTTAACTCTCCCAGCTCAAAATCCACCCCACTCGTTTAATCCCAACATCTGCCCTCTCCATTCCCAACTTCCCAGTTCTCTATGCCTACAAATATCCCACTGCCAAGTACAGCCCCCACGCTCATGTTGCCCGGGCCAGCAGGGAAAGCAAACAAAATGGAAGTGAACGGGCAAACATGGATCTAAACATGGACTGTTTGGTGTCTGAACGTTTTCCCGCCTGTGCTGTTGATTTTCCACGGCAGATCAGGTTTAGCTGTTTGCCTCTCCTAGAAACGAGAAATCATAACAAATCTCCTGAATGCAAATGGATCTATACATACATGTGCAAAATATGTTAACAAACGCGAGCATGAATCCGACTGATGCTCACGTATTTTGGGTTACACAAATGCCATTTGCATTAAATGATCCGTTAGGAAAACAATGGATGAATACATTTTTACACTGCACACTGCTCATCCTGTGAAGTTATCCCACCAGCAGCCGCCATTCAAAACCTTCCCATAATGCCCACTCATAAAATAAACACATAATGAATTCTCAGCTAATTTGTTCTCTTATCTTTTTAAATTACACCCTGTGAGCTCCTCGGGGAGCATAATGACAGCTTCCTCTTGTGGTTTACATGGTTTACAAGGATCAGAGGGTCTATGTGTGTGTGTTTGTATATGCAACATGTGTGGGTTGGTGTGTTCACAAGGGAGGATGGATGTTGTAAGTGTAAGTGTGCATGAACTGTGAGAACTCCTGGTATAAAGAGGGAGGGGAAATGGTGTAAAAGCAACAAAACTGCCATTGTTTCACTCACATCAGCACCTTCTCTATTCTACACACAATAACACACACACACACACACTCACTGCCAAGGCTTTTCCTGGGCCTTAGATCAGAGACAAGCACCGAGTGCATGACTTGGACTCCAAAAGTGACAATAGCTGCACACATTATTCATCTCTATTTGTGTCTGCAGTGGTCCTTCCCATGACCAAATCCTACACAAACTGGGTTAGTCACTTGTATAAGGGAGAGACATCTTGGAAAGCCCAGTGGAACGAATACGGGTGCCAGTGCACTTTTTTGAGTTTCAGTTCCAGTCTCGTGTGAATATGTGGCAGTTTTGGGGTTAGAAAAAGAAGAAAACAATTCAGAATGAAGACATTTAGTTTGATTTCTCAGTTCCTCAAAAGGGCTAGGGATCACAATTTACATTTAAAGGTCAGGGGTGTCCTCAAAGCTGTTATTACTGGGTGGGTGGGGGGGGGTTCAAATTATTCGAATGTCTCCAGGATCCTTCAGTCTTCTCTTTTCCCTTCTTTTTGCCAGCACTCTTTTGACCCAAATGTCTCAGAGGCACTTTGATTATTAGAATGATTAGAATTTTATATCTGCATCCACTTATATGACTTATTTAATCTCTCCAGAGAGAGTTCTTGTGTTTTGTGGAGAAGAAGTCTCCATGGACACACTCCGTTAACCAAAACCAGACCTGAGACCTGAGCCAGGCCAGGTCCAAATTATATTCAGTTTAATCCCGTCAAGTCTCTGTTGTGAGTATTTGTATGTCATAAATACACAAATGGCATTCTTTACTAAATGTTTTACATGTTTTAAATCTGCAACAATCGGTATTTTAAAGTCAACATGCATCAAATAATGTGAAAGGAGAAATCCGTAATAATAAAACCACAAAAAAGAATCACCCCTCTCCTGTTCTCCCAAACTCCACAAGGAGCTTTTGCACTTGTTTTGGTTTATATCCCGCAACTTTACTGTTCTGGCTCGCTATCTGCATCACACGGAGGCCTGTTTGCACTGGTGGAAATGGGATTTAACAGAATAATTTCTTGCAACTGTTTAAAGGAAAAATAAAGCTCTGATAAAACCCAGTGTACTTTCCGGCACCAAAAGACACACAGACAAAGTTAGCAACTAGCAAGTGAACACAGTGGAGCATTTAGCAGCTACAGATATTTCCCTCAGGAGCTGCTGGAAACCAAAATAGAGCTTAACGCAGAGTGAATATTGGATTTCATCAGGCGGAAAGACACAACTCTAAATTAATGCTAATGCTGCTCTATATTTGCTGGATGTGTAAATAACCAACTGTTTGTAGACACATTTCTGTTATCAGCTCTGATAATATGTCAGTGTTTCATTCATGCACTGCCCCAAGTGGAGAAAAATTCAATGATGGCAGGTACATTGTTTTTGTTGCACTTCAGATTGTATGTTCAGTGTATTTAGATAGTTCATGGCATGTATGGCCTTGAGTGAATCTAACACTTTAAAATGTGAAAAATTAAACAGTTTAGAATCTTTACACTAAAAAAAAAAAGTTAGAGGAGAATTCTGCGTCTGTTGCTCTAAATGTCCTTTCCTCTACACTGTTATCTCTTTCTTTTCTCCTGACCCCCCTCCGCCTTGCCCTGCCCTTCATCCCTCCACGTCTCACTCTCCGCCCCCTCACACAGAGAGGGTCACCTTACCAGGGTCGCCAACCTTTCACCTCGTGTACTCTTCCGCTGAAACATCATTGGTGGTCTCATCGTCCTCCCACTCTGTGATTCACTCTCTCTCTCTCTCTCGCTCTCCCTCTCTCTCTCTCTGCTGCTCTGTCCTCTGGTTGTTATCCACACATCTGCACCCAGCATGGGCTCCCAGGTGCAACATGGTAGTAAAAAAAAAAATCTAAGAATAACTTTACATTTTAAATAATATTGTTAACCACGTGCATAAGATTTAGATTTTCCAAACGGCGGATGGGAAGTGAGACACTCGAACAGTCAAAAATAAAATAGCTGTTAAAAAACAGTAAACTGTGTCATAAGATGTAAAACAGGATGCATACGTGGGCCCAAGGCAGCGAAAATCCTCCGCAGCCGAAAACTGAATGTGAACATGTCAGCAAATGTCTTTTTGCTTAATTATCATTCGCCTTGCTTGCTGGAACATGGGTCAGTATGGCTGGTGACTGATCTTATGAACACCCACACACACACGCACACACACTAATACACACACATCCACACACACATCCACACACACACACATCATACTGAAATGCAACTCTGACTGAATACAAGGGCTTTGATGTTCCTGCTTTTCGTGGACAGCTTTATTCTCTTCCCTCCATCCCTCCATCTGAAGAGGAGAGAAAGAGAGAGAGAGAGAGAGAGAGGGCAGAAATGGAGAGTCCTGACAGCTTCAGCTAATTGAACTGTTCGGTCTGTTACTGTGCAGCAAAAAAAAAAAAATGTGAAGAAAATGTGGACATGCAAGCTGAGTGTGTGTGTGTGTGTGTGTGTGTGTGTGTGTGTGTGTGTGTGTGTGTGTGTGTATGTGTGTGTGTGTGTAGGAAAGTGAGAGAAAGGGAGACAACACACTGGGAGATTAAGGGAGACACACAGGGATATAAATAGAGAGAGATACACCCCTGCTCTCAATTATATCTCAATCCCGCTCAGGTGTTCACATCTTCTTCTGCACTTCTCGTCCACTTCTGCTGCCCTTTCTTTTTCTCCTCATCACCCTCTCCTCTCTTTCTCTGACCTCCACCTTTGTTGATCCGCCTCCCCGAGATTCTCCCACTCCACCTCCTCTATCCATCTTCCTCTCATCTTCTCTTTGATGTGGTGATGCGGGGTTATCTGGGGCTCTCGTCTGAGGGGACAAGGTGGGGATTCAAGAAGGGGGTGAGGAAGAGGCAGAATGAGGAAAAAAGAGGAGGGAGAAGCAGCAGGGGGGTGGTGGAGTGGAGATGATGAGGATTTTTTTTCCCTCCCTCTCTCTGCTACAGTAACATCTCTTTTAACTCATCCTCCACCTTCACCTGTGGAAAAAAAACTGTGAATGAAAAGACATGGCTGCAGAGACATGGAAAGAAAAAACATCCCACTGTCCCCTCCGGATGAAAATCGGAGTCTAATTCCAGTCCGAAAATCCCATTGCCGCGGCTTAAGCAAGTGGCAGTGTGGCAGAAAACCAGCACGACCTCAGTCAGCATACTGAAGATGTCTCTTTTTCTGTGTATTTATAGAATTTTTTTCCTACATGAAGGGTTTTACCATGTCTTTTTAGTAAACTCAGGAAGTGTATTCTCTTCAAATTCCCATGTGCTTTCACCCTGGCAAGGCTGTCACATCCACCTTGGTAGAAAACACACAAGAGGACTATTTTTAGGAGAGAAATTCCTTTTAAATTTCACATAAATTGAATGGAAAGCACATTCATCTGATTGAATAAGAGATTTATATTGAAGCAGAGTGAGGCAAAAATGCAGAGATTACAGTTTTTCTGTTTACTGAGCTGTTTTTAAGTAACGTGTGCGCGCCTGACAGGAGGGAGACTGTTTTCTCTGCCAGCTTTCTCTCCTTCAGGGCCACCAGGTCACGATCCTGCCAGCCAGCCCACCATGTAGCCTGCCAACTCCATTTAAACGCACACATATACACACACAGTCACCTCTACACATGCTGCCGCCAAGGATGCACATGCATGCACCTAACTTGCACACACACACACACACACACACACACACACACACACACACACACACACACACACACACACACACACACACACACGCACGTTCTGTGTTGTGTACATCTTGAGAGTGACTTGCTAATTAAAAATCACTTAGCTGTGAGCGGGGCGTCTGGGCGATACTGAGGACTGAGAGCTAATGAATTGATCAAAGTCTTCCAGCATCTGATCAATAGCAATAGCTCTTCTCACATGTGGTGTCCATGTCGTAATGAACACACTCTTACTGTAGTACAAGCTGAGTCATATAATAATAGATTCACTAATAATGATATATATAATATATTGGTATTGGGTTAATTGATATTAACACCAAGATGTTGAGCATGGTAAACATTATACTTGCTAAACATCAGCATGTCAGCATCGTCACTGTGAGCATGCTGACGTTATCATTTAGCACAAAGAAACGTTGTCCAGCCTCATTAATGCCTCAAAGAGGAACTTGCATGGCTGCACACATGTAGAACTATTTGTATTGTGTTTACGCTTGGTAATCAGAGGAGAATTTTCCCTTCAAAAGCATTTTCACATCAGTAAATCCAATCGGATACATGATGAACCTCTGTAAATATGTTACCATTTGTTGTTTGCACCACTAAATATATGCACATGCAGTAAGGAGAGAGACAATCATTCCCTAAAATCATCAGCTCCAGTCTGGTACATCAGCTTGATAAATACAAACGAGTGTCTCAAGTAGAATGATTTACATTTCCACCTCGACAGCCAAAAACCTTTGTAAATCTGTCTCTTACTTTGTTTTTTTCCAAAGAATTTGGATAGTTCAGCTTTCTGGAGTCTGCCCATATGTGTGTAATGGAAAGATAAATGTGTTTGTATCAGTATTTTTCTCACATGACAATGAAGCCACCTCCAGTGTTTAACCTCACGCATACACAACAGCACTCCCATCATTTCGGTGTTGCTGCACCGGGCCAGTGCCATGGTAACCAGTCCACAAGAGGTTGATGTCACATGGAGTAGGCCACTGCATGATGCAGTGAGCCATTTACAGTCAGCAAACACAAACACATATACTGCTTGCTTTTCTTTAGCTGTAAGGACCCTTCATTAGATGCTCTCATTCCCTGAAACCCTTCTAGAAGCTGTGACCAGCAAAAAGGACTGCAGGATTCCCACCATGTTTCTCTTCTTCTGAGGATATCTGATCCACATGCAAACACTCACAGGCTCTACTCTTTGTTTGCACAGCCATAAATCTGTTTGAATGCACTTGAGTGTGTCCATGTGGTGTGTATGAGTCTGTTCCTCGTGCCCACTTGGCCGAGCTCAGGTGTGCAGGGTCTTCCTGTGGTCTGTCAGCGGGGGGTGGGCCATGTCCCCTGCAGGATGCGTTGATTAGTTTTGCCCAGGCTGAGCCAGGAGACCTGCCGGGTGCTCAGTGGACTGTACCAAAGTGACACAGGGGTGAACCTGTGTTTGTGGAACATGAGGATTACAGAGAGAATTTCCAAAACACTCTCTTTAAATCCAGTCAGTCTATCTTTTGATTTCAAAGATGAAACATGACACATTTAAACATTTTTTCAGACAGAGATGCATCCAACAAATATGAATGATGGTGGCTTGTTGTTGTATTTTACAGCGACATAAAAACAGTGTTCTACAACTTTTCAATTGTAGAACATATCTCTACAGCACCATACTCAAATATCTCACAATTTATGATGATAAAACAAACCAGTTCAGAACACTATCCTTACTGTGGCCTCTTGTGATTTAGCAGCTTTATAAGTTTTCAGCAGGTGTTGTTGCAGAGCAGAGAGGGATGTGGAGACAGTGACTGAACAGAATCAGAAAACGTGAGCTGGAGAGAGCATATTTAAGACAGGTCTGGACAGATAGGTGGTGAGAGGCGAGGAAAGCCTTGAAAGAAAAGGAAGGTAGGATTGGGGGAGAAGGCCAGAGAGAGATAGAAATGGAAGGATGGATGGATGGAGGGAAGAGGAGAGCGAGCGATGGAGGGATCTTGCAGTACCTGTGATGGATGAGCTTTAGCTCAGGTGTGACGGCGCGACCAAATTAAATCACTGAGCAGACAGCAATGAACGAGAGACAAGGTTATCACTTTCGCTCCCTCACTCGCTCCCTCCTCTCTCCGTCTACCACCCTCAGTCTGAGCCTCCGCGGTCTGTCCTCACTTTACCATCATCAGCTCTCCGCTCTCAGTCTGGAGGGAGAATCGGCCTTCACCTCTGACTAATGTTAGACACATTTCAATCATGTAGTTCGGGAGCCTGTTTTATGACATCACTCGCTGTCACTCAGTGAGAAACAATGTTGCTGAAGTGACACAGAACATTTTTATGTAATCTCAAGTTCATTAACTTGCGTCCAAAGTTCATAAATAAATGACTTGACCTCAACCTACCCAACATGATGAACTACATCACCAAAAGCCCGACCTCACTGATGCTCCTGTGGCTGAAAAGGAACAAATCCCTGCAACCAGGTCCCAACATCTGGAGGAAAGTTTTCCCAGAAGAGTGGAGGCTATTATAGCAGCAGATGAACACCCATGCCCTTGAACTAAGTTTCACAATAACATATGAATGGATGTACTGTAATGCAAAGTATCTTTTTTACTGGTGTATTTCAATGCAGTAAAACACTTTATATTCTGCATAGTTGTACAAATGTAAATAATAAATGTGTGTTTCTGTTGTTCTGAGTGAATAGCAGTGAATGCGTGTGTTTAAAGTAAGAAGAAGAAAGCTGTTCTGAGTGTAAATAATATAGCAAAAAAAAGTAATCTAGCAACATGCATTCAAGGAGCATCAACAAAACTGTGACAACTCTGAAGTTATGAAGTGGCACAAACAGCACAAAGATTAAAAAATGGATTTAAAAAATGAAAATCTTCATTGTAATTAACCTGCTAGGGTCCCTTGGGAAAAACAAAGGTCTTCGGGGCCCCTTCTAACTCCAGATCCCTCTCACGCCAAAATGTGCCAGTGGCTTTATGGCTGGGTAACAGCATTAGCTGATATGATAAAAGTCAAACACAGAAGAACAAGACCTCTTCAGAACTCAGTCCTCAAGATCAGGTACAGTAATCAAGCAGGATCCACCTTCAGGCTCTCCATCATGTGACGTGGTGGGGGTGCTGGACTTTTGGGGACACCAGGCAGTTTTCTGCTTTACTCACATAGTAATCCAGCTGTGGTCAGACACGGCTTTTCAGCCAACATGGACTTACAAGTGAACACAACAAAGATCCATGACAACCAAGCAAATCTCATGAGCTGAGGAGGATCATGTAATGTGGTCAGAAAATCCTGGACGAATCAGCGAGTTGGACGTGTATCATTTCAGTGAAAGTACGAGGTGAGTTGCAGGAAAACAAAAAAAAAATAAAGGGGAAATAACATCTACAGTATATAAGTACTGTGTTTCATTTCCATCATCATCGTTCCATTTGCCTTAACCCCTCTCCTCATGATAAACATGTGCACCATTCTCCACATGACATGATGATGGGAAACGCTCTCTTTTTTCTGTTATATACAAACCTGTTGACAGAGGAGGCTCCTTTAATGGCCACTGTTCCCTAACCTCTGACCTTTCCCCTTTGACCAACCCCGTGGCCAGACATAATGATCCGCCATGCTGCTGGTGTTGACATCGAGGTCCCCTTGTCACTGTGTCACACAGACAATGACTGTCTTGTATGAGAGGACAATAGAGAACGATGCAGATTGTAAGGGGTTGTGACTTAGAAATTCTAAAAGATGGATGTTGTTGATAGAGTGGAGTTGGACGGACCAAACAAGGACAAGAGAGAGGGGAATGTTTGAAAGATTTTTTTTTTTTTGTGTGGGAATTAGAATGAGACTTTGATGAAAATTTGAACCATTAAACGAATGCTGTTTATTTACGTCAGACCAGCAGAAGGAAATGAATGTAATCCTCCTTTATTTCCAAACACGTTTAGAAAGTTTGCAGAATTTTCTTCACTCGGGTCCTTTTCTCTGACAAAAATTCGACATGATACAAGAATCCACAAGTTAAATCCAGGCTTAGACTGCAGGGATCATGGTTCCCATCAAATGCAGGATCTCAATCCTCCCAGATATCTTATGCAACTCTTCCACATGGCTTCTATTGCAACTGATAAACAAGTTAGGAATAAATTAAAGGTTTTACTTCATAATATATATATTTTTTTGTAGGGTGTTTCTCATGCCGCCCTAAGTTAGACTAGCTCTCTTGCGTCGGAGCTATTTCAAACCCTGATCTGAGCAATTCCAAGCAAATTCCAAGCAAAGCGCTTAAACCGCATGTACACACACACACACACACACACAAACACCGAGCTCATCATCAGCAGTCTCATTATGTTGTTGATTCTTCGTCTCCCTACAGACAGTGCTATTTACCCAGTGTCTCCGAGAACGGGGAGATGGGTAATGAGACTGATGTGTGCAGGGGTGCGTTCTGGGTAATTTGTTTGATACGAGACCTGATGGGAAGTGAAGGGATCAAAAGATTAAAACAGCCTTTTTCTTTTTTCACCCCCTTCACCTTCCCTTCATCTTTTCCCAGCCCTCCTCTCGATGTAGAAATGTGGAGAAACTGTAGCTGTCTCCGTCTCGTTATCTCCCTGTCTGCTAATTCGTGATTAAATCCTCACCTTGACTGCTCTGTGGTGGTGCATATTCCCACACACACGCACACACACACACACACACAGACGACCACAGTGAAAGAGAGACATACTTTCCTCAGGGGCTGTTTCTCACCTGTAACCTTCTGCTCCCACATTAGCTCATTCTGACTCTTGAACTCTTGAAGCGAAGGCCTGAGGGGCTCAACAGGTGGACTCAGGTGACAAACAGGTGTGGCTTCCTGACTTCAACCCAACCTCTACACTTTTATGTGTTTGCAGTAACCATTAATGTTCATCAGTCATGTTTTCTGTTTTTTTTTTGGTGAAGGGAGGCTAGTTAGAGAGCTGTCCCAGATTGAGACTTTATTTCAGCCTTCACTGTTATGTTGTATCTACACAGCCTGCAAAGCAAAAGTAGCCGTCACTGTAGTTACACACATAAGATAGAGCTGTTACACAGGAAGCTGTTACACAACCTGTGTAAATTGTTGTTCTGACTGCAACAGGAGCACAGATCTTTTCCGTGCACCTCAAGTCATAAAGCTGCTTTTTGGTCATTGCAGATGACATGAGAATGAGCAGCCTCTTCCCTGATCACTCATTGATGGCTGTGATAGCCATCTAATTTCATTGCTCTTATTCAAAATTACAGACTGATTTAAACTTCTTATCTTTTTTTTGCAGGCACTGTTGTTTCTTTAGGAGAAGGTCCAACTAAAACATTAATAATGCTAAAAAAGTAAAAATGGAGGCCTTTTTTTTCCTTTTAATGAAAATTTTGCCCCCCCTCCCTGCCCTAGTAATTTTAACATAGTCCCTTACTGCTCAAGACTATGTAAATTGCTGCAAAGATTATATGTCTCATCTGTGAATGCCTTCAGGGACATCACTGGTGTGAAGATATCTTGGGCTTGTTTTATCCTGTTGCCACTCTGACCCAAATAAGCATCAGGGAGTGGATGGATTAGTTTAGCAATAACTCTCTGAAAAAGCTCTGAGTCCCACCAAAGATGCTTTTTTTCAGATGATTTCATTTAAATAACTGTTTGGATGATCCAATGACTCACAAAGAACAAAGAGTTCAGAAAAAATCAGAAAACTGAAAACAGATTTGTGTATCAGAACTCTGTTTATTTCTTCTTCTTCCTCCCTCTCCCATTAATTGTGTCATGGCCCCTCACATTTATCTGGTGGTCAGGGCCTGATCTGTGGGTTGGGGACTAAACTAGCTCACTTTATATATAAAGTTGTTAAAACCAATCACACAGAATATTACTTCATGTTGCTTGGATGAAATGATGTATCTTCAAACACAATTCGGCACTTTATTTACAGTTGATACCACAGAGCACAGAAACTTAATACAGAACATCTGCAGCGGCCACTTTCAGCAGGAACAAGGTTTTTTTTTAAATGTCTGTCACTATATGAACTTTGCAAAGCAGCCAAAGGCAATTTGAGCTGAACAACCCAAAAATTAATGCACGGTAGCTAAGATGTATTCACAGCAACAACATAAAAGGTGACATTTGAAAGGTAGCACATTAGTGAAATGCACTGGATACATTAATTCAGTGTGGCTAAAAGCCTTGTTAGCATTCACACTTTGAGTCTGAATGTACAATTATGAGACAGAGAGGAAGGATAGAGAAGAGAGGGAGGAGGGCAAATCGAGAGAGAACAAAAGGAAGCAGAAGAGAGCGAGAAGAGCGGGAGAGGGAGAGAGAGTCTTTCATGTCTCCCCTGAGTTTGAAAGGCCTCGCTTTCATGTGAGCATTGTCATATTCTCTCTGTTCTCATTCCATTTGCTCCACCTCTCTCCCCGTGATAAAGACATCACTCTTTTAGTACAGGGAGGGCAATACAGATGAATACGTGAGCGTCTGTGTGTGAGAGAAGTGCAGCAATCTCATATTAATACAAGCATTAAATACATATTCACGTGTAATGTGTGTGTGTGTGTGTGCAGGAAACTGTGGAGGAAACAGGAGTTGTTTTTTTTTTTTATCTTAGCTAGTGAACAAGCAAACTGTTCATTTCCAAAGCAACATGTTCATTCTGAACAAAATCTGGAAAAATATTCACAACATATTTCATTTGCTGTCGTTTAAGCATCTGCTCCTGCCAACTGCAGCATGATTAACATCCGTGGTTCTGTTTGTAACTTAAAGCACTTGATTAAAGTTTGGGAAAAAATGTTGCGGTGTATCTCGTGCTTGCCATGCAAGATTGGGTTGTTTGACCTTTTCAGTGTTTACGCAAAACCCCAATCTTTTCCCAACCTTTTAGGATAAAGCTGAGTTTGAGTGCTGAGTTTCTATATTTTTCTTATAGTCAACAAATCTCATTAAAAGACAGAAACCAACAATTAATCCTACTGACAAGTAATGCCTGTGTTGCCAAAAAAAAGGAAAACTTATTCTTCTGTGCCACAGAGCTTTATTGTTGTTGTCCAGAAACCATTAAAAACACATCAGTGAGCCACACTGTTGCAAATAAAGCCAAGTATGTAATTATTTTCTATTTTTAAAAAGTCCCTAACAAATATTTACTCCTGGTAAGAAAAATGTGCTAGAAACGGCATTTCCCATTTTTTGGAAATTACTTGGCCATTTGAAAAATAATACTCAAAAATTCATGTATAAAAAAAAGAAAAGGAAAGAAAACTATAATTTTTCTTTATGTATAGTTATTTTGTGTTATTTATTTTTATGCCTTTGATAACCAACATTAGAGAGATGACAGGAAATGAGGTCACTGAGGAGACCTTGGCAGCTCATTGTCGGTGCTTTAACCCTCAGGCCAGGGCGTCCCATGACACTTCTTTAAAGACTCAGTCCTCAGTGGGGGCAAATGTGTGGGGCAGTCAGAAAGTACTGCGAGAAACACTGATGCATAGTGGGTTCAAGTTTTTCACGAGATTTGTCGACAAAGATACCAGCAGGATTTCCTTTAGGGTGCTTTAAACTCAGCAACATGTGAGGGGCAGGAAACAAACACTGGTCACCACTTTCTGAGATGCAAGACCTCGGGGATCGGAAACTAATACTGCCAGTGGCCATAATCATGCCAGCAATAACATTTCCTCTAAAGCATGTTCAGTAAAGGAATTTAAGATGTATCAACATATTTTGTTCATGTGAGTGTACACCCTCACAGTTTTCTGTTTTCCTTGCCCACAGCAGAGAGACAAAACTGATTTTTACAGAATGCTTTTAGCACTTCATCACACTTTCTCTGTAGGAGGAACAGAGTATAAAAGAGCAGAGAGGAGATGTAAATGAAAGGAAAAAAGATAACTTATTACTGAAAACAGCATGGGTACCACTGCTGTATTTAAAGGTGACCCTCTTAGAGGCTGAGAGAGAACAGGAGAGACAAGGCAGTTGTTTCTCAGGTTTTATTCATATATCCTTTAATCCAGCTCCAACTCCATTTCCCATGGGTCTTGTAGGCAGTGAATTGGCCTGATTGGTCTGGGTTTACAGGCCTGTAGACACGGAGGTCAAACATGCTGAATCCTCCAACTGGGGAATATGGCCGCGCTCACCCACAAACACAGATAGTGTTTGTGATTCCCTCCCCCCGCTACCTTTCCCTCACGATCACCAATCACATTTTATGACCCCCCTCAGGGCCTCCACACAGACTGAACCAGATTTTTTTTTTCTGTCTTTACTTGACGAGGTTCACTTTCCGTTAGCGTGCGGGGCCAAGCGCTTCACAAAGCCCCTCTTTCTGTTGTCCGCGGTACCGGGGGTGTGAGTGTGTCGCAGGTTACAATAAGTTCCACCTACTGATCTTAATTGGACCTGATGTGTTGTTCTGCTCCCAGGACGCCTGTTGAGCCCGGTTCTGTTCAGTTTCATTGTAAAGCAGGCCAAGAACTCTTGGCAGCCGCCGAGCTATAAAACACTTAAGGCGCAAAAGCTTTGCTAAAAGGAGCTGGCGAGAAAGGAAGGACCCGAAAATAACTGTTATTGTTTTGGGGGTTTTTTGTTCACAGTTTCTTTCAGTTTTTTCCTCTCGTGCTCACCCACTCACACACATCTGCTCGCTGTAAGATACGGTCAAGGGGCTACAGTATGACACCCACCCACCCCCCCAACCAGCACTCAGTTTTCTATGGGTGATGTTTTTCTCATTTGGGATGCCATTTAAAAACTGTTCATTTTTAATTTTTATGAAAGCTTTTAAAGGATTATGGGTGAGAGCAGGGTCTGCTGAAGTTTGTTTTGATATTTCAACACACACACATGCACACGCATGCATCTTCCTGCTGCGAGGGCCCGACGCCCCTTCCCTGCTGTGACGGTTTTCATTGGAATTTCTCACTCTGGCGTGGACCAGCTTTTCTGGAAGGATCTGGAAGTAGTGATGGAGCGGCTGTAAGTCAGGGGGAGGGACGACCAACTTCCCTTTGAAGCTTTAAACGCAGTCTGTAAGTGTGAGGGTTTCCTTCTGGCTATTTGTTTTCCAGGAGTCTCTCTCTCTCTCAAACCAATTAGAGTTTTTCACTGGGGAAAAACACAATAAAACCACACAATCAAAGATATTTTGAAGCATAAACAGCTTTGGGGTCTCACTGATTACAGATCAAACAAGAGAACTAAAGTGGTCTTTAGCTGCTGAATGTCTATATGTTGTATCTGAGGCAGTTTCTTTCACACGTGCATGTTGACTTTTTTTTACACTCTTTGCACTGGGTGGTGACTACAGTGACCTGGACAGGATATAAGTGCCACATCCTCCCCAGGTATGTATAGACATCCCACCCTAATGTCAATGGAAATCCAGAAAAAATGGTTCCTTCATTTGTGCAGGAAAAGATCTTCATTGTCAGGTGCACAAAAATAAATTACATGGAGTCCTCGTAAATCTTGACTTGGCGCCTCCCTAAAACACTGCTCAAAAATATAAAAGGAAAAAACACATGCAAAAAAATAAAAATAGATATAGAACTAAAATGAATAATAAACTATGTAATGATAATATAAAATAGAATATGTGTATGAATATTTACACATCAAGCAGACACAGAGCGACATAATCATTCATTTGGAGCCATAAATGTAAGTCAGCTTTCGTTCTATCAGCTCTGTTCTGGTCTCCACCAGCTTCGTAGGGTTTGGTTCTTTAACTGCTGAATCCTCCAATATGTCCACCAATAAGCTGCTAATTTAGTCTCTTTGCTGTTTGCAGGCAGGTACATTAGGTTTATTAGTTTCTTTGCTCTTTGAAGTTGCCTGATGCGGATGGAGACAGGATTTATGAGAATGGTGAGAGTGAGCCAAAACAATAAACTTGCACCCATAAAACCAAAACAGTGAGCTGAAAGACATTAAAATCTTTGTTAAACTGAGGAAAAGTGCAGCGCGATATTAGGTAATTCTCTTTTAGTTTGTCACTGTCTGCCTCTTTCTCATTTAATGAGATGTAATCAGTAGATCAATTGTTCATTAACAAGAATATTTGAATTAGTGCTGAAGCACACTGCTCCCCAGGTTTCACACAAGTATAATAATATTGTGCTATTTCCAGTTTTCCTTTAGTGATGCTGTTTCTCTGGTCAGGACTGTCTCATACAGGATACAGGTCTTCAGTGTCATAGCATACAACCTAAAGGGCTGTAAAAAGGGTTAGCAGTCATGCACATGAACTGCTCAGTGACATTTTTTGTAGTATTTGAGTTGCTGTTGAGTTTTTAGTTTTCTCAGGGTAAGCAGGCTGAAGAAATATGTGAATAAGAAATTATTTTTTAAAACACTAACATATGGTTATACTACGTTCTTCTAAGTAATTGGTATTTTTAGAATGACTATTCTTTCACAAATCATTATTATAGCACAGCAAAGTTACAGTTTCCATCTTGTGTTTTATTTTAAGAATCCAAGTAGCTTTGAGCTGCTACATTTCTAAAATAAAACACAAGCCACCAAGAAAACTGTTCCAAGATCTATTTGTTACTATTTCCAAAAGCACTTAGCGCAAGACAATAAAGCCACATTAACAGCATCTAAACTTAGATGTAGGATGTCACAAGAGGCACTTGAAGGCAGCATGTTTGTGTATACTGAAGTGCATCTAAGCGTGTATGCGTGAGATGTTTCATGTGTCTGTGTATTCTAGCGTAATGTGAGGTTGCATAACAGACCACCACTGATGATGGTGCAAGAGACCGTCCATCACACCTACACCTTCTTTACCTCAGTCCATTTTTTCCTGTGGGATCCATGAGGAGAAAGAGAGAGAGAGAGACGGGGGCAGAGGAGAAAAGAGGAGAGGGGAGCAGCCTGTCTCCTATTAACATTATCTCTATGGGAGCCCAAAATGAGCTCTGTCAGCAGAACACCGTCCTGCTGTCAGGAGAAGAACACGAGGACGAGAAGGAGGGATGAAAAGAAAGAAAGGGAGGGGAGACGTAGTATTACCACGGCATCCTGAGAGTCTGTGTTTTATATGGAACACCCTATATATCACTTATTACCAGAACTGGAGTCGAAACATATGAGCGTCACAGTCAAAAACTCCAACATGTGAAACCTTCTCTACTTGTCGAGTATCAGCTTCACCACTGCGACATCTTTCACGATGCAGACAAAACCATCGGCCAACGTCTCAGCAGCAGAGAACAATTCTTTAAATTGAGTCTTCTCTCTCTGTCCAACAGTAAAGAATTGATTCATGAATGCTTCATTTCATTCACCTTTGTAAAGAAATGACAGCTTTGTGGGCAATAGCACTTTTCTTTAGTGAGAGTCAATAAAGCTGCTTGTTTAGGGCGAGAGCGTTGGCTCAGGTGGAGCCAGACAGAGTCCAACTTCAGACTGATCAATAGCAGATTTAGTGGTTGTGGTTCACTGTCAGTTCAGCTTATTCACGTGAATATATCACTGCACTCTGGAGAGCTAATACATTTTATAACTTAAGTGTAAGTTCTTAAAGCTCCTCAATATTTCAGTCCGTCAGTGCCTCCACTATTTTGGTCCACACTGAACTTGATGAATTTTACCATTTACTTAACAACTATTGGAATTATGATGTTCTGTGCAGACGTTGATCCTCTTCAGAGCACAAACCCTTATGATTTTGCTTATTCTTTTCCTTCAGCAACATTGATACATTTGGCTTTTAGCTAAATATCTTAAATATTTGGTGGATTGCCATGTGTTTTTGGTACACACCTCAGCTGTACTTAAACAGTCCTGCCAACTGGCAACAATTATGGGAACATGGTAAACATCATACTTGCTTAACATCAGCAGGTTAACTTGTTTGCATGTTAGCATACATTCATATCACCCTGCCCAACCCTTATTCTTTTAGTTTTACCACAGCAAATTTCAGCGAAAAGCTTGAATAAATCCACTGTGCACTGCCTGTCCACCACCAAGCACCAGAGGACCAAAGTCAGCAATGATCTTATGAACATTGTGGAGCCTCGAGCAGATGAGCAGCCAGATATTTAACTTTGACTTTGAGATGATGTGGACAAAAATCTGAGTTAAAAATGATAGTGAATATTGGACTTTCAGTGGACAGAAACTCAACTTCAAAATAAAGCTAATCTTGTTCTATTTCTTTTAGTTGTGTAAATAGTAGACTTTTATTGAAAACGTTCATCACATCAGGCTTATAAGGAGATCAGGTTAAAATGGCAGGTCCAGTTTGTTCCCTGGACTTTTTCATCATGCAAACACCAGATTAATCCTTCAAACAGCTTAAATAATTTATTGATTAACCAACTAACTATTGCTAGAAAGATTTTTTTTTAACTGAAAAGACGTATCTATCATATATTTAAGCATAAAGTTAATACATGTGAGATGATGAACACTGCACCAACATGATCCGGACGCTATCTGCACCAGCATAATTCACTTGAGCTCTTTCCTCGTGTTGTATTTCTCCTGTCTTGCTTTGAAATATTTTTGTTTCCACTCTCTGTTCACCAGTTCTATTGTGTCCTTGCAAAAATCAACACGAAAACCACTTAATTTCTCATATCGTATGTTCCCCATGCAGCGCTTTATTTACGTTTGAGGTCATCCACGCGTATGATGCTGCTTGACCCCTCTGTGTTTCTTGGCCCTACTTAGAGGCACTAGAAGCAGGGAGGAAGACAGATGGGGCCTGCACAGGGCCTCTGAGCAAGTTTGGCTGAAAAAAAGGTTCAAGAGCATAAGTAAACACAAGAAAAAAAGAAAGTGAGTCACAAGCCCTCTATTGAAAAAGATGCACTTCATTTACTCTAAGACAGATACCATTAGAGTCCATAAACCTCTCCTGTCCCCTCCGCTGTGCCCATCTGTCTTTCAAGTATGATGTCTGTGTTTGGGCTCTTGTACCATTAAGGGCCATGATATGTGATTTACACTGTGTTGTGTTCCAGGGGGCTACACGCTGCTAGGTGATGATAAATGGACGGACTGTAGTTATGACATGTTTAAACCCAGAGAGCTCTGTTTATGGTCCAGGCCTTTGTTGGAGCCCAGTGTTTCTGGCCTGACAAGTGGGAACCAAATGAGTCCTGGACCTTCTTTTCGGAGAACGCCACGTAGACACAGATTAACTGGAAAGGAGACGCACGCGGCATAGTCATCGTCAAGCATGTACATGTATACAACGGTGAATTTCTAAAGTTCATTTACAGCAGGGTTTATGAATTTTAACACACATTTAAAAGAAAGGAGATTAAAAATTTAGTGTTAATTTAGTGGCAGAAAATATTTTGTTTCTATATACATGCATATTAACTAGCATCTAAGACATTGTTTTAAAATTGGTGTGCAACAAATAATTCATATTTGAGTGCAGTTACTTGAAACAAGGGGAAAGTAAGGTGTTGAAATGTAAGTGTGTTGCAGCGTGAAAAATTGAAGAAAATTACCAGCAGAAGCAAAAAGAGGAAAGCATGGCAGGAAAAAAAAAAGATCTTACTGAACTACAGGTTAATTTAAATGAAAATTGAAATTTGGCCACATACACAGATACACGCTTGGCTCACACTAAGGAGTGTTTACACTCAAACCTCAGATGGTTTGGTAATTTATGAGCACCCTTGGAAATTTTAGTGCTGCACAGGACGGGTTTAAGATTGAGAGGGAGGAATAAAAATGAGGCTTTTTATGATGTTGCAAAATTACCAACATGTGGTGTAAAACCTAAAGCCCCCTGTCTGCCTGTCAAGGAGAGAAGAGTGTCATGAATTTGCAATTGTGTGTTAGTATGCGTGTGTGTGTGTTTTGTTGCATGTTTGAGAGCTGATTCATTATCCGAGCAGACGGCACATCACCACTCAGCTACTTACTGCGTCCTTCCAAGTATAGCTCCAAACTTTGTCACATGCTGTCTCTCCCCCCCGTTTCCACATTACTTCCCATCATCCTTCACTAATGAGGGCATGTCTGTTCTCATGACAAACAGGCAGCGTCATGGAAGAAAAGGAGAGACTGAGGAAAACCTTATGACAGAAGCAGAAAGGTGACGGAGGGTCACAGTGCTGAAATGAGGTGGAGAAAAAAAGGGGTCCATTAGGAATGAGGACACATTTAGGCCAAGCAGCGAGCTTCAAGTCTCCAGTGAGTTTGATATCAGCGCGGAGCCAAACAGATTTTATTAATCATGTGCCAAATCAAACATAAAACACATGTCCACCATATCATGTTGACGGAAGAAGCAGGGTGATGGAGAACAATGTGGAACAATAGAAAGGATGTCTGAGGCTGAAAACAAAGGGAGTGAGACATGAACATGTATCTTATAAGTGATGTCCAAAACATCTGGAAACATGGAGAAACAACCACGTGAGAAAGACGTAGCTGAAAGTCAAACTAATACTCCCAAAAAAAATGGTGACTTGTAACTTTCAGACACGCTGACAGCAAATATAATACTAACAGGCGTGTTTGGTACTTTCACACGCCTGTAAGAGTGTCCTTTCACACACTCAGTCGAACTGTGAGGTCACCGCCGCTCGTGCAGTTCAGAGCCTTTTCCCAAGGAGCAGCACAGTGATCTGTTGCCATACTCTCACCACATCCTCACCTTTTCAGCACGCAGGTGGGTGGAACACAGGCAGGGCATTTCTAGCTGGTGCACCTCCATTAGTGCCCTTGCATTTGCAGTGGGGTCATCAGCTGGGGAGAACCAGTCGTCCACATTTTATTCCACAGACTGAGTACATTTGTGGGCCATTTCCATTGCCAGAACCTAGCAGTGGACCATGAAACAAGCCTTTGTGGTTGTTACAGTGCAAATAGACACAATAGCTAAAGTCAGACCGTACTGAAGATCACAAGACTACAAATGTCCTGGATGTGGAACTAACATAGCAACTTGTAATGAAAACTGATTGGGCAGATTTCTAATCTTTTTCATTTTTCATTTCCCTAAATAAATAATCATTTTGTTAGTTTTCGACTAAACTGGACTATATAACTCAACATTTAACATGCAGACGTCACATTTACAGTTTCTGTCATGCTCACATAGTGTACTTCTGATAGCTGTTCCATGGGAAGTTGCCATTTGGGTATATCACACATTTTTGTAGTTGTGACAGCAGGAACTTGTGACCGCTTGTGTATCTGTCCATAGAGCACCAAAGTTCAACACATCCATTTTAATGTTGCACACCAGCAACTGATGTGTGAAAAAAGTGTGTGAGCTCAGAGGTGCTGATTGGACAGTTGGTCAAGTACACACCTGGTGTGCTGGCTTACATATGAACAAAAAGCACTCTCACTTTTAGCTAAGGACCCCCTCCACATTTTTGGACATTTAAAATACCCTGCTTTGAATAATAATTTGCATCTTATATGATTGAGCTGTTTGAAAATCTTAAAATTACATTCATTCCATCTGCCTCACTGAAAAATCCAGAATACATGAATGTCATTATCTTCGTTTCAAAACTTTATTTTAAACAAGATGTCTCCTACACTCTCAGTATGTGCACTGTACTTGTGATGTCACAAATTCAATTAGTGTTAAATCATGATATGACATTATGATGTGACACAGAACTGTTCTTCTGTTCGGCTGATGAATGTGAAAACACCTCTGTAATGTCAAACTCTACACTGTCCAGATTGGAGCTCACACGTCCAAGTGAAGGAACAGTGAGCAAAACACATTTCTGAGTGGAGGGGGACCAAAACTCCTTTTTACAAAACAGGATGTACCAATAACATCACACAGATTACACATATTGTTTTAGAAATGAAATAAAATGCATGCTGTGTGTGTACATTATCTGTCACAAATAATGTATACAAGCCAAAGTGAATATTAGATACACATACATTAAAACAGACTAAGTTAAAAGTAACTTTCTTTCTCGTAACAGCTTGTTTGATGCAGAGCCATGTTCTATAATTTGATTGGCGCATGATTAGGCAGACTATAATATATAAGACTAATGCTACTGTCTCACAAATAATAGAACAGTGTGGCAGAAGATCCTTATTGATTTTTCTGCCAAATGCTACACATGGATTGCAGGGAGTCAGTATGTATTTCCTAATCCTGATTTCTATCCTTTGCATGCAAAATTTGTCAAGTGTAGTGATCAAAGACGCTGTAAATGTGACGCAGGAAATCCTCTGTGATACAGATGTAAGCTTGGCTACAACCAAAAGACTATTTGCAGCCTCTCCTGTTTCCCTCTGAAGGTACCTCCTTTGCCTTCCAGGAAGTCAAGTGTGCACCACACAGCACGCAGAGCTGCACGTTTAAGCTGTTTCAGTCATTCTGCCCAGTGCTGAGAAATAACAGGTGTCGGCCTGTCCAGGAGTGGACCGTCCGAAGGCTTGACCTCTACTTAACTTGGAGCTCCTGTGATAAACACATGTTCCTGACCATTTCCAAAGCCGCGAACCGTGACCCCACAGCTTCACGGCACTGAGACACTCATGAAACCCAACGCTTGAACTTGACC
Source organism: Amniataba percoides (assembly GCA_037176925.1). Classification (NCBI taxonomy): domain Eukaryota; kingdom Metazoa; phylum Chordata; class Actinopteri; order Centrarchiformes; family Terapontidae; genus Amniataba; species Amniataba percoides. The sequence goes on from JBAJHX010000049.1 coordinate 21,068,992, forward strand.
ACAATAATATTGACAAGAATAATGGAGGTCAAAGGATCTCCTGCGCTAACAGGTTTGAATTGGCTCACCGCAATCCTTTTCAATAAGCCTCCAAAGCTGCAGTGGAGTCATTAAAAATATACACAGGCACAGAGCGCAGAGGCGAGAATCTTCACTGTATGTATGCTCTCAAAACATTGATGCTCCCTTCCCTTTATTTGGATAGTTTCGCAGCGGGATCCTTGCTTATTTTCGCCCATAAGTGCCCGGGAGTAATCAAATCCCAAATGAAATATTTTCTTTGCCGCCGGTACCTTTATGCGTGCCGTTTTCACTCCCAGGGAACCATCCCGTCAGGCCCCGACTCTCTTTCCAAACCAGGGATTTACGGAAGATTAGGGAAAACTATGTAAATGACACTGCTCCTGCAGAGTCAAGCGAAACGTTAGACCCCAAAAGAGGGAGGCTGGGAGTCGGGAGGAAAAGCGATGAGAGAAGGAGGCACGCGGGAGGAGGAGGTGCGGGGGGTGGGAGAGCACATCCTCGGGAATTTCCCTCGGAAATCTGTGGATTATCCCACCAGTTTTAATGAAGGTTGTCAGGATTAAGAATGCCAAAGTCCACTGAGACCGGTGCTGGGGTGGGGATAGGGATGGAGCATGGACGAAAAGAAAGAGGGAGCAGGATGAAAAATCAGGAACCTATTATATATAACTTAATTGGAGGTAAAAATTTCCATGAAGGGGGCTCAGTGATGGAGCCTTTGATGAGACATGGGGGGGACGGATGTGACCATGGAGGAGTAAGTGAAAGCGGGCAGTCAGACACTTCCACACACATCAAAAAAAACACACATCCATCAAACTCGTCTCACTAAAATGGCTCTTTCAGTGAGAGACAAGTTTGATGGCGCGGCGGTCCTCTTAGACATACTGATTAGCTGAAATATCTCTCATCCCACTGCCCTCCATCCTTCTTCCCCCCTCTTGTGCCTCTCAGTCCTTCTCCCTCTTTCTCCCCATCTCTCTCTCTCTCTCTGTCCGTGATGAGACGGTCACCTCGGTGTCAGTGGTGATGGCTAAGTGGGAGCTTGAGCACTTCCTTAATCAATCTGGGTAATAGAGAGGAGCTTGCCAGCCGCACAACCTCTCAAATGCACACACACACACACACTCTCAAAGACCTGTCAGCTCTCATTCTCAGTCACCCCCCATTCATTGAGGCATGAGCTCTCTTTCATGCACAATAGCGAAGGAAATAAACAGATTTGACACATTGCTGTTGATACACCTGCGCAGCCTAAGAAGCACATCAAGGATAGATTAGCACAGTGGCGCATGAAACACACACAGGAAATTATGAAGTTCATGTAGCCTCCAAGACACACACGCACGCACTCCACTGTCAGAGGGATATAGGCAGACAGCTGGGAATGTCACGCATGCACACTCGACGGGCGATCCAATAAAGGAGAGGACACAGCGAGGGCGAATACCTTGATAAACTGTGGTATGCTTTGAGTAAACATTTGCCTCCCTTTAAAACACAGCGTTTTGAACATGCTGGTCAAAGGAAAGCAATTGTTAATGCTGTAGTTCCTGAATGGGAGGGGACAGAGAGGCAGCCAGCTGCTCATCAATATCATGGCAAGACAAACAGCTGTGCGTGAAAGTGTGTGTGTGTGTGTGTGTGTGTGTGTCCAGTGCATCAAATGAAGATGTTTCCCCAGACGGGGTCTATCAGCACAT
>JBAJHX010000049.1:21070818-21085201 GCA_037176925.1 Amniataba percoides
GTGTGTGTGTGTGTGTGTGTGTGTGTGTCCAGTGCATCAAATGAAGATGTTTCCCCAGACGGGGTCTATCAGCACATTCCAGCCCTGCTGTCGATATCCAGCTACATCTGCCCACTTTCCTCAATATCTTCCCTAAATCCTCTTTTCCTTCCTCTGTCTGCGTTGCTTTCTTCCGACTCTGAATTCGTGGCCACTCGCTGTGCCAACTCATAAGTCTTCTTTTTTTCCCTTCTGTGTCTTTAAACAAACATCTTTCTCTCTCTTGTTTTCTTGTTCCATCCCTCCATCCCTGTTCTCACCCTGCTCTGACCCAGTTCAAATGGCCTCAAGATGTTGCTGCAATTCATTTGCATTTACTTACATCTCAAGTACGAACACGGCCAAGAAAACCTTGGAGGACATGTTGACCACATATTGCAAGGGAAGAAATGGCTGGTTGAAGATTGCCTTGTGTGGTGTCCTCCTCGGAGTAGCATACAGGCAACAGATTTACTCAGAGAACATTCAAAAGTTGCCCAAATAAAGTTCCCTCAAAAACTAAAAGTCCCAGCAAACGTCATGTTCTTTTTTTTTAAATCGGCAGCCATGCACACCGCCGCAGTCCACCCTCTATAGTCCCATCACACAGAGAAACAGGACAGGTTGTAACTTAAAATAGAGGAAATGGCTGGCAATGTGACACGATTGTTTATTGTCCCTGGACCGTATAATCGAATGCTGATGGTGGTCCAACACCATTTCTCTCCATTGATCTGTCTGTTCTCTGCTGATGAAGAGGTGCATAATTCAAGGGACACAGATACCTGAAAAATCAACTCTCGTGTCATCTCCTTCGCTGTAGTTTATGTGTTTACTAAGGTCACACAGCAGTCGCTGCCACTCTGGCTGATAACATTAACCCTGCGTTGTCCACTTCTATCAACTTCACTATGGACTTAACATATATGCTGACTTTTTCAGTTAGAAGCATGGTTTATCTTTGGTATCTCTCATGAAGACTCCAGGCACAATGTAAGGATGAGCCAGCATCCTTATGGGTCCATCACTTTTTGCAATTACAGGCTGCTGTGGATGGCTTGAGGCAGGTATGTGATTGGGAAATATGGTGAGCTAGCAATGACAATCATAGCGACTTTTTCCAAATTTCATGGACACTTCAAGTTGAAGCTTCATCTCTAACTCTGTCAGTTCAGTTTTCTGATATGCAACAATGATTCTTTTCTCCCCCAGCCATAAAACCAGGCCGTACAAATACATTTGTTGCAATGGAACGATCAAGGACAAGAAAAAGGAGCTGTCGATTTTTCAGTTGTCGACAGTACGTTTTGTTGCTTTGGTAGCCATTTCTTTTAATTTATGATCTTAAAAATGTTTAATATTTTCCTTATATTTTACATCAAAGTCTCATTAAGTTTACTTCTTGGAAAACAGAGGATCCTAACTGGTGACTTCATCGGGCATTACAGGTTGCACATAAAAATTCAAATAAAACCATCACAGATTTTAAACAATCCCACCCTTACATCTTGGCCGTCAAATAAAACTGCCTCTCTCTGGCTGAATTCCCATCGCTTTATAAGTCCAACAATCCATCCTGCTGTTATATCCTCCCCTGCGCTCAGTTTCCAAAGAAATACACCAAACTAGGTTGTCATGATGTTCTCTTAACTCAGCTTCATCACGGCTGAGTGTTTTGAGAGCATGAATGTACTTTGATTGTTGACAAACAGGAAAGTATCATCACTGTCCAACTACTACATGGCAGTAAGTTTTGCATTGGTCATGTTCGCAAGTAAATACGAGTCAATGGTAACAACGTCTTGACGCTGATTTGGCTCCTTCTGGCTCCTCATCACCTTCGTTCTTCTCTTTTCCAGTCTCCCCGCTCTCTTTTAAGGGAGGAATTCTCCCCAGTAATCCTTCCCAGCTGTGGCAGATCGCACGGCCAATTAAAGAAAAACTGTTTGGCTCGCCCCAAACGAGGCGACCACATGTTGCAGCGCGACCTCCCCTCTGCTCTGCCTTTATCCCCCCCGGGACCTCACCTCTGAGGGTTCAGGGGTCACGGCGTTTGTGGTTTCTTCCGCAATGGACCGGAGGGGAAAACACAGAGACTGCAAACAAACAGGACAATCATCCCCAGCTCTGACCGAGCGTCTCCTCCTGAACCACCTCCCACGAGGTCACCGAGGCCACGTCTCACGTTCACACACCTACAGTAGAGGGCAGCTATCATGCTACCCCACCCATCCCCCACCCCCCTATGCTACCTCCCCTCTTCTTGCTGATCACTCTGTGTTATGTTTTGCCGGTGGGGAGGTGTGAAGGTTGGAACCACGGGGAAACCACCGAGCTGATGGCATGGATTACTTTGGACGCTGAGTAAACGACATTTCTATCGCTGTGACGGGATTATAGTGTTATTGTCTCTGAAGGTTTTGGATGTTAGGACGCGCCAGAGTATGCATAGCTGGGGACAGTGTTGAGAAATGGAGGTCAGACATTAGCAAGCAAGGGCGTTCTGTGAGGCTGGTTAAATGAGGTTATAAATTTATAATAATATCGCACATGGAGAGCAGGAGGAGACACCGAACAAAAAACAAGATAGAAAACAAATGCAGGTCAACAGATGGGGCCATTTCTTGCTATTTTTTGCTCTTGTCCCTTCTGTGACTCTGATCAGTGTGTACCCATGTGTGACTTGAGTGTGTACCCATGCTGGTGCCTGCATCCACGTCCACCATGGTGTTTGTTTTCCCTCCTAAACCCTGTTGGCGTCCCCTCACCCTCCCATGTCAGGGGCATGAAATTGAAGCAATGCACTTTCTTCCCATAACGTACAGCATAAACAGGAAATCTAATCACAGTACCACAGCAATGCAAACCCCGATCCTGTAAACACACATAAGCTTACAGTATGTATACAGCAGGGGCATATATGGGGATAAGGGAAAGTGCCCAGTATAGATTTGCCTCCCTAAGACACTAAAGCATTCCTGCTCAATGAGGTCTGCACAGATCATGATGGCTAGTAGAAACAGATGCGCTCGATGTAACCATATTCCATACAATACATGCACGGCTCTTTGTATGGAAAACTATGACCACTTGTGACCCTGATGACAATGCAAATACAGAGTAAGCACACAAACAGTACAAAACAAATGCATGTGGTACAGGTAGTCCTTCTGATTAAACAAAGTACATAACACACAATATGAAAATACACAGACTGACTCAATACTCAATTCCAACTCACTTTGCTGATTTTGGAAGCAGTCCGCTGGATTTTTGTCTGCTGGCATGAGGTAAGGCTTAGCAGAGTGCCAAATGATTTAACACTGAACTTTTTAAAGCAGTACATCAAATGCAGACAGAACAAGCAATGCTATCAAAGATTTGAAAGCCAAAGGAATTTCAAATAGCGGCTGCTGCTAATGTCGTATATGGCATGTCAGTTGCTATAAACATATGCCTGCCGGCACTTAAATTCATGTGACAACATAGCCTGCTTTTTTGAGAAAAAAAAATCTGTAATAGAATTTGAAAGAAAAAGAGATAAAGAGAGAGGGGGGCAGTAGCAGAGTCACAGACGGATAGAACCACCCAAAAGAAAACGGACAGTGTTGCTTTGCCCATTACCGTTTCAGACTTTGATATGAACCAGAGAGGGAGAGTGGTGGCGAGTATATCAAACCCAGATCTCTCCTTCCCTGCCTCAGTCTTGCAGTCATCTGTGTAATAGCAAGATCAATGTGAATGAAATCAACCGGCCATCTCTATTATGTCTGTCCTTCTGTTAAATCTCGAACGAAAACGAAAGACTCTCCCTGGGAACTGTAGGCCAACTGGTTGACGAGCCTGATTCATTCAGCATGCTTTTAAATTGGAAAATGTCCTCCTTTCTATATCTCTGCCCAAATGTCAGCACCCTCACTGTTCTTCCTTTTGCTGATTTTTCCTTCCTTAGTTCTTTTTTTTTTCCTTGCTCTGAACCCGCTTTCAATTCCCTCTGCGCGCTGACAGACACTCTCATCTGGGTGACCTTGCTTTCTTCCTGTGTTTTTTGGTTTGGGGGGGTTGGAGAGGGGTGAAAGGGGAAAGGTCAGCCTTGTGCTCTGTGCTGTCTCGGGCTCTGTCAACACAACCTCTGCTCTGTAATACCATTTCCCCTGGATCATACTAAAAGGGGAGGTGGGGCTGATAGGCAAGACAGTCAATTAGCTGCACTGTTGTGGGCTGACATACCACAGAGTGAGCGCTCGATACCATTCATACTGAATCTGTGGTGCGTCATGAAGGTTATCAGGGGAATTTTAATGAACTGTTTTACGACCATTCATGTACACATAATGCTTACTGATGCATTTTATCGGCAGTCATAAAGTATTACAGTGATCGTGTAATAAACTTTGCAGGTATAATCAGTAGGATTCGCCGGTTGCTGTTTGAAAACGCAACATTCAAAGTTGGACCCTCCTCCTCAGCTCAGAGTGCACATGTTGACGTTCTGGTGACTGGTCGCTGCGTTTTTCTAGTCCTGACCTCACACCCTGCGCTGAAGGCTACGCACCACTGCCCAACAGTTGCCATTCAGAAATGTCCAGTCTATCAGTCTATTGTTTTTTTATTGAATATGCTACTTGTTATACTTTCGAGTAAATTTTATGAGCAGTATATGATTTTTTGATAGACCAGACACAATGTCAATGTTAAAGTGTACCTCAGTTTTTGTAGTTTAATTGTGATTAAGTGTGATTGTTCAGTACAGTATTAAACAAACAACAACTTTTAAACAACTTAAATTTAACATCTAATGTTTGATAGAGGTCTGTCGTTAGAGAAGTCATCATCAAAAGGAACTTTGAGATTCAACCTTTCACTCTCTTTAAATAGCTGATCCTTGTACCCATTCCCCATAACATGTTAAGCTATCAGAATCACCTAGTAATATGAGCCCAAGCACATGTGGAGCTCAGTCAAAGCAATCTAGGCAATAAGGTTTTCGAAATCTTCCCTCGCCTAAAGTTTGACCTTTAACCCCTAACCTAAGGTCATTTGTAGGTGGGGATCGAAACTCCTGTTTGGCCTGCCGCGTCTTTTCAATCCGACATCAAAAAGGGCATCAGTAGGGTCAGGCTTTAACACGTCCCTGCCCTGAACTCTGACCCCCGTCCTCAATTTAAGGCATTTTATGATCTGTTCAATACACTGTGATCAATGTCGCTTAACTGTTTTCGTTAAGTGTTTTTCCTCTAGAGGGTCAATGGTCACAGCGATTATGAGCATGCCATGAGTGAATCGCCCACCTCTGGAAATACCCCATGTTTCTCTTTGACCCCGCCCATCCAAATATCCCGCAAGGTGGTAGGAGCCGCCTGTCATTGTGATTGATTGTCCCTAAATACAGCAGGGCCCGATCAGCGGTTGGTTTCCGTGGTAACTCACAGCGGGCCATGTGAGTGTTTGTGTATGTGTCTGTGGTCTTTATTAAGATTGGTCGTTCTCATATGTGCGAGTCTCACCCTTCAACCCCTCTCCGTGTAGAATACCACGCAAACCCAAATATTGGTTCATGATCTGTTGCCAGTGTGCTCATGGGTGTGTGTGTGTGTTTGTGGGTGGGTATCTGGGTGTGTGTGTGTGCACGTAGGTGTGTGTTTTCGTGCCTTAGAGTGTGAGAGCAAAAGACGAGGTCTCAGCAATAAGCGACAGAGGGGAATATGTTTTGCTTTCCATTGCCAAGAGAATGGAAAAATCTGGGGTGTAATGACTCTAGCTGTGAAATGGGAGTTAAACCATAATAATCATTAAGGGGCGACCACACGCACACACACACACACATGCATGAATGGAGACACTGAATATCATCAGTTTTTTTGTCCTCCCCCATAGTCCGCCTCTCTGCACTCAAACATTCAAACATATGCAAAAACACAAACGTAAGCACACACAAAAGAAATCCTTTGTGCTTTTTTTTTTTGCAAACACTTGCCAGTAAGACGGTCAAAAAAACATCTATAATACCTCTGAGGACGCAAAGTCTCACCAAACAAGTCCTCTTGTTCATGCATGTCATTGTGTGTTTGGACCCCTGTTTTTCTCTGCCCCGGCAGAGCACACACAGCAGTGTTTGGACAGCGAAGTGGTCCTTGTGGTCTGATCCTCCATTTTAAGAGATGAGCACTAATGACTGCTGAGCCACCAGCCTGACAGCCAGCAGCGGGAAACATGCAGCTCAGCAGCCCCCTCCCTCTCAGAGACACTACAATATAATCAGGTTGTTTGGTTCATTTTGTCCTGGACTCTGTCAGCTCATACCTGATCTGCTTTAGTCCCCCGTCTATTATCTGTTGCTGTGTAAGCTGGTGGTCTCCAGGGTGAATCCACATGGGTTTGATAGCTGGAGATGTCTCTCTGTCTGTCTGTCTTTCCCTGTGTCTCTTTTTAGTGTCTTGTTTCATCGCAGCTGTCCACTTTTCACCCCCCCATTCTCTTCGTACCCCCGCCTACTTGTCTCTTTGTCATTTTAACCTTCACTCTCTGTCTGTCTGTGCCTGTCAGTCTTTCCCCTCCTCTCTACTTTTTCGCTTTCATCATGGCTCTGTTTTTCAGCCGAGGTGAGTGTTGATAGCTGCCACATTTTCTCCCAGCCCTTTTCTCTTCCTCCGCTCTCCTCTCATCCTCCCTGCCCCGCGTCCTCCCATCGTCTGTTCCCTCACCTGGTCCAAATCAGACAACACATCATAGAGAAAAAGGAGGTTTTCACAAGGACACAGGACATTACCATGGTATCTTTTTTTCTTTTTTTTTTTTTAGCCACACTGCTATCATCATGGCGCTGTCATTATCTGGGGCCATTTTCAGGTCAGTCAGGGGTGACACACTTCACTCATACCACACAGCGGAATAGTTGGAAATACATTTAGGCAGCATGTCAGTGTGTACCATGAGATGAGAATTTTACAATATAACTATTCCGGTGCATTTTACATCTTTCTTAATCAAAATAAATAATACATTATTTATTGGATTAGTTAAAAGCAGACACATTTCCAGAAAATGTAATGTTACATCCCTTTAAAAATAAAAGAAAATAACCTGACAATCCATTTATTCTACGGAGTCAGTAGTTGTGGCCCAAACTCACCTAATAGCAAACTCCCCATCAAACATAGCCTTGAATCGTTCTAAAATGCAATGTCCTATCAGGGTCAGGGGCAGCTTTTCAAAGTAGCACAATATATATGTGATACATTGGGGGTTCAAATGTAAAACAAAAATCTGCCAAAGAGCCTCTATAAAGCATAATTAACCTGCTGGTTCCCATGCAAGACTTCAGGAAGTCACTGCCCAGGACAACAAATGGTCCTGAAACACAAACCCACACAAAGCCACAACTTCTTACTTCAGTTTTCATACAGATTAAACAAATGAAATATAACATGTTGATATGTGAACTAAGAGGTTTACTTTGGACAGAGTCAGGCTATTTGTTGACCTGTTTTTAGTTTCTAACTGTCTCTTGGCTTTCGACCTAATTTTACTGGATTCAAATGGGAGTGGTACCAACCTCCTCTTCTAACTCTTAGCCAAGCATGTCTGTTATTTATTAGGAGCTTTCTGTTGTATTTCTGTGATGGAGTTGTAATCCACGTATCATTTTTCATTGTGATGGGCTCAGTTAGAGAAACATCCAAACAAACGTGAGCAGACATAGACAAATATTGATAAGATATACCAGGCCAACAACAGCAGTAAAAGTCATACAAACAGCACATTGTCATTTCATAGATTAGAAATGATTTTCGGAGCCAAATTAGACAAAGAAATCCCAATTTAATTTTAATTTAAACTGCATAACATGCATTATGTTTATTGCTTTTTTCATTTATACAGAAGTCACTGCCATGTTGAGTATCAAGTATTTCATGTAAACACCAACACTATCCAAAAACATCAAATAAAACGTGAAACTTAATCTGTAGAGGAGGCTTAAATATGACTGTGAAGGTCCAGCAGCATCAATGGAGAGCTGTGATGTTTTCAGAAGAGATCCATCGTCATTCACTCCGGCCTGAACATCCACAGTCTTGTTTCCTGGGCTCCCAGGAGTTCTGTCAACAGGGCGTCTGAGCCGGAGAGAACATACATTCCCAGTGTGCCCATGTCTGTCTGCTGCAGTGAGAGCTTCAGTTACACTCCTCTCTCCAACACGCCGCCAGGAAAAACAAATGACATCCTTTTTTAAAGTTTGGAATCCAGGACAAAATTTCTTCCATCCCCCCCCCAAATTCTCTCCCAGTTTGGATCGTGATAGATCCATCAATGTCAGCTCTGTAGTTTGAGCCAATTGTTCTGCCCAGCCATGATTTGATGGCTTCCATATGAGTGGGTATCCTCTTATATTATAATGGGAACTGCAATCAGGATCAGTGTGTGAACGGTGGCTGACATCCTGCCATAAAGCACAGTGCTGCAGATGCTCACAGGCGCTAGCATGCACAGACACGCAGAGAAACCCACACACATATACAGAGAGAGAGAGAGAAACTGTGGATACATGCATGCCAGGACACTTTTAGATTTCACTCAACCCAGACAATGGTTTCATACGCACACAGCAAGCACACACACACACCCCGCGCTGCCGTTACTGTTGTCATTCTTCATCTTGTATCATTGCTGCGCCTTCAGCGGTGGTTTCAGCCTTCAGGACGGGGATAGTTCTGGAGACAGCACTTTTACGGTGAGGTAAAATGGCCCTGTCGTTCCCAATCCCAGCTCAAATCCATCAGCTCTATTGCTCCCGTCACTAAAAGAAACTGAGGAGAAGGAAGGATGGCGATCAACTTGGCAGGCACCTGGAATAATTTGGAAAACGTCACGGGGACCAAAAGTCATTCCAGAAATAGACCCCTTAAGAGTGTAACTTTGAAGAAAGAAAGCCATAAGTGGAGGGCTATTGAAAGCATAATGAAAAATAATACACTGTGGGAATGGAAAGCTTATCCTGAAGGGTTATTAAATTGTGGCAGTTGTGAAATGACTAAACACTGTAAGCATTCAAAGTGTACCAGGAAAGGTCAACTGTGTATTATAAAGTTAAAAACTATTGGATAGTGTTTAGCGGCACACTCACATAAACAAGGAGGCAATTGTTTTAGTGTTGAAGTCTTACCAAGCAGAAGCAAACAACAAAGTCTGAAAAGTCACAGACGTTTTCAGCAGCGAAAAGAGCACCAGAGCCCGTTTCAAAGGTGGCCATTTTGAATTCAGACAGTCCAACTGCTTGGTGTAGATAATGTGCAGCCTCGTTACATCTGACTGATGTTTATACAGAAATAACGATGGAACAGACAATCACAGATTCCTAATTTAAAATGTACATTATTGCATACTGCAGAGGGAAGAACTCCAAAATAGGCACAGCCATTTTAACTGACAAAAACAAAAAGTTATTTCAAGTATTGCCAAAATTATGTACTAAAATTGCTCTTGTCTGTCATTAAGTAGAATATTAGAGGCTTCTGTTGACATGTTTTAAAGCGCTGACTATGAACTGCAACCGCCTGGTCTCTGGTCCATGATATTCCCCACCACCCCTTCATCTCTTTACTAAAATGTCCCAAAAAATGCCACTGTGTTATAATGAAAACTTCTAATACAAATGAACTTTGAATGAAACTGGTTATTCAGTGTATATATAGTGGACTTACTATAATAAGCTCTGTAAGGAAATATAGATCATAATCAGATAGAATTAGTCACCAAGGGTCAAACGGTCATCGAGTGGGTGGAGGTGGACTATGATAATTATTATCACAGATTTTCACTAAAAAAGGGCCAGTCTACTCCTCCCCCCGTCTGTCTGAAATTTATTCTGGATTTACTTACTGTGTTACTCTTTTGGGTGGAGCTTTCCACCAGAGTGATGCGGAAGTAAAATGGCCACAAGTGCACTCTATGGAAACCAATCTGAGGTCAAAGAGAAACATTTTATTATATTTGCTTTGTCAGATAAGGCGAATTCAAAGAGTTTATCACATGGGTCAAGGCTATGTCTTTGTTAAAACTCTGAATAGGAGCGAATGCGTCTGTCTGGTCAGGCTGACCCGAGGCTCTCATACAGGGATCTGCTGTGTCTCCCTTACACACCACTAAATCTGGGCCATAATCACACCCTAATTCACACACTCATAAATCTTCTCCCTCAGGCTCTGATGTCAGCCCCATCCACGGAAACACACTCTCTCTCACACACACACACACATCCATACAGTGTTCATCATAAACTACTGGGGAGGATATTTTTAACAATTCATTTCAGTGCCTTCCCAGTGCCAAAGTTTGGGCCCTTTGAAGTTCGAGTGGAAGTGCAAGAGAGAGCTAGTTTAATTTCACTTCACTCAAAGGCTGCCATGGTCCACGAGGACTTTCAAAAGCATTCAGACAGCTATAAAATTAAGCCTTGCTAAAAACACAACATAATGAAAAACGGGGTTTCAGAAAAAAGATCATGTTCTCTTGCTTTCTACATGTTAAGTTAAAAGAGAACGTTCAGGGGTGGGATAGCATTTCAAAAACATTTATCAAATCTGTTGCAGGGCCTGCATTCATCTGTTTACGGTGCCTGTGAGGATACAAAATAGCGTGGCACAGTCTGTGAAATCAACAACAGATCCATTGCAAAGAGCACTTCAGGACAAACTGACAGTGGATTTCAACTTTGGGGATGGAAAGTTCTGGCAGGTCTTGCACTTCAATTGCTTTGAAACAATATCCAATAACCCTTTCCCTTTCTCCTTTGTCTGTGAGAAATGAAGGGTCAAGAGAGCAAGATGTGATATATAGGAAGCGGTGTGACAGAGATGTATACAGAGATGAACACAGAGACAAAGAGAAAGTAAGACAGTAATGCAGAGGAAGTAAAAACTGAGGTACAGAGGGAGATCAGAGACAGTACCCAAAACTCGATCCACTTTCAGAGCGCTCAGGAAGATTTATAATGGTGTTATCAATGCCTGTTTCAGCTGTGCCTAATCGATCTAACACTTTGTTAGATTAGATATTAATAGCTCATAATTTAAAACATTTTGGGAAATTCAGTTGACCATTTGCTAAAACCCCTCCCTTAAACAGCGGACTGTCAAATTGCACTTTATCAACATGAACTGGTATCACAGGCTTGTCTTTACTTGTAGCGTTTCCAAAACCCAAAACATAAGAGCAAAAATGTGAGGATATGGATGGATTAAAAATGGTTTTATGTTTCCTAAACACAGTCCTCATCCTAATCCTAAAAGCCTCTTCACTTGTAATCTTAACAGAAAACATACTGTGGAAAGTATTAAGCTAAACAGTCAAACAGGGTTGTCTTAGAGCAAAATAACATGACGATCTTACATAGAGTATTTTCCACCAACTTGTGGAGCTAGCATTGGTTTCGCACATATGATTAAATCTGCCGGTCTCAAACAAGAAACTGAAACCCGTTTTCAGTGAAAGATACAGAGATAGAAACAGTAGGGGCAGAAACAATAACTGAGCAGGGAATTACCGAACAGTCAATTCAGCCACATGTTCTAGACATCAAGCGGTGAGACAAGATATGAAGCAGCAAAGCAGATGACACAAAGTGATTACAAACATCACTGAAAATGTGCTGCATGCACAACATCGTCCATCATGGCTGCATGATTAAAGTGCTACCAAATGCAGGAGAGGAATGAGCATCATCTGTGAGTGATGCACAAGAGGGGAAAATAAGAGGGACTGAAGAGAGAGGTCCTCCTCCTCCTCCTCCTCCTCCTCCCATCAGCCTCCAGCACATTAATTGAGTTTGGATGGATTGGCGATCGATGGCGGGGAGGCCCCTCGATAGCTCGGCGGTAAGAGGGATTAAAATTTGAAATCAATTAGTTTTGTGTCTGCAAACCCTTACCTCTGCGGGAAGGGAAAATCAATTAAGGAAATTAAAAGTTGAAGCAGCGACAAGAAAGTCATTTTCAACGGGCTTCTCCGCTTTCATCTCGGCCGGAGCTCGGGCGCCGAGTGGCACAGAGGATCAGATGGTGCCTTTATCTCGAGTCCTTAGAAGAGGTTTGGCCCCGTGGAGAAATTCAGGGGAGGTATCTGACCTTTGAACTTTTGGCCTCTGAAGTGAGGGACTCCCAGGCACACCTGGTTCACTGTGCAGCTTGGAACACACACAAAGGCAAAAAACGCTGAGATAAAATGAAGCTACAGTTACAGTCCTGTCTGCACAAAGAAAGCTAAAAATCCATAGCATCAAGAGCGTTTATTTTATGTACAGAAAAAGCAAAGCCCTGCAGTTCTCAACCTCTGCCATAAAAAATAAAGTTCACAAGAAAACAGAAGACTGAAGCTCTTTTCCATCAAACTCACACTTCAGGCTCAGGAGGCTTTTGAGCCACATATTCAAACAATCCCCTGGAAGACCTCTCTCATGCTATAGAAGTGTATATGCTCTCCATCTCACACAGCTCTCACATGAGCATGTGTTTGTTGTCAAAAATCACCTTTCCAGCTCCTCGGTGTGCCCTAATAGCTTAGAAGGGACTCATAGCGATAAAAGTGCAGATAGATTCTGGTTACAGAGATAGAGAGGTCCGAGATACGGAGACACGGGGTCTCTTTGAAGATGACAGTCTGTTCTGCCTGGTAACAGACCACACAGTGCCGTCAGTGCAATCATCGTCCTCTCTGCAGGGACTCATCACCAGGGGTCGAAGGTCAGCCAGTGACAAAACACCAACAGGAGGAGATGTACAAGGTTGAGGTGAAAGACATCACTATAGGGTGACTCAGACTGCGTATGGAAGAGCACATGGACACACACAAATGCAACAGCATGCACAGGCAGACACACAGATATACAGAAATGCATCTATTATCATTTCTTTTTTTCTAACATGCAGAGAGTCTTGAAAGGACAATCACATATCCAAAATACTCTCAAGATTTTGAACCTCTGCCGTGCATGGCTGACAATTTCATGAATGATTTCTTTGTGTGTTGGCAATCGTTGAGATTAACAGTGTCTTTTTTAAAAAGCAACGTGACACTAGGCATATAGGTATGAATTTCATAGAGCTGTGCTGAGTGTAGAGTCATAAGTGAAAACTATAAATTCCTCAAAAGTAATTAGTTATCACTCCCACAAAGTGTCTGTTAATATTTACACAATCTGATTGAAGTCCTCAGAGTCCAAAGTGTCCTCTCACCGCTTCACGTTGGCCAGTGAAACTTTAAAGTCTGCCATTTATTGTACCTTATGTTTATTATATCATGCTCTGGTTATAATTACCCTGCACTCACAATGTGCTTTTAATGCCTCATGAGCACCACTTCAAGAATAACCCGCTAAACTTATGGGAGAACACACACACACAAACACACACACACATTGAGCCAGCTATTAAGTTTGTTGAATGTGTCGAGCTCTTGTGTCAGCAAGAGAGAAAGAGGATAGAAAAAAAGCTCCTCCACTCCGTCCTCCTACAATAGAGGCAAACAGGCTTTGATATTGGTGAAGAGGAGTTCCCTCTGAGACCGGTTGGAAGTAATCTATTCTATCCACATAAAGACACTGAGCCATTTCCCTGCCCCGCACTCGTCCTGACAGTGGAGAGCCTTTCCAGAAAGGGACGGAGGCAGACAGAGAGCGTGATGGAATGAAAAGAGGGGCACGGGGTAAGGACGTAAAAGGATATGAAGGGGGAAAAGGAGCTGGGAAAGAGGAGATGGGACGAGAGGGGTAGCAGAGCAACGGCGGGGAGGAGGAAGGGGTGAGGGGTGAGAGGGGGCGGGGATGGAGACGGAGAGGAGAGCGGGGAAGAAAAATCATCTTATCCCAAAGTATCTGCACCTGAGAGCAATTTGTCCCCAATTTTGGGAGCTTAATCACACCATTGAAGTGTGTGCACACAAATACTGACGCACATACACACACGGCAGCAGCATTTGCGGGGTCTGGAGGGAGTTAGACACGCGGATGATGTCTTCTGGGAAAGCTGCAGGGGTCTTTGAAGAGATACCCAGCTCCCCACCACTCTGCACGCTAGACAGTGGGGGCCCTCTCATTTCTTGTGCGGCAAAGTGTGTGTGTGTGTGTGTGTGTGAGCGAGTGTGTGTGACCCAGACCCCTCCATTTTCTGACATAGAGTGTTTTTTTTTTTTTTAATACTCCACAGGCTCTCTTTCATGGTCTGGGCACTAAGCATTTTCCCCTCTCTCCTCTTTTCCTTCATTCTTTCTTCCTGGTGAAGTAGCTTGGGTGGAGTTCCTCTTGTGGGCAAGGGTGGTATGGAAAGAAAGAAAGAAAGAAAGAAAGAAAGAAAGAAAGAAAGAAAGAAAGAAA
>JBAJHX010000049.1:21100362-21115949 GCA_037176925.1 Amniataba percoides
GAGAGAGAGAGAGAGAGAGAGAGAGAGAGAGAGAGAGAGAGAGCAACACCCGAGATTCAAACCACTGTTTTTAAGTATTAAGTTGTATTAGCGGCTGTAAAACTAAATCTTGAGGAGCCAATTTTTGTGTGTATTTTTGCATCTCTTTGTGTTGTATTCAATTTTACTTTGACATTTACTTTTACTTGATTGCAGTGCACTTTATTTAATCTCTTAGTTTCAGCCTCCCACGTAAAACTGTCTCTCCAAACCCCAGACACGCTAAACTCTGAACAGTTGATGTGATTTCACCAAACAAAATCAAACATCACTTGTTTGGAAGTGTGTGTACAGTAAATGTAAGACAAGAGCATACATAGGTAAGAAGACACTTCCGTCAGTGGAGGCTCATTTCTGTGATTTAGTGTCTCTGAAGAGACGCGAAGCCAAGAACAACAAGCGTCTCAGGTGATTTCAGCGTGGCAGCTTATCGAGTGTCACTCTTCACACACTGATCCCACGTCAGACATAAGTAAATAACACATGAATCGATAGCCGCCATTAACTGTAACCTTATCTACTGAGCCCGGACATTCAAACAGTAAATCTCATTCATGTGACACGTCGAGACATGAACCAAAACACGAGCTCATCTCTCAGCAGCTGCCAGCCAACAAAGACGGAAGGTAAAGGTTGCTCACCATCAGCCTCTCATTACTTCTATTAAACACGACATGAAACCAGGTGATTACCTGCCGGGCTTCGGCAATAAACCGCGAGAGCGTATCACAGAATTATTCGCCTTTAATGGAGGGCAACATAAATGCAAATGGGGAGCAATTTTGCTAATTGTCGCAGTTAGGCACGGAGCTTGTGTCTCTAAAATGTCAACCTTTTAGCCTGAAAGCAGTTTGTTTAATGGATTTTAAAGGTTTCACTGGCTGTTACTGTAGGTTGTGAAATTTTCTCAACCTTTTGCAAGCTCTTTTCACAAAAACAAAAGACATCATTTCAGTTAAAAGTCAAAATGAAAGTTTGGTTTAGCAAATACATATTGAAGGCCCAATCTGTCATTTTTCTGACCATGTAAATGACATCAAATTAACTGACGGTAGCTTTCTTATTTTGAATTTGAATAGTTTTGGAAAATGGTACATGATTATGGCTGGATTTTAGGTATTTGGTTTCTCTTTTAATACTATTGTGTATCTGCTTCTGCACAGTGTAGTTGCAGTTGTTTGTATTCATTGCATTTTTATTTATTTTATTTTTTCATGTTGTCCTCTTGGTCTCACAAACCCAGCGAATACAGGAAAGAAAATGTACATGTACCAATAACAGATGTCATCAGTTTCAGGTTGGCTAAATACCCAGATGTGCTCTGAGGCTCTGAGTTCTTTTTCTATTTTTTAAAAATCCATCTTTCCTCTTTTTTCATCAGGAAAGAACAATGTGCAAAACATTCACGTCCTGCAGCAGGTTTCTCAATTTCTGCCATCACTTTTGCCAGTTGTAATTAAAAACATTGCCAGCAGCAGATTATATCCGCTGCAGCAACAGTAATTAACGTTAATTCTCTAAGTATCTTTGGTAACTAACTACAGAGAGAGAAGCATCCCACAATAACACCAGCCAAGTCATGAATATAGTTTGACTTGCACTCATAATGAATACATACCTGCCTTTTTATCTGTTCAAAGGTTATGACAGATCCCAACAAAATCTTTCAGATTCAGTTATGTTATTATGAACAGATTTTTCAAAGGGAGCTGAAAGGATTTGGATTTAATGAGTAAGTTCAGATTTGATAACTGCTCCAACTCCAACCTGAGAGCCGTGTGACCTGACGCTTGTTGACCTTATTGACATCATGCTATTGCATCATTTGCTGTCCAAAAGCTGCACATACCAAAGAACAGAGTGCAAAAATATATTTTCTGGCAGGCAATATAGTGTAGAAAGGAGAAATGCAGTGGACCAGATGCATAGGCTGCAAAGTGAGATTTGGCATGAATTTGTGATACACAAACACAATCATGACTGCAGATTGGCACGAGGGATGTCGACACAAATGCTTCCTCTCTTTCTTTCTCACACACACACACACACACACACCTGCGATGATTTCCCCCCAGACTCCTTGTCCTCCACAGTTGAACACATGTCATTTGTATGCCGCCCCTCCAGCGCACTGACAGAACGGCATTTGGAAACACTCATCTCCTGATCACATCCCTGCTCTGCTCCCTGTTATTCCCAGACAGGTGTCCCTGCACGCACGCACACGTATGCACACACGCATAACTCAGGACTGTACGCGCATATATTCAAATATAATCCCATTAAAAAAAGAAAACTCATGCATGAGCCAACATACTGAAACTTAAACAAACCCATTCACATACACGCTCACACGCAAGTTCACACTCCATCTCTATGGCGACTGCTGAGCTCTGACACTGTCGAGTGTGTTGTTTCTTCATTAAGCTGCTCTGTTCTGCAAGACCAGGTCCCACACAGGACGCAGACACACACACACGCACGCACACACACACACACGCACGCACACACACATCTACATATAAGAACCCTGTTGGGCAATGAGGGCACTTCCATTCCACTGACTAATTTTTCCCCGTTGTCTTGTTAGTTCTACACTTGTTTTATGTGTGTAAGCAAATGCATGCATTTGTACATGAATGTGTGTGTGTGTGTATTTGACCAATACATCCATGCAAACAGTATATTCACATTTCTGGGTGTATCCCTTCCTTAAGCTGTGTGCTCCCAAAGACTGCAGATATCACAAATATGTATGCCCTATTTCATGTGTGCATGTGTGTATGTGTTTCTGTGTCTAAGTGTGTGTGCGTGTTCCCTCCCTTACATCTGCTGAGCTGAGTTAATGTGCGTGACTGCTTCTAACCCAGGTCACAAGAGAGGGGTGCCTGGGTGATATGGTGATATGTGAAGGGTCACGCACAATCTCCCCACCCATATGGAGTTTACCACACACACACATTCACACACACATTCACACACATCAATGCACACACGCCAGATAGGAATGGAGTAATTAATAGCCCCTCTACGCATCATTGATACACCCAGGAGACCTGGTCTTCAAGGAGGGGCTCACACTCACTTTATCAGAGCAGGTGTGTGTATATTGGAGAGTAGGCAGGGTTAACATTTTAAATCTAGTAATTCCTTGATAAGAGGATGCACTAACTATTGTAAAGAGCACCTGTCAGTCAACCAGCACTTCATTCTTACATACAAACTCCAACTTCTGTATTTTTACAAACTGCTACCGCCTGTTTCACACACAGGGCGAAGGAAGGCGAAGGAAGGCGACTGCTAGATGCTCTTTGAAAGGCTCTGCACCCAGCAGCTTTTTTGGCAGAGCAAAAACGCCTAAAAGAGTTAAAAATGCTCAACTTACCAGAAAAGCATAAGCGGAGAGGTCATCCGCTTTTTCCTCAGCCAGCCAATCACAATGAAGAAAATACCGGGCTCCCACAAGGCAGAAACAAAAATAGAGAGATGCCGGCAGATGAGTTGGTCATAGGAGGTAAATACTGTCAAGTGATGTTGTATCTGTTTCAAGCTAAGCCATAAAAATGTGCAACGCAGCAAGAGGAATATGAAAGAACTCAAACAATGTGGATCGTCTGCTTTTTATTTTCCTACCATTACACACCGGGCACAGTCAAGAAAATGAGTGTGAACAAAGCCCAGGTTTGAAGAGTCCTTGTTGTTTTACTTAATTCACAGAGCACACTGAGAACACCAATGTATGGACATTTTTTCCTTAGGTACAGCAAAGTGGTTCAATTAAAAACTGTGAGGTCTGTAACCTGGAACATTCACTGTGTAAACACAGTGAACGTCTTCTGCCACTTTCTAGTAAGGACATCTTTATACGTTTGTAATGGCTTTAATGGCAGTAAATCATTTAGATGATTTATTGGTCAGCTAGCAGTCATTTATTAAAGAACAAATTTGGGGTCATGAAAAAATAATCCCTTTGGCTGGTGTTTGTCTTTTCTATGCAGTTATAAATGCTCATAACCTATTCATAAATAAACATCATTGAAGTTATTAATAATTGGTTTGGTTTGGTCCAGATCCTCTGCAGCCCTTCAGCGTGAGGAAAACAGTTCAGTTTTCATCAGTCAAGAGGATTTTTTGCAAGCTGGCAACTCAAAAGTTGGTTTCATTATAACCAATCAATTATTATTTACTAAAGCCATGAGTTAAAACTTTTTAAAAGTTCCTCTTATTAAAAAGTTGTACTTAAAGCTTTGATAGAGGTATTCATATATTTATATTTATTTAATGTATTATTTAACATATTCATTTGTCATTAAATTAAATTAATCAAACTAAACATTATTTTTAATCATGTATTTTCCATTATGTATATCCTTTATCTTCCTCCCCATTTTTCTATTTTGGTTTGGTCCAGCAGCTGCTGAGCAGATAGGTCAGGAAATGTATGCAGCAGGGGAGGCGGGAGAGGAGGGAGTGGGTGAGAGACGAAACTCAAAATGAGATTGGCCAGATTAGATTGCCTGATTGAGCAATTAGCTATCGTCTCCATCATTTGGCTGAGGCCTGGCGGCATCTGCCACTGTGGGGTACACACTGCCACAGACAGTCCTGCCGCCACACACACACACACACTCATATACCCCTACACATGTGCAGAAAGCTGCATGTCTGTTTGAGTATTTCAAAGAAAGTGCGTCCACCAAATGTGTGTGTGTGGCTATTTCCAAATACAGCATGAGCGCCTGCCAGTGTGTGTGTGTGTGTGTGTGTGTGTGTGTGTGTCTGACTTCTCATTGTGGTTTATGTCAGAATAGCTAACATAGAGCTTGTCAACCACACTCCTATTTTCATTTCCTTAATGTTCTTCATGTCTCTCTCTCTCTCTCTCTCTCTCTCTTTCATTCCCTCCTTCTCTTATTTCTCTTCAGCGGGCTGTTCCCTCGCCCGCTGAAGTATTCTTTCATCACTAACACCCCACACGCTCCTTCCCTGTAACTCTTTCTCTCTCTCTCATTGCTGTTTCCTCACCGTCACCACCTCAATTTAGAGCTTGATTTCTCTCCTTCTCATTGATAAAAAAGGGAGTGAATTCAATGGGCGAGTAAGCGCTGTAAAAAAAAAAAAAGACAGAAAATTAGTGTCTTTAAAACAGGGCGCCATCCATTTCTCCTTACTCGCTGCTGCGTCCGAGGGAATTTCAAACAATGGCAATAGAGAGCCATAACTCACGTTTAGCACCTTGAGTTTTGTCCCATATCCAAAACTAGACTGATAACTCTTAAGAGGGGTTTTAGCTCTTTCGCTCCACAGAGGCCCACTAAAATGTGTTTGATGAATTGGTCTCCATTGGCACTCACTTATTCTCACATAAAGGGCTTTATGGCTCGGGAGAGAGGAGGGGAGAGAAGACGAGCTATTTCTACACGTGATGAGGTAAAACTCCATCATGCGGCCCACTGGAGAGAGGGAGAGAACGAGAGGTGGGGACTCTGAGGGGGTGGATGCACGTAAGTGTCCGTTTATGTGCGTGTAAATCTGCGACCGAGCGCGGCGGCGCATGTACTTCACTTGTGTGCGAGCTCACAAGTATAGGTTTGAAATTGTGTGCCCATTTTGGCATGTGGCTCTTGTTTGTCCAGTTTATATCCGTATGTGTGTGTGTGCATGTGTGTGTGTGTGGCCGTAGTTAATTGCCAGGCGGGCAGTGAGAATGAATGATGGCCGCCGTCCCTCGCAGACAGTGGAGAGTTCACCTGTCAACGTGGGCTACCTTAAGACGGATGGACATCTGGAAGCCATTGGTGTGCAGCTGTAGGGAGCTGGATACACACCCCTACACAAACACACCACACACACACACACCCATACACACATATGGCCATAGATATACATTTTAAGTGCGCACATAACTGTTGAGAGAGTTGACAAGGGCCCACATAGATCTGAGACTGGAGACACTGAGTACGGACATAAATCACACAGCTCTTGTTCTCTTCCTCACTCTCATAAACACACACTGCAAGCTAATAAGAGAACCATGAGTCATTCTCTGCTTGGATTCCCCCTGCTTAAGTGAATAGCTGGCAGGTGCCTCCAATGAAGCAAAGTAAACTGAACCAGGCAAAAAAAAAAAAAAAAAAAACAAGCATTGATGATGATGATGATGATGACGGCACATTAAAGGAATTTAGATCATGTCCAAATAAGCAGTCGGCTGTCTAAACACGAGATGGACTTTGACAAATGTTGCTAACAACGCCACACAAAGGCTGCATTGAGCTGGGGGGGGTATTGGAAATACATTTAAGGAGCTTGTTATCTCTCTGTGTTGGCTATTATGTTCTCATAATATGAGATATTCTGTCAGCCCTGGAGACGCAGAAGGAGATTCAGATTCGGATGCAGGCTTCACACATGCATTTATCCACTCACACTACTCCACTAATAACTCGTATACACACACACATAAACGGTTATAATCGATGTGGGTAAACCCTTTGGAATCTAAACGCTGTCTTTAACACTCTCACAAATTCCCCAGACACACGGAGAGAGCGCTAAAACTGTGACATCCAATACCCTCGAGCTCCGATTGATCCCACCCGTATTCTCACACACACTCACGCACACACACACTCACAGGCTGAGAGTGCAGGTGGGCGACGGACATCTGGCTCTGCTACTTAAGTGCCACTTTGAGCTGACCCGTTCATTTCTTCATTTCGAGTCTGTTTGCTGTGATGATGACAGACGAACTCTCAGCTCGCAGTGCTCATGCGTCTTCGCAGTTTGCGGTTAATTCACTGACTCAATCTATTTGGCATAATTAAGGTGGTGCGTGGAGCATTTTTCCACATCATGCTATTATTGTCAAATGAGTTACGACACTTGGGGGTAATTATCGTAAACAGGAAAAGCCACAGTTGAGGGGAGTGGCAGCCTTTATCTTCACACCTGCAGTGTTGCGAGGGATAAAACTCTGACTTAAGATCACAGCGCCCTTCAACCCTTTTGCTTCCTGCACTAACTTCAATGTCAGTGGCATCTTGAGTATATAAACCTTTTCATGTTCATGTTACATTTTTAAGCTCACAAGTCATTTTTCTCAGAGGCTGGAGGAAACCAAAAATGGAACTACAAGAAGAGGGACACATTGGCTGAGCGGACAGTAAAATGACTCCAAACAAATGCCAGTGTTTCTTGGTATCTGCTGGTTGAGCGAACAGTCGACAGGTATGCTGTACAAAGTGATGTTATGATGTGAGGACTTAAAAAGTTTGTAATTTCCTTTAATAAAAAGCCACACGTTAATTGGAGGTCTGTGAGGGGACGTAAACACTGGTCTCCTGCATGAAAGTCAGGCGTGCAGCACACCCACACCTGTACCACCTCCACACCCTCACATTCAGCCTCGCTACATAAAGGAAACACCGCAGCATTGAACGTCTGCAAAATCGTGAAATTCTGGATCATCCAACACAGACATGATTCCTTGGATACAAGTCTGTATCTGTAATATTGTTCTTAGTATGATAAAGTAAAAATACATAATGCAATTTTAGAGACCACGAGAGACTGCTAATCATCTTAGAGATTTTCTTATTTGTTTCCGGTGAATATCCTCACTTCTGGTGATTTATATATTAATAACTTGTAATGCGATGTTAAAACAGCACACAGTGGGGCGTTAACAAACTCCACCGCAAAGCAGACGCTTACAACTATTAAGGTAACAAAACAAAGTTCGTGACTAATTCTCTTTGCGCTTCATGAATTATTTAGCAGGCAAGCAGGCAGTAAATGTGACACCGACACACTCAACTACACATGCAGTATTTAGTGTGCGTGGAGGTGAAAGTTAAAAACATTACTCACTATTATACTCCACATCCTAGTCTTGTGATGACTTGTTCTTAATGTATTTCTCTCAAGAGCCATTTCATAAAGCATCTCTTGAAGCTCTCTCGTGCTCTGAATGGGACCATCAGCCTAAAAGCCTCAGCCGCCGCGTAAATGGAGCGCTCCCGACCAGCCGTCTTCATTCACCGAGAGAAACTTTGCGCGGCGATGACTTTGGTGAAAGTAACTGGGACTCAGACTGAACACTGCATATATCGTCTGGGAGTTGAGGCACAAATAAACAGACAGGGGCTATAATTAGTTTGCTTCATTTCCTAATCACGGTGACAATAGGAGGGCCCCCTGTTAAAATTTATCTCTCTCCTCTCCTGCCTCCCATCCATTCCTCCATTCTCCCCCACCCGCCCCCTCCTTCCAGGGAGTCGGGCTACAATAGGCCCGAGCTCCCCTCTCACTTTGCTGCAGAGGCAGGATAAGAGAAACTTTAGCCGCAAAGAGAACATATGGCCTCCGCCGCTCCGCAAACAGACCCTGTACATTATGGAGGCTGCCCATTATGGTGTGTTTGTGTGCGTCTGTGTGCACACGAGGAAAGGGAAGCTTATTAAATGGTAATGAGGTAGAAAGAGAGACAAGGGAAAGCACAAACAGGAGAGGTGGAAGAGGAGAAAGTGCAGTAAAGAAGAAAGAAAGGGCCGACCGGCTGTCAGGAGCCGCTAACTCTCTTTGTCGTAGCCCGTAACAGAGGAGACCACATCGCAAAGTGGCGCACCAGAGAGAAAATGAAAGGCTTAAACCTGACAGTTCACACTATATTAGCGGTACACAAAACCCAAGAAGGATTAGCAGAGCAAAAATCCTATTCCCCTGCCTGTCAACTGAAATAGACATATAAATTAGCCCATATGAGCGCAATTCGATTCTGCATTGACCCCAATTAGTGGGAATTGACCCAGTAGCACAGTGAGTCAAAGCTTCCGCAGAGCGAGAGAGGGAGGTAAAGAAGATGACAGGGAGACAAACAAAATTAATGTACTAGCTGCAAAGTCACTGGTTGGATTTCTCACCCCAGGAGGCTGTCATACTTCCCACTCCCTGAAGGGAAAATCATAACCCTTATTACACCGATGGGAAGATGCAGTCCATTTTGGAGGCTCGCAATGTTCCGAGAGCATTTCGGAGCGAAGGCACAATGGCTCGTTTCTTTTTTCTTCCTCCTCCTCGTTGTCTCTTTCGCTCCCTCCTCCTCCTCCTTTCATCCTGCCAAATCTGATATTACAAGCATTTTTCTCCGCATGTGTGACACACTCTTCTCTGCAGTGAACGTGGACCTGGCAAACTGAAGCGTGTGTGTGTGTGTGTTTATAGATGCGTGTCCTCTTGAAGTTTCCCTCTCTGCGTTTACAGCTACGACAGGTCCTTTTATCATGTATTTGCTAAAAACTAGCCTGCGGTGCTTGAAATATGTCAGCGGTGTCTCTAATATACGTGCTATTTTTTATGAGAGTGCTAATTTGAACTTGTTAGGTTTATTAACTCGAGTGAAAACTGAAATGTGGGCAGTTTAAGGGTGTAAAGGCTTAAACCGGATCTGTCACCAGTCCTCAGTTTATTTCCCTGGCTGAGCACACAGTAGAGCAACAGAGTGAACTATTACATCTAATAGAGTTTCATGATTCATTCCCTCTGTGGCCCAGAAGTAAATTGTAAATTAAATCCGGCAGATAAGCAGGCATGTATGATGAATACGATGACTGAATAAAATGCATCACAATTACCATAATCAGTGTTTGAGGATCGTCTGCTGATTTGAAATAACTTTTTGCTCTTTTCATTTGTGTTATTCGTGGCATGCCAGAACCCCCTGACAATTATTTCTTATATCAACAATGAATCAGATGATGTTGATGTAAATCACTCTCAGTAGTGAACCCACAGAGAAACAACATCCCGCTCTACGCAGCTCAGCGAGTACTAAAACAGACCACAGAGCAGTTTTCATGTTGCTTTATTAGCATGAATTTGGCCGCCGTCTGACTGTGTTTTTTCATGGATGTTCATTTGGCCCAAACTCTGGATATATGCGAGCCGAGTGTATGAAGTGTGTGATTTTTTTTTTTTTAACAGCTTGTGCTGAGGGAAGGTCTCACAGTTGTTTCTGTTATTTTTCTCCTGTATCTCTCCCTTTTTTCTCTGTACTTTTGCAAATTGCAGACAAAAAGCCTCAAGATCAACATACATTATTCACCAAAGTTCTCGCATTTACGACTCGCGGGAAGGTGTTCCAGACAGATATTACATTTATATATAAATACACTGCATCTTCCACTTTTGTTTAGTGTTACCAGTACCTCTGTTTTTTCCTGTTTTTTTCTATCTGTACATATCCATCCATCCATTTTCTAACCCACTTATCCAGACAGGGTCGTGGGGGTGCTGGAGTCTATCCCAGCTATCGTGGACCCTGGACTGGACGCTAGTCAATCACAGGACTCTGTACATACATAGTACATAGCCACTTCTCAAAAACCAATGGCTGGTGGCTATTTCCTGGCAGGACAAGCTGATTACGATTGATTTATTACTGCCCAACATGAAAATGTAGAATGGACGTTAGGACAGTCAAACATGTCGCAAGAGGCTAGTAATGTTTTTCAAATCTTGTTGAAGAGGTCATCAAGTTGCCTCTAATAGTGACACTGACACATATTATGTATTCGTTTCAAGACCATCATCTGGTCACTATCTGCCATTACCTTTTTGTTTGTCTTGGATTTACATTCGTTATATAAATGAAAAAACTAAACTAGACAAAAAAAGCACTGTAATTTCAAACTCAGTGTGTACTAACTACACTACATTATTCTGCCATTAACAACACTATTTAACCTTGCCTGAAGAAATACTCTTGACAGATTTAGCTTTAACAACCATTTTTAGGTGTTATTCCAGCCCACTTTAATAAATAAGAGAGCTTACTTTATAGTTAGGGATAGCTTTGATGTACTTTTACAGAAGTTACAATAAATTAGAACTAAATGGTGAAAGAGCTTACTGTATGCAGCCAATCCCCTTCACCCTCCATTCTCTCGTCCCCCCCTCCATCCCTTCATGCTCTCCACTTTTCTCGAGCCTCTCTCTTACCATCCTTTCAATCATTTTAATAGCACTCCTCGTCTCCTCTAAATCCAAACCCTTCCTATAACTTTCCATTTCGCCCACTCTCTCAGCCTTCTTCCCCCTTCATCACGCTCTCTCTCTCCTCCTCCTGGAGTCTCCCCTCTTCTCCACCTTCCCTTCTGTCTGATGCCATCTCTTTCTTTTCACATTCGGGGATGAGTGATGCTATTCATTTGTGCCGTAGACAAGACACTTCAGACCGGCGCTGACACCCACTCTGTTAAGAAGAGGAGGCAGACGGAGGGAGAAAGAGCATGGGAACCGGCCGGCACTAGAAAAGGGTTTCAGTTGTGTGAGAGGCCCAACAAGCCGCCCAGAACATCCAGGTATACAGACTTATAACGATTTCCCAAAGTGATCCTGAGACACCGACATCAGACTACAACAGTGGGGCTGTTTTCGAAAGCTGACATGTTTCAATTTTACAGTTTCAAGCAGCTGTTGGTCAATGACAGAGTCCAAGCTTTTTTATCCTCCTTCTTTCTATTTTACATTATGCATCCCCCCTCTCTCTTGTTCTCTATATATCTGCCTGTTTCTTCGTGACAATCCTCCTCTCTTTGCACACACACTCACACACACACATCCTTCCATCCCTCTGGTCATATCTCCCCGTCTCCCACCGGTGCAGTGTAACACTATCTGCCTCAGCCACTCTCCGGTCCCAAGCAGACAGCTTGGTCTTCAGAGATTCCTCCCTCTCTTTCTGCGCTAGTGCCATTTTCTCTCCACAGGGACCAGAAACTAAATATGACAGCTACACCAGAGAGACAGAGGAGAATGTCAAACTCCTCCAACCCAAATGATGAAGCTTTGCCCACATCTGAGTCGCACTGCACAGACAACGGGAGGAAACCTTTGGTGGTACGAGCAGCTAAAATCATTTTGGAAACGTAACACTGCAAAAACATCGATCTTAAAGAAATAGAGAAAAGTTTAGAGACACTTTGCTTTGCTTTGGGGCAGAACTTTTACACTAATACCTACCTAGCTTTCATGTTTTTAGGCGCAGACGATGGGAAACTGTACAAGAGAAAATAACTTTGTTTTTTCTTACCTGCACTGTTTCCAAGATAAATCACATCTGTTACACCATGTGGCCAAAAGTAAGTGGACAAATGACCATTATACCCATAATGTACATTATTGTTGAACTCTCCAGTCCAAAACCATTGGCAGTCATATTTTGCTATAATTAAAAAGCATCTGGGAAGGCAGTGCACTCGATTTTGGATCCTGGCTGCAGGGATCTGCTCTCATTCAGTCATGAGAGCATTAGTGAGTTCAGCCACTGATGTTGGGCGATAAGGACTGGCTAGCATCCCGAATGTGTTTGGAAGAGGTCGAGCGGTCGAGGCTCAGCGCAGGCCGGTCAAGTTGTTCCATGACAAACTGGGAAAACAGTTTCTTTAAGGACCTGGCTGCATGCAAGAAAAATGAAGCAAAAATGAAGCAAAATAGTCATGGATTATGTATGTGCAAAAGACACAGTGCTGGGTAAGGTGTTCGAAAAAAAACGTGAAGCCTTTGTGCATGGAGACAAAAGCGTATATAGAGGCCTTGTTCATTTATGAAACCATCTGCACAAACTGCACAAATACTTCTGCACATCTTTGAACTGATGTCTTTTCTGTCTAAATACCTCCAAACAAGTATAATGAATATACTGACAGCTCATTGTTTCGTCACTGACACACAGAATCTTATGAATCTGTTCAGTGGTCAGTTGACAACTCGACTAAAATAAACTGCAAAATGAGCACTGTGAAGCAGCGGTTCAGGCAACACTGCCTTCAAGGAAGGAAGATCAAGGAAGGAGAAGGGGACCCGTGGTGAGACTGGAGCATAGCTGATGCAACCACCAGATACAAAATTACAGTTCGCAGCGTAATCCTGGACAGTCATTGAGAGCACTGGTTTCAAAAGAACATAAAGTGGACTCATATATTTGTTTACTTGACCCTCAAACTTTTGCAGTTTATTGACTGATACCCACCATCTTATTGGGAAGCTATCTCACTGGTGAGACATTTGCTGACCCTCTGTCAACATTCACTTCATTCACTACACATGTAAATAAACAAAACCGTTCTGACTGACACCTTTTTTTGTCTGCCAGGTATTTTTTGTTGCTGCCTGATGTTGTTGCTGTTCATTTTGTGTCTTCTTCATGAAGTTTGCCTCTGGAGTTCACTTCAGCATCCCTACTCTCAGGCTAGAGTTTTGAATGTTTTTGTTTTTACAATGCACTTGGACACAATAAAGATTAGTCATAAATGAGGTGAATACAAATCACTAAGCAACCTAATCCCTCATCAAAGCAAGTAAATCACTTTCATTTGATGAAGTAGCTTTACTGTATGTGTATATCGTGCCCGGGTTATTTTCTGTAGCTCAATTTTCAGATGTTCCCTAAACGCCTCACAAGCAGACAAAGCAGCTACCAGAGAGTAGGCAGCTCAGACAGGAGTGTGACAAAGGCTTGTCAGGTAAGTATTTACTGGGAGCAGCAGTATTTTAATATATTAGTGTAGCATAGAGGCAGTATTGTCATAGTAAGAAAATAGCTGCACTGTAGCATGGCTGTTTAAAAGGGACAACCTCTGTCAGCTCTTTCTTTCCAGTTTACGTATCCTGGTTAGCTGCCTCAAGCTAGCTGGTTAGCATTCACGTTGGATGCAAGAGACTTTAATTGTGTAATTTCACTTCTGTTGTTTTTCCAATATGTGTAGTAACACATAAAGGAAGTACAGAGTAGCAGCAAGTAAACAAGTAAGGATAAAATGTTTTCAGTGATGTTGAGTGATTGTGTTGCTGGAATGACCTGTTGCAGATTGTCGGCTTAATGGCGGCCCTGAAGCTAACGTTTGTGTAACACGCATGACCAGTAAAAGTACTCAAAGTCTTTGGGGTCTTTGGGTAAATTGTGGTTATGTTGATATGTAAGTGCTGCAAAACTGTTAAAGACCAGATGTTTACAAGTCTATGTGTATAATCTGAAGGTGAAATAACAACAGGCTATTTAGTTGTTTATTATAGTAATGGTAATGAGTCCTTTGTGTTCATTCAAGTAGGACGGCTAATAAAACAGAAAATCTGACTACATGACTATACTATAACTGTTCTCAACTCTTGTGTGTGTAAGCTGGTTGTTTCTGAGGGAGGATCCTTTCTGATTTACTCCATCATTTACTGAACCCAAAGAAAATGACTGAAACTGGTCATTTAAAAAGGCTTGGGGCTGACTGATCAAAATGGTCAACCATAGAACATATTTAATTTTCATGTATATTTTGTGCATTTATTTGCTCTGATTTTAATTCTGAAATTAGCACAAATAATTTTAGTTTTCATTTTATTTTTAACCTGGTACTTTTGAGATGAGAAAACTTTGGGTTACAAGATAGATCAATACCATAGAAACGAAACTGAAGCAACATGTATAAATATATATTTTTCATTATCCTTAATATAAGAAAGATAATAGAAACATGTTATATGTGTTTTTATGTGCTGGAGGTCACACTGCTTTCATGTTGCTGCAGCCAGTCCCCTTATTCAGCCTATTGAATCTGTTGACCCTGAGAATATAAGAGAACTGTGATCTTGGGTCTAAAATACCCCAAATATTGACGCCCCAGATACTAAACCTAGGAGCACCAGCACGTTCCCTGCCCAGAGGAAGGATACATGTAAAAAGACTTACACATGCATTACCTGACAGACTTTACAGAGGAGTGTCGGCCTTTGAGTACTGATTTGGTGTTGTATCTGTAGTTGTATCTCTTAAAAATTAATGTTCTACAGTTAAATATAAAAGTATAAAAATGTTTTAAACAGTTCAGTGTTTCAAGTAAGTTTCATGGCTACATTTTTTTCCTTTTCAGTTTTGCAGGCTTCATCAGTCAAAGCCAATTTAACCTTGAAAATGCTTTCTGTTGATCCCATAGCTGCCATTATAATCAGGACCATTACTACACGATCACAAAGATTGAGAAAAGGATACGATCACACTGGAGTACTGAGTGGAACAGTAAGTCTGCTCTCAACACACAGTTATATATATTTAAGGTGTCATATGCAATCAAAATCAAAGAATACATTTGTTGATCAGAGCACTCAAATAAGAGCAGAGCATGAGCAGAGAGGTAAATATGCTTTTAATTCACGAACGATTCTCCATCAAGGTCTACAGGGGAGGTGAGGAGAAAGAGCTGTTGCATCATATCATGTGCGGCACATGCATCGCTTGCTTAAAGAGCCGACCTATGGCTAACCAGGTATGTACTGCTTAGCCTGTAAAAGTCTGATACTGCAGTGTGTATGTTAATAGAATGCATTTTGCAGAATTTTGCTCACAGTCCAACCCTGGTCACAAGATATGAAGTGACATCATTTCTTAACTCACCAGGGACACTACAGTCAGCATTAACCCTGCTTAGATTATCTAAACCACTTTATTAGGAGGAAAGCTGACAGTGGATCTGCACGGACACAAGTTTAACTAAGAC
>JBAJHX010000049.1:21121789-21136844 GCA_037176925.1 Amniataba percoides
GTGTGTGTGTGTGTGTGTGTGTGTGTGTGTGTGTGTGTGTGTGTGTGTGTGTGTGTGTGTGTGTGTGTGAGTGAGAGGATGTGCTCTTCAGATATGGAACTAATTTTACATCATATGATGTAAGACAAAGACAGAAAAGGAAGTGCAGCTTTGCTCCTTGAATGACTGTAAAGTCTCCTGGTTGAAGGATCTCGACAACAGAAAGGGGAAAAGGGGAGGAGTTAACTGCAACTTAGATGGAGACATGCATTAGTGAGCATAAGATGGGATGGTTGCTGTTTAAGGTGGGCAGAAGCTGCACTCTGTCGAAATCCCCAGAAATGTATTTATTTTCTCCATCTCTGAGAAAACATCTGAGGGCATCACAGTTGGAGATACTGATTGATATAAGTAGTCATTTTTTTTATAAAATACTCAATTCTTTTTCCTATTTATTCATGATGCTATCTTAATAATAGCCTCGACCTGAAAATACAAAAAACAATCAATCTTATATGAGATGTTTTTAAATTAAATACCTCTTTAAGGTTGCTAAAACTGCATGTATATGATCAGCTGAACTCCTATTGCTTCATGTCGCTAACACATCTGGACAGGTGTGTTTTAGCGTAACGTTACCGTATTAGGAAGAGAAGGATGATCTGACTTCTCACTCAGTCGCTTTTGCAAACGGGGGCCTGAAATGATTCATCACTAAACCGCATCACAGTGACTGCCCATGTTCATCATCATAATCAGCAGTGTGTTGTTGCTCACGATGTGCATCAGAGCGTGCGCTTTGACTTGGTGCTTCACTCACTCCATTTTCTGTGCATGTTCTGTGTTCATCAAACTTGTAACTATGGCTTAATAAGTTAACACAAGAGAAACAGAGAGATTAAACTTCATATCTCGAGCCTGAAGCTATACATCCTGTGTATGTAAACCATATCAGACCTCACAGGCTCTCTTAGTTTTGAACTGAGAAAAAGTGATGATATCTTTTAAAGAAAACTTTGAAATGGGAATGAATCAGCAGCTCTTCCACTTCACAGCTCTATCTCACGCTCTATATGGCTCACATTAATTCTTCCTAAACTAAACCAGCCATAGTCTAATCTAAAAGTAAGCTCAAATCACAGCCTCGCATGTCATCACCTTGCTTTGTTTTCTTCATCTGCTCGTTCTTGTGATGACATTTGGCCCAAAGTAAGGAAATACCAGAACACACACACACACTCACACACAAACACACACGTATGCAGTCAGCCTCTCACGACTGCTCTCATTTCCTTTCCTCACTTGTTGTTGCGCACACTGCCTGGCTTCTACCACTCCTGGGGTCAAGGGTCATACCCTCAAACCCCCAGGCGGTGCTTTGAATCCTCGTCCTGCTTCCCTGGTGTAACCCGCAAAGCTCCTGATCAATAAGTTTGAGAAGATATTTATGTGTGTGCTGCCTGATCGTGACTGTGATCCGCTGTGGGTGAGAGGTTTGCGTGTTTGGTGCGATCAGAAGCTGCTAAGAAGTTAACTCCGGCTTCAAAACGGACTGCTGACGCCCACGAGCGCAATGCGAAGGCTGCGGCAAAGTGTGTCACAGCGTGTGTGTGTGCGCACGTATGTGCACGCGCACCCTCTCCCTTGTTGTAAATCCCCCCCCCCACCCGTCACATTAGCCTAATGAAAAGTAATAAGAGCGCTCCAAATGATCTACTCCCTGAGGTTGCCTCGGAGCTGTGTGAAATAAGATAACATTAACCTGAGTTATATGGCCTGCCAACGGGAAGTGCCATAACAAGACACACACACACATATGACCACACACATCTGTCTTATCTAGTGTTTACACTCCAACTGGGAGTCATGGTGTCACACAGACAACATAAACTAGCAGTGATATGAAACAATAATAAAGACAATTCATAGAAGAAACAGAATAAATATACATGTAGTCTCTTCCTGGCTGCAGGGAGCTGCATGTGTGTTTTACTGGCCACAGTATGTATTTTTATTGGTTCTCCGTCGAGTTTATTAGTGTTTGATGTTTTTGTGTGGCTTTATATGGAGCATGCATGCAGCCGTGGGAGCTACAACACACTGATACTGCACATTTGCGTGAGAGAGAGAGGGAGGGATAAGCAGAAACGAGGCGGACAGGACGGGCAGAGAAGAAGAGAGAGAAGATAAAGAGGGGGCAGAGCTGGAGGGGTGAAGGAGAGTGTAAATCTAATGATGGCACGCTGAGGGGGAAAAAAAATGCAGAGAGAAACACGGAGGGAGTGCACTGGCAGATCACACACGTCATCTGTGATAGTGGAGTCATCAAAGAGAGGCTACATGAAGAGGAAAATTATCTTTCACTTTGTGCCAGACACAAAGAGACACTCAGTAACATTTGTCACACACGGTGGTGGAGGAGAATAAAGGCTCACATGTGATGCGATTATTTTAAAAAAATAGCAAATGGATTCAGTCACAGGGCTAATGCTGTGCGCAAAATGAGAGACGACTTGTCGCTTTGATCAGGAACACGTATGAAGCCATCATTTAAAGTGGAGGTAATTAATTATTCGATTACGCTGTGGACATTTGCATTTGGAAATTGGACATAGTACCATTTCACTTGACTGAATGACCTGCGGTGCAAGGTGATTCAAAAGTAGCACATTATCTGCTGTCACACGAGAACCTTTTTATCTCCAAATGTCAACAAATTGGTCTAATTTGGCAGCGGCCCACTGATATTTGAAATTTCATTATGAAGAGAAGGCAGTAATCATGGAGTACAAGAACAAAATCTCACCATTAGTGCTGACTTTAAAGGTGTAAGATGAACTTTCTCTCTGTGGCTCTAAACAGGTCCTATCTGAAAAGATAACCCCCAGTGAGGTCATCAGGGGTTATCTCACATGGGCTTGGGAACTTTGGATTTTCAAAGCAGCGCTACTTGATATGTTTGCTCACTTGGTGTCAGTGGAGTGAGCTGTAAGCACAGCGTTGATATATTATCATCTTATTTTTATACTTTTTTCTGGCCACCTGACAAGTGTAGTTCCAACATTCATCTAATTTAAGCTGTGATTCAGTCGCCACTGACTCAAGGAAAAATGTCTCTTTAGTTGCTAAAAGCTCCACTCTGTTCACCTTTCTTCTATTGTGAACCTGTCTGCTGTTTGGCGAGCACAATGGGGTTATTGTACCTTTTACACAGACAAAAGCAGCCAGCTTTGGCTGATTTATTAATAAAATGAAACAGCATTTGGTCTCACTGCACCACAAAAATAAGGAAAGTAGATTGTTAATGGAAACATGACACGCTACCAGGAAATTTAACAAAGCATTACTTCTCCCCAAAACTGGACATTGGATCTGTGGTTAATATAAAACCATTGATTTGTTTTAACACAAAGCCTGCAATACAGACAAAACATATGAGGTTTTACCTGGAAAGCAGCAGTCTGTAAAAGTGGTATCGGTTGCATTATGGGAAATGCATGCGTAGGATGCATTTTCTTTGGAGACTTACCCATACCAGGGAGGAAAAGTCAGGATATCTCTGACTCCTCACAACTCCACTGAGGTGATGGAGGTGCCAAGTAATCAATATTAGAACTACTACATTAGGCTGCTACATCTGCTAGAATATTTTAAGAAAAGAGGAAAAAGTGGCAAAGACTTTATCTGAATAAAGATAATTACATTGAAGAAGCTAAACAAAAACAGAGACAAAGACCAAATCTGGCCGTTCACCAGCGACGCTGAAACAGATGAATGGCTCAGAATAATGTGCGGGCTGTTGACTAATATAAGTTATGTAACCAGGCAACATGCAGTTTTTCATGTAGGTTCAACATGCAATCTCAACGTGACAGGAAAAACAAACTGATATTTTCAATTTGAAAACTTAAGTGCTAGTCCCTTGTAAACAGCAAAAGAAATGTAAAAACATGAGTCTTTCTCCTCCACCCTCCCCACCGTACGCAGGAAGTTCAAAACAACAGGTAAACGAATGCAGGGAGAGCCCGGAGAGCGCTCCATCAAGCAGGAGGATGGAGGGAAGGAGGAGGAGGAGGAGGAGAAATGGATCTGCACTTCAAACCACCTGGTGAAGACCTCTGCGGACGGATCCATCTCTCGCTCTCTGCTCCTATCCATCTCCCCCTCCGTCTCTCTCTCTCTCTCTCTCTCTCTCTCTCTCTCTCTCTCTCTCGTGCTCTCTTTCTGTCTCGCTCTGACAGATTTATTAAGAGGCAGGGATCAGAACGAGTCCCCAGCTCCCTCCTCTCCTCTTCTCTTGCTTTCTCCTCTTCTTCATCAGCTGTCAGCATCTCCTCCTTCCCTCTCTCATACCCGCTCCTTGTCTCACAGCCCGAGCCTATATTCTTGAGCCCTTGGAGAAAATAAGAGAAGTAGGGGATGAGGAAGGATGAGGATGAGTATCTTTTTTCCCATCCCTGTGGCCTGCTTTTAAAAGAGTCTTTCCTACATTAATACACACACACACAAACATGAAGTTGTCTTATCATCTTTTGAATGGTGTGTGTGTGTGTGTGTGTGTGTGTGTGCTTTCAGCAATCTTCAGGGTGGATTTTTTTTTTCACGGGGAAATAAAAAACGTATGTCACCATCAATGGCAGGAGCAGGCTTACTCAGGCGAATGTTTTCTTTCCTTTCACCTCTCCGATGCTCCACGCCGCATTCAAAGCCTATGGCTTGTCAGAAAAAACATCCAGTGCTGACAGATGGGGGTATTTCTCAATCGCCATTTTCCTGGAGCGATGCTTCCCGTCACTTTAGCGGAATAACAGCGGCAGATTGAACACGGAGGGAGGTGAAAAGAGATAAAAAAAGAGAAAGGAGATAACAGTTCCTGCCCTGTCATCAGTCCTGAAAATCTGAATATCACATCTTTCATCACACATACTGTAATACAATGGTACACGTCTTCTTTATGGGGAGATATTAAGTGGTAAATAATGATAATCAAAAGGTTAACATAAACAATATTAATGGAAAATTTATCCAGTGGTTTTTTTTGTGTGTGTTTTATTTTAAAGACCATGGTCCATTATGGAGACAGACACACACACTCACTCACTTTGAGATGTGTTTTGCCTCATTTTTTATTTTCAGAGGCCTAGAGAGGTAACAAAAATTTACTAAAAGAAAGACTGGAAAAGTCTGAAAAAAAATCTAATAGTTCATGCTGAAAAAAAAATGTGTTTTTTGTTCACCCTCTTGATTATTTCATGACCCCTCACATTTATCTTGTGACCCACAGTGGAGGCCCTGACTCCTCCGGGCTAATATGCAATGTGCTGTCTGTAATGTTGTGCGTGCTCAAAATAACATCATTCAGAGAGAGAAAACACTGAAAAAGCAAAAGAAGAAAGTGTACCTGCACAATGTACCTGCTTTAATACCAAATAAATATTAATCCACCATTCATTTATTATCACAAAAGCAGGCATTTTTGTCTTCTTAGCCTCCTTAGCTGACCTGCTGTGTGCTGACAAGAAAACTATAATTGGAAAATCATTGATCTGAGGTGTAATGATTGAGCACACTTCTCCATTTTCCCATAATTAGAACATTATATTACATAACCCACTCCAGGAAATTTGCAGTGAATTTACACACGGACGCATCAGCTCCTTTTTAAAAGAAAGAGGGCTAAATTTGAATTACAACTTTATAGCAAAACGGCAATGGTCAGTTTTCAAACTTTCCACCAACAAGTACCCACTAAATTAGTTTTCTTACTGCACCTAGTCATTTGTCAAATATTTAACAGAGTTTTCAGAAACGTTATGCTTATGTAACAAAGATTTATATGAAGCTGAAAAAGCACTAAACTGTACTCTACAAATAGATGTGTTTACTGACTCCGCTGCTGTAAATCCAAAGATAGGCTGCAGGGTTTGACTGCATCATTTCTGGATAAAAAAAAAACCAAAAAACAGTCTCTTCCTAAAGATGTTGAAAAGGCCGAGACAGAGCCGGCAGAGACAAAGGCGGATGAAGACAGAGAGAGAGATAGAGAGAGGGAGAGGCTGGAGACCGGGCTTCCTCCATTACCCCCTGGCCTCTCTGTCTGGCAGTACACGAGCAGCAGCAGTGGATGGACTCGGCCAGTCACCTATCAAAGCCTGTCTAATGAATAGTCCTCTAATCCCCTCATTGAGATACAGAGAACAGGCTCGCTGCTAATGCTCTCAGACAGAGATGCTCTCTCTCTTTCTCTCTCTCTCACACACACACACAGTCTCACACATAAACGAGATAAAAAAAAATAAAAAAAGACACAGAAAAGGCAGAAAACGCACACATCTACACAACATTCACATGCAAACGCCGCCTGTGTTTTTGGAATATCACACAGGTGCCATGGCCTCTCTCTCTCTCTCTCTCTCTCTCTCTCTCTCTCGTACACTCACAACAGCACAATACAACCCGACAATATTCTGCCTTTGTACTCAGCCGTAAGCCGCCTTAATTATTCCCGAGCAGAGTGGATTTCAAAGAGGGGAGACAAGAGGCCCTCGTCATTTTGGAATCGGTTTAAGATGTTTGTTTTATTCCCGGCTCGTTTATGAGCTGGCTCGGCGAGTGAGAAATATGAAGTCATTATGTTTAGATTGATGGAGAGAATTATATCCTGCGTTCTCTTTCAGCCGGCAAATCATTCAAACACTTCTGTTTTGACATCCTGAGCGGACTTTCAGCGTGTCTGTCTTTCATTTCCCCTTTTTTTCTGTCTTGCCGTTTTCCCTTTTTTTCTTTTTTTATACCCGTTGTATATTCAGCCAAACATGAAATAAACACACCCATCTCACCTTTCACTCTCTTTCCACTCTGTTTTTTCTTTCATGCCGGCTGTGCGTTCAGGCCAGATATCAAATAAACACAGAGACAAAGCCGCCATGCAAGGCAGTCCCTCCCCCTCCCCACCCATCACTACCACCTGGCCAGTGCCACCCACAGGACCTGCTCACGAGGAAGAACTTGAAAAGGGAGGAGAAGATGTCACTTCTGCTTTGGACATCTCATCTGGGGAGTCACCTGTTTCCACTCTGAAATTTCATAAAATACTGCCGGAGAGCAGGCTGAGGATTTGAAGGGAGCCTTGGAGGGGGGGGCGTCATGAGGGACACACTGAGCTGTGAAATGTCAGCCAGGAACCAGGTAGCCAACGCTGGACCTAAAATGGAAGACAACACAGCTGGGAAGAAAAGGGGGGAGAGAGAAAGAGGATGGATGATGATGACAAAGAAAGAGGAAGGGAAAGTGGAGCGAGATTAAAGGAGGACAGGAAAGATTAGCGGCACATGACATGAGGAGCCGAGAAATGAGTGACAGATTTGAAAAAGAGGCTGTAATAACTCTTAAAAAGGGAAGCGTGTGAGAAAGAAAGTGAAGAAAAGAAAAGAGAGAGGGGCTGCATT
This sequence comes from Amniataba percoides, assembly GCA_037176925.1. Classification (NCBI taxonomy): domain Eukaryota; kingdom Metazoa; phylum Chordata; class Actinopteri; order Centrarchiformes; family Terapontidae; genus Amniataba; species Amniataba percoides. The sequence continues at coordinate 21,129,217 of JBAJHX010000049.1, forward strand.
GTATTTATTCTCCACAGCAGTGACCTAGAGGGGGTCCAGGGACCTCAGGTCTTTATTTATATTGGCCCCAACCCCTGCGCATTATCATCCTGATGAATATTTATTTATATATATTTCTGGATTTGTTCTGCTCAGAGGGGTCCTGTTTGGGTTGGCTGGTCTGCGACTGGACCATCTGGTTGTCCTCAGGTCGGTTCTGAAGAGCCGGACAGAGTCCAGAACCTCAGCGAGCTCTAAAAACAGGCCCGGGAATATTTCTGTTATCCATAATTCATGCGTCTAGAGCTGCGCTCGCAGGCGCTAAGGCAGGGAGTGAGCTGTAAACCTGTGCTGGGTTTAGCTACACTTCTGGAGGCGGGTGATGACAAAACACGGAAAGATTTTTTGTTCTTGGAAATGTTCCCCCGAATGTAACGTGTAACGTGCTCTCACCTTTGCAGTATTGTGTCGGTGACTAACTGCCAGATATCGAGGAAAGATATTTTCTTAGTTAGTTTTCTTAGATGGTTTCTTAAAGCTCTGCTCAGGTGACCTGTGAGTTTTATGGATCTGTTGCTCCTAGCAGGAAGGTCAATGATTCATAGGAGCATCTTAGTGTCTTAGAGGGATTTTTTTTGGGGGGGTGGGGAGGGAGAATAAGTTGTTTCAATTGGAAAGCATGTTTTGGAACTGAATATAAACTTGCAACGTTTGAAATATTTGCCACATCTTTCATTAGTTTACTCATTCTTACAGGGCTTTACAGTGTGCAAAGGGAGTCTGTTTAAACACATTACATCTGGCTTAGTTAGGAGCTCCAGTTGTAATCTTTTAGACAAATGATGCGTGAAAATGCATGTGTTAAAGCTAACATCTATCATCTGCGAACAGGGAACAAGCAGTTTCAGGAGTTTGAATGCAAAGCATACAGAGACACCTCAGACTCACGAGCAGTTTGCCAATCCAAATATTGGTTACTGTTATTTTACAGCTAATTCTGTATAGGAACTACAAAGAATTAAAGGGGCACCTCCCTCCAGCAATGTTGTCAAATTCAAACTCTTATGATATAAATGTTTATATTATGTTTAAGGAGGACTCTTGTAATTTAATATTGCACCTTTCATGACGTGAGGACCTGGTTCAAAGGTTTTAAAAGAATGGTTAGAGGCAGAAATTTACTCCAAAAGCATTGTTTCAGCCCAACTCTGAAACAATGAAGCCTACATTTCCCATAATGCAATTAATAGATTATTTTCATTGCCTGCCTGGTAGATGCACGTGTCTTTCATATTCAGTTTGTACAGCTGTTTTTTTTATTAGAAATGTGTGTTCTCCAAACCCCAGGTGAGATAACCCTGATGACATCAATATGACATCATCAGGGGATATTTCCTCAGACTTGACGAAGCTCCTCCAGTTAAATAAGACATTATAGCTCTTTCAAAGGCCACGTAGTACTCCTCATAAATAGTAAACTCACTTTTATGTGTAAAATCAGAGGAGTGCCTCAAGTCTCAGCTCAGGAACCGAATCAAGGAATCCTAGAAAAAAAGGAATTTGCTTTTTTACCTGCCAAGTGTGGTTCACTGAAGGGTCACACTACCCTCCCAGCCCCCACCCCTACAGGTACCCTCACCAGTGACTCAGTGAGAGGCTTGCTTCACTCATGTATTCCAGTGTGTGCTCATTATTCAAAGGCAATGGGAAGAAGAGAAATGCATCAAACACACATGATTTCAATAAAGAGACTTCCCATGAGGAGCAGAGTGAAGCTCTATCTGATTATACTTTCTCTGTTTCTTTATTGTCTGACCTCACCGACGGGTTTTCTGCTCTAATCACAAAATCAACTCAGATAAGCGAGAGCAGCATTAGTCAGAGCCTTTGGGTTACTGGAAACAGCTGCTTTAGGAGTTTTCTTTGTCACCTATCAAACCACTGAACAGGCAGGTCGGACGGGGTGACGTGCAACGACTGTACTTTGTCATCAACCTTAAATAAATCTGTGTGTGCGCAGGGAGAGGATGCATTGAAAAGAAATGCACTACTTCTTGGTGTGATACATCAGTCCATTCCTAACACACAGACAGGATACATATCACATGAGATATATTTTTAGATTCAGTTGATCTTACATTTCCTGGGGATATTACTTCCTTCTGTCCAATATGAATAAATGTCCATAAAAAACAGAATTAAGAGAAAAAAGGCGCTCATTATAACTCAAGAGCCTGACCGAGAATCATCACATTTTTTGGTTTTCCTCAGTATCAGAGTAGTTCAGTAAGAGTTATCTTTTCAGGAACTGCTAATAACTAATTTAGAATATTTTTTAATAAAATGTTAAATAATATGAGCAAAAATGGGGCTCATGTTGTAGCCCACAGCTTATTATAGGATTCTGATGATTTCCCCTCAGTTATAAGAAACAGAAGTAAAAGGTGACAAAAACCCACTTCCTTTTAGATTTTCACATAGCGAGGAGAGGTGGGGTTGTATCAGGCTTAGAAATCCTCCTCTAGACAGCTCTGCTCTATAAAAGCCGACCTCCATCCTCCTCGTCTGAAGACCGCGGCTGAGCTGCCGACAGCTTTCCTCTCCTCCAGAAGTGCCAGACCTTCGCTGGGAGTTTCTAAAGAAACGCTGCCTCGCTTTAAAGCGCTGTGACGTCGCCGCTGACCCAATTCTTGCAACGAACCCGCGAGCAGCCCCGTGCACTGCTGCATCTGCATATTTAACAGGAGGGAGGAGGGAGGGGGGGGGGAGAGGGGAAAGAAACTCGCTGCCCCTTCTCCGCTCACGCTCAAGGATTCGATTCACTAATGTATGGCTATGAGTTTCTGACTGCGGTAAATTAGGGATAAAGATAAACCTCAGACTGCTCCTCGTCTTCTCTTTGTGTGGGACTGACTGTTGTGTGCTGTCAGGGTTGGAGAGGAATCAGCTGATGGATGTCAGTAACAGAAACTCACTCAAAACCGAGGGCCCGCAGAGTAATTTAAGCGAAGCTGTAATGGTACAGTCTGATTACATTACATACATATACATTTTGACTTACAAGCGCATGAAAGTCGTGCTTTTGTGAGGGCGCGAGTCGGTGCGTTTGTGCGCATTCGAGAGCTTCTGTTTGAGAAAACAAGAAAGCGACAGCAACCGGCAGAGTCAAAGCAAAGACCGTGATTCTGTTCGACATGCCGAAATCCAGTCTCATCCTCAGCTGTCGGGTTCAGAGCAGCAGACAGAGATATGGACAGAGAGGGAGAGATAAGTAGAGCGTAAATGTTCCTTGAACACATCATATATTCTGGGCTATCGCTGCGCATTTCATCCCCCCCTATCTCCTCCATCTCGACACACACCATACAGCAGGCCCGGGAGGTGCACGACATGAAGCTCCGAGACATATTGAGCAAATTAAGCGTCGTTAAAGATGAAATGTTGCAGTTAAGATCCTATCAGCCCTGTGAACTCTCCTCAGGAATCACCTCGGTAACCGTGAGAGGCCTGTTCCTGGTTACACGTTCATCATAAGCGACTGGAGCCGGAGTGTTTTATGGGATGGCTCTCATGTAAAAATGTGTCTGTAATAAAGCAATTCTACATAAATTCAACTTTTCCTGCCACAGAGCCTCAAAATAGCAACACCAGCAGGTCATAAAGACATGAAAGGACAAATATTTTGACAGAGATTTGCGACATGATGATGCCAACTCAGGGTGTCCCGTTTTAATGGTGACTTGAATGTAAAATTTTAAAGGAAAACTTTGAAATTTTGGTAACCACATTTATTTGCCTGCTTGCCCAGAGATGCCTGTTTAAAAACTCTGTTCACTAAATATGAAGCTGCATCCAGCAGCAGCTAGTTCATAGCATAAAGACTTGAAAGAGTCCTGTTGGTTCAATCCAAACAAATTATTCAGGCATAAAACCATCATCGTTTTTTTTTTGTATAGGCCCATTTGTTGGCGGGGTGTACTGACTTCCCAGGGTCATTATGAGGTTGCCAGGTAACAGGTCAAATATCTACACGTTTTTGTGGTTATTTTTTGCCGATTAAATAAACAAGATAAAACGTCTTAATTAACGAGAATTACAGACTCTGGTGGGCAGATTTTTGTAACCTCTGAACAAAGCTGGGTGCTTTGTGCAAAGCTGTGCAAAATGGCTGTGGCGTGTTTACTGCACAGACATGAGAGCAGAATCGATCATGTCATCTTACTCTAAATCTAACTACTCAAAAATGTGTAACGATTCACCTCGACCGCTACTTTTACCATAAAACGTGACAACGAGTGAAGCAGAGGAGATCAGCTGTCTGTGAACACCAGCCACTGGAAAGAGCTGTTTTACACTTCTGTTAAATAAAAACATGGGAGGTACCTTCATCATATCAACTCTGACTGGCCCATATTGGATTTTTAATAAAAGACCAATCTCGGTCTGATTTATCGACATGATGCGTCAGTCAAACGCTCGTACGGAGTAGTTTAATAACTCTGTGAGCACTGCTTTAACACACTTGTCATTCTCTGTGAGACCTACGCTATACTCTCATCGCTTACCTGACTCCAATCTTTTTCACCGCCGTCGTGACATAACCGTATCTGACAGCCTGAGCCGAGAGCGATCTGAAACGACGGCAGTTTGAACACGTGAACCACAAACAACTCCTCCCACGTGTTGCACCTTCTTTTCTTCTGCAGAACTCTGTCCGGATCTGTATCCGATTACAGGCAGCCTATAAGTTTGCGATGCGTTCAGGGAGTCAGCGTGTCGCTCCGTGGCTCTGAACCAACTCCCTAACTTATAAATGTGGGTCGCATATGGGCTTAAGTGGGTGTGAAAGAGAATGTTAATCAGCCGAATGCTTTTGTCTGCCTCTGAGGGTGGAGCTGTGAGTGTGTGTGTGTGCGTACGTGAACGTGTGTGTGCATGTATTCGCATGCTTCCATATGTTGCTACGCTCGGCAGGGGGGCATGTCAGGATGTCCTACGCCAACAGCTGGAGGAGACCAACTGTGCAGCAGAAACGGGGGGGGTTGTCGAGGCCTATCATCACACCCAGTTCAGAACCGGACTGAACCATTTTTGCGATGGTGAACCACGACGTCCTCTTCAATCACTCCTGAACAGAGTCACTCTTTCAGGGGACAGGGGTGTTACAGTACGTGCAACTCGAAGAAGCGACAGGAAAAAAAAAGCCTGGAAAAGCTCCAGAATTACAAAGCGAGCACCACTGAACAGTTTCTGGGCCGCAGTGCGAGTGTTTGTGTTTCTCATTTGAGTCTGGTTTGCGGCGGGGGCTGAGTCAGATGGGAAATATTGGATACTCCCCCCGCGTCTCGGCACTTGTCTCGTAAATCCAGCGTCCCCTGTCATTCTCCCACTCTTTTAGCTCTCCCATTGGTGACATCCAGTCTCCTCACCCCATGTGGGTGTGCTGCCCGCTCATTATTATCATTTTTATTTTTTTCCCCCTTTCTCCCTCATTCTCTCGCAGCCTCGTCCTCGACACCCTCGTCTCTCGCCTCTCTCCGCGGCGCAGAGAGAGAGCTGTTACTCTCTCGCTTCTCCGGAGTTTCCCTCTGCCAGGCTGTCTGGAGACAAAACACTTAAGATACTTTAGGAAATAATTAACACCCTGGTTTGCTCTCAGAAACAAAGCGAGGCGTCTCTGAAGATGTGTGCGAGAAGAACAGACTCGACCATGTTTTCCAGTTATAGAAACTGGAGCTTTTCATGTGATACATTTATCATTTTCACACGTGCAGGCTCACGCAGCAGCATGGCAGCAGGCCTGCGTTGCCCACTTTCTTATTAAAATTCATTTTGAGCGAAATATATGTTTATTCTTTGTGTTTGTTTTGACTCATAGTTATTTTGTCAAACATGGAATAATTACTCAGTGTAGGTACTGTGGATTTCTCAAGAACGGCTCATGCAAACAACTTCTCACTCAACAGTCAACGTCCTCAGTGTGAAGCGTGAAGTCATCTGACGAATGATTGCGCTCCTTCCATTTTAGTTAGATCTGAAAATTTGCACATCCACAACACAAAATACAAGTTTTTCACCATAACTTTACTGATTCTAACTGGTTCTAGTATTTTTAAGCAAACATCTCTTTAATATGCATCTAAATCTACCTCTAATTAAAACATATTCATGTAGACTTTTATGTTAAATTAATAAAGTGTCTTTGTGAAGACCTCTACTGTATAAATAACATGTATATCAATAACACGTATATTTATAATTGTCATTATTGGTAATAGTAGTATTAGTAATATTAGTATTAGGCTGTTGTATCGACTGTGGGACTGTCATGATTTGAGCGTTACCAGACACTGGAATCAACCCACTCTTGTAAACTCTGAATCATTTAGAAAATGATCGGATGAGAGGGAATTACCCAGTCAAACAATGAGATTAATTGGTCTTTAGGTTTTCACATTCACAGCTGATTCACATTTCTGTCAGGCTCATGATTTGACAACTCCCCCTCCCGACTGACCAGAGTTTGAGGATCTACAGTCGAAATACTGGAGGCTCTTTAAGTGAGAGGATTTGAGGTCTTTCCAAACAGTCTCTTGATCTGTCACTAGGCGCTTTTGAAAAACTTGTCAAATCTGGTGAGAAAGTTGAAACTTAGACATGGTCTCCAAAAAAGGGTTTTATTCTCCTATGAGAAATTTAAAATGGTTTGCAATCGCTGCTGTGTCATTAAAGTTTTACATTTCTTCTTTATTTTTATTTATCATATTTCACAAAGTTTGCGTGCGAGTGTGTTCAAACATTTCTGCCTGTGTTCCTGCATGTTTGTGTGTACTTATCAGTTAGCGTGTGTGTGCAAGTTTGTGTAAATGTGTATTAGTGTGAGACCAACTTCTGATAATTACAGAGAGACAGCACGTGGCTTTGTGCAGCTCTACTTTGGCTATTCAGTCCAACACAACCGTGACGGGCAGTCAGGCCATTGAGCAAGCGCTCAGAAGGCCTGCATTCATGCATGGCCCTCAGAAACACACACACACACACACACACATAGAGCATATACAATGGCGCATATGCACGGATATACAGATGCAATCTCAAAATATGTATGGACTCAATTTTACCCTAATTCATCCAGCATACACACACACACACACAGAACTTCACCCTGCTGGTTTCTCTTGTATACACAGTCACTTAGATATAAACACACATGAAACAGGAGACACTGCTGATTCAATCAACAAAGAGAAACACACAGACGCACACACACAGACACACACACACACATTTCCAGAGGCCCTCAAACGCAGCCCTTACTTGTTTTGTCTGCAGTGTAGCTAAGTAGAATTTGCGCTAAAATAACTTCAAAGGCTCTGAAGGAGGGGCCACTCCGAGGAGTATGGGTAATTAGGACTGTGGAGCGAAAGAGAAAAGAGAGAGGGAGAAGATGAGTGAAAAGGGGGAAAAGGGAGAAGGATCCTCTCAGCCACAATGGATGAATAGGAGGAGAGACGGTTTGCAGAGAAACTGCAAGGGGGGGGGGGGGGGGGGGGGTGGTTGGGGGGACTTCCTGCGAACACCCCAACACACACACAAACACAAATCTCCCAAAATTGGTGGTGTGATAACCCACCACAAACCGGAAAAAC
>JBAJHX010000049.1:21150974-21170959 GCA_037176925.1 Amniataba percoides
GTGTGTGTGTGTGTGTGTGTGTGAGACAGAGTCGTTATTGATATCATATGGCTGCCTGCTGCTCAGATCAATAGCCGTTTCTCTTCATAAAGTTGTTTTGACCGCATGTGCTATATGAAACCCATCGATACACCAGCCGGCCTCAGTGTATACACTCCACACACGCAGGGACAAAGCAGCCGTGCTTATAAATAAAAGCGTGGCATTTCTTCTTGAAGGGCGATTAAAATTCTCATTCCCTGCTCCTAAACTGACTCCACTCAACACCAAAGTGTGTTTTTCATTATAGCGCCGTTGTTTTTGTGGCTTCTACAGGACTTGTATGGTCTGAGGTTTACCATAACAAGCTCGAATGTGTGGACAGACCCTGTAGTCCTCTCCGGAGCTTTGACCTCACGACCCCTGGTCCTTCAGTCATTCGGCTGTATAAAGACCCGACTGTCAACTCCTTCCTCACTTTCGCTAGACAGGAAGAGAGTCACATGTTGTTACTTGCCTTTGAGGAATATGGTTGATTGTAATTTTTCAGTTTTTCTCAGTCCTTTTGCTTTGTTTGTCTGTCAGAGTTAGCGGGGTATTTAAAAAATGTGTGTAGATTTAGATGAAATTTGATGGAAAGTTTGGCCACAGGCAGAGGAACCATCAGCTTTTTAACAGATTTCATGCAATACGCAATGCAATGTGGCTTTTTCAAACAATTCTGCTGTTTTCATAGATACTACAGTACTCTGCTTACTTACAGCACAATGCAACATGAAGGACACACTAGTCCATATTCATTTTCTATGGGACACAAGCCAATCGTTATGTAAACCAAAAGCTTTTAACTTCATGCAAATTAGATTGAAATTCATCTGATGCCTCCTCGGTGCAGCCGGGCAAGTGACTGGACATGAAGTTTACCCTTCAGGAGCTCAATATTGCATTTTCATGGATGGATGGATTCATGATATTACTGGCCATTCAGATGCAATGTCGATCTTTATTTCATGTTATTAAAATCATAATAAATTTGGTTCTTTGTGTGATTGTTGGTGGTGCTGTACATTGTTACAGACATTCATGATTACATACTGTTCTGTGCTGCATACTTTTAGAGTTACTATATCAGCCTTCATTTATATTTTCTACTGGACTTCATATATGTTGAGGTCTTCATACATTACCTTGGTACAACCGGTTTTCTTTAAGTGCTGCTATTTTCTTTGTCGTTCAGCCAAGATGCAGCGGCTCAGTTCTTCTCCTGTTCATAACACTACAAAACATTGAATTTTAACATAAAAAGCTTGTCACCACTGGATGTGTAGAAGAGCAGATGAATAAATCCTCCTGTACCAGGTTGAAGTGGTTCTCTTTATGTTTTACTTCACCTTTTGTCTTAATGTTTGCTTCACTCCTAATGAACATTGCATCATTCATTCTTTTTGCTTTGCACAGGGAAGCAGGAGAAACACAATTTTCTATCTGCTGACTCACTCACTGCTGACTTTTTTCAATTTGATTATTTTCATATGTAAATTTAAAAAAAATCTCCAGGTCCAGCACCTCAAATGTGAAAATGAGGTCTTCTTTTCTATTTTCTACAATAAACAAAGGTACATTTTAATACATTGATGTTAACATATGACATTACTTTATTTGACAAGATTGCTGATGTTGTTATAAAGATCCGCACTTTTGTGGCGTATCAATCAAGAGTCAAAATTACATTTTTTAAAATGAAAATATGTCAGGCTGACATTTTGAAATTAATTATATTTATATATTTTATTGTGCAGGCTTACTGCAGATTTTATACTGCTCAGCATAATTGCTCGTCAAACACTGTTAATATATAGCCAATAAAGTGTCTTTGAAAGCAACTGAACTGACAAAGAGACAAAGAAAAGACAAACAAGTCTGAGGAGTGTAAAATGAGGGCAAAGGTAAAGGTGAACACGAGGAGCTGCACACACATCTGGCTGAGACGTTAGACCCCCGCTGACCCGTCATCTAGCCAAAGCTAAGAGACGGATAACCCTGAGCTGGACCTGCGTCAAACCCAGAACACACACTTACATCCTCCGTTGATTCTCCCATTTCCAGCAACATATCTGGTGGGATTACTTCCCAAGTTTAAGCACTTTAATCGTACTATTACCAGTTTACTGTCACACAAATAGCAATGTGGTCACAATCAGCCGGCCTTTTCATAAAGTCTCTTAAACTTTACTGTTCTTATAACAGCTCCTCTGTATCTGTTTTCATCCACAGCAGCCTTTCCCCCCCCCCCCAACATCAGCAGCTCCAGCTATGCACTGTACAAACATGGCGCTGAAAAGTCATCCATCACCTCCTGCCTCCAACCCCCACCCACCACCACCACCATGGACCTCTCTTTCCTTAAGTTATGATTGGAACGAGGTGGAGAATTCCTGGGGCGCAAAAGGCGAGAGAGGAGAATGTGGAGTTTAATTTGAGAGGATCTGCTTCCTCAACTTTCAACAGAGGGAAAAACGCAATGATTAAAATGGCCAGAAGAGAAGGAGGAGATGTGAAGGAGGGAATTAAAGATCGGTGTGAGGGTGTGCCGTAAAATGTTTGTTGGTCAATAAAGGAGGACGGCCTTTTCATGCCACAGTCAGTCCTTATTAGTCCTATTTGTATATGCTTCTTTTTTATTATCCGTTACACTTCAGGGTCATGCTTTTCTTTAAACGTCTGCCACCACGGGCCCTTATCAATGCGCTCGCGTACGCCTCGTCCCTAATGATTGAACAGTTCATTTAATCACAGCAATTTAGCTCTTCATCCATCAAAGCCGCCCTGACTGACAGTGATGAAGTATGAAACGTCTGTCACTGCCGCTGCCGAGACCAAACTCTGGTTGAGGCTGATAGATCTATCTAGCTGTGGGCTGGATGGGGGGAATATGTTGTTTTCACACCGGGCTTGTCAAGCCCGAGCGGCCCAGGGGCGAAGCAGGTAACGTATTCGCATTGGCATCCGGGCCCCGGAGCTACAGCCTCAACCCGCGCTGACCCGGGCTCCTGTCAGACGGCGAGATCGTCACCACCAAGTTTCTGACAAGTGAAAATGACACAGCTGACGCGGTAAGATTTCTCATCTAATGAGGTCTGAATTCAGGGCATTTGTTTTCTTTTCTTTTTTTTTTTTTTTTTGAAAAAGTTTTAGAGCTAGATTTCTGTTGAACCTGAGAGTGAATATGTTCGTGTGTATTTTAAGTCGTGTTAGCACCGTGGCTCTTGCGAGGACAATGTCTGTCAGTCTACCACAATGTCATATATTTCAACAACTATTTGATGTGCTGTCATGTCATTTTGTTAAGATATTCATTTTCCCTGGAGGATGGGTCCCAATATCAACTAGTGCCACCACGAGGTTCACATTTCTGTGTTTTGGGTGAAACACCTCAACAACTGTTTCCATGAAATATGGTTTGAATATTCAAGATATCCGTAGGATGAATCGAAAATATTTGAGCCCATCAGCCTGAACTGAACATGTTTAGTTCTAATGTTTGCACTCTAAACTAAGATGGTGAATCCAGTAAACATTATACATGTTAAATATCTCAGTATGTCAGCATTATCAGTTACTTAAATCACCGCCATTAGCCTGGCTGTCGGCTTATTCCTGTTTTTGCTAAAGCACCTGAATCTTGAAAAAAATCCCCACATATCCACTGCAATTCTAAAACCCACATGTATTTTTCTTGCTGTCCTTGATAATTGTCACGAGCAGGTATGATTTGCCAGACTTATTTCATTGATTGTTGTTTTTTTTAGCTGCAGCAGACTCCTGGGTAGCTTACATAGCAATGCCTGACCTCAAGAGGAACTTAACCTTTAAAATGTTACACCTCTACCCAACCTGGGGAATGCTTGGCAGTATTTAACTCTCCTCCAATCAGTATAACAGACCTAATGGGGAAAAGCCATGTGGACGACCTTGAGGCCGGACTGTGTTGCATATCTCTAAAAAACACAAGTGAAATCTCTTCTGCTCCACGTCTGGGGGCCGTGCTCAATAACCACACTATAACTCTGAGCCACAGAGGCGGTAAAAAACATAAAATGCATTACAGGATATGCGTTTAGCAGCGTTCTCCAGTCTGAACGGCAGCCATTGCGGACAGGCTATCCATCCTGTGTTTGCAGAGGCTGCATTAGCGTAATAGGACAAGGTCGCTATCACATTCCCCGCAGTCTATTCCCATTGTGAGCGTCGGCGGCCAGAGAGGGACAGCTGCCAAAGCTCCTCATCCAGCGGCTGCTCGTGTGTCCCGCGCCACGCATGATGGAATCGGACGGTTGTTGTAAAGGGTCGGAGGCAGACTGTGTTACCGGGCTGAAAGGCAGTCCCTGTAAAATCACAGTGGGCCTTTGGCTTTTTCACACACACTACACGCTGCGCATACTCCATCACCTCTTTGGTCGGGAGAGACAGTGTGTGTGTGTGTGTGTGTGTGTGTGTGTGTGTGTGTGTGTGTGTGTGTGTGAGGGGTGAACAGTGTGGGAGAACAGAGAAGTGGAGGGGATGATACAGTATGTGTGTGTGTCTGCACACTCATCCATGCATGGCTGTGTGTGTGTGTGTGTGTGCACAGAGCAGGGACTGGGAGTTTTAGTGAACACGTACACACACTTTCCTTGACATGCACACATCCACTCGCTTTTTCTCTTTTACTCCTATCTCTCTGCGCCCGCGCTCTCCTGTCGGGCCGGCTGACAGATCCGACCTGGCACTTTGGACTTAGTGTTTTTCAAAGCACAAGACAACTTAGCAGGTTGCGTCGCCATGACATGACCTAGAAAGGCGTATAACATAAAACACAGGCTTTCAAAGCCCCGCGCCGTCTCACTTTGTCCATTTCTGTGGCTCTCTTTCTCCTTATTTCTGCCTCCTCTCCTCTGCTGCGGCTTAATGAGGTGAGGAAAAGTCAGAATGTGTAAACTGGACCTCGGCACATGTGTGTAAGAATGTGTGTGTGTGTGTGTGTGTGTGTTGGCTATGTGAGCATGTAAGGTGAAATACAGCAGCGGAGTGCTTGTTATGACAGGGTAACGAGTGAGACAGGCCAGAAGCAACTGGTCATGGAGAGAAAGAAACACGCGCACGGTGCTGCGCCGACACACACTCGCATAGCTACAGCTCATGACAGATCTGAATCACATGCCCGCTTGAGCCGCACACACGTTGTCTCACACATAGCAGCAATAAATAAGCACGAACAGAGGGATTTTTTTAAGAACAGAGCTGGAGCTTTTTCTAATGAGAAAGCCAATACTCTGGCCCCGAAACCCAAAGTGGGGCTGAAATATGTTAGCCAGCTTTCCAGCAGGGATGAAAGAAATGGAAAGTTGACCCAAAAGGGTAGGAGAATGTACCGCCGGAGCCAAACGTCTCGGTAAAGAAAATTAATCGTAAATTGTGTCGCTAACCGCAGCGCGAGGACCCCGTTTCAGCGCACATGCCAGCGCCCGAGCTGCCTCGTAAAAAGAGGGCTAATTTTGAGTGACAAGCAGTTCCACTCATGCTCACCAAAATGCGAGTCTAGCACTCAATATCAATTAGAGAAAATCCTAAACAGAGGCAAATAAAGGCGCGCACGTGAGCGGTATCGGCAGAAACTCCAATGAGTCATTAGAGGCCCCCGTGGACTGTGGCCACTCAACGATCTAAAATGGCCACCGTGCTCAGGCGGGAGTCGGCGGCCTAATGAGAAGTGAAGGGTAAATAAACTGCAAGCGCAGTGAGACAGGACAGACCGGCCAAACCGCCGCTCCGCTTCTTCTTTCAGCGTTAGGCTCATCGCGGGGAGGGCGACTCACAAATGCGATCTGTCGTCGAGCGTAATGGCTTCCTGCAGCCGCTCGTCAAGCGCCGACACGCTCGTAGAGACGGTGATGTACACTGATGAAGATCCGATGATGGTAATGATGACTTGTCAGACATTAAGTGACACACGGTGACGGACGGTATTCCTAAACGCGTGCACGGGCTCCTCCGTACACCAAGCTGAGCGTCACACACACATATTTTACGGATGTCAGTGGCGCTGACGGGGCGGACGTGAGTCAGGATGAGACTAGGCAGGGTAGCAGTCTCTCCCGTTCGGGGAGCAGTGGAGGAATGTCAGGCTAAATAAACAGGGTGTCTGCTGGAGAAGTGAACCGGCCCTCCCAGCTCCTCTGTACTCCCTACAGCCACGAGGAGCGAGGGGGGGGGGCAGCAGAGAAAGGCACTTAACACTAAACAGCACTTCATATGCACACATACACATGTGTAGGCCTGAGCGATATGGCTTCTGAAGGCAGATAACAAAGTGTTTAGACTGCAAAGATGATAGTATCTTTATTCCCAAAAAAGGCACAAGGAATCACTGTTCCCACATTCTGATCTCGTAGGGACAGAAAGACCTCGACATTTAGGCCGTAACGAGACGCTGCACCTTTTTTTTTTGCACATGCTGAGGAATTAAATATGCAGGATACACGACCCAATGACCTACCTGTCCAATCAGTGGAAAAGATTTGCTAATGTCTCTCTACTTCTGTGTGTATAATTTTGGTTTCCTGTCATTGTAATAATAATGCTCTTGTGCTTGCTATGCTCTGCCGTGCCATTTGTGACTGACACCACTAAAATATACTTGTGCCATTTGCCTTTATTTAAGAGTATTTTAGAGGTTTCGTACATAGGTTTTGTACATACTGTACTTCTGTGAATGACTTGATATTTATGCATAATGTTTTTTGTCTAAATGTTTTATTATGGCTCTATATTAAATATGGTACAGTATATCCTACATATGTTATTCTGGTAAGATTTATTTAAAGCTGCATTGATTCTGAATGTTTTTGTCACATTACTTATAATACTTTACTCCACTGTTGATGCAAGAAAAAGTGCAGCTTTAAGTTTTCTATCTAGCAAGAGACCTAGGATAAAAAAAACAACAACCATTTGGTAATTCTTTTTTTTCACGGCAATGTTTTTTTTTTTATCGGCACCTGAAAGAGCTGAGTCAGGAAAAATAACAAAATGAGACATATGCTAAAAGTGTTCATTTACAGTGTGGTCGTACAGTCAGTGGCACTCTCTCTGTACGCGGGCTCAAACCAGAGTCACAGAGCTATTTCTACATACAAATGCATCAGCAGCATAATACATCATCCTGTGGTTTACACAGCACATAAAAGAAGACGGCAGCCGCCCAGTGAAAACATACAGTTGCACATATCACACAACATCTCAAACACGGGGTCTGCACAGCGTCCCGAGCCAGCGGCTGCAATTGAGTAATTTCACAGACACAGAAAAAAACAGAGCAACGATGTTTTCAATGTGGGAAGATGTCAACTCATCGTCACTTGACAGGAGCAGTCATACGTGTATCTCTTAATGCGACTGTGTTTACGTAGGCATGATAGCACTGGAGGTGTGTGTGTGTGTGTGTGTGTGTGTATGCGCATATGTGTGAGTTATCGGTCTGTTATCAGTGAGTGTGTTCAGGCCGTGGGGGTCTCTACTTTCTCTGAGTTTGACTCCCACGCGACCGACTCTCTCTCCCCTGCCTCTGCTTCGTGTCGCTCTGCCACAAACTGACATATTTAGGCAAAGTCGTGACTAATCGTCTGCCTGCAACATTAGCTGAAAGGGTGTAAAAGCTCAAGGCCGAAACGCAAGGAGGGGGGAAAATGAGGGTATTCGCCAAAACAGCGGTAATAGAGAGTTATATTTGGATTTAGTGCTAAGACAGGGTGAGTGTTGTTCCTCCCTGCTGTTAAGTGCTCGGTAAGTATGCAGACGTCATATAGAAAATTGTTTCCATGTAGAGATCATGTGAGCTGTAGAGGAGATGATGTAAAGGTGAATAATCTGTTTCTATATTAGTTGAGGGCTTTTACATACAACTATGACTTTCTTTTGTACTTTATTTACTTACATTTTTACTTCAACTATATTTCAATAAATTATATAATGTGCAAATAATAATGATAATAAAATAATAGAATCATTATATAAACAAAATAAACATGTCTATCTTGTGTTTCCAAAATGTCTGACTGTTTCATTCTTTAATTAAATCTTTTTAAAAGTATTTATTTGCATTTTTTTTTCTTTCATTGTATTGTGCTATGTAGTTTTTTTTTTTATTAGTGCAGTTAAATTTATGCTGTAAAGTATAAAAGTTAAATGCAATACAACAGGTCTTGGCAGTACTTTACTTCCAATCCATAGTCAAGCCAATAAAACAAATCAAGATGGACTAACAACTGACTCATTTTTTACAAAACATTTATTAACTTGCATGTTTTTTCACTATATACGCACAAATCAGGAGCAACTTCGAGGTTGTGCTCTTTGCTTCAGGACACCTCGACAGGTGGGCAGGATAGAGGACTTCCAAAATTTTGAATCCAATGTGAAACAGACCCAAGGAAAACCTAGCCAAACCCAACGTGCAAAGATGAATTTTCATTACAGGAGGACCAGATCCAGTGGGGATGCAAGCAAAGGCAGACCTGAGCCAAAACGTGGCTAAAAGAGAGAGAATGCCAGCACCAGGATCATCATGAAGCATCAACTAATGGAAAGTCCAAAGAAATAAATGAATATTAAATGATTGTTTGTGCTTTTAAGACTGATTTAGAGTAAGACCTCTTTTCACATAGCACACCATCAATGAAACAGCGGACAGACAAAAAATAATCATTTTTAAAAAGTCTTTGTATTTTTTACAGAGGATTCAAATTTCTCAAAATAATTTTGCACATACTGACCTATGTGGTATTGGACATACTGACACACACACACTGACTCTATGATTAATCACCGCTCCGCTTTAAGCCATCTAAGTGTTACGTCCAACATGTGCGTGATGCCTTCACATGCCGTCAGAAATACTACAATTACATAATATATATAGTCATAAAAACCATTTCAAACAAAAAGTCCAGGTCACTTTCCAAAGCTTCCAACGACATCATGGCATTTTCTCGAGGTCTCGTGATGGATTTGCTCGGTTGTCATTTGGTTTAACTGTTGTCACATGACATTATAAAATCATTTTGGTCGTGTGAGAACAGCAGGTCATGCATGCAGCTGACTGTGTATGATGCTGCACGTTCACGTTTCCTCTGATAACCTCATGTGCAGCTCAACATTTTGGATCTAAAGCCCGGGTCAAAAGGTCGGGCTCTGACGAAGAACAGTGCAAAGGAAAAAACGAAATCTCTGAACTTGAACTTTGTTGAAGCACAATGAATGCAAATCACCCCCAACACACACACACACACACACTCCTAAATTAAGTCTTCACCTCCAGTTTGCCTGTGACACACACTTCATGACAGTAAACCCCAGGACGGGGCGGGAGGAGGGGGTGTGAGGCGGAAACATCCTTGAAGCGCACTTTCAGCAGCCTGGAATGAGCAGATAAGCGAAAGTAAGTCTGCTTAAAGTGAAATATGGGAAGAGTTGACATGTAACCGGAGCGCGCCTCCCTCAAGAGCCCCGCTGGATCACTGCCCCGGGGCTGCATCCAACAAGGTGAACGGGGGAATCCTAATGAAGCTGTGAGGACTCAATCAATACCAGCTCGGGATGGAGGTGAGGGAAAGTCTGCAGAGAGACAAAGGGAGGGAGGGTGGGAAGGGGAGGGATGAATGACAGAAAGACGGAAAGGAAGTAAGCCGGAGGAAAAGAGGAAGAACTGGAAACAAGGAGGGAAACTGAAAAGATAAAAGGAAGGATAATTATAGAGAGGAGTGGAAAGAAAGGGGAGGGAAAAGAGGGGTAAAGAGCGCAAGAGGAGGGTAGAAAAAAATCATGTAATGCAACAAAGATGGCAAAAATCAGGAGAGGGAGGAAAATTCATTTAATAGGGGAAAGAAATTACAGGGGAAGAAAAAACGAGGAGGGATAAAGGAGAGAAATATGAAGGAAGGCTGAGAAGGCAGAAAAAGAGAATAGAGTGATATAAAAAGAAAGTAGGGGTAACAAAAAGGAGAGAAAGAGGAGAGGGAGAGGAAAAGAAAGAAAGAATCCTGAAAGTTGAAGAGAGAGATTGAGGGAAGGAATATATATATATATATATATATACATATAGCGAGAGAGAGAGAGAGAGAGAGATGGAGAAAGAGATTGCAGTGGAGAGAGGAGTGTGAGTCTAAATCGAAGACACTTAGAGAAAGCCCATTGATTGTGGTCACGGCTGGCTGGGCCCTCCTATTTGGTTAGTCATCTATTTCTCCTGTATGCTGAGATCAAGCCTTTCTCCTCCTCTTCCCCCTCCTCTTTTATCTCTCCATCAGAGATGACTGGACCAACTAGACCTGCAACTTTCTATGGTGAGGAGGGCAAACTTATAATTACTACCTCCAACTTTCTATAAGCAATTCTCTCGAGGTAAGCTGAGGCCCGTGGAAGGTTAACAAATCAGCCGAAGTGAGAACTGAGTCAAACACAGAGGCTCCCATGCTCACTGAGAGAGGAGCCAATATGGACCTTTGATTGAGTCAGCAGGTGGTATTATTTCTTTTCCAGATCTTTTTTTTCAGATGAAAATGCACAACTGTAGTTAAATGAAGGGTAATTGGAATTCTAAGACTGTGAAATGTTTATTATATGAATTACGGGAAACATTTGTGACTAAATAAGCTACAATTACAGGTAAAGTTAGGAGGGGGGAAAATGTAGACACGAATGTTAAAACTCATTTACAGATTTTGGTCCTGTGGTTGGCGACACCTGTGGTTACCGACGGTTACAGAAAGTGCCCTTTATGAGAGAGGAAGGAAATACTGTGAGTGGCAAAATGTAACTGCAGAAGAGCCATTCATGTTTATCTGTTTACAGCACACCAAAACAAACAGGGATGAAATGATTCATTGTATTGTGTTTTCTGATAAAGAGACTACATCAGGTATAAGACTGAAGTGATAATTAATCAGGATTTATTTTTGCTTTTGAATCATTTGAAATACAGAGACTGAGCAGCTTTTATCTTTTGGGTCCAGTACATTCATGCAGTTCAGTCAGTTTCTCAGGTGCAGTTTATGTCATCTGAATCCAGCATCGTAAAGATGGACTCTGACAGTAACAGTGACAACTACTATACAAATTAAAATACATTGAATGACTATTACTAAAAAAAAATAAAATCAAAAATGGGCTTCAGTATAGTAGAAATATAGAGAACTATACTGCTTTAACTAAAAAATCTGCTTTGTGTGATCTAATCTGATCAACCACCAGGTAACAACAGTGATTATCTGACTCTGGTTTTGACTCTCATGTTGTTCAGTTCTGATCCATGTGAGAAAATATATGAAAATGTATGTCACCTTTTTTGCATCATAATCCCACCAACTACAGAAAGCATCTTAATACCAGATGGAAAAGCAGTGTTTCAATTCAGGCCCAGTCTTTGAGGTTTCAAGTCACCGTTGCACCTGTAAGCACACCTTTAGTGATGTCACAGTGCACTGACACACCCTACAGAACACTTCTACATCACTGCAGTAAGGTGAGACATTAAACCAGCGGAGGCCTTAGTACTCATGAGGACAACACATATACAGACCTTTCTAAGAAGATGATCATTTATAACTTTTATCATTTCTGGACACCAGTTTAACATCTTTATCTCTTCTGATTTTAGATATTCCATACAAATACTTGGCATACATAAAGTTTGCATTGAAAGCAAGCGAGTGATTTCATACCACTGACAGACCCTTTTAAAGGTTTTATAAGAGCAAGCTGTAAGCTGGACTACGTCTTGCTAAGGTGGGCATTTTTCTCAGAGCAAACACAAATTAAAACAGAGAAGGAAAATCAATTACAAGAGCGAGAATGTTTCAAAACATCTCTGGATCCTGGGAGGAAAATAATCAGTGTTTTCCTGCCTCCATTCAGCTAAAGTTCATGAAGGCAGATTGGGATCAAAGCACCGCGGTCAGCTGTATCCCATCATGAAATCATCCAATTAACATCAATAAGACCCCATGATCGAGAAGACGGGAGGAAAAAGCAACAGGGAGAAGGCTGCTGGGGAGACAGGAATAAGACCGCGGGATGAGAAACTAGAAATGTTAACTGTGTAAATACAGCCATGAAATACTGTCGGCAAATGCAGTTATAGCAGATGTGGGATGAAGGGAGAAAGAAATTGAAAGAGAGGGCCAATCGATAGAGAAAGAAGAGATCGGAGAAGAGACCGGATCAGAGGAGCAGGAGGAATTCAGCAAGGTCAACAAAAAAACAAAGAGGCAAGAGGGAAAGTGAGTAAGCCAGGGACAGAGAAAGAGATGTATCACAGTGTATCAGCTGATAACCACGCCGTCAAAAACCTCAAAATTGCACTTTCAGGTATGAGAAGCTAGAAAACAAAACAAAAAAAAAAGTCAGTCTTGGGGTTTATTGCAAAAAAAGAATTGAAGGGGCAGCTATCGAGGTCTATCAATTATAGCTTCTATCAGGATTTGACAAGGCTGAGTTACCACCGCTGCTGGAGCACGCTCACACACACACACACACACACACACACACACACACCTCACTGCTGCCCTCGCTCACACTAATAAGCCCTTTGATCCCAGCTGAGCAGATACACGTCCATAAACCCATGATACTGTCTCATGTGGTTACCGACGCTCTCAGCTGTAGAAATCGGGCGTTGAAGATGTGTGTGTTTGCGTGTGTGTGACAAAAACTTGTGAAACCCTTCCTTCCAAAGCCGAGTTACTGCGCAATTAAACAGGCACCACAGACACGGGGAAATGGGATTAGGAGGCACAGACACGCTGCATCCATCTGGAGGAGGCGGCTCAGTTACTCTGATACGCTGGATATTATATAATAGCCATTCTTCCATTAGTAAAGCACACCAGACACTGTAAGTCCACGTCCCCGAAGTCAGGTCTTACCCTTTTCTATTTATTTTGGGGCCTCCCTGCTGTGTTTTTTTTTCAACATTTTGTATGTAATCATGCGTGTGTGTCTCTCTGAATGTAAGCGTATGTACATCGATGGTGCTTCTTAAAACTGTGCTTGCCACAGTGCATTAGCGCGGCTTGTGGCGTGTTAACACCCGGCGCGGCGGCATTAAGTGTCGATGAGAGATGATACGGCTAATACGTGTTTATGTTCTGTCAGACAGCTTGCGCTGTGAAAAAAGTGCGTGTGTGTCTGTGTGAGAAAGAGAGAGAGAGAGCGAGTGGGTAGTGGAGGGCGAGAAAGTCCTCCATCCAAACTATGTCAACTATTTAATTCTGTTCCTCTGAGAGATGGGGCATCTGTCAAACAGGGAGTTCAGCTGTCCTCCGCCTCTTAAGCTTTCCCAGAATCCCCGTCTGTGCGTCTTTGTACGCTGCTAGATCTGCTCGGTGCCGGGCAGTATCGCCTTACTGAGTAACACGTTATAGTAACATGACTTCTTTTTTCAGTAACACGTTGTGCACTTTGGGGGTCGGTTTGTTTGCCGTTTGTAAGTTTCACGTCTGTGCATTCGGTGGAGAGATGTGGTACCGTGGTGTGGTTAATTCTTCTTTCAGCTTCCTTGAGCTTCTTCTGCAACTGTAAAGCATCAAACCAACCTTTTCTCTGAGACCTTAATTATCTCATAATATGAAGTTATAATGAATTAACCTCAATCTCAACCAGCGGGGTTAACATTAAAGAGAAACACATTTCCACAAAAGACACAAAACCGCCACATGAACTTGTTAGCTTAGCACCGAGGCTACAGGTGCGGGGGAAGCTAGTCTCCACCAAAACAGGAAGACTCCTTTATATCAGGTCTGTATTCAGGACTTATCTCGGTTTTCTTCAGATGTTGGAGGCTGTGTGAACCCTGCGTCTTCACTGTGAGGATAAGACTTCCACATCGAGGCGTCCACACTGAATAGCAAAAAGCTCAATAGCAGTTTTTCAGAGTAATATATAATAAAATTGGAATAATGGGTAGTCTCTGTTTCGTCGTCACAGCTAAGCTAGCTGTCGTTCCAAACCGCAGGCTTACTGCTTATTAAAGTACAGTGTTTCATTTTTCACTTACATACGTGTTAAATATAACAGATCTGTGAAATAACAGCAGCTATCTACCTGCTGGTAGGTGGAGGTGAGCCGAGTAATGCAATGTAACAAGTGACGTAGCTAATAGCTTCTTCTGTTAAGGAGTTAATGAACAAATGTGATTCATTTTCAGTTTTGATTTGGGATAAGTTGAAAGTAAGCAACAAACTTTGGTTCCTAAATTCTGCCGTCGTGATCATGACCAGCTTACCAAAATGGTCAAATATTGCGTGTGTGTGACAAATGTCTACTGGACTTTCGCGGTCTTGAAATATGAACGTGTGCACTTATCTAGCGTGAACACAGGTGTATTTACACACACAAACACACTCTGTCCACTTAAGTGTAATTCCTTCAAGTCAGCTGAGTTTACACTGAGTCTAAATCTTGTCGTGCTCCCATTATGGAGGCGACGTGTGCAGCGTTAACCCCGCGTGTGTTTGGACACGTACGTTCAACATCACCTCCCCATACTCTTAATTCACCGGCGATATTAGCGCAGCGTGTATGTCCGTGTTAATGGTGTTATGTCTGATAACGGTGATTTGTTATGATGGGGCTGTAAACCGTGGGAGGGGAAGAAAGAGAGGGGACGAGGAAGCGGGGACGGTGTTGAGAGAGGGTTTGAGTCTGTGTGAGCATCTGCATCTGTCCTTGTGGGAAAGTACGCTTATGCCTGTTTGTGTGTGTGTGGCTTGTGACCAGAGCGACAGGCGGATGACTCACCATCGGGAGACGACAGGGTCAGGACACATCTATCGGGGGATGATGACTTCATTACCTCTTGAAAGATAGATGGAAACATCCCTCCATCTCTTCCCCCGCTCCGGGTAGAGTGTAAGCCTCTCTGCGGAGCAAACAGAGCAGGAACTATTGAATCAAACTAATCATAATACCGCTGTTTTTTCTTTTCTTCTTTTTTTTTTTTTTTTGGCTTGACCTATGCTGGGGGCTCGGCAGGGCGTGCTTTGTTTGCCGTAGCCATTGATTTACTCTCATTGTTTCGACAACCTCCCCACCCCTTTTAGCGGGGACAGGGAAAAACAAGAGCTATGGATTTGTAATAATAATTCAAAACAGCGCTATAGATTTCTGCTGTAAAGCCAAGCTCACTGGCAGAATTGAGACTTATCGATCTTATACCCATGGCGCTTCTCATTGGCATCAACAACAGAAAAGAGCATCAGAATTTATTTTAGAGGCGCGAAACAAGCCATGCAGAGCTGTGCCATTATTCCATTTCTTTATTTCTCACTTTAACTCTGCCTCTCTTCGCCTCCTTCACACTTTTTTGCAATTTTGGTTCCTCATCCATATGTTACTGACACTTCTGTGGTGCCAAAATGAAAGCAGCATTAATGCAATAATCTGCTTGAGGACACTTCACATTAACGACCAGGTCACAACAGCTTTCAAAACAGAAGCATTTTGGGATGAAATCAATTGATATCAGCGGAGTCGGCACAATTAGCGGATATGATTGTGTGGAAGAAGTAAATCTATGCATTTCATTCGACTTCGACTGTGGTGAACTCTGACATGCAAATGATCCTGTATCATATCAGCTGTTTCACCATCCATTCGAGTTTAACCTTCATCTGTGTAAAACTGTATAAACTGCTTACAAAACAGAGGAATGCTTTGCGGACAGGATACAGGAGTTGTTACTTGTGGTATCTCATTAGCAGGTATCTTTCCAGCTATAGTAGTTCAGCAACCAGCACTGCACAATTCACAGTACAAATCGTTTACATGCGTCTTTGCTCGCTAAATGACTTGAAAGGTGACTAAGCTGTGTTTTAGGATCCCGAAAAGTCATCAGAAGAAAAAAGGAGTAAACTGAGGTGTTTTGTCCAAGAGACAGAAACAATAATTAAGTGTCATTACATCGCTCTGAGCTCAAGGTGACGCAGTTGAAACTATCAAGCATGTAACTTGCAAATGACTGCGGGCTGCTGTCTGTTGGTGAGTGGCACTCATTAAGGTGCCGTCTCTGCTTTGTTTAGTCGAGACTGAAATAGTTTGGGGGCCCATTAGCCTGCTGGTTTGATGGGAGATTATTGCATTTGAGGGTTCTCACTTTGTTCTCAAGCGACCTTGAGTGAATTTCAACTTGATTCTCTTTCATTTTGAGACTTTCCACGTCAAGATTATATGCTGTAGAATAATGTAAGTCTTCCAGCTCCCTGAGAAACAGAAGTAAAGATGTTAAATGAGGAAATCGGCCTTCGTGTACCGCAGCACCGCTCTGATAATCTTTGCTTTAATGCATGAATCTTCGGGGCCTGCTTTGATGCTGATGTATTCGTCCTCGTCACTCCACCCACAGTGGTAGAAGTGAACTTTTGTCTCAGTGTGCTGTTGTTGAGAGAGCCATCTGTGGTGAGGCTGTTCCTCGCCAAGGTGGGATGTGTTTTTTCTAGGGCCACGTTGGTGTGAATGTACCGCAGAGCCTTGTGTGTCAGAGTTTCTCTCTGCACTTGGATCTAACAAGTTCATATGCCGTGCCATAAAGCCCAAGTCTAAAGTCTAAAAGCAAAAATGTTTTCAGCTGGGTGGCGCACACTTTCAGACAGTTTCTCCTCCTGGTGTTGCATTCAGCTTGTTCACAAGAAAAAGAGATTGTGGGGAGGTAGACATGGTTGTTGGATTTAAAATGAAAAGAGGACAGGAACTTTGTTTCACTTTCATTCTTTTCATACATACCCCTGGGAAAACATCAGTAATATGTGGTTAAACATAACATTGTATCTTTATTTGAGATGAAACTTCTCATTTCTGTGTAGTGTGTGGCTAATACCCTATCAAGATTTTGATCCCATCTCTTCTGTGGCACCATTAGAATCACACACGAGGTCAAAAAAGCAACAGAGATTGTGGGAGGATTCGAGTTAGGAGTCTCACTCCCTCTGTCTCTTTGGATCTCTCTCCCTGCTTGTCACTGTCGAGCTTTGTGAGAATGAAATCACAGCGGCTGTATTGGCTTTCTGGAACGCTCCTCTGCCCTGAATGGGAAGGTCACCCACAGCGTGGACGAGAGATTCAATTTAAAATCTGTACAGCTCACTGAGGAACACTCATCCTGTGCAAATGTGTGTGTGTGTGTGTGTGTGTGTGTGTGTGAGAGAGAGGGGGGGGGGATACCGACATGCACCCTTCTTCATGGCTGCCAGTCATGCAGCACAGTCCCCCAAATCAAAATGACACCACCATCCTCGCTACATTTCTGCAATCACACAAGCAGGGCTGCAAATAATGTTGGTGAAAAGTTCTATTCTCAGCTGAAGAAATCAGCTTCCTCGCATGCTAACACACATTCACTCACTCACACACACACGCACACACACACACACACCCTTCCACAGGGCCCGGAGTGGCGCCGTCCGGGGCTGTGGTGGAACAGGTAGTGTCGCCCATGGGTTGTGTGCTCAATCCACCGGGGGCCAATAGGGAGATTGTCCCCCTCGGCCAGGAACCTGCCCACAAAGACAGGAAGTGGAACCCTTCCACCTGATACGGCAGCACTGCAGGGCCCCGGGGGAGAAACATTTCAGCATGACGCCAGTGATGGATTTGCTGCTATTCCCAAAACGTGTTTACCTAGGCACACACAGACGGTAAGCAGCAGGCTGCCGAGCACACAATGGAGGCAAACAAGGCAAAGTGTAGCAGGGGCTGTGCAGCAAATAAGGCCATGCTTCAAGAGGAGGCGCGGGTGAAACGGCACGAAGGCACAGAGAGAGAGGGAAGCTTTGGAGTCATTACTCATTGTTGATTAACCCTTTCATCTGTTCAAGCCAAGCAGCCACGGGGCAGTTCTCACTTCAGTGGCAGCGCAGCTCCTTCTCCTTCCCTCTGTCTTTTTCTTTGATGCAGTTCCAGTACGGCAAACAAACTCGTGACAGGGTGTCCCGTGACCCCTGTCACAGGTCAAACCCAGCTACCCTTCCTCCTGCAAGACCTGTCACTCAGAAAAGTTCAGGTGGATGCTCACTGTGAGGTGTTGTGGCCATATTGTCAGGTCTCTCTGCATCCCCTAACTGAATGCCGACTTTATGAGCAGAGCAGAGCAGTCCATACAACAATGAAAAACTAATGTTGACAGCACAGTGTGACTTTTCATATCAGCCCAAAGAATCTGAAGACAGATTAATTAACTGCTGTGGTGAAGTATCTGTGAATCATGACTCACTCACTTCAAAAGGTCTGCTACTGATTGAAAACTGCATTTCGTTTAGTTCGGCCGACTCCAGGCTGCCACTACAGATCAGCACAGAAATAATGCTATGTGACACTGTATCGTAATATTGTAGGACATCAAAGTATAGCTCAAATAAATTAAATAAAAAGTTGAAGGGTGATCATGGACCAAGAGAGATGATACGTAAAACGGGAAAAAAAATGTTGCAATGATACAAATGTAGCCTGCTTCAGCCACCTGGAGGTCTACTTCCTGCAGCTATGCATATATAAACATCATACATAAAACTATATGAATTGTGAGTGAGACTCTGAAAGAATATTCCATGAATATAATGATACAACAGGTGTGAATACATATGAGGGTAGAGTGAGTATAAAAGACAAAGGTTTTACTGTCAGACCAAGCTTTTGGTTTTATTTTAAAACCATGAACCAAACCACACCCAGGAGCCAGAGACGAGAGCTAATAAATACCAAGGCTGAGTCGGAGACGCCTCCATGTTTACAGCCCGCCATTTTATTCGAGTGTCCTCGAGTGTGAAATATACGCTCTATAGGGTGCCCTCAAAAATTCCCTCTGCAGAATGAAAAATGTGGTGTCGACGGTACGCATACGATAATCCCACAGTGCAGTGTGCTTTATAGATGGGAAAATCATGTGAAACTACAGCTGTCAGTGACCAAAACGAGCGACAAGTGTTCGCAGTCCCACTTTACTGTAATTCACTGATTAGCTGCCTCTGTTGGTGGTGTTCAAGTAAAAACAGAAAGCTTGGGACTGCAATGAGTAAAATAAATGTGTTCTTTTGGGTTGAAAGTTGTACAGTGTTTTGTTAGTGGCCAGGTTGCGGCAGATCGGCCCCAAGCCATCGGCGTGACTCGTTACCACCGGGTGTCAGCGAGAACAGGCGTTTTTGTGCATGCTGACCCCTCCGGATCAGAGCCAGCACATCTGCCCCTGCGTCTTTCCAGCCCCTTCTTTTTTTTTTTTCCTGCGATCCATCTGCAGCCTCCTACTTGGTGACATTTTCCTCTTCGTCTCTCCTCCCCGTCTTCTCCCTCTCCTCCTGTCGTCTCTCCTCTCGCAGCGTGTTGTACAGTCTGGGTCTCTCTCTGGGGGCTGCACTCTGTGCGTATGTGCCTGGGATGGCAGACAGGCCTGACCCATTTACCGAGCGCTTCCCCTCCTCCCCCCACCATCCTCCTCCTCCTTCGCTCCTTCCATCTCGCACTCCTTCGCCGTTTCGCTGGCTGTACATTTGTATGCATCTCTTTCACTCGGCGGTGTTTGGTATGTATGTCTGTTCCATTCGTCTGTCCGTCTCATTTTCCCTCTCTTTCTGTTTTTCCCTTCAGAACGATGACGGGAGAGAGGGAGGGGTTTCTATCCATTTGCATTTGAGAGGGTGTTTTACAGGATGCACACACATATACACACAAGTACACACACTCCCAATCCCTGCTAGAGACACACTCAGACATTCAGTGTGTGCAGCATCTAAAGATAGAAGACGAAGACAGGCGGGTATGGATGATGAAGACACAAATACTGCCAAAAACAGGCAAGAGATGTAAAGTGTGGACATTGGAGTGTGTCCACATGCTGGTATTAGTCTACAGCAGGGGTGGCGAACACGCGGCTCGCGAGCCTCATGCGGCTCTTGGCCAATAGGAATGCGGCTCTTTGCCTCTCCTCA
>JBAJHX010000049.1:21188915-21211312 GCA_037176925.1 Amniataba percoides
ACACACACACACACACACACACACACACACACACACACACACACACACACACACACACACACACAAACAAACATAAATTCATGCACACAGTAAGTGGAATAAAATTTATGACTTAAAACCAGTTTCCAGTTTTCCATCCAGCAACATTAGATCTTAAAAACACAACAGGACTCTGTCTGAGAAGAACTCTCACAAAAGTTGACAACTCACTTTGACACTGATACGTGCTGCTACATTTCTCTTTAACGCTATAACTCTCCAATTAAACACACACACAAACATGCGCGCAGCCTCGCTCACAGATGCAGAGCTAAAGATAGCACGTCCTGTTAAATCTTCCACCTCCGTGTGCTGGTGAACCCGTCATTATGCACACACAGACGCTGCTTGACTTCGACCTAAAGGCGTAAGCAAAGAGGGTGTTCAGCCTCAAAAATGCACACAAACAAATTTGTGTCAGCTCTGGCACCACAATGATTAGGGGGTGAACGGGTACTCACAGGATGCGGTTTGGCCTGAAATTATGAAGGTGTGTTTCCACTTACCTGACTCCACAGTCTCCCGTGCTGGAAGCGCTGTGGTAGCCAAAAATCAAGTGAAAAGGGAGCAATAAATATTGACACAGACTAAGTGCTAAGTGTGTGTGGATGGACATGGCATTCTGCATCTGTCCATCATAAAAGAAATTCATAAATGACGTGTGGCATATTTCCCATCACTCTCTGTCACGTGTACTCACACACAAAACTATTCAGAACTGGAGGGGGGCAGAGCTGTGAGGTTTCATGAACAATCTGCAGGGATACAAACCGTATCTGAGACAGATTAACATCCCGCTCAGAAATTTAATTAAGCACTGATGCTTGGCAAACAGTATAACTAAGGATGTACTGATAAGACCCCTTGACTGCCCTCATCCTAATCCGCCTGCTTCACTGTGGAGTATCTTCTCATCCTGAGTGCAATCAGACATATTTATGTATGTGGCACAGTGCCTGGTGCTTACGGTTAGCGCAGACAGACGTCACACAAAACTGTCTGGATCTTGACTATCTCGAGCATCATTAATTTACTCAATTCATTTTTCTTCAATGCCGTGGCTTCCTTGCGTAGGTCTCAGTGTAGGCTCTGAATACTTTGTCCGACCAAAAGCGCCCTCGCCGCCGCTGGTCAGCAGGTTTTGCTGATTGTTACCGTGGAAACATGGTCCCTGAGTTATCCTGAGCGTCAGGTGGCTAACGTTTCAGCAAGTCACTGTAGTAAGAATGTGAGGAATGTGGAGGAAACTATTTGCAAGGTGCCTGGAGCTCTGCTTATTAGACACTTAGCAAAACTTGTTGATGGACTGTTGTTTTGGAAAAGTTACAAAAACTGAGCGCCGAGAAATTTTCACTGTTTTCAAACTGTCTGCAGAACATTTTGTTTCAAATACACGTGGGCCTTAAAATTAACCTTGTGTTTCTCTTCTCCCTCAAGCATGCCACGTCTCATTTATTTCACCGGCTCTTTCTATCGCTGCGCTTCGACGTCTCTCATTCCTCACAGGATACCAACCTTTCTGTTTCTCCTTTTACGCGCTCCCGTGACATTCCCCTCTCACTGTGAATCTACCAGCACTCCTGCAGCACTTAACTCCCATCAAGCTCTGCCTCACCTTTCCCTTGGCTCTTGCTAACAACTCAAAATAGGTCCCTTTCTTTGTGTTTCCGCCTCTTCAACTGTCTCTCTCTCCTGTGCGCGTCCTCCCTGGAGTGCCTTCAAGCTCTGTCGCTACTTTCCTCTGGGAGTCCCCCGTGTGTCAATCAGCGTGGCGGTCGCGCCCCTCTGCCACCGCGTTCGCAGCCGTCCCAGTTTTAATTCGAGGTAGTCCTGGAGCCGGAGAGAGGCATTTGCTCCAGCATCGATCAGCAGCCGTCACTCAGTCTCTCACGGTAATGGTCAACAAACAATAATAAATACCTGAATGAGCCTTCTTTAAAAGCAAGGACGGGGGAGACAGAATATATTACGGAGACGCAGACTATGGACTGAAAAGCGGAGAGCAAAGATGATTTAAAAAATGAACAGAAACGCTGAACTAAAACAGAAGCTCGCCATCTATTAAATATGAAGAGCAATCCCAAATGCTTTCATCCCATGCTTCTCCTGGATAATGGCTCAAAATCTTCTCTACTATATATCTGATGAATAAATGATGATTTTTTTTTTCTCCAAAAGTGCTACAAAAAATAAAGTAAGGGCAATTTTAGAATAGAAACAAAATAAATCAGTTATATTTCCACTGCAAAGGAGAGAAAACAGGGGACAATATCAACTCTCCTAGGCAGGCATGTTTGCAAATACTGAGACATTCTGAGTTGCTGAAGTAGGAGGCGGTTTCTCTCTTCGTAGCATCCTTCGCTGCCTCTGAGCGTTTAACAAAAGGAGAAGATTACAGGCCAGGAGGTGAGAGTGGGTTTGATAGCGGGGAATTAATAATAAGTTACACAGCAACCTACTCTTATACGGTCAAGCGCACGTTATCATCAAGTGGAGGAGGGAGCGATGCCTGGGGAGGCAAGTGTGGACTCGAGGTCACAGAGTGCAAACACCAGATAAGTGCGGCTACTTGCTCCTGCAAGCTCGTTCTGTACACTCTGACCATACATTGGAAAACACAAGAGAAAAGGGATTAAGAAGTGAAAGCTTTCAGTATCCTGAGATGTTTCAGTTTAAATGAGAGTCATATTTTCAAAAAAACCCCAAAAATATAGCAGGCGAAGGACAGCTTGTGAATTTTTGCCAAACATGCAGTCTGCTCTGCTGCAATGAATTCCACTTTAATCCTGGGTGTGTGACAGCATGATATATGCGAGTATAATCCTATATGCTTGTCCAGACGCAAGCTTACAATCACCACAAACTGCAGTGAGCTTTTTTCAGGAATCCAGCACGAGACTTAATCAAAATACTCATTTTACATTTGTACCGCATGTCCGTCTCTGAGGTTTGCAAATCACATCCAGGAGGAGAGGAGAGGCCTGTATTCTCTAATTTACCCAGCGGTGATTTCCTTGCATTCACTGTGGCTGGCGGGGGGGCAACAGCGTCTAGACAGGAGATGGTGAACAATGACTCGATGTGGAAAAGGCGCGAGTGTGTTCACCTAGGCTTTCCAGAGCAGATGTGAGCACACTGTCACACACTCTCTGAGGGTTTCAGGGCGTCCACAGGCCCACTGCTGGTGCTGGATATTTATAGGGAGTCTGTGGGGGATTCTGCTTTGTTTTGGTATGAATGGAGGTCTCTTGAATGGGAAAGCTGTGAGAGGATATAAATGAACTCAAACACACCGAAGACAAACAGGAGAACTGAGCAACTTTTTGTTTGTTTGTGTGTTTTTTCCCCATAAAATCCAAATAGTGGGCCAAGGCCTCAGAGAGACACTGAATATGTGATGCAGTGGATTCGAGCACACATATTCAAATGAACAGCGCACTTACAGAACTGGAAGCTCAGACTGATGATGGCCAGCGCAGCCCCGCCCACCACTACCAGGAGGAGGAAGCGGTTACGAGCCAGCATCTTATCACGTGATTGGTCCGCGTCCCTGTCCGTCAGCCATCCACGCCACTGCCCATCCCTGCAGCCTGGACACAAGGAGCGAGTGAGCTTATGAGAACCTATTAAGTGTGCTAACAGTCTAAGAACTGGCCTGTTTTTTCTCAGTTCCTCACCATTTGAAAATGATCAAGGATTGATTTTATAAGCAATTCTGAGCTGTAATGCTTCTGCCTGCCTCGCCTTTTGAAAAGGAAATGATTGCTTGAAAAAGAAAAAATTATCAGTTGTGGAAGTCAGATGCAGCTATTACGCCAACACAGTTTCTCCATGTCTGACTTTGTATTTGTTTCTGACCCCAGGAGACCGTTTGCAAACGTTTCCCAGATGACCTCAGAGCTCAGGACGGTTCCTAACAGAGCAGCAGGTCACTGATGTCTTTTGGCCTCAGACCATTTGGTGCTCTGTAAGACATTATCGGGTTTTTTAAAATCAATTCTTTCATGTATAGTAAGCCAGAGCAAAGCTCTGAGGACTGTGGTCAAGATCTCCAGCCAGCCAGCAGCTTTCTGAACAAGCTGCAGCTGTCTGACTGATCTTTTTCTTTTCTTTTCTGTTGTTTTACAGCGAGTTGTGAAGACATGATTACAATAATCAGGCCCACTAAAAACAAAAGCAGTTTTAAGTCTTGCTTGCGGTGGTGAGTCACGTATGTAATTCTGTTGATGTGGGTCTGGGAAGTCTCAGATCCACACCAACATTTCAGATATGGTTTCAAGCCGTAAACATTACCTCAGCTCCGACTTTGTTCTTTTAAAGCAAAAATGATTGTTTCTGTTTTACCGTTATTAAGGTGGAGCTCGTTCTTGCATGTCCAGCCACAAATTAGTACAGTGCACTTATTCAGTCAATGCTCTGGGCTGTGTCACCTGCACAGTTATGTCCAGGTATGCTGGTTTTTACAAAATGTGAATTACCTGGAGCAATTAGTGCATAGAGCATCTATAAAGGGTGAAATCTGTAGAAAAGTTTGCAGGATAGCAGTTTGATGGTTTGTGCAAAATGGCAAATCAGAAACTCAACCAGGTGCCGTCCCAAGCCACCAGCCGTCTGTTTGACAAGCTGTCCATGGAAATAACACAGTGTGACAACTCGACAGCTTACGTGCAGTAACTTAGGTCTCCAGTGTCACAGACATGCAGGGCACTGTGACAGTATGTGTCATTTTGCCAACATGGACCCTGCAGTTATGTTATTATGAATAGTCTGTGCAGGGACAGAGGGTTGGACACAGCGCAGAGACATGAGGGAGGACCAGACTAAAAAGTGCAGTAAATGCAGCCCTACACAATAAACCCTACCATTAGGCGGGCTAAAAATACTGCCAGCCCGGGGTGTTTAAGCCTACGTCTGACCAAGGTGCAGTAAAAACGAGACGAGCAAATGTGACCCTTTCCCTGGTCGCGTACAGTAACCTGTGGCTGCAGAACGCGCCGCACCAAACTCCAGTCAAAATGTACCTAATTTAGTAAAATGTTAATAAGCAGCGACGATGCAGACCAGCCAAACCCCACATGCCTCTCTAACGAACAAGGGAGCAACTGGACGGTATTGGGCACATTTAACCCAACAAAGGACGTCTACTAAAGTGAAACATCAGCTTTAATCCACATCTGTCACACTTGTTTGCCGTCGCGACTGACTTTTATTTAATGACGCGCAGAGGCTACTTTCTGCGATGTTTGAACGCCGAATTAAAAAAGCGGACTCAAACCATCATCAGGCACTCGAGACACAGTTTTTACTCATCAAACATGTCTCAGAATAGGTCATTTCTTCCCATCAGCACTGCGAGTACGCCCGGATTAGAGAGCCTGGTTAGTGACTCGGCTGGTTAACTAGTTTAGCTAACGCGCGCTAGCTACTTAACGTTTCGCTCGTCAGTCTCGGACGCTGGTTCAAAACAACGCAGACTTGTCCAAACTTGGTCTCCCTCTACATGTTGCTTGCCTGTGCCCGGGCAGGAGACGTGCTGCCGAGCTGCTGTGTGTCTTTGTGTCGCTGCTCACCGACCGAGCAGCCGACCAGACCAATTAAAATACCAAAATCAACAGACGCGCTCACCGCGGAGGAAACCGAACTGAAAGCACCAGCGGGACGTTTCTGAGCGCCCGAAATGCTTCACAAAAAGAGAGTGTCCTCCGTGTTTCTTACCTGCAGTAGCTGAGAGAGTCCGAGCCACGTAGGACCCTGTTCAACACTTGAATCCAGCGCTCCGGTGTCTCCGGTGAGACCGACTGCGGGTTGAGAGCGGGGACCGGCGTCAAGTCCACGTCACACACCGCCACGCTTCCTGCGGCGGCTTTCAAAATAAAAGCGGAGCTCGAGTCTGCTGCCACGATTTGGGGCATTACATGTGTTACATGTGTGGTATTTCCAAGCGAGGTTTGAGAGATAAATTTGAATTATTTTTTTTTTTATAGATCACTGAGAAAGTATGAACCCATTCCAATCATCCACTGCATAAGTGTCCATCAGCATTATTAAGTCACGTGTAGCATTTCACGCACTTCACATAATATATTTGAGAAAAACACTTGATGTGATGTCATGATCCTCCCTCTGTTGATTTCCTCTCTCTAACATACGTGTCTTCTTCCATCCTTGTCCCTGCCTGATGTCTGCCTGTTATCTGTTATCAGCCCTGATTAACACTGAGAGTTTATCTGAAAATCATCACCAAAGCTTACTCAACAGTTCACAGTCAAATTGATTCTTAGAGTGAGAAATGCAAACACTGTTGTGAGAAATCAAATAAACGGAGCACATTTCAGGTTTTGTTTGGAGAACAAAGGCACATCTGAGACCACAATGTTTAGATATTAAAAGCAGAATACTGCATATTCCGGCACACCTTTATCCGTGTCTTTCTAACTTGACAGCTGTGCAGGAGCGGCTCTCCAGGTCTGGTCGTGGACATCCAGCCCAGCAACACTCAGCCTCACTGCTCCATCTGCTGGAGCACAGGCAGCAGTGCACGTTGCCTTCACGGTCTCCTCTCTGGAAATAAAAGATGTGCCTTATTCAAACGCTTTCACTTGGAAATGAGAGCAAAGGAGATAGGCACAGTGGATGTGTTGCATCCTTTTTTCTCTTTGTTCATCCATGGTACAGTATAAAGGACCTGGAGAGCTTTTGTCTCCATCACTCAGATGTTTATAACCTGAAAAGCTTCAACCCCTGACTGGAAGGAAAACATGATTGCGACCCTTTCAAGTGCAACGTTGCTGTCAGCCGGTGCTGAAGCATTTCCATTGTTCTTTTACCCACAGCTGCGTACCACTACAGCAGTTTGTGTTTGAATATTTATGTCGATCTCCTCGGAAGAGTGAGCATTTGACACCCATGCAGCCGGTGTAGACAATATGTCATTATTCTCTTATTGCAAACACAAGTTACACTTAGAGTCTAGAGCCACACGTAATCATTTTTAGCAATGCATTCAGTTAAAATCTAGAGGTGACTGAACTTTATTCAAAAAGTGCACTCAGCATCCGCAACCCTGAGTCCTGTTTGTTGTTGGGCATGATAGAGAATATTTAAGGTGTCCACCATGATACTATCTGATACTATTGACATGGGAGAAACACATTCATATAAACACTTCAGCCACTGACTGATGGTAATCAGTAGATCTTCATTTTCCTGCTTAAAGAAATAACCTGAACAGAAGACATGGGATGCTTTAAAGTCGATAAACACCCGAGGGAGCAGAATATCTCCCAGACAGTTTATCCTGATATTATGAGCTCAGCAAGGAGAAGCTAAGCTGTTACTGAAGGATTTCCAATGTTGGTGATTTGCTCAGACTAAAAACACACAAAATGATAATACTTTAAGTAAATTCAGAAATGAAAGTACATGGATGCCGGGTCTTTTTCTTTTTATTATGATTATTATGCCTAAGACACTACCACCTAAATTCATGGACATGAAATAGTTAACAACATAAAGAAATATTTTAAAAGTTTTATTTTCAGACACAAATTTAAGTTTTAGAAAAGAAGTTGATGGTTTTTTTTGGAGGAGAGAGAAAGATAATGAGTGAGGAATATTGCTTATCACATTGTTTCTTGCAGATAAACTGTTGACCCTGCATGTATTACAGGGGAGGAAGTGTAAACCAACTAAACTCTTGTTTGTCTTAAATTCATACTTCTTAGTACAGCTTTCCATTTTCTTTTAAATAAATAATTTTGCTGGCAAAAGAGATCCAATCTAGTGAATATTACATACATACATATTCATATTCTTGTAATAACCACTAAAAGGCATGGCAGTGTATAAAGAGCAGAATTCTGCACTTTTACTCAAATTCTAAGTGGTATCTGAATTCTTCCCCCACTCCCACCTCTGGGTGATATGGTGTCTAAGTTTCTGTAGGTGGCAGTCTCTACTTTCTTTGCATAGTTGCAACAGCGCCTGAACACTAAGTTTCTAACTTGGTCTCATCATGGGTTGATGGCTTGGCCCCTGAAAGTGCTGCTCACAGTGTTATTGAGAACAGCTGAGCCAATCAACCTCACGCTCATCACTGCTTCCTCTTGTTTTGGCAATATGTGAAGTCAAGATATGCAAAGGACACCGACACACACGGTATTACATAAAAATCCATCATAGTTAGATGATGCTGCGACAGTTTCACTTGAACTGTACCACGTTTACAATGGTCACTCATATCAAGACTATGTACCTACCAAATGTGGTTGCAATAGCAAAAAGCTCTCAGGAGATATGACATTTTTTGTAAAGCTCCACGCTCATGATGTGAGGGCCAACCATATCAAAACGTTGTCTGTTCCTCTGCTTGGTCCAGAGATGGTCTCAAAATTTGTGGGAGGAGTAGTTTTGGAAGATTGATGTGAATGAAAATGGACACGTTTTAAATTGATAGATTTGTCTCTTATCTCAAGGAGGGATCAAGGAGAAAAACATATTTGTTTCTGAGACTTACAGTTGGAAAGTTACAGGCCAAACTTAAAGTAAATTGTTGTAATGCCACCATCTGTTTAAATTGGCATCAAATTCAATTCCGCTCTCTCTTGGGCTCTAAGCAGTACCCATCAAGTCAACTGGATAAATGGTTGTTGAGATAATAGAAGCACAGGCAGACAGAAAGACAGACAGAGATTCCTTGCATTTATAGTGAGAAGAGTTTGAGAATGAGATGAGCGGTTCAAAGTTAATAGCCCGGTCCTCTCCAGACGACTGCTGACAGTCCTGCAGCGCTGCCGTCTGGCTGCTACTAATCAGTGTCATCCTGCCTGCAGCACACCGCTGTCTGCTCATGTGGTTTGCAAATTCTGCACAGAGGCACCGAGTTTACTCACATCCAGCCTCAGTCAGAGCAAGACACTGAGACGTGACTCAAAGGCTGCGAGAAAAACAAGCTTATATTATGGTACTCGGTTCCCAACAGAACAGCACAGTGTCTCTATGCATTCCTGGGTCAGCTCACCTGGTTAAATCACAGCTGAAGATCCATTCTTCATGTTGACTCTTTTTTTGCCATTGTCTGCTGTGTTTGTTTTCATTTGCTTTTAGTTTACTGCAGAGATTTATCATCATCATTTGTTCCTTTGACATCACCAACAGGATGCATTGGGTATGCATGAGCTTTAGCAGTGAAAATATAAATTCTGCTCTTGTGTAGTTCAATTGTGACAACATGTGATCACTCAAAACTTTCTCACTTAATTATGAAAGTCAACTCTGAAAAGCTCAAGCGTTTGTGCAGTTCTACTGATTTACTGAAAATCAGCTCCTGGTCTACAAAAAGCCTCTCATTAGCACAATTTGTTGGCTCAGTGTTATTGATGCAGAGCAGCAGGCTGAATGTTGGGCCGCCAGCCCAGACTGACTGACGGATCATGTGGGCAAACTCATCCGAGCAGTTTCATTTGTCTGCTTCTGTACTTTACTTTGCATTCAGTCATGGAGGTAGCCTTTATTAAACCTGCAGTAACAAATTTGTTGGGCCACTCTCGGACAGAAACAAGCTGTGAACACACAAGCTTCACCTTATCAGCTTATGAGGCAATAAGGTGGGGCTTGTTTACACATCCCAGAAGTTACAGAGCAGCATTATCATTTCTCTGTGTCTGTTCATTTGGCAAATGACAATCCGACACTCCCTCTCTTTTTGATCTGGTTTTGGCCTCTTTCAAGTCCTGAGGGAAATCTCTGTCTCTGTAGCCGCCGAACGCTCCACTATGTTCACCAGCCACTCACCACCTCTGTCTGTCTGCTGGGTGGTGCTGAGCAGGTAGTTTACACGGGGATCTGGAACATCTTGACTAAGTACAGCTGCCTGGTGGATCCAAAAAACTATGACAGAGAACCAAAACAGCATGACCATAGCAAGACAGCAAAACAGTGAA
This sequence comes from Amniataba percoides, assembly GCA_037176925.1. Taxonomy (NCBI): domain Eukaryota; kingdom Metazoa; phylum Chordata; class Actinopteri; order Centrarchiformes; family Terapontidae; genus Amniataba; species Amniataba percoides. The sequence goes on from JBAJHX010000049.1 coordinate 21,198,896, forward strand.
GTAGAATTTATAGAGTTCCAAAAAGCCAAGATGATTCAACAAATGGCCCCTTTCCTACTGTAACAATGCTGTCACATTTTCATTTGATTCATTTATATTATATATATTCATTATAGCCATAGTTTGACAGTTTAGGATACACACTTCCTCTCAAGATTTAGTAAAGATAATCAATCACATATCTGTCTGTTAAGTATGAAGCTACATCCAGCAAACAGTAATCTGCTTCTACTTTAAAGACTGACAACACAGGGGAAACTGCAAACAGCTCTTGTTTATACTATATACCTTACGCTTTTGTATATACCATCTTTCTAAGCTTCAGAGGTGCTGGTAGGTGGATTTCAACCTTTGGACGGAGCTGTCTGCTTCTCCCGGTTTCCAGTAAGCCAAGCTAAGCAGGCCAAGCTGCAGACTCCAGCCTCCATCGAACAGACAGACTGAGAGTGGGATCGATCTGCTCATCTAATTGTCCCAAGAAAGATCAAAATGCTATACTGCTTCTTGAAGTCTTGTACTTTTTTCCATTCTGCAACTTTTTCCCTTACAATATCAGTTTTTAAATGTTCTTTATAAATAAACTGATTTCCTGAGAAAAGCTCTGATAGGAGCTGAAATGACTCACAGCAGTGACTTTGAGGGCCTTCAGCGACCCCAGTGTGGCATTTGCTGTGCCTCTGCAGAAGGGTCCTCACACATACTTAGCTATGGCTGTGATTATTGATGATTGAATCAGGCATCCCGCAGGAGGCTCCCAGGCCTTCAGTGGCTCATTGTCCACGGCCTCCTCCTTCCTCTGCTGCAGTAATATCTGAAGGTACGGCAGTCATATGAGCCGAGCTGCCGAACGTGCAACCACTTAACTTGACCTTTTTCCTTCCCACTCCAGTCTGCACCAATAGAAGTCATGGGACAGGGATGACAGGGATGGTGTGGGTGATTGGGAATGGCATGTCAGTATGTGTGGGTGTGCATTTGTGGTCCCATGCGGAGAACTTAAACTGATAACTTTAAGAAGTTAAGTTTAATAGCGTGTAGTGCATTATTATGTTATATGTTACAACCCTTAAAGTTTACTCTTCACAGTAAGCTCCAGTGCTCTGTTGGTATCATTTTGAGAGAATCCTAATCATGTTTGGTAGCCGTGTGTGTGTGTGTGTGTGTGTGTGTGTGTGTGTGTGTGTCTTTGTGTGTGAACGTCATGAGACACTGATTTGCATCAATCCTGCCCTGCATGCCTGGCAGCTGCCTTGACTCTTGTTCAAATCGTCATGAGTTTCATCTCTAAGTATGTGAATGGAAGTGATTATATAACAAAATATTTGTGGCTATTGTACTATTATTTGCTGTCTTTTGCAACTACAACAGAGGAATGTCGTTGGGTGTTTCTTTCAGTCCCACTCCCAGTCAAGCTTTATTACCGATCTTCCATATCTTGTACCATATAACCTCTCAATAGGGGTCCAAAGTTGACTTTGTCCAATACTTTAGGCCCAACTATGTACTCAATTAAACTCAAATGCTTGGCTGTACTTTGTGTTTGTTGCTAATTACCAATGTTTGAAAGCTAACATGCTAAACTAAGATGATGAACTTATAAATACTACACTGCCTTGATAGTTTGTTAGCATTCATTGTTAGCAACCATGGTGAGCGTGTTAGCATGCTGATGTTAGCATCACAGCACCCTTAGACATACATACATCTTCACTTAGTCATTAGTGGGACTGTTTTCCCTTTATTTGTACCTGGATTGTTTTTATGGAACAGGGAACAAGAATGAAACAGGGAAAATGACTGAAACTGAAAAAAGATGAGACTGACGTACACGTTACAGGTAACATTTCCTAATAGCAGTCCATGAAAGTTGCACGGTTCCTACAGACAGGCTTAGAAGCTTTATGCCACCAAATAAAACATTTGGGGAGTTATTTCATTAAAAGGTTATGATAGAGATGGTGGGCCTGAGGTGATTTTTTAATCTCTTTAATAGCTTTATTGATCATTAATATGCTTTACTGGTATTAATATGTACATACACATGATCAGCTTATAAACTTTGGGGCCGTGGAAACCAGCAGCATTAGTATTTGTTTTAGAGTTGTGTTTGCGTCCACCCAGTGAAGTCCAACACTCTCCTTCCAACCCTGCTTTGGTCTCCATCAACTCCTTGGGGAAATATCTGGCTATCTATCTTTTAGCTGCCAAAAATTCCACCATCTAGTTTACCAGCTTGTAGCTAGATACCAGCAAGGTAGATGGGAGCAGTGAGGGTGAACAGAAAACAGTAAATTGCTTCATAATTCTCTGTGTGTATGTCACTATCCCACTCAAATGTCACCCATATTTAATGTTATGAATATTGATTATCTCATAAGATTGAGTTGTATATGCTATCAAACCCTACTTTTATTATGTTATTGAGGTTGTAATGGGTGAAAGGGTGTAGTGTGGGCTTACATGCCAAACTGTGGTGGTTTAATCACAGATGCAGATTCAAAAGTCTTGTGCCAATATAGAACAACTCGACTATAACGATGACTGGAATACTAGTGGTGATCAGTGTGAAGAAGTCCTGGATTTATTCTTGACTTTTGCAGAAATATATTATTTCCAGCAGCACTAAAATTTACCCCCATAAACACGCTGTGTTGAAACACAGGTCACAGTTCAGTCTCAACGTGTCAGCAGTGAGATCAAAATCAAAATCAGCGTGCATGTTGCACCACTTAAGAGGGTAAAATTGAGTCTGCAAACAATAAGGTTGCCAGGGCGCATGTGAGCAAAGTCACTTTCTCTGTAATGACTGACAGCTCCAGGGTCACAAGCGTCCCACACACGAACCCAGTGCCATGAACATGGTTAAAGTTTATCCAACGTCAGTTCTTCTTCAGTTCTTCAGTTCTGAACTGAAGAAGCCTCTTGGATAAGAGGTGAAACGTCTTCAAGGAACTATCTACGTCCAGTTGACCTGATTGCAAACACGTTGGATGAACGATGACCTGGATGAATGAGAACCTTCACCGACATGGTTAAAGTTTAACTGGTATTTTTCCTAATAGGTATCACGTGTGTACAAAAAAACCAGCTGTGTCTCAACAAAACACAGCTGGTCATTACAGCAGAATCACTTTTACATGCATACCTGGAAATAAACCTGTGTAAACTTATTAAGCAGTTTACACATTATTAAGCATATGAGCTTAGTATGACGGCAAATTGTTTTTATCAACCAAGTAAAATGTTTTGAAGCCCAGGTGGTCAAACAATGGTTGATCATTGATACTCTGTTGACCTTCCACATGTTCCAGAAAATGCTTTTAAAAAGCATGTGCCAGCATAACAGAGCCTTTCTTACCATAGAGGCTACATATGGCAACTGGATATTAAAAGTGACACATAAGAATAAAAATGACACATTTTGTCTATTTAAAGCATTATACTTTGTGCCATATATGTGATGTTGTGGGTCTTTGCTTATCAGTACAGTAGTACATTATATTCATATACACGTCTCACCTAACTGATACTTTTTTGATATAAGATATATAAACTGCTCACCTAATATGGTGACTGTGACACACAGAACTTGCCAGCGATTGCTTCACAGTGGGGGATTCCCCAAATCAATTTCCTTTATAAGGGAGCACCCTAATATGGTCGCCACACAGCTACACATTCACTGTCTCCCCCTAATATAGAAAGGACAGGAGCCTCTGTGTTTGACTCAGGGACACACACCTTGTCAGCTGTGTTTGTAACATGTTCATGACAAGGGGCTGACATGTAACGTAACAGCTGACTTTTTAAGCCAACACAATTGATTTTTTCGCATTTCCATAGCTTAAAATTAAAAAGGGACCTAAATCAAATGTAGCAGTTATCACATGTACAGAAAAAGCCTATTAGCATATAAATAAGAAACCCATTCATTAAAAAAAAAAGATGTTTACAACAACTTCACATGGTCATGAATTTTAACAGATTTGTCTCAGATTCTGCAGAGATCATATTTTTACCAGATGATGGAAATAAGCAATGTTGTTAGAACTTCAAATGCTTCAGACACAACAGATAAACCTCTGCTAATAAGTACAGTATGTCCAAAACATGCTGCTAAATTCTGGCTGTCACCTTGTTTGGATTCAGAGGCCAACCAAAAAACCAGAAGCTGCAGAAGGACTGTTTGCTCTCAAAGTTCAAACTAACATTTTATTTGACTTTTTCCAGACAGACAGTGCATGGAAGACACCAAGATGTCGATCTCTGTCTCGACAGCCAAAACAAACACAAAACAAACCGGCCAAAAATACACTTCCTTCACAAACAGACACATTTTATGTTGCCATTTCTTGCATTAAAAAATAATATTTTAACAGTACAAATTCTTAAAAAAAAAAGAGGCACATTTTGCATTTGGCTTGCATGAGTTTCACAGGGTTTTTGTGAGGCTGAACTTCCTATAGGATTGATTGAGATTGTGGTAGCGTTGACACAACAAATCCCATTCTCTGTGCTAAGCACAAAAACACAGATGGTACCAAATAAACCGCTGCCAGCATTGGGGTGAATCGTACAGCCGACATTTAACAAGACCTAAAGAAGCACTCTGCGTTGTTACCACCTTATACCCAGTGTCCTGAAAGTGGTTCACCTGCCAGGTCTTGTAAAGTCTGTACAGACACAACAATCCTTTTCTTCTTGGTTGACCAAAGATCTCCCAATAAAGAACCTCGATGTGAGAACAGGCTCAGTTACATAACCAAAGTAATGAGCACCCACACAGAGAGAATCATAGTTTAACTACCCTAATGTGTATTAGTGTCATTTGAGCAGTGGTTGTACAGTGAAAGCTTTGGGAAGTACACAGAGGATATTGGCTGGACATCGTTGGCTTGCACGCTATCCAGGGAACACCAGGTTAGACTGATTATCTCTCAGGAGAGGAAGTTCTTCTCGTGGTGTTGCTCAAGGGATGGAAAAGTCTGTTCTGTCAGTCCGCCACCAGAACATGTCATTGCCTTGAATGAACCTAATGTACTGTATATCTTATTTATTTCCATTTCCTTTACCGACAAATACAAGTTGACCTTTTTGACTGAAATGTCTCAACTATTTATTTGTATTTTCCATTAAATTTGGAGTAGATGCCTATGGGAGATAAGGTTGTAGACTGTTAGCCTCAAATCAGGAATAAATGTACCATTTCTTTCATAATTTTGCAGCCACTGCCTAGAGGATTCTAACATAGGCAAATGAATATGTAGTTTTTCATTAAAAGTTAAAAGTAATTACTGGATTCAAATTGTATGTCAAGAAAAATAAAGCCAAGTGGTACAAAATGTTTCACACAGCCATTTACTCTTGGCTCAACTACTTCTACCATTCAGCTTTTTAAGAAATGTATGCAAATGTCATGTCCATTAATGATGCTGATCTACAGCTTATATATGAACAGAGAATTGGATTGTTCCAGGCCACATAAGAAAACAAGTGTGGGTCATTGACCCCAGCAGACACACTCTCGTGCCTTTTTTGCCTTTCATACAGTCAGGCAGTAACGTGATTACATGAGAAACTGTGGCACATGATCTGGCCTGGCTAAATTACATCTGTAATTATGAAATTAAGTGGCGTATGTATTTTATTCTACTGCCCAAATTGGAAAACCTCATTTTCTGTGTACACTTGGGTTTCAAGTCACCTCCCTCTTTCTTTTTCTCTTCCACACATACAGACGCCCACAGTAAATGCACAAAGAACCTCTGTATGAAATATCTGGGTCACATACTGTATACCAAAATGGACTGAGGTCACATCCATCTGAGAGTAGCAATATTTTACCCCAATGTCTAAATCCATCATATCACGCTTGTCATACATAAGCACAGGGTGAATTTACAGTCAGCAACAATCAGTCCATTCTTTTAAAAAACTTTATTCCTTCCAAGCCAAACAGTATTACATAACACAGGTCCATGGAAAGCTTAGTTCATAGAAAATTTTACTGCCAAGCAGAATTATTGGCATGTGGCATACAAAAACTGGTGTTCCCTACGAGGTAACAGTGTGACACTGCTTGGGCCACAATGATGAAGCAAAAAAATCTGCCTAATGAGAATGTTGATTGGTAGGTTAGATTCAGCTTCCTTAAAGGATGCCCTGCTAGGATTTAAAGTAAGTGGTACTTAAAGGAGATGATCCTTTACCTACCATGTGAGTAGTGCCACCAAGTAAAAGCTCTGTACATGATGATGATACGTTATGATATGATATGATAAAGTGCAGCTTTAGGCCAGAATATTCTGATTGCAAGTACAAGATATTTTCTTCAGAGGGCTGCAAAGGACTCACCACAGCTGTGGGACTAATCACTTTTAATAATAGTCCTATAGAAAGTACAGGATCAGTAGATTCCATCAGAAATACAAATTTTAAAGCCCACTTACTATAACGTTAGCATTGATGTGCATGATTGTATGGCCATGTTGTGAAATATGCAAACAGTAAAGTTCTGCAAATAAAAGGCACCTATTGTACTCTGTAAAAACACTGAGTAGTTATGTAACCTTTACAATTACACAGCATGTTTATCTATGACTGCCACTGTATTTTGTCATCTATTTTGCTTTGATAGTGTCCACTAACACCACCCAGGCAAAGTTATAAGTTAGAGCTGCCTCTTGTCTTCTGGACTTTTCATCAGCTGAGCACAGTCTTCAGGCCTCACGCTGACTGATGATCTCTGCCCTCCAAAATAAAAAGCCATATCACGTGAAGGAGTAGTGACGGGGCGGGCTAGCAGGGGCGCCGCGGCCAATCAGCGCCTCTGTTGTGCGACCTCTCATTCGACGATAAACATTGCGAGCGGAGCGGTAGGACGCTCAGTGAGGCACGGCACGTCAGCGTGAAGGAGGCCGGGCCCGGTCCGCAGACGCTGTAATTACCGCAAGACAGGGATTACTCGCCGGCGGTGAAGACGCTCGCACCGCGGGGAAGCAGCCGAGCCGCTTCTCACGGAGGAGGCGCACACCTGCCGCCCCCACAGCGACCTTTACCACCGGAAACCCGCTAGCTTCCGCAGCTAACGCGAGCTAGCCCAGTTAGCCGTTACGTACCTAGCTGACCTCCACAACAACACACCGAGCAGCACTGCCTCGACAGGTCGGGGTCGTTTACCCCCTCCCTCCTCCGCTTCTTCACGTCCGCTCACACTGCCCCCAACCTCAACCCCCCGGTGTGGTGTCCCGCGGACGGCTCCCGAATATGATACATAATGAGTCAAAGAGACACCTTAGTTCATCTGTTTGCTGGAGGGTGAGTATTTTCATAATGTCACGTACATGCGGGGAGCCAGTTAGCTGCACGCTCGGGGTTAGCTGCTGTTAGCTGCTAGCCACAGACGTTTGTATTTTTACGTTTGCATGTTTTTTTTGTGAGGGGGGTGGTGTGTTTTTTCACTGTCTCTTTAAAATGTGAACATGAGGATCAGTTAGCATCAGCACGGTGTTTGCTAACCAGCCTCGTCCACGCCGCCGAGTTGAGCTCAATGTCACAAGTTGCAATGACATTTGAGCTGTATGAATGAGACGGCTGGTCGGCGGCATCGCGTTGTGTTGTCACTGCGACTGATACGACGTGAAGCTGCACGGTTATCTGTGTGCAGTCCGACAGTGAGCCCGATTGTTGGTGCAAAACAAACGCGGACCCTAAAGGACGTTCAGAAAAGAGACACAGACAAACATGCAGGCTGGAATGTGACTGATGCAACATTTGAACTCATCCACAGAGGAGGGCAGCCCTGCGCTTTCTGCCCAAGTATTGGTAGGTGATAAAGATATGGAGGTCACTCTAATGTAAATCAATGGCAGTCTGTGTGAAGGCATCAAGATAGGTTTATGTGTGCATCGATTCCACAGCTACTGTCATCTGTAGGCTGTATTAAACAGGTGAAACACACCTGTGTTTTTACAGACTCGTGGCTAAATATATCTTTTCAGTAGTCACTCCATGTGACTATTTGTGCGATAATGAGTTGATGCTTGCTATGATCATTTCCTGTAAACCGTAAGTGAGCACTGACTCACTGACATGCTTTTGTCTTAAAGAATTTCTTATTTGTTGTGATGTGTGGTGACAGAGTGACAACTAAGAATATATTTGGCTTTATTCTGTCAGCAAAATTAACTATGTCTTAGATTTTAAGAGTCTCAGCATAATCCAGTGTTTTTATACGTCAAAGTTCAAATTCAGGGCCTAACTGAGATCAAATGTGACTCTTCACCCACACATGCTACTCCTAAGCAAATGTTTTGCTTTTTTGCACGGAAGCTGTCGACAGCCTGCCAAAATCTATGTCGACTTTCTATTTCTGCTTCGGTGCCGATTGAAAATTAACCTCAACCAAAGATAACTGCTGTCACTCATGTTTTAATATCATGTAGTCTGACTGTGTCCTGCCCAATGTGTTGCACTCGGATTTACTTTGTTTATGTGGTTCATATAGATATTGTTTTTGTGTTCTTATCGGCCTCCTGTGTGTTAGCTACATGAGCAGGTGACTTTCCTGGAATACCTGAGCTGGTCATAAACTGGCACCCAAGATGTAGCACATTTGTCCGCACCGTCGAGTTGTAGTTGTCTTGAGATATCAGACTCATAAATGTGTAATAGACAATGGCTCACAGTTGTCAAGGTGTGGATTGTTAGAAACATTGGGGACGATTGGGGACAACAAAACAACAAAATATAACATCTCTACTAACCTTCATTTATTTATTTATTTTTTTCATCTGAATGTTTCTAATGGATGACCCTACTGTCAAGCTTGCTAAAAACCAAACGTGTTTGCAGTTGTAATGAGAGTCATGTTCTTATGTGAAAATACATGCAAAAGTTTGGTATGTGGTGTGGCACTGAACAGAAGCCTGCCGTTGTTCCCAAAGAAACACAAAGCATTCCTGGCAGGGTCTCTATTCCCACACTGTGCTTTTTCTTGTGTACGTGCCAGAGATTGTTAAAATTCAACCAACCACATCATTCGCAACTTTATTCATGCAAGGAAATGAACATGTCACACACCTGCACCTGTCTTGACTGTCGCCAGCATCAACAGACACTTGGTCTCAGTCTTGTTCGGTCAGCTAAGAAGGGATATCATTTGCTGTCATGTCACCTCCACCTTCTTTGTCTCTGTCTTTCTGCCAGATGTGGGGGTACGGTAGGAGCCATATTGACTTGTCCACTGGAAGTAGTGAAGACCCGACTGCAGTCTTCCTCCATCACCCTCTACGTGTCTGAGGTTCAGCTCAGTACCGTGAACGGTGCCAGTGTGGCCCGTGTGTCACCGCCAGGACCCCTGCACTGTCTCAAGTGGGTATTCAAGAACATTTAACACTGTCAGACTGCCTACTGGCTACTGTTAAGAAGTTATCAATGCTAGTATTTGTATAGATACTCCTCATCAGTTCAGGAATTAATTTGCACTCTTTTAACTCTTCTTTTTTATGACAAAGAAACATTTATTTTTATATATGTTGCTTCACTTTTATTTAAAAGAATTACTTCAGAACAGGAAAAAAGGTGTAGAACATTAAAAGCACTCATTTGTCAAGTGTTCAACATGCCCTCCTGCCTGACAGGTACCTCTGCTTTCAGAATAAAGCCTGCAGTCTTTTGTGAGAAAGTCTGCAAGATTTCACACAATTACCCGTTATTATTAATTACTCAAGCAGGCTCTGTGCAATTTATATAAATAGTGACTGAGTCATCATGGTGAATAGGAGACTGTAATAGTTAAAAATACTGTCTTTATACAAGTTTCTGCTTATTGCCCATTTTTAGTCCCAACGACTGTATTTCACGAAGAGTAATGAAAGTAGTTGTTTAATTGAGTAAAATCTCTCACTTCTCAGTTCACGCTCTCCCCTGCTGCCTCTTTTCACCGTGTGGCCCTGTTCAGACCTGGAATTAACATCAGTCATGTGTGATATGATCACGTGTGGACAACTCTAAGTACAGGAAGTGAATGCACCCAAGATGCATTGAGATTTGATCACTCGGACCACGTTCACTGGTGGTTAGGTTTACACACATATGGTCACATTCTTGTTTAGGTGTATCTGTCCTCGACCATATCAAAATGAAGTCTACTGCACGGGTCTCCTTTTTATAAGCACAAGTATACAAGGTGTCCACATATTTCGAAAAGCCTTTAGAGCTATATCACAAGTACATCAGGGAGATTTCGTTTGCCTGGAAGATGCAGAGGAATAGACACAGTTTGTATTATTTTCAATTTTCTTTTTTTGCATTCCTGCAGACTAGCCACTGGAAGTGCATCGCTGCACCCAACAATAAGAACAACAATGCATTTGGTCTTTGCAAATGCAAGTGGTTTAAGTTTTAATTTGCATACAGAACAGAGAATTGAGATCTGATCACAAGTGGTCATCGCATCACTCAAGACGCATGTTAATGGAGGTCTGAACAAGGTCTGTGTGTGGTTGAGGAGCTCAGCACCCACCCTGAGGCCAAAGGGGAAAGGCAGAGAAAAGAGGCAGAACTCAGGACCACAAATTACTCCAAAAACATCTTTAATTATCCACTAATGTGACTCACTAGTTTATTCAAATACAACCTCAGTAGTACAACCTCAACAATAACACAGGTTGTTCATAATTTTTTTAACTGGTTCCTGTTTGGAACAAGTTTCCCCTTCTTTCCACTAGTAAATATCTTTCAATAAGTATCGGTTAAACACAGCATTGCTTGAACTTCACCTCAGTCGGATTGATAACTCATGGTCTTTATTTGAGTTTTAACCATGAGTGTAGCTGCTGTCCCAGAGACAGATTTGCGTGCAGAGCCATGGTTCCTGGTTCCTCTGCAGGCTCCGTGTTGTTGCCACGATTGTTAAGTTTGGCTGATGTCCCTCTGGCAAGGCCATCCACTCCCTGAAACCCAACTCCTCACCCTTTGGGAAAACTATCCACAGAGCAAACATCAGTTGTTTTAGCCAAGCAGGAAATTTGATTACAAATCCAACTATTATTACATATTTATCTTGTAAGATTTTCATACATTTTCTGATTCCTCAGCAGGACTTGTGTCTGTTATGACAGGCCTTTTCATATTTTATGTCCAAGGACTTGAGTTAGATAGATTGCCAGTTGTGATGTTAGGGGAAATTAGATCTTCCCCATAAGGAAGAGGATGACCTGTTTCCCTCTAGAGGTCATGCCCTGGCTGCTCAGAGCCTCTGGATAAACTGTGTTTGATGGTACCATGCCATTTCTCATATTCAAGTTACATTTAAATGAAGTGTCAGTTACTGTGCAGTAGAGGCTTTGTTCTCCAGACTGGCAGCTTAATCCTAACTTAATTAATTTGGCATATTTTCAGACTGCTGTTGAATAAACCGCTGCAACCAAATACTACAAGGCCCCCCAGTTTCAGGTCTTTACCATGTAGTGGCATGATCACTAGATCAAATACTGTCTAAGAAACACGGGTGGCAGGCACTTACTGAGTTTTTCTCAAACAAAGAAGTAAGTAAACCGGTCAGCAAGCAGACTAAGAACCTACAGCGTGGAAGCAATCACATCAGATGACATTGCTGACATGCCGCAGGCGTTGGTGGATAGGGTGTGGTCAGCAAGACTGTACGAAAATTTCACATTGTTCATGCCAACCTGGTGTGACACACCAGTATATAGACGTGAAGGCAAGGAAGACCACAACACATCTGCCCTGTTTTTGCCAGCTGTACACAAACATAAATGAGAACATTCTTTACTGTTGTTGTGACGCTACGGCAAATGTTCATGGTCATGTGGTTTTAAAGATGTGTTTCAACTGGATAAATAAGTTTGGACATTGTGTAATTATAGTCTTAGTATTAAAATCTAAAGCCCAACTTGTGTTTCCTAGAGTCCATAGTGCTCAATACACTCACAATACAGAAGTGTTGAAGGGGGCAAATGGCTGACAGTTTTTCTATTCTTAGATCCCCACTGTTTTTTCAGAGTAGTACGTATGTAGGCTAAAGGTCCCGCGGAGGCTCGAAGGACAGTCTTTAAAGTCTATGGGATCATCCTGCTTGGAGAATAAATGTGTTCATTAGTTCTTATTATATTTTAACAAATATTATAACAAACTCTGGCTTGATGGTGGTGTCGTCTGTGTGTTTGTGTGTTTAATATCCAGGTTGATTTTAGAGAAAGAAGGACCTCGCTCTCTCTTCAGGGGTTTGGGGCCAAACTTGGTGGGTGTAGCACCTTCCAGGTAAGCTATCTCCTGTCACATATACTGTACTCGACACAAAGCAATATGCATCTCCTGTGAGTGTGAGTGTGAGTGTGAGTGTGAGTGTGAGTGTGAGTGTGAGTGTGAGTGTGAGTGTGAGTGTGAGTGTGT